>JAVGVS010000064.1:125648-790648 GCA_032718565.1 Distichodus sexfasciatus | reverse complement strand
TGGAAGGTCTATACTGTACTGTCGCGGAATAAACATTCGTCAAAAAACTTACCCTTCCATCCTAAAAACGTGACTTTTCTTGAGGTGAGGAATTCAATTCAGCAGAATGTTAAAGCCCATTTTACTTCAATATTTACGGTAAATCCAGTTAAGTTCAGTTAACCTAACGCAGGTAGGCTATCCGTGTGGCTGTGAATGCAGCGAAGGAAGCGTAATGCAAATCGTAGCCGGATCACACTGCCGCCTGGAGGTTACGGGCGATAGTCAACTTCGTGCGTAGATTTCGCCTTCACTTGGCGTGACAGGAGAAACCTAACTCATTTGAATGTTGATATCTCAGTCATATGTCGTCCGATTCATTCCATATAGGTATCGCTTTTGAAGCTTGATTTATGCCCTTTCATGAAGACATAACTCAACTGAAAATTGAAACTGAAAATTTGCGACTGGTTTTGCCATGGAGAGTCACAATTGTGATACTGATATTAAGTTGTTATCGTCCAGCCCCAGCATCCTATTTCCGTTCCTCCCGTGCCGCCCCACGCTCGATTAAGTGCTAATAACGGTTTATGGCGATACGCGCTTCAGGTGACGCCTGCGAACAGAACCAACCAGGACCGACGCCCAGCGGTTGAAAATTGAGACGTCTCGCCAGACGGATAGCGCCTGGCTCCAGCGCCGCCCTGCCACAATATTCCAGCCTGTCACTCGCCGATCGGCGGGTCTAAACCAAGACAAACGAGCGGCGACGGCACAGCGACAACTTAATATTACACTCGGCTACAAATGACAACGCCAGGAGCCCATTTGTCATGGTCAAATAACGCTTAGCGCTCTGAAATATTAGGCCTGTCTTTATTATTTATTTTGGGGATGCGTGAGTGGAGATGATGCTCTGGATATGTTGCATTGAGTTGGTCTCTACTGCCTTGCCTTCACGCTGGACGGAAGGCGATGTCTGCCTGATTTTGTCACGTCTGTCTACCGGCAGGAGCAGATAAACACGACCTTTTGTTATGTTCCGTCTGGCTTTTATAAACGATTAGACTTTAGATTTATATTTTGTGTGATCGGAAAACTGCTTCGAGTCCCGGACTGGTAAAAGTACTCATAAGCAAAGTAGCGTCCCCAAAACAGCTGCCCACTGCTCCTTCATGAATGGGTCAATGCCAATGCTTGGTTGTGCTGTGTCTGGCTAAGGACAAATAATCAATCACTAAAAAATATTCCTAAAAAAATTTTGATGGTAAAAGTTAAGTTATAATAATTGAAATATAAAAATTAAAACAGGAAAATTTTTAAAAATATATTTAGCAGATTAAAAGTCATATATTTCTGGAGAAAAAATGTCCAAATTTGAAGATTTAATGGGAAAACAATGATATTTTCTCCTACATTGTGCATTGTGCATTTTTTCACAAGTATATGACTTTAATCTGGGAAGTCTTGGACATTGTAATGTAGGGCTGCATAATTCAGAAAATCTTACCATTCGATTCTTGAGCTTGAGCTTGAATTTGTTTCCAGACTGTGGTTTTGAGTTACTTTTTCCATTTGACTGTGGCAGATCAACCAACAAATCACACTGAATCAAATGTAGTTTACTAAATATACTGCACATATACACATTCTGACTGCATTTCTTTCTATCTGGGCAGATTTCACATTGCGCCACATATAGGACTGGCGAGTTGAACTCGTGTTGGGGGGAAATTCGTTGAAAAATATGAATCGATTTCTTGGAATGCATGACTCGATTTTGAATCGATAGAGAAAGAATTACTTATCTGTATTTGACTGATTGTTTCAAGACACCCCATTGTAAAATGATAAAGTTGAGAAAAATGTTCACCAAGATTAAAGTTGAGAAGGAAGGAAGGCCTGAGGTGGCATAAGAAGTTGTTGACTGTCGTAGAAAACTAGTGAACGTAAACAAAGTCCTAAACCCCATGCATTCTTAATGGGAGAAAATGAAATGGGTTCCTATGGGGAAAAATTAACGACAGGAAATAAAGGATGAAAAAGACGCGTGCGGGTCATGACGGTTACAGATATGCAACAAGGCCCATGGGTCCTCGAGTCGCGTTCAATTTGGTGCCTTTGTGAAGAACGGCCGCCCCTCAGTAAAGCGGTGAAATTTGAGCTCCATGATTGTCCATGGCAGGAAAAAACAGACGGAAAAATGGACAGAACTCACGAACGAGTGCATGCATCAAACATGTGTATATAAGCAGCCCACACCGCTATAGACCACACGTTTTTAGAGTTGGAACAAAATTTCTAGCACAAAATCTGTAGGAGGAGTAGCGGTCAGAAAAAGTGTATAGTAATAATAATTGGATAACGATGTGTGATTGCTCACCGCTATCACATAAAAATTCTATATTACCGCCCGAATTTGTCGGTGAGATTTCGGTGAGCCACGGTCTCTTGAGCGGAGCGCTCGTCGACGTAAATAAACATGACTTTGTTAGTTTTCTCTCTGGCTTTCTTATGACTAGCCAGAGACGCCACCTCAACAAGTGTCTCTTTCAGCCAGGAACGAAAGCCTTTAGTCTTGTGTTCTCATGTATCCTAGTGTTTAAACTAAACGTGAAAAGAGATCACAACAAACGCCTCCTGTTAAGGTCGGGGCATAAACTATGCGCTTTCCCGCTCCAGGCCAAGACAGCGTTTAACATTTTTCTGTTTAAAGGAACGTCAGCGCTTCAGGAGATTGTCGTGTTGTAATTTTACAGCACTTGAGATCAACCCTGAGGCTGGAGTTGCTGTGTAACCCAAACCGCGAACTAAAACTAAATTAAACTTTGACGCTCATTTTTAAAAAGAAAAATGTGGATTTTCAGCTCTATTTACTAAAAACTTGACTCGCAAACAGTAAGAATGACACCGGCAGCGTGAGATTTGGGTAAAGTTTACCAGCTTCACCGTAATTTGACTTTTAATGCCAACCTTTAATCGTTTACATATATACTCTTCTATCCAGAGCGACTTCCATTTTCCTCATTTCAGGAACAGTTTTCCTGATACACAGCTTGGGGTTTAAAGGTCTTGCTCTGGGACCCCATGATGGTAGTGGTGCTTGAGGTAGGATTTGAACCCATGACCTCTTGGTCTCAATATGAGTGCCCTAACCACATGACCACCACCACCACCACAATCTTGGGTCAATTGGTAGTAGAACGGTTAGGGAGTTACGCCTGTTATAGGAAGGTCACCGGTTCGAATCCCGGACCGGTAAAGACCACAGAGGTACTCATGAGTAAGGTACCGTCCCCAATTAATTTTCAATTAATCAGAATTTTTTTTTTCATTTTATAATGTTAGAGAGTAAAAAATAACACAGAGAAAAATAAAACAGTCAATGATCCACTCACACCAGGCAGTCGGACGCAAACGCAGGAGTTAACATTGAGGTGATTTATTTACAAAACACAATGTCCAAAGATGGTCACACAGCTTCAAACGGAGCACACAGAGAGTGGTGAGTGTGAGGGAGAACCGACAAAACACCACTGACAAAACCGAACTTATATACACAGACAGAAACAAGGGCAGAGCTAAAACACCGGTGAAAGTAATAAACCTAAACACAGGAAGCGGGGCCAAGACGAGACAGACACGAAAACAAACGGGACACAGCGCCACCTCCTGTCTGCTCCGGGCTTAAGGGCAGATCGCTCCTGACAAACAGACAGTTTGGCTGCATTAAAATGCTGAAGTGAAATAGTTTTAAAAATCTTATCCGACATTAATCAAAAAAAAAAAAATCGGCAGATTAATCGATTAACAAAACAAACGTATTTGGAACCAATATGCAAAAAAGAGAAAATCTGTCAATTTAGAATTTTACAAACACCAAGCTTCCTCTCCTCTTCTCCCTCTCGTAAGTGTAGTGTAAGTGACAACAAAGCTTTAGCATTGATTGGCTGCTACTCGTGTGACATATAGCCAATCAGAGACTGTTATGCAAATGAAGCAGTGAGTCGAGAGAGAGAGAGAGAGAGAGAGAGAGAGGTGACGAAAGGAGCCACCTGGCTGTGTATCGATGATGTCTCAAAATGAAACCAGATACCGACATCGCAAAATGCTCAATATCGGCCCCGATAATCGGTCAAACTCAAGCAACTCATAAGTTGGAACTGGTCTTATTTTCTAGCCCCAACTTGCCACGCATCAGTGCGAATTTATTGCATAGCCTCTGTGCTCCGAATCCATTTCTCAGCTCACTAAACGCCTCCGTGGAGCTGCTTGGGGTCAGTAGGTTTCCTCCTGACAGGCCAGGGGCCGTGCACAAGTTTTACGAGCTATAAAGGCCCTCGACGAGATATGAGGAACGTGACTGTGTTGACAGTTTAACAGCCAAGTATGTTTTCCTGTTTGCGCTGGGCTCCAACTCCTCAAGGTGTGGCTTAACGCGTTGAACTTCTCCAGCAGCTCACTAACGACGCCCGGCGCACATCTCTGATCTACAAGAGTTTTTCAGGACGCAGACGAGGTGGTAATTGGATAGATAATTAGTGGCTAATAATCAACCGGTTATAGTGTGTAATAAAGTGGAAGGATAGTCAAGGGAAGCCCATAATATGGATCTTAATTACAGACATGTGATCACAGAACCCGCATCAACTCAATATCGCTTCCTATCATTTGTTGATTCGCCTTGAAATCAAAAAACAAAAAACAAATCCCCAAGAGGAGAGGAAAAAAGAAAGAAAAGAAGAGACAGAAAGAGAGAGGAAGAAAAGTGGAGTAAAAGAAAGAGGGAGGGAGGAAGAATGACAGAAATGAGAGAAATGACAAAAAGAAGAGGGAAAAAAGAGAAAGAAGGAGAAGGATAAAGAGGGATAAAAGGAATAAAGGAAAACAGAAGAAAGGCAGAAAAGGAGAGAGAAAGAGGGAACTTAAAGATGGAGAAAGACAAAAGAGTAAGAGAGAAACACATTGAAAGGGAAAGGGAGGAAGAAAGAAAGAACAGGAAGAAAAGAGGGAAAAAAGGAGAGAAAGGGAGAAAAAAGGAAAGAGGGATGGACATGAAAAGGAAGGATAGGAAGAGGGGACATAAAGATGGAGAAAGACAAATACGAAGGAGAGAAAGAAAGAAAAGAAGTAAAAACAAAAGAAAGAAAGAAAGAAAGAAAGAAAGAAAGAAAGAAAGAAAGAAAGAAAAGGAGAAGGAGGAAAAATGAGAGAGAAAGGGACAAAAAAGAAAGCGAGTGATTTTTGTCATTGTGAACACACCACAGCACACAGTGAACCACAACCAAATGTACTACCAAGACAGAAATGAAGAAAAGAAAGGAAATAAAAAAGGTAAGAGAAGAAAAGAAAGAAAAGAACAAGACAGAAATGAAGAAAAGAAATAAAAAGGTAAGAAAAGAAAAAAAGAAAATGGAAGAAAGAAAGAAAAGAAGACAGAACTTAAGAAAAGAAATAAAGAAAGAAAAGAAGAAAACTGAAATGAAGAAAAAAATAAAGTAAGAACAGGAAAGCAGGAAAGAAGGAAAAGAAAAAGGAAGAAAGAAGAGAAGAAGACATAAATGAAAAAAGAAATAAAGTAAGAAAATTAAAAGAAAGGACAGAAATAAAAGAAAGAAAAAGAAGAAAGAAATGAAGAAAATAAAGAGGTAAGAAAGAAAAGGAAGGAAGGAAAGAAAGAAAAGAAAAGGGAAGAAAGAAAAGAAGAAGACATAAATGAAAAAAGAAATAAAGTAAGAAAATAAAAGGAAAGGATGGATAGAAAAAGAAGAAGAAAGAAATGAAGAAAATCAAAAGGTAAGAAAGAAAAGGAAGGAAAGAAAGAGAAGGAAAAGAAAAGGAAAGGCAGGAAGAGAGATGGAGAGAGCTAAAGTAAAAGAGAAGAGGAGTGTTCCAGCAGAGTACGCGGCAGTGTCTAACAGCTGCCTCCGTAGTAAATACGGTGATGATAAATGAGTTTAGTAACGGGAGCGTCTCCATAAACCTGCGTAATAAACAAGCGTTCCAACGTGTCTTCTTTCTGTTTGCTGTGTTAGGAACATAGAGGCTGGTTTTGGTTGATTGCACACTGATTTTGGAAACGTTGCTGGCTTGATTTGTGTTGCTATCGGTGGCTCGTCCCTCGGCCCAGAATTTGGGGTTTGGCGGTAATTGGCTTTGCTTAATTGCGTAAGGGTCAGGAAGGTAGGCGAGGTTATTATTGTCAAAAATCGTAATAAAAAGGTCTCCGGAATTAGTTCTGACTCACCGCCGAGCGAGAGGAGAGTCACAGGAGCCAGCTATGATTCATTGTAATGTGTATTATTCGTTAAAAACACGCCACCGTCGGCTCAGGTGACGCCTCGCCCTTCTGACCTGTATCTAAAAGCCATTATCCCACTCCTATTCACACATTACAAACCAGCAACCAAACCCACTGTAAGGTCAGGTCGGGGCCGGGCAGTTAATCCAAACTGACATGAACCTCGACATAATCGACGTAATTGCCCATGACGTTTAGTTTGATCCATTTTCTTAACGCTTTAGAGCAGTAACGAAGGCGTAACGAAACCTGGCACTAAACGTCTTCATTTTTCTCGGTCTGATCGGCACACAAATGTAAACTTTAACTCACATTTTAATTAGGGACGCACAGTAATATCGGAATCACATCAGAATCAGACGATAATTGCTTTTTTTAAGTCATCGGCCTCCGATGCACAATCTTTTCAGCCGATGTTTTATGGCGCATTTATTGTACGTGGGAAAGACGGCACTTGTGCCAGGCGTGTCCAGTGTCCGAGGTCGGAGAGAGTCCTGGGTGCGATCCCCGGGTCGGCCGTAGCACCTTTCTGGGAGGAGCATGCTCTCCTCTTGTTCACGTAGGTTTCCTCTGGGTGATGCGGTTTCCTCCCACAGTCCAAAGAGCAAGCACTATAGGTTAATCTGCAACTCTAAATTGGCCCCCTAAGGTGTGAATGAGAGTGTGATTGTGTGTGTGTCCTGCGCTGTGTTGGCGTATGCCAAGGGTTGGTGCCCGTGGTTCCTGGGACGGGCTCTTGTCCCAGCGGCCCCGATAGGGAATGGGCGGTTTGGATAATGAATGAATAAATAATTTACATTTCTCTCTCACACGTGGGCCGTGTCCCGAGCCGCGTTCTACCGCACTTAATAGTATGGTAGGCAAGGCGCTCTTATCATACTTTTCTATGCTGTAGTATGCATCTCAGGAAATAGTATGGGTTGTAGCTTAACAGCTCTCCATGCACTAGGTAGTGCACGTGGAGAATCACACGCACCCTATTTGACTTGATACACCATATAGGGCTGGAAGTGACTTTTACTTCAAATACAGTGCACTACGCTGGAAATCCCCCCCCTCACTCCACTCTGCTTTCACGCTCGCTTGACTTGCCGCTGTGTTAAAAAATGTCAGGGCTATGGCGTCATTTTTGTGCCAAAATTCTGAGCGCAGAGTGGAACTTTAGCAAGCAAAATATCTTGTCTTTATGCGCTCAACTCTGCCTGTGCTCGCGCTCGACTCATTTATCGTCTTCCTCATTTATCGGCATCGGCAGATATAAGCCTGAAAATATCGCACTGGCCAATAATTCCCATATCGTGTAACCCTAATTTTTGCAATAAAGCAATGCTATTAATTAGATTTTTTCTTTAAAAAGTATCAATAAGAATACCGTTAAAGTACCAGACTGACAGGCAGTACTGGTTAGAGTAGTAGTATCGTTAAAATCTTAACTATACCCATCCCTAAGGTTGAGTGGCGGTCAGAAAATGTGTGGAATTAAAAAAGGATAACGATATGTGATTGCTAACTGGTGATGCGCCACCACTACCGGTCTTAGAACGTTTCCGGAATTCGTAGCCGGAGAAAATGAGCAGTCTGTGCCATTAAAGCGCCTGTTAGGAACAAACAGCCTTGGTAGTGGCGATGAACGGCGTCCACAATAACTGTGCACGCTAGTGTTGGGGAAAAAAGGCTTCTATTAGCGCACGGGGCCGTGAAGGTTGATCACGTCATCGGTGGGGCGAGGGGATGAGGTGGGGGCAGATGGCACTGAGGGCAAAATGAGAGACGAAAACCAAAATATGCCTCTGGCTTCTGCTTTACTGCCCATGTTGGTTTGACCTTGTTTTTCAAAAACGCAGCGCAGTAGTAGAAGGACCGGGCAATATGAGCTCAAATCGGTATCGTGATTAATTGAATATGTAACTTAATTATGATTAATGTATGATTATTTTTGCCCTCTATTTTGTTTAGTTTTCTGACCTCACTGTTCACTGACAAGGTCTGTAGTATAAATTCAGTGTTGAGTTCAGTGTTGTAATCGCTGTATGATGATTAAGTGAGCGGTTATTTTGTCATTGTGAAACATAGCACAGCACACAGTGCACCACAACCAAATGTGAGCTCTGCATTTCATTCATCCGTGAAGGAGCAGTGGCCAGCTTTTCTTGGCAGTGCCCTGGGGAGCAGTGCTTGGGGACGGTACCTTGCTCATGAGTATCTCAGTGGTACCGTTACCAGTCCGGGATTCGAACTGGCAACCTTCTCATCCCAGAGCGTAACTAGCCACTACACCATCTCCACTCCACTACTTTATGCCTCCATCAACACATAAAGAAAAGTTCCGGAACATTCTCATCATCTCTTGCTTCCTCTCTCTCCCTGCTGAGACATTTGCATCAGGACAAAACATGCGTACATTTGCGTCTCCGTTATCGTTCGTCCCTAAGAATCTTTCGAATAGCTTTCTCATTTCAGAATCCGCACCGTTCCATCCCCCTGAAGTAATTTCTCTCAGCGTCCTCGCATGACTCAGCGTGAGGCGTAATTTGTCTCTGATAAGAGCCGATACTTGTTGTTTGTCCCAGTTCGCAGGGACTCGATGGCGCAATCGCCTTTCCGAGGGCCTTCGCGGCGGAGAATTTGGGAAGGCGTAAACGAACACAAACAAAAGGAGCTGAATATCAGACGAGGAATGAAGGTGTGAGGGGTTAAGAACTGGATTTATTGCGTACTAGCGTTTCCTTTAGTTTCCTTGCCAATAAGTTTTCCTCTCCAGTGTTAACTTCTAGGGAAAGGGAAATTCATACCAATTTCACATTAAGAAATTTAGTTTGCAGCACATTATGCAAGTTACTTGTTATTGTGAACACAGCAAAGCACACAGTGCACCACAACCAAATCTGACCTCTGCATGTGACCCATCCGTGAAGCAGCAGTGGAAAGTGTTCTGGCACCACCAGGGACACAATGTTTGGGAATGGTACTTGGCTCATGAGTACCTCAGTGGTACTTGTGTTTAAAAGTGTTCTTTCTTTCCTTTCTTCCTCTGAGTTTAACTTCTCTTATTTTGAGATAAATTACGTTTTGAGAGTTCATATGAAGGTGACTCTACTGACTCAGCAGATCTGTCCGTGTGTTATCACTGAGATTCAATATTAATAAGTAAACAAAGAACAGAACCAATGATTACATTCTTCCTTCCTTTCCTCAAACCTGGCTGCCGTCTCTCCCGCTCTCTACTTCTCAACATCTATGTTTGACACCAGCTATTTTCTGCTGTGGGAAGTTTGAGAAGTTTTGTAATGCAAGGACACTTCCTCTTTTTTCAATATGACTATGTGCGTGTAGTCATGAGCAAACGTTTTTGGCTGCTTAAAGATATACTGCTAATATATTTATAGTTTATAATGCGGAGCTGCCCTCCTTTCTAATTAGGTAAAAGCGCCCCGGCTTTGGCTTGACCAAAATCTCCGGTCTCGGCTCACACTAACATGATTAAGAGTGTGTGTGAGAGAGTGTGTGTTGAAGGACAACTTCATTCAGTTACAAACTGGCATATTATGTAAACACTATAAACACTCCGATGTAAACTCGCTTTGAATGAGAGGTGCAATAAAACGCTGTCTCTTAGGACCATAGGTGCTGAAAAACATCTATATTCCCACGTGTGTGTGTATGTGTATTGTAATGCCTGATGTTGAACACACATGATAGCACCAGTACGAACACAGAAACATTTTACAGATGAAATGACAAAATGATGACTGTAGCTACATAAGCCAAGGGCTGTCCCTAAACCTAACCCTAACTACAGAAATGAAAATTAATGCAATTTAAGTTTTCTTACATTTATTTTAATACAAAACATATCTTAGCAAAACTCAATTTCAACTCAAACTCAATTTCAAAAAAGGGAGCTCAATTTTCCATCCCGAAAAGTAGGTCTGTGTCCAAAATGCAGAGTCTGAAATTTGTCCCCAAATTAAGTCTAGGTCAGAATCACATGCACACACATCTAAGAACAATAACGGCAACATCAATATCAATAACATCCACATCAACGGGAATATCAGCATCAATATCAATGTCAGCAACAACATCAACAACAACTCCAACATCAACATCAACGTCAACATAAACATCATCAACATCCACAACAACAACAACATCATCACCAACAACAATTTAACATCAACATCATCAACAACAAAAGAATATGTACCAGATTTATAAACTCAGTCCAATTTGACTGTTCTGCACATGGAGGAATATGTGAAAAGAATAATTCACAGACACACTGAAAGTATAAATAATTTTGCACAGGGAAAGTGTAAAGAATAAGTCTCTCACACACAATATCAACAGCCTTACTAATAATAAGTGTCATACTTATAACATCCCTTTCTTGCATTATGAATATGGAAGTTAGAAAGAATAAGTTTGTCTCTTTCTCATACACACACACCTGCCCAGAGCAACAAAGTACAAATAAATTGGACTAACATGTGATAAATCTAGCACACCAGCAAGAAGAACACAAAACAACAACAGTTATGATGTACAGAGGAGAAAGTACCAAATTACAACTACTCACATTACTGTAATGAAGTTCTTGTTACGGGTACTTGTACTTCTATGAATATATTTTAGCTGCACATTTCACCAGTACTTAAGTATAATGTTAAGTGAGTAATTCACAACTTACCAGACGACATTTCATTACTGAGTATGCCTACAATTTGAATTAATATTCAAAAGTTTGACTTCATATGTAATCATTAGTCAGTATAGTAGCCGTATCATTTTAGTGAGATCTACTTTTTAAAACTTCACAAACAAACACATTTCGGACCGAGAAAATGAGGCAAAATATTGACTTAATGAATATCAATGGCTAAAAAGTAACTAGTACTCTGAGTAGCTTTGGTGGTAGTAGTAGTAGTACTTAGCTCCATCCCTTCATCTCTCTATCCATCTCCCAGTCCACCTGTCTCTCGCTCTTATTCACCCTCCCTGTCCATTTCCCTTCCTTTGTATCTCTCCCTTCCTACTTTCATCTTTTTCACTCACTTTCTTTCTATCTCTCTATCTTCCCGTCCACCTTTCTCTCTCTCTTTCTCCATCTCTGTCTTTTTCTCTCCCTTTTCATCTCTCCTGCCTATCTTTATCTCTTTCACTCACTTTCTGTCTCTATCTATTTATCCATCTCCCTTTCCCTCTCTCTCTGAGTCTCACTCTCTCTCTTATTCATCCTCCCTGTCCATTTCACTCCCTCTTTATCTCTCCCTAACTACCTTCATCTCTCACTCACTTTCTTTCTCTTTCTCTCTTTATCTTTTCACCAATTGGGTTCCTGAGCAAGGCCCTCCTTTCTTACCTGCATCGCTCCATCTCTCTCTCTCTCTCTCTCTTTCTGTAGTACTTGGTACTTTTACTTAAGTACTTTTATTTTTACTTTTACTTGCATCATTTCAATATGGTTACTTCAGTATCATTACAACATTGTAAGTGCAAATCCTCATTACTCCTTCCAACAGGGATTATATTGGACCAACTTTGGCATTTGGCAAGTGTAAAGAAAGTCTCTCACAACCCCCAACACACACACACACACACACACACACACTATAGCAAAGTACCCAACTCATCCACGAACAAGCGCTTTACTGTCTTCTAGCTCTGACACATCAGTCCAGCTGCACAAAACACATTATAACGACCATCCACGGTGCCGCCGCGTCCTCACACACACATTTAACTAGTCTCCACTCGCTTACAGCACGCCTAAACCCCAAGAGCAATGAAATAAAGTGAGGTTTTGCCGTAAAAACGTGTGTTCTGAGGTGAATACTCACGGCGGAGATGAAGAGCAGCAGCTCAACGTCGCGTCTCTCGCTCACGGCGCTGAGAGGAGGAGGAGGAGGAGGAGGAGGAGAAAAGGAGGAGGAGAAAAGAGTGATGATAGAGGATAAAAGACGGAAAGAGGGGGGCAAAGGGGCTGAACCTCCAGGTTTGGGGCGAATAATCCAAAAATAATAAAATATTAAAAATTAAAACCAAAAAAAATGTCTTTTTTTATTCGGGCGGAAGCCGACGCCGACTCGTCACTGGCGTTTCTTTTTCTCCTATTTTACCACTTCTGCTTTTCCAGGCAACAGCCTTCCTGTCACGAACATAAAGACAAAATATAGAACGGTAGGGTGGGCGAAGGAAAAAATAAAATATTAAAAAGGGGGAGAAATTATAATAATTATGATACAGGAAGCGAGTGTGTCTCTGAAGGATTTTATAATCAAGCGCAGGCTCCGCCCCCACTCGGCCGTAGCCCCGCCCCTATTGTTATAGCAACGGCCAATCGGAGAGGCGCCTGCAGCCAGGCTGTGATTCTGTCACACTCACGGAGCTAATGCAATATGGCTGTATCTGTATGTATATGCGGGGTGTGTGTGTGTGTGTGTGTGTGTGTGTGTGTGTGTGTGTGTGTGGGCTTCTTTAAATAGCGAATGTGGTCATTCGAGGCTAAACTGACTGTGGGCTTTAACTCTCTCTCTCTCTCCATCCATCCATCCATCTCTCTCTCTCTCTCTCTTTATCCCTCCCTTCTTCACTTCCTTTCTTTCTTTTTCTCTCTGTCTCACCCTCTCTCGTTTTCTCCCTCCCCAGTCTCTCTCTTTTACCTCTCCCCCTTACCCTCATCCTTTCATCTCTCTCACTGAGAGATGAACTGTCTCACTGTTTCTCCCTTTATCTCTCCTTTTATCACTCTCTTTCTCCTTCTCTCCATTTCTCTCCCTCTTTATCCCTCCCTCCCTACCTTCATCACTCACTCTCTCCCTTTTTTTCTCTCTCTTTTTCCTCTCTCCCCCTCCCTACCTGCATCCCTCTCCTGCATCTCTCTTTTTATCTCTGACTGCTTACCCCATCCTTCCATTTCTCTCTCTCTGCCTCTTTGTTTCTCCCCTTATAGTTCCTTGCCTCCCAACAACAGTCCTGCATATGTACCTATCTGTCTGTCTGTTTTCCTTTTCCACCTCCCTCACAAATTCTGTCTCACCCTGTCTTTTTCCCCCTTCTGCCTTCTCTCTCTCTCCCTCTCTCTCTCTCTCCCCTTTATCTCTCTCTGTCCGTACAGATCCTTAATTTGCACTACAGCAGTATAGTGACATTTCCGTCTGTGTTAAAATCAGGCGCATGAGACAAAGTGACTGAAATAAGCTAAAAGGTCGTCTTTTGGAGTTAACGCTTTGGAGTTATGGTAAAGATGTGAATGATTAAAATAAAAAACCTAATCAGAGATGATCAGTGTTGATAATTAGACAAAACAGTTTAGAGCCTATTAGTTCTGAGTACAGAGGAGAATAAATGCTTCTAATGAGAGATAATCACGTTTCCTTGGAGCTTCTGTGAAGCTATGCATGAAAGTGTTGAAGTGCTGGAGATCATAGGGTTGGACGATTTTTACATTGATTATCATTAATGAATAATTATTTTATTTTGTTTTGTTTTTTTGGTTTATTTCCCCTCATAATTCACTGGCAAGGTTTGCACAGTAAATATGCTCATCTGTTATCTTTGTCATTTTTAAATAATTGAAAAAATCACACACAGAGGGCAGTAGCATGTTTTTAAGGGGACTGTAGATAAACACACGCTGGGAAAAGTATTAACAGAATTATTAGTATTTCTTAATTATTAACAGAATTTTAAAAATAATAGAAAGAGTTGTCAAGGGCAAAATTATGTTGATTAGAGGTTGTGAATGTTGGTTTCAGTAAATTTTTTATTCATTGCCCAGGGACCCTTATCATAACTTGATTGTCGTTGGGTCAGGGATCATTGACCAAATGACCTAGTTGGATGGAGCTGTATTTGAACCTACAACCTCTTGGTCCATAAGTGAGTGTCCCACCTCTAGACCACGACCTCCAAATTGTTGGATTAGAGCGTCTGCTAAATACCAGAAATGTAATGTGAATGTTATAATGTTTAAATAAAGTTAGGTAGGGTAAAAAAATTTAGCTCAAGATTTCAGTTAGAATAAGAGTGATCTTACTTTATTCTTACTTTAGGGCTCATTTACTGTTTATAAAACTAGTGGTGACTATATTATTTTTCTTTACTTTATTTACAGAAAAACAAGATACAAAGACATGTGTGGTGTGTTTGCACTCTCGTTAGGCAGTCGTGTGGTGTTTTTGTGTCTGAATGCGGTTGAGTTGGCTGACCCATGGAGACACAGCATGGATGAGAAAGTGGCCCTTTAATAAGGGAGTAAATCAGCCAAGCGTGCTGGAGGAGAGAGGAGCTAGTTAGAGGCGAGGTAGGGGGAGTCACTCGCCCCCTTTTACCCCCGAGGACAGCACAGACACCGTAATTGAGGTGAAACTCCCCCGCGTGGGAGGGGACGGGGTGACAGGAGGGACAGGAGGAAGATGAAGAGGGGCAGGAGGAGGAGGGGCAGGAGGAGGGAGTAGAGGAGCAGAAGGAGGAGCAGGAAGATGAAGAGGAGGAGGGAAAAAAAGGAGCAGGAGGATGAGGGAAATGAGGAAGAGGAGAGGCAAGAACACGAGGAGGACGAGCAGCATGAGAAGGGACAGGAGGATAAACAGGAAGGGCAGGATGGACATAAGGAGGAGGAAAGGCAGCATGATGTGGATGAGGTACAGGAGTATGAAGAGGAGGAGGAGGAGGAGAAAATGATGTAGAGGATGAGAAGGGAACAAAGGAGCAAGAGGAGTAGGTGTAGGAGGAGCATGAGTACGGTCTGGAGGATGAGGAGGACTTTGAGGTGGGGCAGAAGGATGAGGAAGGGCAGGAGAATGAGGAGGGCTAAGAGGAGAGGAGGAGGAGGATGAGAAAGGCTAAGAGGAGAGGAGGAGGATGAGGAAGGCTAGGAGGATGGGCAGGTGGATAAAGAGGAGGAGAGGGGAAGGAAGGCTAAGAGGGGAGGAGGAGGAAGGCTAGGAGGATGGGCAGGTGGATGAAGAGGAGGAGAGGAGGAGGATGGCTAAGAGAGGAGGAGGATGGCTAAGAGGGGAGGAGGAGGAGAAGGAAGGCTAGGAGGAGGGACAAGTGGATGAGGAGGACGGCTAAGAGGAGGGGCAGGAGAGTGAGTAGAAAGGGCAGGAGGGTGAGGAGGAGAGGAGGAGGAGGAGGCTGGGAGGAGGGGCAGGAGAATGAGTAGAAGGGGCAGGAGGATGAGGAGGAGGAGCAATTGGATGAGGAAGAGGAGGGGCAGGTGGGGCAGAAAGATGAGGAGGGCCGGGAAGGTCTGCAGCATGAGGAGGGGCCGGAGGAGGAGGAGAGCAGAATGGACGGTTGCCTTCTGTGCCAGGTGGGAGGCCGTTAGAGCAAGGAGAGTTTGCGCCAAGTCGGAATTCTCTAAAGGTCTGAATAAAACGCAGAGCTGGCTGCTTGTGGAATTAAATGCAGGACTCTGTTGCAGTGGGAGATGAACAGACCATTCGTCAAACTAGTTTTATCCTCCGTAGGGCTCAGAATCTTGTAAAATCAGCTTGTTAGTTTCTGATTCGTTAATAACTTCATCGATCTTCATTGTTCAGATATGAGTTTTTTATATAATATATTTATATAAAATCCTTTAAAAATTGATTCAGTCTAATTAACGTCTGAGTTATTGAATATACTATGTTGTTATGCACGTGGTATAAGTTAAAAGTGTTAAAAGTGATTTTGTCTCCGTTTTGACGTCTTAACCACTAGACCACAGCCCGCGACCAAGTGCAAACATGAATACTGTAACGTAAAATAAAGTTCATACATTAAAAAGTTAGACTCTTTTAGAAGCAAAATATAAAGAAATGAGAATGTTTAAAAGTGATGTAGTCCCAGTTTTTATGAACACTTTATGTTGGCCCAGTTACTATAAAATACTGGAAAAATGTTTCAAAATTAATAGTTAAAACTGCAAAAATACATATTGTATTCCATCTAAGAATTTGCTAAGAATTTGTAATAGTGAGTATAATCTATACATCATGTACATGTCATATTTAAAAAATGTTTTCCTTTTGTGAGTCAGTAAAGCCCTAATCTATAAATAATTAGTTGAAAACTTAACAAGAACATATGTGACCCGATCTGCCATAATGAGTCGGAAGTCAGCGTTCTGTTTATTCAGATACGGGCCGATTATGTTGAAAAACATCACAAAAATAGCGATTTTTCTTTTTTGGAGACCAGATTAATTTTGAAGACCTTTTCTTTCATACATCTTTCAGATATTTTTGATGTTTGTCAACATAATCGGCCCTGATCGGATCACATATATGATCAATAACCCAAGATTAGATGATCATACATTTATTATGATTATGATTATTATGATTATTATTATTATTATTGTTTTGGGGTTTTTTTGCTTTATAACCAGCTATAATAGGGCTTATATTTTGGACTGTCTACACCAAGTTATTGAACATATGACACAGTTTTGCACATGGAAACATAGTGTTGCAGGAGAAAAGTGATTTTATTCCAGTTTTTAATGCACAATTTTACAGTTTTCCAGCATTTTTCCAGCCTCCCATGAGCCACACCGAGCTTTGCGCCGGGTGACGCGCTGACCCGCTCTCGCTGGTGCACGGGACAGATAAGTGTCATGTGATTTGGCTGAATATACCCATTCATCTTTGTTTTTTAGAGACCAAAACAGGGAGCCAAGAAGTCCTTTGTGGTAAGCTGTTTACGTAAATGCTGCAAGCCTTTTCTTTTTTAGGACACAGAGAAAGTACGAGTGACCTGTAATCAGGCCAGGAAAAACGGGGTTATAAACAGCTGATGGTCATCGGATTAATTAGTCTGAAGTGGGCTTGAAACAGATCGGTTATTGTGGGCTTCTGACCCCTGCCAGCCCTCGGCCCGAGAGGACATTAATCATAGACGATGGGTCGCAGACGAGGCCGAGGCTGAGGCCGGTAAAAGTGCTCCGGTGCGCTAAAACGGGGTGATGCTGAGGACGGAAATGAATACAGTTATATGAGGAATGTGGAACAGCAGAGATGCGGTGTACCTTTTTTTAAAAGGTAAAATGGTACCACAAAGGTACTCATGAGCAAGGTACCGTCCCCAGGCACTGCTCCCTGGGCGCTGTTAAAATAAAAGCTCTTAACGGATGGGTCAAAAGCAGAGGTCACATTTTGTTGTGGTGCTGTGCTCATTCATTCATTTTCCGAACCGCTTCATCCCAACCGGGGTCGCGGGGGGACCGGAGCATATCCTGGGAACTTACGGGCGCAAGGCGGGATACAACCCTGGGGAGGTGCCAACACACCACAGGGCGCACACACTCACACAATCACATTCACACAATACAGGGCCAATTTAGAGTCACCAATTAACCTAAATTACATGCCTTTGGACTGTGGGAGGAAACCGGAACGCCCAGAGAAAACCAACGCGAACACAGGGAGAGCATGCAAACTCCACACAGAAAGACCCTACGGCCAACCCCCGAGGTTCGAACCCAGGACCTTCTTGCTGTGAGGCGGGAGCGCTAACCACTGTGCCACTGTTCACAATGACAAATAATCCCCAATTTAAATATTTAAATACACTACAAGCTACAGAGAAAAGTTTATCCAAGCTGTTTCAAAGCCACAAAGATTTTTGGTGGACTTCATCCTCACAGACTCCATCTTGCAGCTGTCAGGAAGGCGCTTGTGATGCATGCATCAGGATAGATTCCAGAAGTTAAAAATACCTGAGAGCAAAACACAGGGATTTTTATGGAAAAGCTACATTGTTTTAAAAGAAGTTTTGCTACTGACAAGATACTGAAAAATAAAATAAAATTAGGAAGCAAAACTGTGGATTTAAGTAGGTTTTAAGAACAAATTTCTAATTAACAACTCTTGGACCTAGCCCGAGGCCCAATGTTTGCATCTAGAAATAATCTGAATAAATGTTAATATATGACTCTCCACGGCAAAACCAGTCGCTTGTCGCAAATTTTCAAAATTGAGTTGATATGTTTTCACGAAAGGGCATAAATCAAGCTTCAAACGATACCTATATGGAATGAATCGACGACATATGACTTGAGAGAAATCAACATTCAAAGGAGTCATTTTCCTGGTCACGCCAAGTGAGAAATCGGAGAAATCTACCTTTTGAAGTTGACTACCACAGACGCTGGTGCGTCATGTTACGCTATATTTACGGTAGCCTACGCTTTTTGCATTCACAGCCATTAACGGATAGCCTACTCCGCGTTAGGTTAACTGAACTCGGGAGACGAAGATGGATTCCGGAGAAATATCTTCACGCTAGTCAACCAGTGGATTTACCGCAAATATTGAAGTAGAGCGGTCAAAGAGAAACTTTTGGAATATCTCTGCTGGAATTCGAATTCTCACCTCAAGAAAGTCACGCTTAGGATGGAAAGGGTAAGTTTTTTCAGTTTAAATTTATTCACAACAGTACAGTATAGACCTTCCACTGTTTCAAAACACTAAAAACAAAAAATATTCCAGGGTCTTATTTCACGCAAATAAACGTCGCTTTCTGAAACCTCCGTTTTTGCCGTGGAGGTCATACGTATTTATGATTACACTTCAACTTTAGTCACTGCCGGTTCATCATTATCTCCAAAAATGGCGCAGTACGAACTTAATATGCCACTGCGCTCCAGCAATGCATCTGTTATTGTATATTAAACACTGTAAAGACCATCTGTATAGATCCACAGCCGTGGATGATATGGAGCTTCATGGGAATAAAATGTGGTTGTTTAGATTCTTGCTGTGATCAGAAGGTCGTCAATGCAAATGCTGGACCATGAAAGGTACCACTGAGGTACTCATGATCAAGGTACTTTTCACCA
The DNA here is from genome assembly GCA_032718565.1 of Distichodus sexfasciatus. Taxonomy (NCBI): domain Eukaryota; kingdom Metazoa; phylum Chordata; class Actinopteri; order Characiformes; family Distichodontidae; genus Distichodus; species Distichodus sexfasciatus. The sequence goes on along the minus strand of JAVGVS010000064.1, from coordinate 771,539 downwards.
AAGCTGCCCACTGCGTCTTTTCGGGGGGTCGAATGCAGACGTGTGTGGTGCTGTATTCACAACAACAAATAATCACTCCCTCACTGTTCATGGCTCTGCAGTTTGCATTTAACTTATTTAATCACATTCAAATCAAGGTTAAGTTTCATTTTGCAGCAGGTCTATTTAGGATATTAAAGGTTGTAATTTGCAAAGTCCCAGCTGCATCGCAATCCACGTTTATCCGGCACTCTCAGCTGGAAACTACGGCAGAGATGTGTTATCTATGCAGCCGTAAACAGAAGCGGGGCGGAGGGGAGACACGTCTACACGCATTGGGTTGATTGCATGAACTGCGGCATTGCTGCACCTCGGCGCTAACGCCTTAGGTGAATTATCGACAGGCATCTTAATCCGTAGCTTAAAAAAGTGGATGAGCGACTGCTGCGCCGAGCGAGTCATTTGAGAGACGCTGTAAATAATCATCGCAGCATAAATAAAAAGGGAGGAATAAATAATAAAGCTTAAGAGCGTGCCAAAGAGAGGGAAATTTAGTCAGCCGTGACCTTGATGAGCTGTGACACATGACGACAAGAAAAAAGGGACATATTGATCGACAGACAAGGACTTGAAAGTCCACTATTGGAAGATGAAGCAAAGTAGATGAAGTTGATAAAGTTAAATACAATTTAGTGTTTTATTTAATATTTAAATGGAAAATTAATAAAATAATATTTTAAAATATAAATATTAAATACCAGCCGATGTGACATTATCAAATTGAAACTTTCAATATCAAAATCAGTATCGGTCTTAAAGAGCACCGTATCGGCCGAGCCTTAGACTGTAGCAATTCTCCAAATGAAGAGGAGATTGAGAAAAGTGAATGAAGGAAAAACCAGGATTTATTTTGTTGAGGTGAAAGTTCCTTTTCTCCAGGCAACAGGGTGAGGTTATGATTAGATCGGTAATGCCCTTGAGCGTGGTCAGGAGAGATGGAAGGGAGTGGGGTGGAGGAGGTGGCGGTGGTGGTGGTGGTGGGGGGCAAACGGGGCCGAACAAACCTTCCAGAAAATGAAAATCTATTTCGGGAGGGAGTCGGCACCGCAACGGCCCGGTTAATGTTTAATGAACAAACAGGAACGCCATGCGGAGGCGAGGCTTTTGCCCGGCCGACGTGTTTACACACCGGCAATCTGCAGCTTTTTAAAGAGGCAGTTTGATTTACGGCAAGCGCGACGGGAGAGAAAAAGGGGGGATGGGAAGAGGAGAAAAACGAGAGAAACAGAGCAACACCTTCGGCTATAGAATTGGAGAGTCAGCACTTTGACTGGATAACAAGACACTTCATCAAGGCCTCCCTCCCTCGTGAGAAAGAGAGAGAGAGCTCGTTTCGACGACTCAGTATCGATCCCGTCCCCTCTTTCCTTCCCCATCTGGGATCGTTGTTGTGTTTTTATTTTTATTATTTTTTTGGGAGGGGGTTGTGACGATGTGAGCAGTTTTCAGAGACACCATATGGAGCCGGAGCTAGTAACTCCTTTGGAGACTGAGGGGACTTTAGTTGCAACATGAGCAGTTATATCCCAGAAGAGCTGGACTTTCATTCTGCATTCCTGTTTAAGCCTTTAAAGCATAAAGCTGAGTCCAACCGATGAATCGGTGTAACAATATTATAAGCCGATATGAGTAAATTATGATAAAAACGTTCCCTCCCTCTTCACACTGCACACATCTTTTCTATTTAATTTCACATTTTCTGTCTTTTGCACAGTTTAGCTTATTTTTAGTCTCTCTGTATATTTATGTTTTATGTAAAGCTTCTAACAAATAGCTACTAAACAAAATGCCACTAAAAATATATTCAAATATCAGGTGTTCTATGCTGGTTGTTAAAGTTGTTAAAGCTGGTACCAAGTTCGTCTCACTGTATATATAAGTTGTATATTTGAGATGATGAAAAAGTTTACTGCGACTTTGTGAAAACACAATCTGAATGTTTTTACTATATTCTGAGTGTTGCTATTGCGAAGTGTGCCCATCAGAGGGTACACTCTTGGTGTTGGTGGTTTATTAAACTGGCTAAAATAAAATAAAATAAAATAAAATCAGCTTATATATCATTATCACATTTATAAAATCTCCAATATTGAAATCGTTATCGGTCTTAAAACAATGTATTGGTCAGTCTCTAACCTAGAGAAGTTTTGCAAATCTAAACTTTTAAATACTGTTTTATTTACTTCTTGTTTTAAGATCAGATTTGCATTTTAAACTTTCTAAAAAACTTTTTAAAGTCTTCCTTTTTCAAAGAGCAGAAAAGAACTCCCCTAAACTCATGATGAATAAGCACATATCTGACTGATAACAAAACGCATTACCATGCTTATTCAAAATAAATCACCAACCGCCGTTTTCTAAACCCCCTAAAGTGAATAAATTTAATTCACAGTGTGCTTCAAGAAAGCACGATCTTAGCACAAAGTCCCTCTCTAAATGATTATTCTCCAGGTGGAAATTCTATCTGAGTCCAGCTGCGAGGATAGTGGGGTTCTCCAGAGGTTGGTTTGAAAAAGATACATTCAGTTATATTAACGCTCTCATAAACATAGCTGCAGCCTGCAGTGGTCAGGAATAGTTAGCTACATTTAGTTACGCTACTAACTTAACTACTTCCTTAGTAATGTATCAGTGTCGAAGCTACTTTTAAAATGTTGTAATGAACTTTTTACCTTAACTAAATATTAGTCTTAACAAATAGCTGCTAAAAAATCCTGTTGTTTTTTCTTAATTTTCTAATTGGTTTCTCTTTGGTGTTGATTTGTCAGAAGTCTCATCTGATAGGGTAAATTCACTCAATTAAATTCTCAGTGTAGTTCGACATAAACAACTTTTCTTAACTGTAGCCTGCAGTGTAACTACAATCAGTGACGCTAGTAACTTAACTACTTTAAAAAAATCAGTAGTGTAGCTACTTTTGTACAATGTATTTTTTCCCAATAAGTAACTATTTGTTTTTAACAAATTGCTACTAAAAATATATTTATTTTTCTTGATTTTCAAATGTGTTTCTGATTGGTTTTGAACAGGCAGAGGTGGCATCTGATAGGCTAATTCAATTCACAGTGTAATTCGACATAAACATACAGAATTTACAACTTTCCTCAAGTGTAGTCTGCAATTTTGCGAAATAGCTACCTACAGTTAGTGACGCTAACTAACTTATACTTTTAAATAACAAATCAGTTATGTAGCTACTTTTATTACAATGTAACTTTTGTTTCAACAAACACCTGCTAAAAATCATTTCCAAATTCCAGGTATTTCTGATTGGTGTTGAGGTGGCATTTGATAGGTGGCATCTGATAAAGTGAATAAATGCAATTTTAGTCTAGTTCGTAATTGTGCGTAATAGCTACTTACAACTGGTGACGCTAACTAACTTATTACTTTTAAATAACAAAATCAGTAGTGTAGCAACTTTTATTACAATGTATTTTTTTTTCCCAGTAACTAACTTTTTGATTTTAACAAATAGCTACTAAAATTCAATTTTAAAAACCAGGTGTTTCTGATTGGTGTTGAATAGGCAGATGTGGAATCTGATAGACTAAAGTGAATAAACTCAATTCATAGTGTAGTTCACTATAAACATAGACGTTACAGAGAAACATAACTTTTCCTAAGTGTATTCTGCAATTTTGCGGAATAGCTACCTTCAATTAGTGATGCTAACTAATTTAACTACTTTTAAATAACAAATCTAATTTCCAACATCGGTAGTGTGACTACTTTTATTACAATGCAGTATTTTCCAGTAACTAACTTTTTGATTTTAACTAAAAATCAGCTAAAGTGAATAAAGTCAATTCACAGTTCGAGACAGCGTTATCATCCCACAGCTTAAAAAATAAAAAATTAATAAGTTGACATGATCAGTCTCCAGGTGGAAATTCTATCTGAATCCAGCTGGGACTATAGTGGTTGTTCTCCGGAGGTTGGGTGTGTGTCGATGTTTTCAGTGTTGCCTACACATTGATTAACGTTGCCTACGCACTCCAGTGAAGCCTGATTTCTACGCCTCTACCTTCCCTCTGACAAGCTTGGAGCTGCCGGAATTCCCTTTATCACTCCATTATGTCATCGTTTGGTTCTGCAGCTTGAGCCTGATAAATGTCTGCGCCCCCCAACCGCCACGATTTCACACCGGTAACTGCAGGTGACCTTCACACTTGTAAGAATGGAGCTGGAGTTTCGTCACCATTTCGGCTGCGGGGAGGAAAAAGACGGAATGTGATGCTCTTTAATGGTGCTTTTACTCTTAATTTAATCTTAAAAATGTGAATTGTTGTCACTTTTTCATAAACCATTTGACATGCTCTAGTTTAGCATTAATTTCAGCAACTGTTTGATTTAGTCTTAATCTATAGACGAAAACGCTTTTTACATTGTAAATATTTTTATATATATATCATAGTTTTAGTTACATTTTAGTTAACTTATAGTTTTTATTTTTAGGCAAAATATTTTCTCTCTTTCAGAATCTGAATTGGTAAATTTTTCTCTGCTGGCAAATTTCCACAAATCACTTTAAGTAGTATTATCATTAAAATATAGAAAAAAAAAGTTTAAATAATTAAATTAAGCGACATCACAACACAACTTGCCTAATGTATTGGCCTTAAACTCAACTTAAAGCCTACCTTTAGTACCAATATTACTTGAGCCCTGCATGTTTCAGAGCAGTTGGTAGAGTATCAGTTACAGAGTTAGCCCTGTGATCAGAGGCTCACTGGTTCAAGTTGCAGACAGGTAAAGGTACCACTGAGGTACTCATGAGCAATGTTTCGGGACACTTGTTAGCGTGACGGTTAGGGAGTTGGCCCTGTGATCGAAAATGTTGTTGGAACATGTCCCAGACAGGTAAATGTACCACTCAGGTACTCAAAGTTCCGTCCTAAAGCACTGTGCTGCCAAAAAGTTGCCCACTGCCCCTTTATGGAGGGGTCAAATCCAGGCCTGCGCCCAGTGAGCAGTGCTTGGGAATGGTACCTTGCTCAAGAGTACCTCAGTGGTAACTCTTTAACCGTTACACTAACACTGCCCCAGTGCCCTACTAACAATTTAGACTGAAGCTAGTTACAAACGACTGTTTCATTTAATCTCCGAAAAATCTCAACTGCTCGCCTCAAACCATCAGGAAAGATCCGGAAAGAGACAAAGGCTTTCCCCATCTTCCCACTTTTTCCCCGTTGTCCTGAAGAAAACAACCCTCTCATCTTCACTGTGACGGTAGAGGGCAACAATCTGAGAGTTTGAAACTAGGAGCCGAGTGCTCCAGTCTGCTTCCCACAAAGCGTCTGTTCCTTAATCTGTATCGCGACTCGGTATCTTGGGCTTCTCGGGCTCTGTTCTCGGGCTGACAGCTCGGCGGATGAAAAGCCGGGAGCTCTGGCAGGATCGCTCGACAAAGGCATCAGCTGTGCTTTGAATTATGCACGTTCGGCTGCTAATAAAAGAACTTTGAGTTGATTTCTTTAAAAAGAGAAGAAGGGAGTGGGGAGTGGTGGAGGGGGAAAGACAAAGAAGCAATGAGATGAAAGAGAGAGGCAGTCGTCTAAAGGAGGAGGAGGAGGAGGAGCAGGAGGTTTATTCAGCAGAGGCTCACCCATTAATGCTGCAGTCTTCATTCAAAGAGGTGGCACCTTGCTGATGAATGCTGAAGTTAGGGGTGAGGTGTGGTGGTGCAACTCTTACACTAACACTTGTGGCATTCTATCTATCTATCTATCTATCTATCTATCTATCTATCTATCTATCTATCTATCTATCTATCTATCTATCTATCTATCTGTCTGTCTGTCTATCTATCTTTCTGTCTGTCTTTCTGTCTATCTATCATTCGTCTTTCAATCCATCCATCTCCATCCATCCATCCATCCATCCATCCATCCATCCATCCATCTATCTATCTATCTATCTATCTATCTATCTATCTATCTATCTATCTATCTGTCTGTCTGTCTTTCTGTCTGTCTGTCTGTCTACCTATCATTCGTCTTTCAATCCATCCATCCATCTATCTATCTCTGTCTGTTCGTCCTTCCATCCATCTCCATACATACATACATCGCTCTCTATCTATCTATTTATCCATCCATCCATCCATCCATCCATCCGTCTATCTGTCTGTCTATCTGTGCACCCTTCCATCCATTCATTCATCATCTGTATTGTCTTTTCTTTTTATATCTATCTAGCTGTCTATTTTTCATTTTTTAGCACAAATTGGGAAATTTGAAAAACTTTTTTCCATTTGGTTTTGGAAACAAATATTGAAATTAAAATACGTTTTTAGGTTTTGGGTTTTTTTTATTAAATAAAAAAAAAGAATGAACGAATGATACACGGATTTAGTTTCATCATAATTTCAGGATTGTCAAGATCGTCTATCTGTAATTCATGGGGTTGCGTCCGATGAAGGGTTTTCGCGATCGAATCAAAACCAGCCGTAAAATCGTGTCGTGCAAACGAAGCGTAGAACTGGACCTTGCTAGAGCACTCTGCTGTGTTCTCCTCCAAAAGGCAACTTGGATATTTGCACTGTCGGGCGTGTTTATCTGCGTTTCGTGCCGCCCGGTTGAGCTGCATTGGCGTTGGCGGCAGTTTCTAATTAAAGCGAGAGAACTCGTGCCTTATTATAGCGCGTATTCGGCCTCAGCGCCCGCTGCCGAACGCTGAGATAATTATTGCCGTCTCTGCTGGAAAATTCTTTTACAGTCCTTTCTATTCCTCTCCTTTTAGCGGTAGAAGGGAAGATGAAACGCAACCCCCCCCATCCCCCCCCGAGACTCCCAGCCATTTAGTTCTTTCTGTAGAATTTCTTTTTCTTCTTTTTTCCACTTTCATGCTGTTCAGAGCGTCACGAAATGAAACCAAGGGGGATTGTGGGAACTGGATGAAGGAGGGAGGGGTCGAGTCGGGGATCTGATTCGAGATGGGTTGCATAAGCGCTCCTCTGTTGTCGTTTTGTTTCGTTCAGCACCTTTGTGGCATGGTTTCTTTACTAGATAACATGGTGGTAGGCTAGAGGTTAGGATACTCGCCTCTGGATCAAGAGGTCATGGGTTCCAATCTGGTCTTAGTGACGGAAACCCTGTGTTAGTGATCATAACGTTGGGGGTTTGCATCCCAGGAACCACTCTTTGGTCTCTTGAGTAAGGCCCTTAAGCCTAAATTGTTCCTTGTAATTGTGAAAGTCACTCGAGATAGGACCAAGAGGTCATGGGTTCGAATCCTTCCTCCAGCACTATCATAATTGGGTCCCTAAACCCTTAATTTGTAATTGGAATTTGATGTCATTTTAAATATAATTCAAATTCATTTTTGTAATCAACTGTCATTATTTTATTAGTGATTTTTGTTAGCTTTTTAAAAATAATAAAATCGAAACTATCAATGGGCCTCACTCACTAACGTCTTAAATTTGCTTTTAAAAAAGTTTAAAAGTTCATTCATTCATTATCTAAACCAATTAACCATTTAATCGATGTACCGTTGTAGATTGATGTATCGTTACACCCCTAGTCTTTACCTGTGACAGCGGTTTGCTCTCCTCCTGTGCATTCGTTCATCTTTTGGGGCTATAGGTTGCTCTCCTCCTCCCTAATACACATGTTCCTTTTTGCTCTGAGGCCCTTTTATTTTGGGGCATAAATTGGAGGCTGCATTATGCATGAGCTTCCGTGTCGCTGCCGTGGTGTGTGAGGAGCATCCGGCGAGGGTGTCGTGAGAAAGTGTGTGTGTTGAACAAACCTCCACATGTCTTTCATGCATCAAAAGCTTTCAAGCAAGTTCTCCCACTCCGTCTGTCTGTCTTACTTTCTGTTGTCACTCTTTATCACTCTATCTATCTATCTATCTATCTATCTATCTATCTATCTATCTATCTATCTATCTGCTGCATGCATCTCTTTCTCTCTGTCTTCCTGTATTCTCTCTCGCTCCTCTTTATCTCTCCTGTCTGGCTGACTCTCTCTTTCTCTTTCTTTATGTGTCTTTCTCCTCTTTTTTCTCTCCTTCCTTTTACCTCTGTATTCTCTTTCTTTCTTCTGTCACTCATCTCTCTCTCTCTGTCTCTCTCTCACGCATAAATCTCTCCCTGTTATCTCCTCTCATCTGGCCCTCACAGCCAATCAACAGTTCCGGCTCCACTCGCAGAAACACCCGACCTCCGATCAGGAACGACAGAGCGCGTGCGAGAAAGAAAGAGAATAAAAAGGGATGAATGACAGAACAGAGACAGAGGCAGGTCACAGAGGCGCAGACGGATGAAAGAGTGCCACAAAGACGTTTTTTAAGCAAATGAGAATGCCACTGAACAGAGGAATGTTGTAGCAAAAAAAGGTGGATTTAAAAGAGAGAAGAAGGCGAGAGCACAGCGAGGGCATGGATTGTTGTTACGTTAGTCGGAGCTGCATAAACAGCCGGCATGTTTTGCGGGGACTTTAATAAGGTTTTAGGAAGAGAACAGAGAGTTCGGGACGAGGTGCACAGAAAGCGCTGCCCTGCCCCAACCTGCGTATTCATTTCATCACCTCCATTATCCGTCTGTCATAATGAGATCAGGGCTGTTCCCAGATCACTTTCAATTTGCACTTCCTACAATGCAGCACACACAGCCCTGGAGCAAAAACACTGCCTTCTGCCGTCCTGTACGGTCCTGTATCATTCTGTATTGTTGCACGCTGTTCAGTAACGCAACATTCTGCACTGCACCCTTCACTACTGTTTAGACCATTACATACCTTACCATTCAGTACCGTTTCATACCATACCGTTCTGTACCATACCATTCGGTACCATTTCATACCATACCATTCTCAACCATACCATTCAGTACCGTTCAATACCATACAGTTCTGAACCGTACCATTCAGTACCATTCCATACCATACCATTCAGTACCGTTCAATACCATACAGTTCTGAACCGTACCATTCAATACCATTCCATACCATACCATTCAGTACCGTTCAATACCATACCGTTCTGAACCATACCATTCAGTACCATTCCATACCATACCATTCTGTACCATACCATTCCATACCATACCATTCAGTACCGTTCAATACCATACCGTTCTGAACCGTACCATTCAGTACCGTTCAATACCATACCATTCTGTACCATACCATTCAGTAACGTTCAATACCATTCCGTTCTGAACCGTACCATTCCATACCATACCATTCTGTACCATACCATTCAGTACCATACCATTCTGAACCATACCATTTGGTGCCATTTCATACCATACCGTTCTGAACCGTACCATTCGGTACCATTTCATACCATACCATTCTGTAACATACCATTCAGTAACATACCATTAAGTACCGTTCCATACCATATCGTTCTGAACCATACCATTCAGTACCGTTCCATACCATACTGTTCTGTACCGTACCATTCAGTACCATTTCATACCATACTGTTCTGAACCGTACCATTTGGTACCATTTCATACCATACCGTTCTGTAGCATACCATTCGGTACCATTTCATACCATTCTGTAACATACCATTCTGTAACATACCATTAAGTACCGTTCCATACTATACTGTTCTGTACCGTATCATTCAGTACCATTTCATACCATACCATTCTGTACCATACCATTCAGCACCGTTCCATACCATACTGTTCTGTACCATACCATTCAGTACAGTTCCATACCATACCGTTCTGTACCATACCATTCAGTACCGTTCCATACCATACCATTCTGTACCATACCATTCAGTACCGTTCCGTACCATACCGTTCTGTACCATACCATTCAGTACCGTTCCATACCATACCGTTCTGTACCATACCATTCAGTACAGTTCCATACCATACTGTTCTTTACAGAACTGTTCTGTACCATACTGTTAAAACCATACTGTTCTGTACTGTACAGTTGCACAGCATGTTCTATACAATACCGTTCTGTACCATTTCCATATCATTCTGTTTCGTATCTCATTGTTCTGTATCATACCATTCCATTCCACACCTTTCTGTGCCATACTATTATTCCATGACATACCATGGAATGGCATGAAGTGTTCAGTACCATTTCATACCATTCCATACTAATCCATTCCATATTGTACCATTCCGTACCACTCCACACAGTTCAGTACTGGTTCTGTAATGTTCTGTCCTGTACCATACCATTCCACATTGTTCTATACCTTACAGTTTCATATCGTACCCAACTGTTACATACCACACAGTTCTGTACTGAACCACATCATACCACTCAGCGTCTCTCTCCCCGTCTACCTGTTTTCTCTCCCTCTCACTGTCTGACTCTGTGTGCCGCTCCACTCTGTACTATTGGAAAAACCATGTCACCACATCTCTGTAAGACGTCATTTCTACCATCCTGATGTTTTCAAATCAGAATCAACTTTATTACCAAATATGTATGGTTGTGGTGGTCGGTGCTAAAATAAGAAAGATAACAGATTAAAAAATACACCAGATACAATAACAACATACAGTAAATGATAGAAATAAAGAAGTAGGGATTTTAACAATGTAAAAAATATTTCTTCCTCCTCAGGTGCAACTTTAAACCTAATGGTTTTACCACTTGCCACCTAAGCTCTAACCAGCTCAAGCCCGATTCGCAGCTGCCTTCTTCCCCTCTTTTCATCTCGCCACCACGTATCACTTTTCAAAGTTCCAGTGATGAATTCCGTTTCGACAGTTTCCCCAGAAAGGGTTTCACCCACTGGGAATTTGGGGCTTTTTTCGCTGTTGCTTTTGTGCAGCAACAAAACGCTTCATTGTGCGCGACTGCGTCGAGGAGAAGGAGGAGGATGACGATGGTGTAAAGGTCCTCCACTAGATGGCATACCCGTGTCATGTCCTCCATTTATTTCTCTCTCTCTCTCTCTCTCTCTCTCTCTCTCCCTCTCTCTGGGAACGACTGGAGCACCTGCTCGGGAAAAGAGCATTCGAGTGACCTCACGTAAAGCCCAGTGGTATCATTATTATTATACGATGGTTTATAAAGTAGGAAAGGGTGAACATTCGGAGGAGTTTAAAAAGACAAACGTGGCATCTTTGATGTTGTTGAAAGGTGTTGGATATGATACAAACAGTCATGTTGAAATAATGAAAATAAATCTCCTGTTTTAACTCAGTTTTCTAATACATTTACATTTATAGTGAAGGCAGAGGGTCTGGTCTGTGTATGTAGTTTACAAATTCATTATCTGGACTGCTACATCCCTATCCGGGTCGTGGGGACCGGAGCCTATCCCGGGACTTGGGGCGCGAGACGGGGAGCAACCCTGTTTGGGTGCCAGCACACCGCAGGGCACACACACTCACATCAGCACACTCACACTCACACCTAAGGGGCAATTTTACAAAGCCAATCAACACGGAGTGCTTATGTGGTTGGTAGTGGTGGTCTAGGTAGTGATTAGGTTACTCAACTCTGGACCAATAGGTTGTGGATTCAAGTCCTAACCCACTTAATGCCAAGGAACAAAAGAAAGTATCTGTTCTTATAAGCAGTAAAAAGACTGGTATATATACAATGTGAACCGATTATCAGTTCAGCAATTCAATTCGATGCAATATATCGATGCATCCCATCAATTTTTCTACATTACTTCACATATTTCACATACTTCACACGCATATTAGGAAGCCATAGTTGTTCTATTAAACTAGAAATTTTATACCGTAGCCAGATCACCAAGAAATGTCATTATGACCACCACTCGGACTAAGCAGTACTCTGCGTCTGTTCACTGTGTGTTTGTCTACTACTTTTTAGATGTTTGCATTAAATTATTTATTCATAAAGACACCCAAATCATCCGGAAATGTTTTGTTCTGCATATATATATGAGAAAAAGACACAGAAACGATAAAAGACGTGTGGTTTGGTTTTTGGCTTGAATTTGAAAAACAAAAGAACAAATAACGGATTGCAATTGACGTTTTTGGTTTTCCTATAAAAGCTGGGATTTGGATAAAAAAACAAAACAAACATAGACTGAAACTGCCTGATGTTTTTGCGTTTCTGCTTTTTCTATCAGTGTCAGGAATCCTACAAAATTCCTCGCTACAGATTTGAGGGATTTCCACTATTTTAACTGGTCTCATAAAACAAGGAGCACGATATCTTTGTCAGTCCAATCTGCTGTCCGAACATTTTCCATCACCGAAATCATTTTAGCCGTCCCCAGCTGGCCGGGATTTTTGATGGACAGTGCGGCCGCACTTGAAATTGGTATTTCTGTCGCGCCGAGGACCGCAGAGCGCTGGGGTCAGCGTGTCGCCAGCCGACTTCCAACAACAGCCTTTTGATGCAAAGTGTGTAAACAGTCAAATATGAGATTTGCTTTCGTTTTTTCACCTCCCTCTCCCTTTTGTAACTGCCTTGAACTGTCTGTTATCATGCATCATTTCGGGGAGGTGTAGCGTCTCGCTAAAGGCTATTTAATTTCACAGCTTATTCTACGGTTGAAATTGATTCTGGAGAGGAGCCGATTCGCGTGGTGGAATACAAATTTGGGCTTTTCCGCCCACTGTCAATAGAGCGGCCGCCTAATTTCACATGAGCTGTTTCATTAAAACGAGGAATCTGAAAATGCTGGCCACTTGATTCTTCGCCGTCTGTAGAGGCTTGTTGTGTGATTATTAACAAGCGGCCGTGAATAAGGTCTGTGACGAACTGCGGGCGACACGCGATTGCGATGTTGTGGTAATAACATGGTAATGCACCAAGTTGAGGAAGTTAGTGGCAGTTGGTAGTGTTACAGTTCGAGAGGTCAGCGGTTTGAGACCCGGGACCGGTAAAGGTTCCACTGAGGTACTCATGAGCAAGGTACCGTCCGCAAGTAATGCAGTTGCACTACCAGCAGCCCTTGTGGATGGTACCTTGCTCATTTTGAAGTTCATTAAATCTACTCTGTGCGAGCTGATAACCTGCTTACTGTAATAAAACATGCCTGAAGTGAGTCTAACATTACGCAATTAACTCTACGTTAGTTCAGCGCTGCACGGTGACGGAGAAACTTGAAGCGTTGCTAAATATCAGCGCCGGTAATGCACATTGTGGGTTTGTCTTAATATTATGATGTTTTATGGTGATGTGCCACAACATGACATACAGCACATGTTTACAGTTGATTTTTCCAATGGGTAGCCTTTTGGATCTGAATATTGTGGAAAAAGTCGAATTTTTGCAACCTGAATACTAGTGGTGTTGAAATGAATCACATAATCGATACATCGCGATGGACGACTTCGATGATTTTGCATTGACGCAGTGGCAGACTATAATCGATTATATCAGAGTTTTTAAACGGTGGTTCGTTGCCCCCTGGTGGTCCACTGCATTGCAGGTGGTCCGTGACATGAAATCTAGTTTAGATAATAAAATCACCTTTTAAAAATAATTTTATTTAATTTGTTTTTATTTGGCATAAAAATTCTAGTTTAACAGAACATCCCGGTAGTAACTATAGCTTCCCAATCCAATTCCCGATCCATGCCCAATCTGGGTGCAACATGAAATAATTTAGAAAAATTTATGGGATGCATCGAGATGTTGTATCGAATCGAACCGTTGACGTAATAATCGTAATCAAATCAAATCATGAGACCAGTAAAGGTTCACATTTCTACTGAATACAACATTACAACTGCACTTTCAATGTTCATGTCACGCACATTCCGATCACGTGACCGACACGAGGACCCGGAAGTAGTCGGCGCGGTCGGAAGTATAAATAAAGGCTTCTTCTTGCGGCTCACCGCTCAGTCATTGAGCCCATCTCCGATTCATTTTGGCTTCAACTGTGAGTGCTCTAGTTATTTGGTTTATCTCTTCGATTGAGTGTGTGTCCTTAGAATGCGGATTCTGGTGGGAATCTTTACTCTATCGTGTTAGAGAGTTCTTATACCAACTCGCGTGGTTCGCCTACCTATTCGCGTCCTACTCCACGTTTGGGTTAACCATCCACGCTACACGGGCTAACGGCTAACGGCAAGCATTTTTGTCATATCCTAACCAGATCCTTGACAGTTCAAGCTTTTACACCTGAAAATCTGATTGGTTTATTACATTTTATGCCCAACAAATTATATTGTTTGCATGAAAATAATACATACAAACCATAAACCTGGTGCAATTACTTAGGTTATTCAAAATTTTATTTTAGATTTGGCTCTAAATGCCTTGGACTTTTTAAGTAGAGCTCCTCGTATTGTCTTATATGAAACCGCTTTATATTTGATCTTTATATTTAATATTTTTATATTTCATAAGCACGAGCCGTTATTCCATTCCGCCGGGCTTTAATAGTGCTGAATAAACTTGATCCACAAATACTATGGGTACAGCGAGTTCAAAACTAGAAGACGGAGGGGTGGGGTGGGGGGATGACAAAAACCTTTTCTGCCAAGTAGCGTGGCATATCTATATCTTTAGTGTCACACTCACACACACACACATTCATACTCTCTCACGGCAAGTGGTGCGAACACACGCCGAGTCGGACACAAAGCCCCGCTAAACTGGCCCGTTCTTTTTATCCTCTGAAACCTGGTGACATTTGGGGCCGGCGGACGCGTCATTAGCTGATCGACCTCTGTGGGAGCGAGGGATGAGGAGGAGGAGGAGGAGGAGGATGGGAGGATGAGGAGATGAGTACAGGTCTGACTCACGCTGTCAGGGGCGCTAGCGCACTAAGAATTTTAATAAAGCGGCTCCTCAATGTGTCATCATCCGGAGCTCTCTTCCTCCTCCTCCTCCCCCTCCTCCCCAACGTCTTCTTCTTCTTCACTTTCTCCTCGCTAAAAGTTTCGGTGCAATACTGTATGATATCGATATCACAAAGTCTGCTACGATCCCATTTGGGCTCAGTTCAAATCAATCGATACGATACCAATTACAAGAAGCAACTCAAATAACGTTTGATATTTTTATTCACGAGGACAACCCGACATTTAAATGAGAAACAGTGGGCCTCATTCAGCAACATTGCCGTCAAGTTGTTTTGTAAATTTGTTCTTAAGAAAGTTGAGATTTAAATAGCATGATATTACACCACTGTAGAATTGAAGAACATCCAATAAACTAACATTTTGAACAAATGTACAGCACTGTGCAAAAGTTTTAGGCAGGTGTGAAAAAATGCTGTAAACAAAGAATGCTTTCAGAAATATAAATAGTGATTGTTTATTTTTATCAATTTACAAAATACAAAGTGAGCGAACAAAAGAGAAATCTAAATCAAATCAATATTTGGTGTTACTACCTTTTGCCTTCAAACCAGCATTAATTCTTATAGGTACACTTGCACAAAGTCAGGGATTTTATGGGATTATAGTCATTATATAATTTTGTAGTCATTACATTATTTTGTAGGATTATAGGATTATAGATCTGTGGTTAGTTCCCCGAGATGTTTGGAACAACCTACCAGCCGAGTTCCTTCAAAAACTGTGTGCAAGTGTACCTAGAAGAATTGATGCTGTTTTGAAGGCAAAGGGTGGTCACACCAAATATTGATTTGATTTAGATTTCTCTTTTGTTCATTCACTGCATTTTGTTGATTGCAGCACCGTATAATTTGTGCCTCAGTGAACCAGACTGTATAAATTTGTGTAGCACTTTTAGCGCCACCTATTGTTCAAATAGCAACCTTGTATAATTAGCGCCTCAGTGAATCAAACTGTAAAATTTATGTAGCATTTTTAGCGCCGCTAGAGGCCAAATTGTGTTTTCCTTTACTATTGCGCCAATTATAGGCCGATTGCTACGACTTTCAGCCTACTTACCCTGAAAATTTCAGCTTTCTGTAACTTACGGGTTCAAGCTGCACAGTCCATTTTATAAGAAAAAAAATTAAAAAGCATCACGCTTGGACCACAAATTAGACAACGTTGGTAAACGTCAGAATCTTTATGAAACCTGTGGTTTTAAGAACGTTTACCTTTATTTTCTCTTTAATAAAAATAAAAATAGATCAATAAAGTGATATGTACATGTATAATATCTGACTAACGATTTCATTTTGAATCGATTCTTCTTTGAATTGATAATTGAATTGGAATATTGATGCACATTGACGTATCGTTACAACCCTAGCTACAAGACGAGGCCAGATTTTTCCTTCTAGCACCAACTTTTGGACCGCTATTACAATCGTTCTTGAAATGAGACGAACAATCACGAACAAACTATCCTGTACGTGCGTGTGGTTGTGAGTGAGTGAGTGTGTGTGAGGGAGGGTCACGTCGAGCGGAATCTGTCATGTCTGAGCCAGTCACTTCTACTTAATACTGATTAATGCCTCCTCGCTCCCCGGCAGCTTCGATCAACTTGCGTATGACGGCGAGAGAATCGATGGGATGTGTGTGTGTGTGTGTGTGTGTGGGTGTTGGGGAGAGGGATTGTTACTGTTGCCATCGTTTTCTCTGGCAATTTGATTGATTAAAAATCATTAGGGAGTCCTATTGTAGGTCTTCCAGGCTCCTTTAATAATGCACTGTGAAATGACGGTACGGCTTCTCTTGGGATGTGTAGGTGTGTGTGTGTGTGTTTGTAGATATATAACAATGACCGTGGGTCCTGGGTTCGATCTCTGGGTCGACTGTAGGACCTTTCTGTGTGGAGTTTCCTCCGGGTGCTCCGGTTTCCTCCCACAGTCCAACGGCATGTGATATAGATTCGTTAATTAATTCGACCCCATAATGTGTGAATGAGAGTGTGATTGTGTGAGTGTGCGTGTCCTGCAGTGTGTTGGCACCTAAACAGGGTTTGTCCCTGCCTTGCACCCATAGTCCCCGCGACCATGGGGGGATTAAGTGGTTCGGATAATGACTGGATGAATAACAAAGACAGTGTCCATGAGGTTGGGCAACTATCTGAAAAAGTACCAATACTAAGATTTAGAGCTTTAACAGTTACTCAGTCTCGCAAATTTGAATTTAATCACAAACTGTTAACTTTTTAAAAATCATTCTACAACCAAAAGACAACACGGAAAACAATAATTGCTCATGAACTGTAAAAGGTAAAACTTTGTAATAATCAAATAAAACTCCCTTTATAAAAGGTTATAAATGATTTATAATTAGGTTGTTAATTAGTTTGTAGATATCGGTTTGTAGGTTTATAGTGATACATTGATGTAGGGTCACTATTTGGCGAGACATGTTTTACACTTTATAATACGGCTCCCTTTTTGCCAGATTTAAATGTCAATAACTAATCAATAACAAGTGATAGAAATGCCATGAAACATCAGGATGGACTGGGGAATCATCAGCTCAGACTGCAAGGTTGGTTTATAAAGATTATAACTGATATCTGAATTCTAGCAGCTAATCCAAAAAGAAAAATCAGCTAATAATGAAGAACACTGCCACTCGAGTGTAATTCTACTGCCGTTTTAATGGTAATAACATGGTAACAAACAGCCGATGAAGTTGATGAGAGAAGGTAATGAGATAAGCTGAGACAAAAACAAGATCTGAGATCTCGCCAAATAGTGATCCTGCATCCATGAATCACATCTCATCACTGATTATTAATGATTTAAAAACTCTACAAATGAATAAACAACCTGATTATATATCATTTGTAACGCTTTATAAGGGGGAGTCTTATTCTAAAGTGGTTCCACTTGAACGAGGTGTCCAGTTAAAATCTTAATTAAAGCTAAAAGGTTCAAGAGTATAATCAGGTTGTAACTCGTCTCGATAATATTCCCAGGTTTTGAGACTAGCCGTGAGTGAAGCGTCTTGTTTCCTGCACAGTCTGATCATGTAAAATTCATCTCTCCCAACTGCTCTCACTCTCGCACAACTTCCTCTACACTTTCCTCTCGCTAAAGTTTGACTTGAGACTCAGATTGATGTCTCGTACCTGCCTGGGAGAGACGCCGAGGCCTGAAATCTGCCATGCGATAACTGGGCACAAAGGTAAAAATGTGTGTGTGTCATAGTGAAGAATCTGACCAGAACTAAAGTAAAAGTTCTTCTTGCACATATTGCTCGGAGAATTCATTTGTGACCCGATCTGCCGTAATGAGTCGGAAGTCGGCGTTCTATTTATTTAGATACGGGCCGATTATGTTGACAAACATCAAAAATATTGATTTTTCTTTTTTGGTCTTATATGAAAGAAAAGGTCTTCAAAATTAATCTGGTCTCCAAAAAAGAAAAATCGCTACTTTTGTGATGTTTTTCAACATAATCGGCCCGTATCTAAATAAATAGAACACCGACTTCCGGACTCAACTCATTACGGCAGATCGGGTCACATTTAAAGACCTGGTTTGGGTTCCTAATTGCAAAATAAAACAGATTAAGATTCCAAAACAAAAAAATCTGATGGCTTTGGCTCAATGTTTGGTATTTATCCAACTTTCTGTTTTCTATTTAATTAATTCAGAAATTAAATGGAAAAATGTTAAAAAGGGACAGGAAGTAATGTCTTTAACACTACACTGTGTGAACCTCTTTTTGTGACTGTAAACGACTATTTCCAATCGGACGTGTCTCCTAGGAGTCTGTTCATCCTGAAAGAGAGAGAGAGAGAGTGTTAGAAGCTGTCTGGTTTCTCAGACACGAGAACAGATAAGAACGAGAGAGTGAGAAAGAGAGATCGGAAGGTATAAAGAGAGATATGGGAAGCGATGGAACAGATGGAGGCAGAGATAAAGAAAGAATGTGGCTCCCTCCCTCCATCCCTCTGTCCATCTGAAAATGAGAGAGAGAGGGAGAATGATGGAACTGAAATGAGGAGCAAGGCGAAGGGACGCAAAGGTTTGAAAGAGGGAGAGTGTGTGTGTGTATGTGTGTGTGGGAGATATGCAGGGAGATGGGGAGGAGAGATAGTGAGGGAGGTGGGGGGGAGGGAGGGAGGGAGGGAGGGTGAGAGAATAGGATGGAAGAATCAAGGGGGAGAGGAGGAAAGGAGGAGAAATAGAGAGGGAGTGAGGTGGAGAGAAAGAGAGGTAGAAGAGAGGAGGAGAGGTGATAAGGAGGAAAGCTGGAGGAGTAGAGTGGAGGAGAAAAGGTGGAGAGATGGAGAGGAGGAGAGGTGGAAAGGAGGAAAGATGGAGAGCAAGAGAGGAGGAAAGATAGAAGGGTAGAGTGGAAGCTGCAAAGATGGCGCGATGGAGAGGAGAGTGGTGGAAAGGAGGAAAGATGGAGAGGTGGAGATATTGAGAGATGGAGAGAAGGAGAGGTGGGTCAGGGAAGACAGCTCTCAAAATGTACTGAAAATAAAAGCTGTCACGCAGTGAGGATGGAGAAGAGAGAGAACGAAGGGAGCCTTGGAGAGATAATGATTGACAGAGAGAGAGAGAGTCTGGTAGTAAGAATTATGGAAGATAAGTGGAAAAAGATAGAGAGTGCAATACAGAATAAAGTGTGTACAAACCTGGTAGGGAGAGGGGAACGAGAGCAAGATAGAGGACAAAAAGGACAGAAAACAGAACAAAACAGAAAGAGTATGAGATATTCACCAGATACACACAGATACAGACACAGAGAAAGAGAGAACCAGAAACGAGTGAGACAAAGAGAGAGAGAGAGAGCGAGGAGTAGAAGAGTGTAGAGAGCGATTCCCGCTGCTCCTCTGCTCTTGTCATCATCAGTGCCCACACTGAGGGGGCCGCTGTGGCCGTCTCCATTCATCCACCACTCGCTTTACTCATCAGCACTGTGTGAGTGTGTGTGGTGTGTTACTCCAGCGACAAGCTCCCCCACCACCCACGCTTCAATAAGAACTCTCTCCCACTGCTGTGTGTCACTCAGACGGTCAGCCAAGGACACCAAACCTCTCCAACCTGCCAGCAGTGAGGGAGCAAAAGACTCAGTTTTACTTGTTCAGTCAGTGGGGTGGAGGTGGGGGTTGTGGTTTTGGGGTGGGGGGTCTTTTCTCATCCAGTCCAGCTCCCCAGGGACAGAGGTACGGAGGGATGGCGAAAAGAAGTGAAAAAGTGGCACCTCTGCTTAAGTTTTTCATGATAATGAAGACCAGTGCTTGGAGACGCTACCTTGCTCATGAGTACCTCAGTGGTACCTTTATTGGTCCGGGACTTGAACCGGCAACCTTCCAGTGATGGGGCCAACTCCCTAACCGTGACGCTACCAACTGTCTTGCAGGTTGTGGGGATTTTACAGGGCAGTTGGTAGTGTAACAGTTAGCGAGTTGGCCCCAAGGCCGCTGGTTCAAGTCCTGGACTGGTAAAGGCACATACCACTGAGGCACTCATTAGCAAGGTACCATCTTCAAGCACTGCACTGCTTTCCAGGTGCTGCACATCAACAGCAAATAAACAACTTGCGGCTTCCCAGATAGATGCAAGTTTTAGCTAGTTCTGCATCTACGCCAAGCTCGTCGTCAATCCCAAGATGTCTGTATCCTGCCACACTGCTGACTTTTAGCGCACGCAGCTGGCTAACAAACAACATTTCATCATATATTTTAATTAGTGGAGCGAAAAGCTGAGCGCTTTGGTTGGCGAAGAAAGTCTGGCTGTCACGCTTGTTTATTCAGAACCTCTCCCGGCGTTGTTGTTTTTCCCTTCCCGCCTGGTCGTCGCGAAAAGCGCTGTCACCCAATTAGCTTTGAATGATCGTGGCGGGAAAATGGTGGCAAGGAACACTGCAAGGGAAGGCTTTATCAAAACTCCTTTCAGGGAATTCCACGTCGCCTGCCTAATGAATAGCTCAGACCGATAAGGCCTATTTGTCTGTTTGTTGCTTTTTCCTAATGTGCACCTGTCCATTCGATATCCATTAGGGAGCAACAGCGAAGCGCTTGGAATCCCAATTCGAAGTGACAAAAAGAAAGAAGGAACACCTCGATGTCGAGTTTGCTCTCCCACACCCGTCACCGGCTTTTGTTTGAGTTTTACGACACGCGCCAGTCTTTGTTAAGGCGGCTAATTGCCTGGGGTGGTGACGAGTTTAGCTGGGTTCTGTCTGGCCACTGATAAAGTATCGATTGCCTGTCTGTCAGGCAGAGGAAAGAGGCCGGAGAGGTCGGAAAGGGATGGAAGGGAACGAGGCACTTTCCCGGATCACAGTCGGATTGAATCTAGACTAGCAGGACGGTGTTAGTTTTTTCTGGCGGTGTCACCTCAAAGGAAGTGATTTAAGGTTGAGAATTGGTTTGAGTCGTAGTTTAGGTTGTGTTTTGTATATTAGGTATATTTATATATCAGATCATCTGCGCTCCGTTCATTTGACAGAGCGACTTCCAGCAGCTTGGCGTTAAGGGTCTTGCTCAGAGACCCAACAGTGGTAGTGCAGGAAGTAGGATTCGAACCCACAACCTCTTGGTCCACAGGTGAGTATCCTACACCACATGTTTAGAAACTGTCAAATAGAATAGAAGGCGGCTGACAGATTTGGGCACGGCTAAAGTCTATAAATGTAGAGTGTTAAAGGTGATGTACTTTAATTACATCTCTGCTGAGTGTAGGCACTGGGTGGGCGTTTCTAATAAAGTGGACAGTGGGCACAGTCCGCTAGTTAAAAATAAAACCCAACCAACTACAAACTTTTGGTCACTCTTGAAATTGTATCGGCAGAGATAATGCCGCTTGACCTAACGGGGCACCGGGTTTGAGATTGGCTTTGTAGGGTTATGGCAGAGTTGGAACACAAGGGACGCGACCTCCAGTGATTGGAGGAGTTTACAGGGTTATTTTCCAAAAGAAAAGCCCCAAAGGGAAGAGCTAAAACATGCGGCTCACCATTAAACCCTTAAGTCTGGAGCTGGGGTGTTTGTTCCTCGCCCTTTCTGCCCTCAGCCTGGACATTTCTCTGCATTGTCAGATCTGGGAGAGAAGAGGTGAGGGAGGAGGTAAGGGAGAAGATGAAGGAGGTGGATGATGAGGTGAGGGAGAGATGTAGGAGGAGATGGGGAAAACATGAAGAGGGAGGTGAGGGAGGGGTAAGGGGGGAATTGAGGGAGGAGGAGGAAGCGAGAAAGGAGGTGACGGGAAGAAGTGAAAAAGAGGTGTGAGGAGGAGGTTATAGAGGAGGTGAGGGCAGGTGGTGACAGAGGAGGAAAGTAAGAAGGATGAGTGAGGAGAAGGTGAGAGAGAAGGTAGTGAGTGAGGAGGAGGAGGCGAGAGAGGAGGTAGCGAGTGAGGGGAGGAGGTGAGAGAGGAGATACCAATAGAGGGAGGAGGTGAGAGAGGAGGTACTGAGTGAGGGGAGGAGGTGAGAGAGGAGGTAGTGAGTGAGGGGAGGAGGTGAGAGAGGAGATACCAATAGAGGGAGGAGGTGAGAGAGGAGGTACTGAGTGAGGGGAGGAGGTGAGAGAGGAGGTAGTGAGTGAGGGGAGGAAGTAGCGAATGAGGAGGAGGTGAGTGAGGCCGACATGCTCCAGCTCGGCATGTGAGAAAGACACAAAGCAGGATCTGGCTTTGAGCTCAGAGGGAGAACAACAGCATCAAACCAAAGCCCACCTAATAAGATTTGATAGCTACACAACACACACACACATCCATGCATACACATATTTGAGAGGTTCAGGGTCTTTAATATATAATATATGCAGTGCTGGGGAAGCTAGTGTTAAACAATAGGATTGTAATCTACCAACTGCTTATGTTTAAAAGTAGATAAGCTACAGCCAAGCTAGTGTTTTAATATAGTAGTGCGCCACACTACAAGCTACAGAGAAAAAGTAGTTAACTCCATTGACTCACAGAGTCTCTTCCATCTCTTCTTCCATCTTTCCCAAGGTGGACTCCATCTTCAGACTCCGTTTTGCACCTGCCAAGGACAAACTGTGATGCAATGCCACCTTAGATCAGAAACTCCTGGTAGCTGAAAATACCTGTTCTGGTCAAGAGAGAAAAGTAATAGTGTGTTTGTACCGACTTTTGAGTAGCTGATTTTTGCTCCTTGAGAGCTTGAATAAAAGGCAACTGGACTTCTTTGGGTTCTTTCATACTTTCAGTTGATACAGAGACGCCATGTCCTGGACAACAAGAACATACACGTTGGTACATATTGATTTACACTTCTACACTAGGATTAACACCCTTCAATTGATATGAGAGTTGCTTTCAATTCAAGTTCTCAAGACCACCATGTCCGGCATGACCTGAGAACCTGAGAGTCAGATCAACCGGCTTGCAAAGATGACTTCAAGACTGTAAATAAAAACCAGGCAGGGCCATTGCTGTTGTCCTTTAAAATCAAGATTATTTACTATGGGTGATGGTGGGTCTAGTGGTTAGGATGCTCCCCTCTGGCCCAAGAGGTTGTGGGTTCAAATCCTACCTCCAGCACTACCATCACTGGGTCATGATGACCACCTTCTTTTGATCCTAATATAGCGGAGAACTTAATAGTACACACACTCACATACACACTTGCAGTTAGTCATCCGCGGGGGAGAGAAAGGGCCCAAGGTGGTGATCGTAAGGATGGATGTTTCTCGTGTTTACGTGCCGGCATCGGGGTCGGCTGGAGTTAGCGTTAGCGGCTGACATTAGTGAGGGCGTGTGCGCCGGCTTTGTTTGCTAGAGAGCAGCGGCAGTCGCTGGCATTTGTCTAAGCTCTGAGTCAAGGAGCAGTGTGACGTGTGCGTTGCCAGGGGGACTGGCTGACCTTAGGAAGCCCATACATCAGCAGTAATGGGGAGACTGGTCACCCGGCTCCGTCACTGGCGTCTTAAAAGAGCAAGTTGTTTCATCACAAACAACTCGCTGTTGTCTCCTGCACCGTTTTTCGTTGCCCTTTACCTACTTAAAATGCATGTAATTTTTTTTTTTAATATTTTTATTTTTGAACTCAACTTGTAATAATAAAATTTTAACAAAAAATAAACGTCCTGTTCAATATAAAATGTTGTATATCAGCGATTTCATTTTGGATCGATGCTATGGGCTCACTGATCTTCAGATCGAGGTATTGATGCAGATCAATGTATCGTTACACTCCTAGTTGTTCCCAGCAAATCGACAACCAGTCAATGCTCTGGAAAGATATTAAAGCGACTGGGCAGAAAACAGTGACGCTTTTGATGGCGTTTATATACAAGCAAACACCTCCCTCACTCCATCTTTCAATCTCAATCTCTCTGGATGACATTGAGGCGTCGCTGCACGTCGAGGGCCAGCAGCCCCCCACCCCCAAAAAAGTCAGAGCCGCAGTTAGAATCCCATTAGAGTAACAGGTCGAGAGGGTCAATTATTTACAGCGTCAAGCCCAGATTGCAATTACCCGACCCAATCGTGCTCGCCGGGCCTCTGCAACCACTGCCGGTGAATGCATTGGGATGAGCTGTGATGTGCTATACCCCTCCCCACCCTCACCCCTCCAATCCCATCCCTCTAATCCTCCCCTCCTCCCTCCCCACCCAACGCCCCTCCACTTTTCCACCCCCGTCCCTGGTGATTGCAATGCGCCCCGGCCTCCAGTGTGGCTAACACTTGTAGAAATTACCTGACAGAACCAATATAATGTTATTACCCAGCCACGTGCATCCAGCTGCCTCGCGCCCGCCATATTGGAGCCCGTAGCAACGCTCCCTCCCTCCCAACAGCCCCCCACCGCACCCGTCCCCCCACATCACCGCCGCCGCCCCACCCCAATTTATTTCCTCCAAATGAAAATGAATTATGCATTTTTCCCAGTGTCACTCTCAAATATAAACCGCCGGCGCTGCGCACCCGGCCCCCCCATCTTCTTCTATTACCGCTCGGGCGTACGGTGAGACGTCTCGTAGGGGGGCGGGGGTGAGTCTTAAAAACTCAAAAAGTTTTAAAAAGCAGGAGGATTACAAGTGGCTTTTTGGTTGATTTCTGCCTGGTTAACTGGATTTTTTGGTAGGTTTTTAGCTGGCTTTTTGGCCTTGTTAACAGGATTTTTGGTAGATTTTTAGCTGGCTGTTTGGCCAACCAGCTGTTTTATACAATTTTCAGCTGGCTTATTAGACTGGTCAGCAGGCCTTTGGTATATTTTTAGTTGGCTTTTGGTAGATTTTCAGCTTACATTTTGGTCAGGTCAGCCGGATTTTTGGTTGGATTTTTTGCTGATTTTTGACCGTTTTTGGACTTGAAAGGAAGTATTCAGGTTATTTAATGTAATGATCCTAGACTGATAATAATCAAGATCTATTCCCCACTTAATCTAACTCATCTTCAAGCATTCTCTAATAAAGATAATGTGTTCGTGTGTAAAACAGTCCAGACTACAGGTTGACTGATATATTTGTTCAGGGCCAATACCTATTATTACTAATCACTGATAATCTGAACTGATAAATGTCTGCTGTAAAATTTGCAAATTTTAGATGAACAAATACTCCAATACAAACATAATTTCAATGCCTTTACCTTGCAATATGAACTTTCATATTGTTCAAAATAAAAGCTCCCAGCTTTTAAGTCCAAATGCTTTCAGAGTGTTCAGCCTTCAGTGTTAATCGGCTAAACTTATGA
Source organism: Distichodus sexfasciatus (assembly GCA_032718565.1). Taxonomy (NCBI): domain Eukaryota; kingdom Metazoa; phylum Chordata; class Actinopteri; order Characiformes; family Distichodontidae; genus Distichodus; species Distichodus sexfasciatus. The sequence goes on along the minus strand of JAVGVS010000064.1, from coordinate 746,048 downwards.
TATTAAATCAGAGCACATCTAAATAGTACATTCTAAAATTAATGTATTGTGTCAACTTAAAAAATTACTTGAAGCAAGTGATTATTTGTCTTGTTACGTCTGCATTTGACCCATCCATGAAGAAGCTAACATGGGTAGCGGCTGGTGAGCAGTGCTTGGGGCCGGTACTTTATGACCTTCCGATCACAGGGCCAACCCCCTAACCGTTATGCTACCGCATGCTACCAACCATTATGACATTTAGTAGATGCTCTTGTCTAGAGCAACTTCCCTGAGAGCAATTTGGGATTAAGGGTCTTGCTCATGGACGCACTGATGGTAGTGCTGGAGGTAGGATTCGAACCCATAACCTCTTGGTCCAGAGATGAGCATTCTAACCACTTGACCAGTATCACCCCTAATAATAAATAATATTCAGTCAACCCCTACTCCATACGGTCTTCTTAACAATGCATTATGTTGAACTATTTCAAGCAGCAACCTGCCAATTGTCTTTCCTCAATCTGAGAGTGAATATTTCATCTAGTTTAATAGCAGAGAAAGTGCCTTGGAATCTTAAATGCAGATAAGAGTAAAGCATGGGTTAAGATGCAAATTTATTTCCCCCACTTTTCTTTTTTGGCTTGACTTCAGCATCATGTGTTTTTGCAAATGTGCTTTTCTGCTGGTAGCTGGGTAATGATAGCTTACTCACCAGCCTGATTGTGGTGATGATGATGATGATGATGATGATTCTCTGTTTTTAGTAATACTTAAAAAGGCACAGCACAAAATGAGCGCTTAAACCGCCAAATTTTGTAGTCGAAGCTGTGTTCCACAGTGTGTGTGGTTCAAACAGTGAAAGTTTGCATACATGGTGTGAAAAAATATGGAATTAAACATTACAACAGTAAATAACAATCAGAAACCCCGACTTTTATACTATCTTTTTGTTGCAAAAAAGGCGCTTTTTGGCTTGGAGTTTAGACACCAAAATGAATATTTTTCCCTCCTGGATTTAAAATGATTTTGTAGGACAACCCCAGTGTTTCTGGAGAAAACTCCACTTGGTGTGTTTAAAACAAACACGGGAGATTCAGGGAACTGCCTGTCATTTTAATGGGCCATATTTGATTTAAGAGCATTCTCATAAGGTATCGGGTAGGGCTTTTATTGCGGCGGTTTCCACTGCTGTTCCTGGAGACCTCCCGCTTGGAGACTAGCTTCAACCTGAACAAAACATTAGTGCAGTGAGAGAAGGACCTAGGGAATGTGTAAAAATGAGTCAGTCCATTGCAAAGAGTTCCAACCAGCAGTTAAGTACCCATAGCTTTTTGGTTACCTTTCAGTTTGGGGTACAGGTCCAGTAAAAAAAATTGGCAAACACTAGGATTTTATATATTTACACGTTACTTGATACATACTGAACAGATGCTAATATACTCTTTTTGACCAAATAAAGGTACTGTATGTTCACCGTTAGAGTACCTGAAATATGTGTGCACCTCAGTGGGACTGGTAAACTGGTACTAGCCTCAGTGCCACGGGTAGAGGTACCGGACTGGTTAAGGTAACTCATAAGTACTTCAGTAGTTCCGATAAATATATCTTACAAGTACCTCAGTGGGACAGGTAACTGTATCTCATGAATATCTCAGTGGGAGCAGTAAGGGTACCTTACAAGTACCTCAGTGGGACAGGTAATGTTATCTCATGATTATCTCAGTGGGAGCAGAAAGGGTACCTCACAAGTACCTCAGTGGGACAGGTGATGTTATCTCATGATTACCGCAGTGGGAGCAGTAAGGGTACCTCACAAGTACCTCAGTGGGACTGCTAAAATCACATCATTGAGTATCTTAGAATGACTGGTAAAAGTGTATCATGAGTACCTTAGTGATACAGGTAAAACAGATGAAGGTACCTCATGAGTACCACAATAGGACTAATAAATGTACCTCAGATGTATTTTATTGAGACCAGTAAAGTCGCTATCCTCTGATCACAGGTCAGGACCCACCCGGGTACTTTTTAGATGGGAAACAAAACATGTACCAGAAAATTTCCCTGGTATTTAACCATACTGTACTGCACTGTTGAAAGGTGTCTCATGTAGAGCATTTGCCAGACATTACCCACATGCCATTGTGTTACATGCCATTCAGTCCAAATCTGCATTTCAATGCTGGTTATATTTTCTCTCTTTCTACACCCCCCACCATCCTCATATATACACACACACACACGCATGCACAGTCTTGCATGCACACACACACACACACACACACACACACAGTCTCATTAGAACCTGCGAGGCCTGGCCGCCCTCATCAATACACACGTCTATGAATACATCATTCATTTTAGCCCGCCGCTGCCGCCGACGGCCGTCCTCTTCCTGCTCTTCCTCCCTCCCTCCCCTCCCTCCCTCTCCTCCCTTCATCCCCCTTCGTCGCAAGGTCACACCACATCCGTCCGCCTTACGCATTCCCGTCACATTCCCCGTAATCCGAAGCGTTTGAGCCCGCAATACAAACACGTTCCAGTCGGCCCGTAACAAGGCTTTTTGTAATACCCAACGGACTGTTTAGCATTCAGCCCGACACGCGTCCTTGAATCCCTATTCCCAGCACCTCCCCTTTTTTTCTTTTTTTATTTCTGTGCCACTGGATCGGCCAGGAAAAATACTCGGGCACTAACGGAACTGAAAGAAGGGGGTGGGGGGGAGGTTAGGAGGTAAGGGGAAGAAGCCGTCAGGAGAATGAGTTGGCCACTCTTTTCCAGCAGCCGTCGGATCGGAGGGCTATTATCTGGCTTTAAGCTGCGTGAATGGAGTGTGGCGATCCACCAAACCATCATCATAATAATAATAATAGATGTATGAGATGGGGTGGGGGGGGCCGTGTGTGCTCAAGCAGTAAGTAGCTATTATGGACGTGCCATTTTAGCACAGCCTTACCGGGTGCGAAGAGTGTGACGCCAGACTCGCCTAATGGGTGTCGAGCGCAGGTTTTGGCATTTAGCTCACCCTTGGCTAGCCTCACTAAAATTGCGTCCGGACCAATGTGCTAAAACAGTGCCGCTTCCGTGAATTGCTCGTCTGGGGCCCCGGCAAAAAAAGCTTCATTCATTCTTCTTCTTTAACGTACTACTTGCACTTTAACTCCTTCCACTGTTCTTATCTTAACATTTTCAGCTCATTAAGGAGATCTAGCCTACTGCATTTCTTGTCAATAATCCAACTGAAACCCTCTTTTTAGGGTCCAAGCACAAAGTGTTGTAATTGTTCTGTTTGTCCATTATTATTATTACTACTGTTATCATTTCCCCCCTACAAAGCGCATTGTGCAGCTTGAACCGAAAGTCACAGAAAGTTGAAATGTTCAGGGTAAGTGAGAATGGTGTGGTTTTATTCTATGTGCTGCCTTTTGTGCTGCCTTTTGCAACATTTGCTTGGAATCCCCCCCCCACAGCTATATTTTTTCCTATTTCCCACCTTTTGAAACAGATTTAAAACATACCTCCCTATTTTGACCACAAGAGGCACCAGCAGTCGGCTGTAATTCCTTATTTTGGCAACATGGGGACAGCTCCATTAAGGCTGTCAAACCCTGGTGTCATTCCCTACTTTGGCCAAAAGGGTGGATCTTGAGAACTGTGCAATTACTTTCCTTGTGTATAGCCATATGTGAGCATTCCCTAGTGGTGAGGAGGGTGAATGGCTTTTGGATTTGTTACATTTTTATTTTCTTCTCTTCTCATCATTTTTTCTTGCTATTAACCTTAATTCAGCAGCTCATCATTTAACAGCTAGGCCAACTATAATAAGCAGAAACAGCTGAAAGCAGCCATTTATCCTTTCTAACATTTTCTCTTTTTCCCTTTCTGCATCTTTCAGCACCCAGCAAAAATGCCAGCCTAGTTTTTTGTCATAATTGTTGTTTCTTTTTTGTTCCTTTTCTTCCCTTCCCACATGGAGGAAGTCGCTCCGAGATAGGACATAGATCAGCGTTAGGGCACGTTGTAGGCGAATGACGTTGTCAAGGCGAGACTCCTTGATTTACACCCAGGCGAAGGTGTCTTGTTTTCGTGGCCGGCCTGAGGGTGAGCCAGGCGACGAGCGTCGCTTGGTGACAGGCAGTTTCCTCGGCATGCATGCCGGTCGCCGTGGCGGCAACGGTGCCACAGGCTATCGGAGTGTGAAATCGGGCGGAGGTTATCCCATTACGCTTCATTTAGCAGCACGCTGCCCCATCTCTCATTTTTGACAAGTTTCTTAACCGCTGGAAACACGCCAGGATGTGAGCCTCCCGGGGCGACGGTGGCCGTGACGATGGTGATGGGGATGGGGGCGGGGGGGTGTTGCTGGTAGCTGGTCGATGTAAGTAGAGAGATAGCATGAAGGGTGGATGGGTGGAGGAAGAGATAGAGGAGAAGGAGGGGGGTGGCAGGCATGTTGGGGGGGAACGAGGGTTGCTATTATTATGCTAATTATATTAGCATATTTAACATAACATCATTAGAAATCTTTATTAACATGATGCTAACATACTTAGCATGTTGCTAACGTGTATACTAACAATAGCATGTTGCTGGGGTTATGTTTATTGTATTGTACGTGGCTAGCATGAACAACAATATTAACATTTTGCTGGCATTATGCTAACTATATTAACATTCTGTTAATAACATGTGTAGCATGTTCCTAGCATGATGCTAGTGTGATTAGCATGTTGCTAGCATGACGTTTAGCTGATTAGCATGTTGCCAAGTTATGCTAACTATATTAGCATGTTGCTAGCAGCATCATTAGAATGTCTCTAACATGATCTTTAGAGTGTAGCATGTTGCTAACATGACGTTTTGTATTAGCATGTTGCTAGCATTATGCTAACTATATTAGCATGTTGCTAGCAACAGCTTTGAATTATGCGCTATCATGATGCTAGAGTGCTTAGCATGTTGCTGGCATTATGCTAACTATACTGTGCATGTTACTAGCATTATGCTAACTATATTATGTTGCTAGCAACAACTAGGCCAATAAGCTATCATGATGCTAAATTAGCCCAGCATGTTGCTAACGTATGCTAACTATATTAGCATGTTGCTAACGCATTTTGCTGACTATATTAGCATTTTGCTCTTAACATGATTACCAATATGAATAAAGCAATATTGTCTTATTGTCATATCACTGCTACGCTTAGTTTAAATGTTGTTTTCTGAAGGGGGCACAGAAGAAACATTGTAATATTGAAGAGGCCCAAGTTTTGCCTGACGGCACCACTCACATTTTCTTCAGAAAATGTACTATCTCTAGTTATTCTTAATCTTCTTCGTATAAAAGTTTGGCGTAACTAGTCCGCATCGTTTGTCGTGGTACGAATGAAGATGTCGAATCGTCTTATGTCGAGAATGGGGTGCTATGACTTTTTCTAGGGGTGGGCGGTTAATTGCCCCGCGAAACAATTAACCGCCCCAAAATCTATAGACTTAACATTGAGACCAACACGGCGGACTGTAAGCGCAGAGAATTTTGTAGAAAAGTCAAATTTACCACATTGAAGTTTGCAGCCTGTGTCAGAACATACCCGCGGGAAGGTATAGGTTTTACCCCGGGGCTGAAGACCCCCAAATTTGCCCCATTGACATAGAATGGGGAAAAATCCTCAAACTTAACATTGAGACCAACTTTGGCGGACTGTAGTGCAGAGAGAATTTAGAAAAGGTCTAGAATTTACCACATTGAAGAAACACAAGCTGTGTCCAGAACATACCCGCAAGAGGTATAGGTTTTACCAGGGCTGAAGACCCCAAAGTTGCCCCATTGACTTAGAATGTAGTTTGGCATAGAACTCTTCCTGTGCACGTTTGTCGTGAACCCATAGAAAGAAGGTAGCCGTGTGCGGCTCGTTGGGGAATGGGGTGGTATGACTCTTGTAAAAAGAGGTGGGGGATATTGCCCCCACAGAATAACCTCAGTTAACCAATCAGTCTTCGCATTATCATGATGCTCATAAGCCCGCGCCCCTAGCAACCTCATTAGCATGCTGTTAGCATGATGCTAACACAATTAGCATGTTGCTAGCATGATGCTAATAATATTAGCATTTTGCTGGCTTATGCGCTAGTGCTCATTAACGCGTGGCTGGCATGGCTAGCCAGTGCTGCTAACAATGTTAGCATGTTGCTAGCGATATACTATATATTAGCATTTTATAATAACGTATATGTATGTTCTAGCATAGCTAGTGTGATAGCATATTTAGCTGATTAGCATGTTGCTGGCATTATGCTAACTATATTAGCATGTTGCTAACCTTCATTAGAATGTCTCCTAACATGATGCTAAGCGTGTAGCATGTTGCTAGCATAACGTTTAGCTGAATAGCATGTTCTTAGCATTATCTTAACTATATTGGCATGTTACAACATCATTAGAATACTGTTAACATGATGCTAACACGCTTAGCATATTTGCTAGCTTTATGCTAATAATATTATATGCGCTAACGTTATGTTAATTGCAATGCTTGCGTGGCTAGCATGATGCTAATGATATTAGCATTCGGCCCAGCATTATACTAGCTATATTAACATTTCGTTAATAACATGTGTAGCATGTTCACAGCATGATGCTAGTGTGATTAGCATGTTCTTGTAGCTGATTAGCATGTTGCCAGGATTATGCTAACTATATTAGCATGTTGCTGGACAACATCATTAGAATGTCTCTAACATGATCTTTAGAGTGTAGCATGTTGCTAGCCTGGCGTTTTTCTTGATTAGCATATGTTGCTAGCATTATGCTAACTATATTAACATGTTGCTATATCATTAGAATGTCTCTAACATGATGCTAAAGTGCTTAGCATGTTGCTAGCATGGCGTTTTGCTGATTAGCATGTTGCTAGCATTATACTAACTTTATATTAGCATTTTGTTGGCAAACAGCTTTTAGAATGTAAGCTATCATGATGCTAGAGTGCTTAGCATATTTTAACATTATGCTAACTATATTAGCATGTTGCTAGCATTATGCTGACTATGTCCTTTGCTCTTAACATGATTACCAATATGAATAGAAGCAATATTGTCTTATTGTCATATCACTGCTACTTCCAGCAGTTTAAATGTTGTTCCTACGAGAACTGGAAGGAAACATTGTCAACCAGGCCCCAAGTTTTTTTGCGGCAAAGCACCACTCATTTTCTTCCAGAAAATGTACCTCCTCTAGTTGACAACTATTCTTAATCTTCTTCCGTATAAAAGTTGGTAGCGTAACTAGTCCACGCCGTTTGTCGTCAGACCCACGAATGAGTGTCGAATCGTCTTGCCTTAATCGAGGAATGGGGTGCTATGACTTTTCTGAGGTCGTGATTGGTACTTGCCAAGTAACAATTAACCCGCTAAAATCCATAGACTTAACATTGGAGACCAACTTTGGCGGACTGTAGCGCTTGAGAGGAATTTTTGTAGAAAGGTCAAATTTACACATTGCAGAAAGTTTGCAACCTGTGTCAGAACATACCCCATGGAAGGTATAGGTTTGAGGGCACAAGAGACCCCCAAATTGCCCCATTGACATAGAATGAAATCCATAGACTTAAGCATTGAGACTAACTTTGGGCGGACATTAGCATGAAGAGGAATTTTTGTAGAAAAAGTCAAATTACCACATTTGAAGGGGTTGCAACCTGTGTCCAGAACATACCCCTCAAGAGGGGTATAGAGTTTTTGCCCAGGGCACAAAGACCCCAAAGTTGCCCCATTGATGACTTAGAATGTGGATTTTGGCATGAAACTCTTCCTGTACCGTTGTCGTGAACCCACTGAAAAGGTGTTGTATTCTTGGCTCATTCGAATGGGGTGGTATGACTCTTGTATGTAAAGAGGTGGGAGGATATTGCCCCCACAGAGAACTAACACTCGACAATCAGTCTTTACATTTATCTGCATGGCCCGCCCTATAACCTCAATTAGTGCTGTTAGCATGATGCTAACACAATTAGCATGTTGCTGTATGATGCTAATGATATTGCATTTTGCATATACTATTTATATTATGCGTGGCGCAGCATGTTAACATGATGCTAACAATAGCATTTTGCTGGCATTATATAACTATATTAACATTTACTAATAACATGTGGCATGTTCTGTATGGCAGCTAGTGTGATAGCATGGCGTTTGGCTGATTGGCATGTTTGCTGGCGTTGTATGTAACTATATTGGCATGTTCTTTACGCTGGTTAAGAAAGGTCATGATGCTGGCGTGGCAGCATGTTTGCTGCTTTATGGTTTAGCTGAATAGCATGTTTTGCTGGCATTATGTATTAGCATGTTGTACAACATCGTTAGAATCTTAACGCCAGTGCTAACACGGCAGCGCGTGGATAGCATGATAGTACTTGATAATAGCATTTTTACTAGCATTATCTTAACTATAATTAACATTCGTTAATAACATGTGCCATAGCATGATGCTAATGTGATTAACATGTTGCTGGCAGCGTTTAGCTGATTAGCGTATTTGGTTGTAACTTCTGGTGAAATCATCTCATGTTAACCATTTTGCTAGCAGCAGCTTTAAATATGTATCATGATGCTAGAGTGTAGCATATTTAGCACAGCGTTATGCTAAATATTAGCATCATTGCTGGCGATATGCTGACTATATTGGCATTTTTATGTATGTGATTACCAGTATGAATAGAAGCAATATTGTCTTATTGCATCATATCGCACTCCATACCAGCAGTTTAAATGTTGTTTTTCTGCGAAAACTGAAGGAAACATTGTAATATTAAATTTAAAGTTTGCCACAATAAAAGCACCACTCACATTTCTTCCAGAAAATGTACCTCTCCTAGTTAACCTACTGTTATCATTTCCCCTAAGCGCATTGTGCAGCTTGAACCGAAAGTCACAGAAAGTTGAAATTTTCAGGGTAAGTGAGAATGGTGTGGTTTTATTCTATGTGCTGCCTTTTGTGCTGCCTTTTGCAACATTTGCTTGGAATCCCCCCCTCACAGCTATATTTTTTCCTATTTCCCACCTTTTGAAACAGATTTAAAACATACCTCCCTATTTTGGCCACAAGAGCGCACCAGCAGTCGACATAATTCATATTTTAGCAGCATGGGGCAGCTCAATAAGGCTTCTGTCAAACCCTGTGGTGTCATTCCCTACTTTGGCCAAAAGGGTGGATCTTGAGAACTGTGCAATTACTTTCCTTGTGTATAGCCATATGTGAGCATTCCCTAGTGGTGAGAGGTGAATGGCTTTGCGGATTTGTTACATTTTTATTTTCTTCTCTTCTCATCATTTTCTTGCTATTAACGCTAATTCAGCAACTCATCATTTAACAGCTTAAGGAAGGCCAACTATAATAAGCAGAAACAGCTGAAAGCAGCCATTTATCCTTTCTAACATTTTCTCTTTTTCCCTTTCTGCATCTTTCAGCACCCAGCAAAAATGCCAGCCTAGTTTTTTGTCATAATTGTTGTTTCTTTTTTGTTCCTTTTCTTCCCTTCCCACATGGAGGAAGTCGCTCCGAGATAGGACATAGATCAGCGTTAGGACACGTTGTGGCGAATAGCGTTGTCAAAAGCCGAGAACTCTCTTGATTTACACCCAGGCGAGAAGGTGTCTTGTTTCGTGGCGACCTGAGGTAGGCCAAGCTGACAGCGTCGCTTGGTATTCGACAGTTTCCCTCGCTTTGTACATGCAGTCGCCGATGTGACACTGATGCCACAGGCTATCGAGTGTGAAATGGTGAGAGGTTATCAATACAGCTTCATTTGCTGCAGCTGCCCCATCTCTCATTTTGACCAAGTTTCTTAACGCTGAAACCACGCCAGGATGTAGGCCTCGGGCGGCGGTGGCCCGTGACGATGGTGATGGGGATGGGGGAGGCGGGGGTGTTGCTGTTAGCTGGTCGATCTTAAGTAGAGATGGCATGAAGGGTGGATGGGTGGAGGGAAGAGATAGAGGGAGAAGGAGGGGGTGGCAGGCATGTTGGGGGAACGAGGGGGCTGTCTTGCTGCATCTGGAATGGGATTCTAATAAAGCCAGCTGCTGCCATGGAAACAGGGGGAGAGAGACACCCCTCTCCTGCAAGTAGCGAGAAACCCCAAGGAATGGTTCTGAGCCCGCTTTCCTTTTCTCTCTCACTCGCTCTCCCGCTCTCATTCTCTCTCTCTGCCCTCGTTCCTCTTTTTCCAAGCGTGGCAAATGGCCTGGTGCCTTCGAACCCCTGTGAGGAAGCGGGCACTTTGCCAGAAAAGGGGGCCAGATAAGGGTGCGTAAAATTAGCTGTGGCTTCCAGAAGAAAGTCGGGGGGGGGGGGGGGGGAGGAAGGGGTTGGCATCAGAGAAATGTGGAGTCCCGGTTTCCCCCATGAAAGGAATTTTCACGACAAGGTTTTTCACTATTCTACGCATACGTGACCGCCGTCGCTGAGGTTCCATGTCCGCCAGCGCATAAGAAAAGAGAGGAGGGGGTTGGGGTGTTTTTGGGGGAGAACAAAAGGGGCACGGCAGACAATTGAGCAGCAAACTGTGTCTATGCCGTGCACCTGTGGAAAAGGGGTGGAGGGGGGGACGAGTGTGTAGAGCAAGAGAGAGAGGTAGTGAGAGAGAATACACAGTGCATGATGGGATTGGGTGGTACTGTATCTCGCAGTTCCCGATGTCCTTTACTGTTTTGCTGGGTTCCAAAAGAAGAAAAGAAATGAAGAAACAAGTGAGAAGGTACCTTCACCTGCCTGAATCCTTAACGGATTACTGCTCGTTTCGCTTGGTTAACTCCTCACACTTTCTATCTTTTTATTTATGTAGCACTCCTTCTGAAGGAAGCCCCGCTATATAGCGCTCCTCTCCCCCCACCCCAAGCCCCCCTTTCCTTTCCAGCTACTGCCTTTCAAGTGACACTAGGCTGATGAAAGCGGATGAAAAGAAGGGAGGCGGCGGGCGGAGGAGGTGGAGGAGGAGGAGGAGGAGAAAAGGGAGAGCAAAGAGAGAGAAAGTGTTGCAGGAATGAAAGAGAACTTGTCTCGCCCCGGAGGAGGGTTTCCCCCCACGGCTGGCCCGCCGAGCGAATGTCCCCGAGTGATTTATGGGAAATTTACACGTTCGAGTGCGCCAGGCTTGAAAATGCCCCTTGGCCCACATGAAAAGATACGGCTTTAATATCTGTCTAATACGCCGCCTTAATGAGATCCCTTTCTCGCCTTTCCCATCCCTCTGTTTATTAGAGAATTGATGAAAGAAGCAGACATACAGAGAGATAGAGGAGAGAGAGAGAGAGAGAGAGAGAGAGAAAGAGTCTGAGCTCATATTTATCCAAGAATTGGTTTGGAAATTGCTTCCACCGGAACGGTTTTCACAGTGCGAGACGTATGTGGGTTTTCTCACGACTATGCCAAAAGAATTGCGTCCAATTAACTTTTTTAGAACCAACTCAATGCTTCATCCCTATTGTAGGTTTTACCATCTCTCTCCAAAAAATTATATGTACAGAAATAAAGGCTATATTTGGTTCAGTTCAGTTTTGTTCGATAGACATTTTTACATTACCGACGATGTCACAGCCAAATATTGCCAATATTTTCAAGATAAAAATGGCTAGAAACAGCCAAAGAAAATAATCTGAAGAGGTTTCAGTAGTCCAACACAAGTATTTTCACAATCACTTTTGATCCGAAGATTATTCAAAAATGGTGACTTGTGCACCAAGTAGTTCCACATCCAAATCCTAAATTATGATTATAAACTTTCAGCCAGTTTTTGAATTAGATTTACTAATGAGTAAATGTCCCATTTGGCCACCAGTGTCAAAATATGGCTGGACATTGCAAATATAGAAGGTCAGAAACATCATTTACAGTTGCAGATTGCTTATTTATGCCATTGATAAAACTCTAAGATGTGCAAATATCGGCTTCAGCAAGTCAGGTTTTAATTCTACCTGTTGAGACAACTAAGAGAACCAGTTATAACATTATCTGCAGTTGAGCAAAACTCTGGCTGGGACTCTGAATTTTTCTGAAAGTTCTTGCAGAAAGCCAGAGTGATGACAGGTTATTTTCAGTGAATTTTTCAGCGTAAGGGTAGTGGAAGGATGAAGGAGGTAAGATAAAGGTGCAGGAGTTGACATCTTTATTAACATCTTGATGTTAATTTAACAAAATGTAGAAAAGAAGCACCCAGAATCGTCCTGAATTAATGACAAATAAACCATTCAATCATTGAGCAAACTAAGTAGACTGGTCTAACAGGTAAAATCTGAATCTAGGGCCAGACACTGCAACTAAACGACCGGACGTGGCAGATAAAACTTCAAAACCATCCTGGAACCATTGGCAGTTTTTAACCAATAATTTCTTTATTCCGTCGTAAATGTGGTCGGATGCCGCAAAAAAGGTGATTTCAACAAAACCATCCTGGAACCTTTTGCATTTTTCCAGATTGCTTCTTTATGCCTTTGTTGCCGCCTATCTGTTCCCAGTGAGCAGTCGGGGAGACAGCTGGACAGACAGCCAGACGGCTGATTGACGGCTGACTGACTCCGAGTCCTGCTGTGCTTTGATAACTCAAAGAAGAGGAGTCACAACAGGAAGTTCTTAAATATTCACAGTCATCCTTCTCGAACGAAAAATTAGGGAGAGGCTCCACCAGCCTGACTGTTAGCGTTCAGGGATTAATCAAGCTCTACACCGGCTTCAGGTGCTGTGTGGAATGAGCAAGGTGGAGGCAACTCTCAGCACGTTCCCCAACCAAACAGATGTTTTCATCAGGTGCAATATAAACAGCTTTTTGGGTGCAATGAGCACACTCCAAAACATGGCAAACCACGGAGTTAGCCCGGCCTCTTGGCAAGAAGCGCTCAAAGATGTTTTCTCCTTCAAGTGTTGAAAGAGAACAGCAGGCGAACGCCACAAGAAGATTTGATGCAAATGGAGGTTTGTGTTTAAGACATCACTTGCATGAAGATGCATCTCCTTATTGGCCATTGCGCTAACTCCAGAACAAGCAAAGATTGGTGATTTCCTCCATTTAATGTAAAGTTCCATGTTTTGTATAAGCATTTGTCTAAACCCTTGAGCAACTGCAATGTGTAGTAAGGTAAGTCTTCATCCTTGCAGACACTACACGATTTTAAAATGATGTATCGATGAAATGATATATCGATGCAGATCAATGTTTGGTTATACCTCTAACTCTCAGCCTACAGGTTCTTAGCACTTTCACCCACAGTTGAGAAGATTGCTTTCGGCGTTGTCATGAAAACCTCCGGCTGCCGTAATGTGGGGTGTAAGACGACGCTCTTTCATCCAACCAACACCCCCCACACCCCCCCAACCCAAAGGCATCTGGGTAAAAGGGAATACAGTATGTATGGGCATGAGGGCCATTGCGGGGCTGCGTGGGCTGTCCCTCTGATGTGTCCGTCTCAATAATCCTCAGCCGTAAACGCTGCTGTCATCTGCTCAGCCCATGGAAGCGGCAGTCCTAGGAAGTGTTTTCTCTTTAATTAAAAAACAGATGCAGATGTGTTATTGAGTCCCATCTGGTGACATCTGTCAGTAGTGAGGGTGTAACAGTTCTGAAACTGAACAGCAAAAAAGTCATACAAACCTGCCTTTTTACCCAAAACGCAAAACATAAGGGTATGAACCAAACTGTGGCTCAAACAAAAAGTCATGAACCATGACCCCCTACTTAGCATGGTAACGTGGTCGGAAACTTAGCTTCAGTGCTAAGTGGGCCATGTCGATGCTGCGGGAGTCTGGCACTTTCAGGGAAATTGACTTGATTATTGACTTCTTCATCAGTGTCAGGCTTTGTTGCTCGTCTCAGCCAGCGCCTCCTTCGACAACTTGCTGAACCAGAGTGGAGAACTGATGGCTGTCTCTACCCCATTTTCTGCTACTTTGTGTGCACAAATTGATAGAACCAGTGCTTGGGTAGATGCTGTAGGTAGTGTAATGGTTTGGGAGTTGGACCCATGATCAGTGAGTGATTATTTGTCATTGTGAACACAGCACAGCACAGCACACAGTGCACCACAAGCAAAAGTGACCACTGCATTGGACCCATTCGTGAAGGAGCAATGGATAGCTGACAAGGGCAGCGACCGAGGAGCACTGCTTTGGGATCAGTGCCTTGCTCATGAGTACCTCAGTGGTACATATACCAGTCATGGAATTCAAACTGGCCACCTTCCGATCAAGGGGCGAATGCCCTAAGCATTATGCTGCAACTGCCAGGTCATTGGTTCAAGCCCTGGACCGGTAAAGATAGTACGGAGGTACTCAAGGTAGCGTTCCCAAGCACTGCTCGCTGGGTGCTGCAAAGCTGCCCAGCTGCTCCTTTACCAGTCTGAGACTTGAACTGGCAACATTTCACTCCCTAACCGTTACGCTACCAACTCCTCCATCAAATGTAACTAACTAGTGATGTAGGAAGTGAAACATTACATCATTACAAATGGCAACTAAATATTTGTATCACTTTACAAGGACATGAGTTTTCAGCTCCCAGGTGTTTCTGATTAGTGTCTGAATGGCTACTATGCATGTGCAGCGCATGCTCCCTGCATCACATTGCGCTCTTGGCTGCTGTAAGATGGAGTCAGAGGATGTAGCCCACCTTGGTGAAGATGGAGGCAAGAATCCGTGGACATATTTATCAAAATGTAAGACTTTGAAAGGTGAAATGGGCAGAGTGTGACTCCAAACAGTTTGGATGTAGCTAGCTACACTTTTCTATAGCTTGCAATGTAGTAATTACCTTATTAAGACACTAACTTGGTTATAGCTTAGCTACTTTTAATCACAAATAATTAGTGACTTGAAAAGTTACCATTTAAAAGTAGCTTTCGCAACACTGGTTAGAACGCAGATGTAAAGTAGCTGCAGTTTTTGCCTTATCTCGTCACCGACGCAACACGTCAAGCGATTCCAAGCTCAATCCGACTTTAATTAGAGGTGGAAAAGAGTGGGTGGGGTGGGGTCTGAGAGTGGTTGGTTAGTTTGTGTGTGTGTGTGCCATTTCTTGCAGGAATTGAGCGTCGTGGCAGGCACGTTTCCCATATGACAGCTTTATTGCATCTCTAATCTATGTGTGCACAGCGGCAAAGAAAAAAAGCAAGCCTGAAAGAAGTGGAGAGACAGAAAGAGAAAATTGTTCACATCACTCCACACACACACACACACACACACACATTTGTATTGTCATCCCTACGCGTTGCTTCCCTTGACCCGTGCATTACCAAAACTAACGTTAAGCTTAAAGTTAAGAACCAAAATTAAGATAAGCTTGCTATTATGGAAAAATTTGGTCTCACACAACATGCTAAAGATTATAAGATATTAAGGGAGTAACGATACATCAATATGTCAATTCAGTGAACAACAAGGCAATAGCTTTGATCCAAAAAGACAACTATTTCAACTGCTAGAGGTGGAGGACGAAGTCCATATGACTTTTAACATCAGGTTTTTCCATTTTAAGATGATCCTGCAGCAGAAATTATAACTGGATGAAGTAGCTTGGCTGTAGCTTAGCTACTTGTAATCAAAGCTATTATAAAACTAGCTTCTCCAAGAGTGGTTACACACTCACATTTATACACACACACACACACACCAGCTGTCCTGCAGCCCTGTCATCCATGTCAATCATACCTCTGGAAAAGGGCACGGCACATATACAGTGAACCATGTCACTTTTCTTTATAATAATAACCACAATCCTAAGGGCTGCGGAGAGCAGTCTCTTTATTGTATGACATTTAAGAAAAGCAAAACTTTCTCATAACGGCAAAAGGCGGATAAGGCTCGTACCTTCGGACACTGCGCTTCCCACCGCTGCCCTTTTGTGGGATTTGCTGGATTTGTAAGATGCCGTGTAATTATCACAGGCTGAAATATCAGTTTCGGTCAGAGATCGAGTCGTGTTTGGCTGCGAATTAGTTTAACCAGGCGCTCCGTAGTCCGGCCGGCCAGCCTCCGTGCGTACCTGTGGGAAGACTAATAATTCTCCCATTTGCATAATTCACTTTTCAAATTAAAATAGGATTTGTGAGAAGGAGTTGGGGTGGGCGGTCCGGGTGGTATGGAATTAATTCAGGATAAAATCAACTTGAACATGGTGAAAGTACATACACTCCACACACACTCCTAAAAACGAACCAAGGACCTTCTTGCTGTGAGACGACAGTGCTAACCACCGTGCCGCCCCAGTACATTTCTTTCAATTTATTGTCATTTATTTATTCATTCATTCATTATCTGAACCGCTTAATCCCTGTATCGTGGTCATGGGGACCGGAGCCCATCCTGGGACTCTGGACGCAAGGCAGGGACCAACACTGGGCGAACGTGAAAACATTGCAGGGCACACACACTGACACGAACACACATTCATAGTGGGGCCAATTTAGAGAAACCAACTGCATGTTCGTGGACTGTTTGAGGAAACCGGAGCACCCACGCCAACATGGGGAGAGCACGCAGAAAGACCTCACGTCCAACCCGGGGATCGAACCCTGAACCTTCTTGCTGTGAGGCGACCACTGTCCCACCCTATTTCAATGTTTTAAAAACAAATCTAAATAAATACTTACCAAATGAAATAAATGTAAGTGCTTAATATATGGAAATAATCATGCGATCGTGTCAATAACAACTCTCAAGAAGAAAAATTTGCCTCATCCTTCCATCCCAACCCTGAGCGGCGGTAAAGAGGCGTTTTCCTCGGCATTACCGCTACCCTCTTGTCAGTGGGGCTTCTGCCTTTCAGTGGAGCGTTTTTCCACCCCGACGAGCCTCATAAGAAGGGAACTCGGCGAACAAAGTAGTGCACACTCTGGAAAGGCCGGTCCCCCTTTTTTGTCACACAGATGGGCAGGAATGAAAGAGAGAGAGAGAAAGAAAGAGCAAGAGAGGACACCTGCTGGTCCACTTTCACATTCCTCTCTCTCTCTCTCTATCTCTCTCTCCGGCATTAGAATTCAGTGTCTCGCTTTGCCTGCTCTCACTGAGTGGCTAAGTGAAGCGTGTCACGGTAAGAAGCAGTGAAGTATAATGAACTGAACGTGTGCATCTGAAGGAAGAAGGGAGGGAAGGAGAAGAAAAGAGGGAGGGGAGGAACGAGCACGAGATGCTTCTCTGTTTCAGATGCAGAAAGCAGGAATGAGAGAAAGAGCGAAATAACGAGAGAGCAAGAGAGGGAAAGAGAAAGAGGGGAGGAAAGTGGACCCTCTGTGAGTATGAGATCCGTTGCTTCTTTAGACATAGAGAACAAGAGAATGTCAGAGAGAGAAAAGAGGGAGGAAAGAGCAAGAGAGAAAGAGCAAGAGAATGGAAGAGAGAGAGAGAGTGAAAGAGAAAGAGAAAGAGAAAGAGAGAGAGCTGGAAGGGGAGGAAAGAGAATCACCAGTGAACGTGAGCTGCTTCTCTTTAGATGCAGAGAATGATAGAAAGAGCAAACGAACAAGAGAGAGAGAGAGAGAGAGAGAGAGAAGAGGGAGGGAAGGAAGGAGGACCCAGAGTGAGCATGAGCTGCTTTTCTTTTCCAGATGCTGAAAGCAAGAAGGAGAGAAAGAGCAGGCGAGAGAGGGGGGGAGACAGAGGGGGGAAGGGAAGAAGAAGGACTGCTTCAAATGTGAAAAGCGAGAATGACAGAAAGAGAAAAAGAAGAAAAGTGAGAGAGAGAAAGAGAGGAAAGAGAAGCATGCGTGACCACAAGCTGCTTTTATGAGAGAGAGAGTACGAGAGAGAGAGAATGAGAAAGAACGAGAGAAGCAACGAGGACATGCGAGGCAGCCGACTGAATCACCACCACCTCCACCACTCACTCCATCCCTCCCTCCTTTCACTCCATCCTACACTCTCTCTTTTTCTTTCCCAGCAACGGGGGAAGAGTGTGTGTGTGGGACCTCCCTCCATTCTTTCATCCCTCTCTCCCTCCTTCTATCCCAACTCATTCATCTTTTTCCCCGTCTCGTTCTCATCTTGCCCTCCTCCACCCTCCTTTTTTCTCTTTCTCTCTCTCTCTCTCTCTCTATCCCACGCTGCTCTCTATCCCACTCATTTTTGTCACGGCCGAGGCAGAGAAAATGAGCGACCGGTTGAATCAGTGGAAGAAAAAGAAGAGGAACAGAGGGATCGCGGAGGAGAGAGAGCTTCATCTGGGAGGGAAAAGAGGAGAGGAGAGGACTCATGCCACACCTGCCTCAGGATTCCGGCTCGGATTCGGATTCGGCCAAGTCGCTCCCTCCCTCCTTCCCTCCATCCTCCCTCTGTTCCCGTGGCAATGGCTAATCCTGGGAAAGGAGCTCCGGGACAGAACAAAACAGCGAAAAGAAGAAAAGAACCGCATCGAACGAACGGCGAAAGAAGAAAAATGCTTTTTCTTTCTCTCCTTTCGGCTCCAGTGGCTCGCTTTGCGTAAAAAATGAAAGACGGCAAGTTTTACATAGAAGAAACTCAGACTCTTTTCCTCTCTCCGTTCCCTCTGTCGTTTTTCTGCCTTTTCTTTTCCTTTTACTTTGGGTAACTATTTGTCTACAACTCTTCAAAGAAACTCAGACTCTTTTTCGGCCTCATCAAACTGGTACCCTCGATCCCTCACTCCCTCCCTCTTCAAGTCCTCGTATGGTTTTCCCTTTCACTCGGGTGCTATTTGTCAAGAACTCATCAAAGAAGCTCTTTTTTGGCCTCATCAAACTAGGAATCTTGCTCCCTCTTTCGTTTCCTCGTTCCCTCCATCGTTAAGACCGGGTTCAGGTCAGTTTTCCCCCCTTTCCATTTCCCTTTCCCAATGAGTTGTCTAGAACTCATTGAAGAAACTCAGATCGTCACTATTCCCTCCCTCTCTCCCTCCCTCTTTCCAATTTTGCTAGAACGAGAACTCTTGGAAGAAGCTCGGACCCCTTTTTGGCCTCGTCAAAACAGCAGACTCTTGTCTCTCACTCTCTCCCTCGTTCCCTCTCTCTCCCTCGTTGAGACTCGGTCCAGGCCCATTTCTTTTTCCTTTTTTTCCTCTGCTTGCTGCTAATTGTCTAGAATTCTCAGGACTTTTCTCGGCACGCTGAAAAGCACTTTTCATTCCAATTCATTCCTTCCCAAAGCCGGGACTGAAAAGAGGGTTTTTATTTTTCAAGCCGGGACTCTCGCCCTCCTCCTCGTCTGGCTTTTGAGACCGAAATAATTGAAGATTGAACCTCAAACTGTACCACCCAAGCCCAAAGTACAGAGGGAGTCCGATCCGTACTGAACACCAGGTGCTCCAAGTTAATTTTTGGGGTGGGGGGAAAGTGGATTTTTTCCCTGAATCACTATAATCTGTAAGAGGAGGGAAGAGGACAGCATAAAAAGAAGGGAGGGAGGAAGGGAAAGAAGGAGGAGAGGGGAAGAACCACCCAAGAGGTGGCCCTTGATGATCCGGGTGTGATATGTCATCCAGGACGAGCGAGGGAAGAAGTGAAAGTTGGGAAGAAAGCTTGAGAACTGGAAATTCCAGAACAGGACGAGGAACGAGGGCTTTTTTTGTCTCCAAAATTGGAAAAATCCAAGTCAGAGAAAGGATCATTCTCATCCATCGTTCTCTCATCCCTCCTCCTCCAAAGTTTGAGCGAGAAAGACTCTAATCATCCCTCATCCCTCTCAAGAGAACTCACGCCAGGACCTTTTTCCTCTAATTTTTCCACCTCCCTTCTTTTCATTCATCCTCTTGCACTCCTTTTCCCCTTTTTTTCCCACCCCTACTTTCCACTCTCCTCTCTCCTCGAGCCGGCAAAATCCCGCAGACCCGCTAATCCTTGGTCGGCTTCATTCGTTTTCTTTCTTTCTTTCCTTTTTACGCTGATTGGCCGTCTACTTCAGACCCTCTCCTCCCTCCCAAATCTCTCCCCCTCCTCCTCCTCCTCCTCCTCCTCCTCCTTCTTCTTCGCTCTTTCGCTCTCCTTCATTTCACCTCCCTACCTCTCTCTCTTCTCTCTCTCTCTCCCCTCCCTCCCTCCATCCATCCCTCCCTCTCTCTTTCTCTCCTCATTGTCTCAGTGTGCCGTCGCCGGGAGTCAATCCTTTTCACAGCTCCGGCAAGGACGGAACGGAGGTTGAGGTGAGTGCATCCGTAACGCGTTCCCCCTTCCACATATATACATACACATACATACACACATACTTCCCCCTCTCGTTCTTTTTCTTCCTCCTCTTTTTTGGGTTGCAAGCATGCGTGTTATTTGTCTTCGTTTTAAAAAGTGTGTTCATATTTGGGAAGAGGCTTTTGTCATAGGAAAGTGGGACAAAAAAGGGGTGTGTGTTTTTGCGAGTGGGTGTTTGGAAGAGAGTGTGTGCCATGACGGGACACCGGACCGGTCTTGTGGGTTGTGTGCCGTTATAATTCAGGTCTTTATGCATTCGTTGCGGTCGGAAAGAAAACACTGCTACATCGTTTTCCAGTCAGCTCTGGTTACTCATTCATGCTCATTTTACACACACACATTTACACAGAAACACACACACAGAGTAGCACACAGACAAATAGTGCCACGCGTTGGCTACGACAAATTTAGGTATTCCCCCCAGGCTCGGACGGAAATAGATGAAGAACTAAAATTGGGGCGACGCTCTCGGTTTGGGCGAAGGGAAAATCAACAGCAATGCTGTTGGGAAAAAAAATGCATGAGATTTATAAATACCAACACCTGTAAAATCTGGTGTTTCCAGACGGGAATGTTATGTAGCGTATAAGTCGGGGCTCGCTGGGGAGAAGGGGGCATTGTTGAGCCCTATCCGAAAACAGGGTCTCTGATGTGTGCTTCACACATATTGCAAGAAATGTGCAAACTTTGACCAGAAATGTTCAAATGGGAGCACAGTTATTACATGCATATGAACACATTTCATAAACAGTTAAATTTTTGATCTTCGGTGCTCACACATTTCTACATTTAAGAAATGTTGATCCCGTCCTAACCCAGGATCTCTTTTACAAGCACATGCAGACACTGCAGAAAAACACGAAATTTCCACACATATCCTAAAAACGGAATTCTGAACACTCACATTCACATGCTGCAGAAACTGCAAAAATTTGGCTTCCGTCCTAAATTGGGATCTCTAGTACAAGCACACTGCAGAAAAGTCAAGGTTTCTCACTTGTCCTGTCTGGATGATGCTGAAAGTTCACTGTTTTTTACAACTTGTGGTTCCTGGATTTTCATTGTAACTATTTTTTTGGCATCTGCTGTGCGACCGTCTCGTTTCTTTTCTCTTTTGATTCGTTTCCTCTCTCACCTTCCCTTTTGCGGCACCAGCCAAATAATCCCGTTCTGCTGGGGTTGCACTAATGGGAAGTGCCTTTGTTCTAGTGGTAGCTTTAAGCTGAAAAAAGAAGGGAAAAGGCAAAAAAGAAGCGCTTTTATGAATTTTTATTCGTTCGTTTGGTGTTTTCGTGCTGGCTCGTATTAAAGATTCAACAACTTGCTGATGCGCGGTGCTAAATTTCTGCTTACATCGAAGGGAGGAGGAGGAGGAGGGATGGGGGAAGAGAGGCAGAAGCAGCAGGACGAGTGAATAAATGAAAAGAAGAAAGAAAAGAAGCACGGCATAGAGAGAGAGAGAGCGGGAGAGAGAGAGAGATTGAGAGAGTCGGCTCCTGCGAGCTAGAAAGAAGTGGATTTGCAACAGCCAAACAGGATTCCCTTCCTCTTGAGCGCTTCCCCGCTGCTTGAGTGTGTGTGTGCGTATATGTGTGTACAGGTGGGTGTGAACGAGGTTCGGGATGGAATCCTCATCCTGCAAGTGTGGACTGACGTGAGCTAAATTAGTGCAGAAAGATAGCGGCTTGCTCTCTCAAGAAAAAGGCGTATCATCTTTGGGGTGGATGGTGTGTGTGTGTGTGTGTGTGTGGGTGTGATGTTGGGATGGAGGGTGTAACACAGAAGCTGCTCAGAAACACCAGGTCCTCCGAATGCCTGTCTGTTTTACACAAAGGACGGAAATGGAGAGATTGGAATAAAAGAGAGAGAGAGCGAGAGACTAAAAGCGTCAATGCCGTGAGCAGTGACCTATGTAACGATCAAGAGAAATGGTAACATTAACAAAGAATTAATTCAACCTTGAAACATACAGATGAATCATATTACCACATAAATTTGTATTATACTAATTATACCACTTTCATCAGTACGCTTAAGTATAATATATCATTTTATTCAATAATTATTGTATTTATGGTATTATTAGAATGATAGGGTGCACTAATGTTCATCTTCTCAAACCAAGAAATCCTCAAAACCATCCTCAAAAATCTCACAAATTCAGCTCAAGTTTGAGTTATTCTCTTCCAAAAATAACAAGAAACATTCTATATCTACTTCCAAAAAGCTTCTTTAACTAACATTACTGTTTTTGGAGAAGGGCGTAGAGGGAGTGTGTCCTCAGCTCATCCGTGCCACCTTTCTCTGCCAGACGTCGGCACCCCGATTGCCCCCCGAACATCTGTGCCACCTCGCCCTTGCCACCTCCAAATCTGTCGCCCCTGCTTTAAGAATCAGGCATGCATGCCAATGCCGCTCCAACTTCAAACTTGTCAATTTTTTTAAATTTCCTCAATGTTTCAAATCAATTCACAGTTGCTAGTAAAATCTCCCAATACAGCAATGGCAATTATAAAACCATATAACATGCATTAAGGATATATAAAAGCATATAAAATGGACAAGTGCATCACAAGTTTGAGAGGCAAAAAATTTCTGTGTTTTGCCAGAAAGATTGTGACCAAACAATGTTTAAAAAATGGGAGAATTGGGCTCACGTTTATCGATGCCATTCCACATTTTTGGAATTTTTAAATTGATATTGACAAATGATATTTATTTATTTATGTATTTATTTATTTATTTTTAAAAATTATTTATTTATTGCCATGACATCAACTCCAAAATTCCTGTAGCTGGGGATCTATGCCAAAAATATTCTATGGACTATTTTGAATTTATTCTACTTTTTTTGTTTTTCGTCTTTCCAGAATATTTTATAGATTTATACAGTATAAATTTTTTCGCCATGATGTCAGCTCCCGTATTCTCCATGCTGACTGTTGCTGGGGGCATGGGTGTGGCCGAGTGACAGGTCCGGCACCCTAGTTCCCCCCGCCACTGTTCATGCCCCCATCCATCCATCCACCCATTCAAGAGATTGTGGCCAAAAGATTGGGTAGATTGTGTTAACTTTATTCCATTCTTTTGCATTTCTTCAAATGGCACTGAAGAAGAATATATATTTACTTATTTATTCATTTATTGAACATGACGTCATCCCCGAATTCTCCTTGTCGACTATCGCTGAGGTGTGGGTGTGGCTGAGCGTAGGACCCACGCCTCTTCACACCCCTTTATCCCACCAAATCGCCATGCCGACTTGTCACTGTGCCGCCGTTCGGCTGTCTTCCCGCCTCCTCTATCCCTTTTCATTTCAATCCCAGTGGCTTGGATTGTAAATTCATGAGCTCTTTTGTAGTTCATTTTTTGTATTTTAGTCCGGTTTTGTGGTCAATATAAACAGACGATCCGGGATTCTGGCGAAAGCCAATTAAAGGGTTTGGAGACGCGAGTCTATTGTGTGCAAATTTTCCACGCTTTCTCTTCTATTGAGGGAGTCGAATGCATCTTCGGCTTGAACGATTACTCAGATTTATTATCGCAGAACAGAAGCAAGGCTGTATCATGGCGATAGCCCAAATATAGATGCAACCGAGACGCCCAGGGCTTCAGCTGACTGAGATAGCGAGTGTGTGGTATGTGTGTCTGTTCATGTATTTAGGTGGGTGAGAGGACCTGGCTGTCCCCTAATTTATAATTTGTCCATTTTTTATAGATTTATGAAGAAGAATTGGGGACATTTTTGTACGTGAGGACCGGTCACATCTTACTATTTGTTTATCATCATTTACATCTAGTCATGGGTGTCAATGGAAGGACCTCACAGAGGTAGTAATACAAGTGGAGAGGTGTGTGTGTATGTGTGTGTTGTCTGCTTTTGGCAGGCGTCGGTGATGGTGATTGTGTTAGCGATGGGAGACTCCGACCCGCAACACAGCAGCTGCCACCATTGCATCACTTCGTCAGGGGTGTATGTTTGTGTGTGTAGAGGGAGACGTGTGTGTGTGTGTGGTAGTGTGAGCAAGTGATTGAGTGAGAGATGGAAAAAAGGAGAGAATGAGTTCCACAAGAATGCTTATCACTCCCCAAACCCGGTTCAGCCTCACAGAATGAACGAGGAACGCATTCCAGGGTGGGATCTTGCTTGCACCTCTTCTCCTTTTCCCCTTCCTCTCCTCCCTCTCTTTTATTCATCTGTCCTCTCGCCCATTCGGCAACAATCCTCTCTCCCATCAATTAGGCTAGCTCAATATTTTTTTTAACCGGCTGGTGAATAAATAAATACATAATGATAGCCACGAAGTCTGACTGGCTTTTTTTTTTTTTTCCTCCCCTGAGGTGTAGAAAAATCCAGAGAGAGAGAGAGAGAGAGAGAGACAAAGAGGGAAAAAGTGGAGAAGGAGAGAGAGAGAGAGAGAGAGAGAGAGAGAAAGAGAAAGAGAGAGAGCAGAAGCCTGCAACTCCACACAGGGAAAGGCATTGCCAAAGATAAGCCACTTAATCTGATGACATTTGGCGCCTCTGCCCCAGTGCAGGTGCTGCATCCAGATTAATGAAGCGCCCACAGCCAATCGGTTCACGCTGCAGCCATGGTGGGGAGCAATGGGGCTATTGGGGCCAAGTTTGAGGTGAGGTGGTTGGTGGGGGTCACGAGACAAAAACTTAAGCAGCAGGAAGTCGTGTTTAGAGCATCATAGTGTATGTAGAGTGTCATACTGTGTATAGAGCATTATACTGTGAGCATCATATGGTATATAGAACACAATACAGTGTATGGAGAGTCATACTGTGTATAAATTGTCATTCTGTGTATAAAGCATCATAGGGTGTATAGAGCGTCATATGGTATATAGAGCACATGGTATATAGAGTGTCATACTGTATAGAGTTACATTGAGGTATAGAGTGCCATACTTGTATAGAGCGGCCATATGGTATATAGAGTGTCATATTGTATAGAGTCATTACATTGAGTATAGAGTGCCATACTAGAGAGCAATATATGGTATATAGAGTGTCATACTGTATAGAGAGCCATACTGAGTATAGAGCTATACTTGTATAGAGCATCATATGGTATATAGAGTGTCATACTGTGTATAAAGCGTCATACTGAGTATAGAGTGTCATACTCTGTATAGAGCGTCATATAGTATATAGAGTGTCATACTGTGTATAGAGCTGTCATACTGAGTATAGAGTGCCATACTCTGTATAGAGCGTCATATGGTATATAGAGTGTCATACTGTGTATAGAGCGTCATACTGAGTATAGAGTGCCATACTCTGTATAGAGCGTCATATGGTATATAGAGTGTCATACTGTGTATAGAGCGTCATACTGAGTATAGAGTGCCATACTCTGTATAGAGCGTCATATGGTATATAGAGTGTCATACTGTGTATAGAGCGTCATACTGAGTATAGAGTGTCATACTCTGTATAGAGCCATTATATATATATAGAGTGTCATACTGTGTATAGACCGTCATACTGAGTATAGAGTGCCATACTCTGTATAGAGCGTCATATGGTATATAGAGTGACATACTGTGTATAGAGCCATACCGAGTAAAGAGTGCCATACTGGTATAGAGCCATATGGTATATATAGAGTGACATACTGTGTATAGAGAGCCAAATATATGGTATATAGAGCGTCATACTGAGTATAGAGCGTCATACTGAGTATAGAGTGTCATACTGTGTATAGAGCGGTGTACTGTGTATAGACTATCATATGGTGTATAGAGCATATTATTGTAGATAATATACATAATCTTGTGTATAGAGCATCATTAAACAATATTGATGTATGGTGTTTACAGCATTATACTGTATATATAAAGTTTCGTAGTATATAAAGAGCACTGTACTGTACAATGAGTCATAGTGTGTATAGAGCATCATGCTATGTACAGAGCATCATACTGTGTATGGAGCATAATACTGTATCTAGAGCGTCATGCTCAGTATGGCACATTATACTGTGTCTACAGTGTCATTTAGTGTATAGAGTGTCATACTGTATATAGAGCAACATATGGTGTATTGCACATCATACTGTATATAGAGTACTGTGTATATATAGCTTGTCATTCTGTGTATAGAGCAACATGTGGTGTATAGAGTGTCATGTGTATAGAGCGCCATACAATGTATGGCATATCATACTGTGTATAGAGCGTTATTCGGTGCAAAGAGCATCATATGGTGCATAAAGTGTCATAATGTATATAGAATGACATACTGTGTGTTTAAGGTGTGTATGCACAGTGAAAGAATTTAGAAACTTCAACATTTTACAGAGTAATGGGCAAAGGTCCCTGTTTTGATTGAGTGTAAAATCCTTTGCCATATTGTCTCTGAGGTGCTTTTTGTGATGTTTAGCACCACATTTGTCTTGCTTGTGAAGACGATATAATCATTTGTGTCACTTACACATTTAAGAATAATTGTGGCTTCATGCTTTTTGAGCCATTTTCTCTGATTTTTCTCTACTGGTACTAAAAGAGAACAGCAGGCAGACGTCCTAGGATATGAGATAGATGAGTACCACTGGGTCTGTGTGGTTTTTCTTTAATAATCACAGTCATCTTTCACAAATGAGAAATTAGGGAGAGGCTCACCATCATTTGGGAATTAATCAAGCTCCACACCAGCTTCAGGTGCTGTGTGGAATGAGCAACGTGGAGGCAACTCTCAGCATGTTCCCCAACCAAACAGATGTTTGCATCAGATGAGATATAAACAGCTTTCTGGTGCAACGAGCGTGCTACTAAACACGGTAAACCAAACACACTGGCAAGGCTCGGAGTCTGCTCTTGGTCTCTGCGAGGTTTGTTTCCTTACATGTGACTCAAAACAGGAATAGCATGTGTTACTTAAACAGTCAGGGCAAAGTGATCAATTTACGCTTTTTTATCAGTCTTCTATGGAGCTCACAAGATGCTTTTGCATCAGAGCAAGATGTTTTTGCGTGAGCAGCAGATGCTTTCGTGTGTTTTCATTTTCAATTGAGCGGAAGATGTTTCTACGTACTCATGAGATGGAGTCACATGAGCACAAGTAGTTTTCTCATGCTCACAAGATGTTGTTATGGGCTCATAAGATGTTTCTGTGTGAACACAAGATGTTTTCCATTGCTCACAATAAGTTTTCATGTCAGCACAAGGTGCTTACACATGCACCTGATATGTTTTCATGGGCTCACAAGAAGATGTCACATGCTCACAACATGTTTTCATGGGCTCACAAGATATTTTACATGCTCACAACATGTTTTCATGGGCTCACAAGATTTCTGTGTGAGCACAAGATATTTTGACATGCTCACAGACGTTTTCAGAATTCATTTTAAATGGAAGAATTTTCTCCTTCCAGTATTAAATGATGACAGGAGGTAAACATCACAGCATATGAAGTAGATGTGTACATTCGTTTAAGACATCTCTCACATGAAGGTCCAATATTGGAACCTATTTCTTATTTCATCTTTTTATCCGTCCCCCATTATAACCTCTGAGCTCCACACAAAGTTTAAAATAGCAGTAAGAGTTGAGGTTTACTCAAACTGGTGAGTGTCCTGCTTCTTTAAATCACCAAGTGTTCAACCTAACAGTGGAAATTGGCCAGAGATATACTTAAGAAGGTGGCTACCTTGACTAGAAGTGTGATTTATTTTTTTCTTTACTTTCCGTTCTTTCCTTTCTCTTCTACTATTCCTTCTCCTCCTCCTCTTCATCTTCCGTGGTCCTCCTTCCGCCGTCTCCTTTAGCCGCCCCGAACCGAATTGTGTAACCGTGACGGAAGATGCAAGAAGTGTGTGCGAGTGTGTGTGTATTATGCATGACTGTTACTCGCGTGGTTAACAGCGCCCACGGTTGGTGGGGAATTTCCCAGCGAGAATGCGGTGAACACTCACTGCCGTGCTGGCAGCAGATTGGCGCCGGCTCGCGCCAGGCTACAATAACAATTGGCTGCCGCCACGCTACTTCACGGCCCGTCGAAAGTGAATTTCATTAGGAAATAAAAGCCTTAGCTGGAACCCACCAGGCCTCAGCCAAACAATAATTGTCCAGCTCAGCCTCCTCAGCTGGAAGGACGCCTCGAATTAAAAAGTGGCAAAGCCGCTGGTTTTATTACATTTTAGCTGTGGACTTCGCCACGCCTTCCTCACCTTGACCTCCCCCCACACCTAAATTATAGGAGGTGACAGGACGTCCCCATTAGGAGAGAAAAGGAGGGCATTCCGTATTCACCACAGGGACTCCATTACCATAAGGTGACAGTGTGCAAAAACAACTCGGCATATGTGAGCTACGGAAAAAGAACCCGTGGCCTTGATGTGAATCGGCTGAGGTTTTTTGTTTTAAAAAGGAGCCCTGGTGGATAGGAGAAAAAGAGGGGTTGTTAAAAATGGAGAGCGATGAGTCTATATAAGCACCCACATGCCCAAAAAATCACAGCTTCTTAAAAGGGTTTCTTTGTTGTTTTTAGAAGAAAAAATATGTAGAAAAATGAAGTGGAGTGTTGTTGCTTTTAGGCAAATTATGATGCTGTTTTTTACTCTTTTAAATAAAAGTTGTAGATGGAGAAAGGTCTTAATCATTCAAAATATATATTTTCTTTCATATTTATGGATGAAAAGTGTTTTCATGCAAAAATCTCCATTAAGAGTTTTGTGCTTTGGACACGTTCTTTTCATTTACACAAGCTTTTTGCATGAAAATGTTAAATATAAAATAAAATTTTAAAAAACTACCAAATAATGATGCATGTTCCTTATAAAAGACACCAACTTTTACAGCCAGCAAAGAGATTTGATAAGTTTTACAAAAAAGGAATCTTATTGCCTTACACAGTTCAGATAGTTTTCTAAAAAAAAAAGTTACCTGCAGTTGAAAAGGGAACACTGCCTTCCCCTCCATTCATCCCCATGCTAGACATCTAAACTACCTCGAGCTGACACCCGTTTCCTATTCAACAGTAATTTTTATTTCTTTCCCGCTCTGCTCTCTCTCTTCCATTCTGGCATCTGCCTAAGAGCGGCATGACCTTCTCCTACCTGCCCGCTTCCAGATAATCCTTCGTCTTGCCGGGCAAGAAATAACTTTGCCGTGTTTCTTTTATTGATCGCAGCCAACATGTTTGGAAGTCGCAGCGGGGAAGCGAATAGGCTTACGCTTCATATTCATTCTCTTTTTCGAGTGCACTCAAAGCTTTCTCTTTCGGAAAGCTACCCCACCCCGGGTGGCCTGGTCGGTTCTGATGGGCTTTAGTCTGCGTGTAGTGATGCATCCACGTGATTAGTGCTGGGTGAAAGGCTTGTGTGTAGAAATGTTGTGACTGTTAATAAGCAGCATTTACACTCTCTGTAGGCGTGTGTGTATAATTAGGAGAGTGGGACAAACCAGGTCTTTAATCAATAGGCTAATGCACCGCTCAAAGGAGAGGGGGAAGAAAAGGGGTGTTGATGGGGGACTGATGGGAAACACAAAAGCCGATGGGGAGGGGCATGGTGGTCTATGTTTAAGTCTATAAAATAAATTCAACATAATAAATGTGAGCCTCAAATAACATTTTGAGAAGATATCAATTTTGATATGAGATGCATTCTAAAAATGCTGTCTAGGAGCAATATTGAGAAGATGCTCTTTTCCATAGCAACTTCATTTCCTAATTTCAAGGACAGGAGCAACTTGGGGTTAAGGGTCTTGTTCAGAGACACCATGATGGTAGTACTGGAGGTAGGATTCAAACCACCAACACCCATAATAATCAGAGCCAGTGTAAGTGCTGATATGTTGATATAGATTTGTCCTCACACTCTGTTAATAACATGTTACAACAAAGGAACTGTAAAACATCGCCAAAAATGGCTTATGATGCCAGCCAGCGAAAGAAGAGCAGTAATCTGTATAACCTGTATTAAATAAATAACTGTGAAAGAATGTTATTATGCTACATAATAAAGTTCTTATGTTATTACTGATAGTTATTGTTTTGGCTGTTAGCGTAGTCTCCATAATATATATGTTAAATACATTTTTGACCAATAACATTTTACTATGATGAAATTCAAACAAATATGAATCATAAATGCTATTATCAAGCGGTTATTAACATGTTATTACATTTCTGTGTTTGTGGAAATCATCAAATTGTGTTAAATTTTAAGAAAAATAATAGGAAGAATATACTTGGTGAAGTTAAATACATTTGTTTATTATTACATATTACATACATATACACATATTATTATTATTATTAAAATAAAATTTTTTAAGAAATCATTCTGATTATGATTTTAAAGCAGTTAGTACAAGTTTATTACATTGTTATTACTGATATATTTGTGGAAGCTCAGTTAAAACTTTAAACATAGCTATACAGAGTTAAACAAACACATGTACACACACACACACCCTCCCCCACCTGCTTTCCCCCTGCGCTCATATCGATTCGTCAGCGATAGCCGTCCAGTGCCCGGTTTCGCATCGCAACAAATGTATCAGTGTCTGCCGCTCTCACAAAGAGCCGGTTTACTCAGGCCTCCTCGCCGAGAAGAAGGAGGAGGAGGAGGAGGAGGAGGGAGAGTGGGAGGAAGAAAAAGAGAGGGGAAGAGTTTTTACCCAAAAAATAGGAGTGAATGGAGGCTTTGTTTTTGGCTCGGCATGAGTGTACTCGGCCCACTGACGGATAGTTGTACCTGGCCCCCTCCTGGCGTCTCCAATACCTAAGCAAGATACCAGCACCACAAACGCTCCCTCTGTCCACCTTCTCTCAAAATGCCCCCCCTCTTCCCACCCCATCTCCCCCCCACCACCCCGGCTTTGTGTATGAACAACCAAAGCTTTTTTCCTCTTCTCTATCCTCGCCCTTTTCCATTTTCTCTGCAAAGCACAGAGGGAGGAGGAAGAGGAGGAGAGGGAGGGGTTTGGCCAGCTGTCTGGTCTCACCTGCTGGACGGGCAAAGCGAGAGCGAGAGAAGCTGGGGAAAGAAGACTGAGATCTATTCTAAAATGAACGAATAACCAAGTTTATCAATCCCCTCAAATTAATAACTTTCCTGTCAGGAGGATGGCGTTGACGAGTTGACGAGGTCTGTGTATGTTTTACTCTCTCTTTTTTATTCGTTTGCGTGGTTGGAGAAGCAGGTGCACAATGCAGTTTCTGCTCTGGCAAGATATAGCATGTCTCATCTACGTGGTGTCATTAACAGGACGTCAAACGTAGCTTGGCTTAATTGCCTTCGAATAAATCACTGCTTTCGTTTACGATGGCGCTGTTAATAAGTCAGCCAGAGTTGTGTTGCTCCCTTTAAAAGTTTTCTAGTTTTAGTTTTACTACAAGTCTATCATTGAGTCTAACAGCAAGTTTATGGGTTAATGTTTGAGAAAAGGCTCAAAGGTTTCCGGGCCTCAATAACTAAAAGCAAAAGAAAAATGGTGATGAATTTCCTCTCAAAAGCAGTATGAGTCGTACTTGCGTTCACATTCTTTTGCCCCTTTTCAGGGAGGGGGGGTGCAAAAAGTATGACTCATATTCCCTTCTCACCCCCATCCTCCTACTTTCCCTCCCTCCCTCCCTCCCTTCTTCTCTCACTTTCTCAGACATGGTCAAGACAGATAAGCCCCACTGTGACGCTGTGCTTTGCTCTTTAAACCAGACACTCTCCTTCCTCGGTTTAGTTTTTTTCTTGCTTTGTGGCACTCTGGCCAACGTCCACCTCCCCTCCTCTCCGGTCAAATGAATCAGCCGAGCCGTGGCGTTGGAGAGGATCGACTTTCCTTTTGTTTGCTCATTGGCTTCCCCTCACCAAGCTCAGAAATGACTGACGAGCCCAAGACAAAAACCGATCGATCACCCCGGCTATAGATCTTCTTGCGAAAATGCCATAACCTGATCGAAGTGGCCGAGCCGTCAGCGCCCTGATCGGATTGGCTCTGGGAAAGAGGCGCTAATGAAATATATCACATTTTGACCTCCGACTCTGAAGCCTCAACTGTGGTAACTGTTGCTTTTACCATTCTTTCCTCGCCAGACCAACAAAAAGTAAAGAAATGCAGCAGGGGATTAAACGGACGGCGGCGGATTATGGAGGACGCCACCCCGTAATAGGCTTGCGCTCCAACTTTGTTTTTTGTTGTTGTTGTTGACCGTCAGGATTAGCCGGCGGATTTGCCCTCTCGCGTCCAACGCCTGGGAAAAAAAGGCTGTTCCGAGAGGGAAATAAATAAACCGGCCGAGAAATAAATAAATAAATATAAATAAAGGAGATGACTCCCTCTTTCCTTCGAGATCGTGATAATGACACAAATCAGCTTATCCTCCCCCTCCTCCACCCACAACTCACCATCTAACCTTCCTCCTCCTCCCATATCCTGGATGTTGAAGGCGGAGGACGGATTTAAATCTCTTTCTCTTCCCATAAGTGGTTCAAAAAGTCAGACGAAGATTCAGAGTCGACTACAACGAAAGGATTAGGCAGTTTCTTCTCCTTTTCCGCCCGTCCATCCCCCACTTTTCCCCCCTAGTTTGGTTTAAAGTCCATTCAGAGTTGACTGACGCCTCCGCAGTTTAACACATTAAAGCAACTTTGGTATTAAAGCAGTTTTTCAAGAAGGCAGGTGCTAAACAAAGCTTTCTAGAAAGGTGAAATGGGAGTAATGAAACTCGGGATTGTTATTGCCAGTCACGTTTCCGGCTTCATCCCTCGTTCGACGAGTTAATTATTCATGCCTTCCGGGAGCTCTCTCACCCTCTTTCCTCTTTTCTCTTCTTTGCTAAAACCTAAATAATCTTTAAGGCACAACACAGTAGCGGTAATAAACGAGGCTTTGCTTCAACTACAACTCTTGGGATTGAGTTGTCAGCAAGAGCGAGAACTTTCCTCTTCCTCCCCATAGGACATGAGGGACTCAGGTAGCTCTTTGCTCGCTTCTTTCAGCTTGTTCTGGAATCCTCCTTGTCGATACGCCGGTCTACAGTCTTAAACCCTTGAGTCCGTTGGTTAGCCTGCTTGTCAGCATTTCTCTGGAGAGTTTTGGAGGTGGAAATGGGTTTGCAGAGTGGTACAGATGGAGGGATATAAGGAGGGAGGTGACAATGTTCCTGTTCCTTGTGCAATGTTGGGGTCCAGACACCTAGTTCTACACTTTCTCTTATGCTCTAGCTTTCTCTTATGCATCGTTTCTTGTTTTTTCCTCACTCCAAACATCTTGGATTAGAAATAGGAACCTTGACAACACTAAAAAAAAATATCTTCGGTCCCAGTCGCTACTGCGCTTTATGGCTTTTTATTCCTATGTGATTCTTCTCTGCCATGTCACATAGGGTTCAAAGCCATTGGGTGCAGAGTGGAAGTTCAGCTCGGGGATGGACAGAACAGACAGACAGACAAAATGGAAGTAAGACAGGCTGGAGGATGAGAAGAGATGTCAGCGACATGACACCACATAGGGACACTGTCTGAGTGAAGGGTAATGATTTAGCTCTCGGTGTGTACTGGAAATCAACAGTTGTTATTAGTTCATAGCTCTCAGTTTTGGTCTCTATTGGCAGTTTTTGTGGAACCCTAGCACTCTTATTCCCATTTTCTTAGTCAAGTTTCTAGAGTTGTTTATAGGGAAGGAGCAAAGCTCTACTGTGGCACAAATCTGCTCTCAACCCAATACCCAAATGTACCCATACTGTATTGTTTCTATACCAACTTCCCTTGCTTATCTCATTATTACGTAGTCGGCCCAAGTTCGAATCCCCACTCGACCGAGTTCCCAACCCCTTTTATTCATAGTCAGTTACAAGGTTCATTTACTCCACAAAGCATCTCAGGAGGGATTTCTATCCCATAGTTAGTACAGATTGCCATTCGCCCCCCCGTCTCATTTTTCAAACAACTGACAGTTCGACAGACTGGAAAAAGCAAACATTTTGGTTAATCATTGGAAAAGAAGCAACACTTGTATGGGAGAGAGAGCAGTATTTAAAGGCAATTGTGCATCACGAAGCGGAACTTTTGTTCCATAAGTTTGTATTTTTTGTAGTTTCTTATTTCTTATAATTAGCGATGGTATAAAATTGGCATTGTGGTAATAGCTTGTTTTCCGCTCTCTGTTGCGCAGGGCATGGATTACGATGCATTTCAGAGATCGGGAAACACAAGCGGCACTTGCGCTATTGTGAATCCATCTTGGTAATGCAGTTTGCATCGAGCCACGGAGTGCAGTCATGCTTTTAATGTGGTAATTAAAAGTGCCGCTACTGCTGAACGCAGCCACCACTCTCGCTGCAGCGTGTGTGTGTGTTTGCAGCTGTGTGTGTAGGACATTATAGCACCCAGGAGGAAGAGGCAGGAATGCACAACACTGGCAGTAATGCTACCTGATTATTTTCCAACCTAATTATAATCCAAATTAACTTTTTAATGTCTTTGTGAGGTCCAGGAGTCAGGGATGCAAATAAAAAATCTCTTCTGGTAAGCTAAATTTAGGTAAATATTAATACAACACATGCAAAAACGTCAAAGGTGCAAACTCACAACCATCTAAGAAGCTGCCCATGTGCACACATTTCTCCATCAACACCTACACACCTACACACCTACACACACGCACACGTAGTGTGGCCGGAGGCTCTCTCCCCGCGTGCTCTCAGGCACCTGCAGCATGCTGCCCAATAATTGTCCCCATGGCAGTGGCGCGTGGAAGGTGTTGGGCCTCCCGGTTAGTGCGGTGCTGCTGAGTCAGGCTGTTTTTAATGAAGCTTGCAGTATTTATCACCAGTCTCCCATCCCTAATTAGACTCGTTGGGAGCAAACGGATAGGAAGTGAAATGTTAATGTTGTATTTCCTCTCAGGCAGTGGCTTCGGCCCCTCGCTTGTTATAAAGACGGTCGGGCCGGCGGCAGAGGTGAGGGAGTTGCTCAGGAGTGAAGAATTTGGCAATCACATTGCTGGAAAATAAGATATATGACAAAATGCATTGGAGCACAGAGATTAAATTTTTTGTCTTACGTGCCTCTTACTTTTTTGTAAACAGACAGACAGACAGACATCCTTGGGCACACTGTGGGCATACATCGGGGTTCCGAAAGACTGCTAATTTGTCAAAGTGTGAGTGCTAACCTGTCAGATAAGAGAGCTGCAGCTGTCTCCCAGCATCCTTTGTGTGTGAGAGAAAGTGTGTGTGGTTGAGGAGTGGTTCTGTGTTCGTATGTCTGTCTTCCATCTATTGCCTGGTGTTCCAGTGTTGTGTTCATGTTCTTTTAGGCAAGCAATTTACAGTTAACTTGCAAACATGCCGTTTTAAAAATAACGACGCTAAGTCGGTATAAACCTCTTTGCGCATTTTCAGGACTCCTCAGCTGGAACATCAGTATGGGTGCAGTGTATCCTTCAGAAGCTAATGATTAACAAGAGACCCTACAGAGCGCTACACTAATCCTCCAACTCTTTTGCTTGAGCTGTGTTTCTGCTCGTGATGCAGAACAAGCAATAAACCTTCCGCTTCCAGAAATGTTGAATGGACCTGAAATCCAACCTGAACCTGATTCAACACCTTGCTTTACCTGAGCTTTGCAAAACAGGCACCCTTGCAACCTGTTCCTAATCCTTTAAAATCCCAAAATCTTTATCTTGGTAATACAGAGGTGAGGCACATCTCTTATAGGAAAAAACCACAGGTGCATTTCCATGCAATCAGGGAAAAATCTGAAGGATTGTCTGCCAGCTAAGATCAATTTGCAAATGTTTTTAAGCACAGGGCACATGCGTGTTCTATTGACAAACTTTCCATAACCTCAAACCACGGATCAGTGGAGTGTAGAGGACCTGAAACCCATACTCAAGAAAAAGAAGAGATCTCTTCTACAGAAAACAACTACAGTCAAGGTTGAAATGTAGCCATTAGCCATTTTACTCCTAAAATTAATTTTTCATATTAGGAGTAATTATGTCACTCCTTCAGTTTCCAACAGTATTGTCTCTTGCTACTAGAAAAGTACTAAAAAGTAAAAAGTACCTTTCTCTCATATGTGTAACAAGAATACGTTTAAAAAATGTAAGTGTAGAGAGTGAAAGTTGTTAAAATGAGTACAGAATACCCAGATAATATTTATGTACTGTAACAAATGATTCAGATAATCTTTCGATTCAGATTCTTGATCTCACGATTCAGTTCATAATCAATTCACGATTAATAAGTGATTCACGATTCTATACGTAGATGAAACATTTCCAGATTGCTGTTTTGAGGTACATTTCCCAATTGACTGTGGCAGATCAACAAAAAAAGACACTAAATCAAATGTAGTTTACTAAACATAACGCATATGTACGCATGCTGACTGCATTTCATGATATCTATATCAATAGTACTGAACTTGTGTCGAGGGAAAAAGTAAACTAGTGCCATTTCATTGAAAAATATGAATTGATTTTTTTGGAATGCATGAATCGATTTTGAATCGACAGAGAAAGAATTGCGATTCAATTCGACATTTTTGCACACGCGCTTGTAATAATGTACAATTACTTAGTAACTACACAAAACTACCTCAGAAGAAGAGATGAGAACATTTCATTTTGGTATACTGGGGTACAAACTAGAGATGTAGCCGATCCGATATGTGGATCGGTATCGGTCCGATAACCCGCTCAACCAGCTGGATCAGGTATCGGCGGCATTGGGCCGTTCTATGGAGCCGATCAATTCGTAATGCATGGGAAGTGGCACTGCAGTAAAGTAGAGCTGAAACGATTGTTCCAATAACTCGAATAATTCTATTACAAAAATGGTCGAGGCAATTTTTTTAGAATAGAAGCTTGGTTTAATTCATTTTACTCGCTAGAGCAGCTCCGCTTGTATTTCACACAAATGCTTAATAGTGACGCACAACGTTTTCAGTGGCGCGATCAAGACAAGACCTGATCCCTCTGTATGTGAAAGGATTTGTGAGATGTTCCATGCACTAAAACAGAAGTAAATGCATGAAAATATTTTTCACGACATAAACACGCACTGGGTTAATGAGCGTGCGCATGAGCGCCGTTACTTGCAAAACGCTCCTGTCCGGTCAAAATGTCGCCTTTATTACAGACACAAACCATATATTAGCTGATAAATATTCACAATAACCATCGTTCTACTCACAATTCTGCCGTTTATTTAGATTTTTCCATACATTTTTCCATCATTTAATCTGATGCATCATTGTGACGCGGCTCCGGGGCGCACCCAGAGGATATGGAGGGAGGGATATGAAGTTCTCTGCAAAAGCAGCTCATTTTATAAGCCAAATTGGTTCAAAATGACAAACTTCAGTATTTCATTTCAATTCTTTTCAATTTCATAATGTTATAGTGTAATCAACAAGAAAAAAGAAATATTTATGTCTAAACGAACAATTTTTGAGAACAAATAATTTAGCATATACGTGTGTAATTATTACATTGTTTTAGTTAGGAAAACAGTATTTAAATCAAACATTTCTTTAAGCATAACACTAATCTCAGTCATGTATTCAGACATTTTAAAGCATTATTTTATGTTTAAAAAAAGACTGTGACTGTTTTGGATTTGTATCGATATCGGCAGATATCCAAATTTACAATATCGGTATCGGACATAAAAAAGTGGTATCGGCCCATCTCTACTTCAAACCACCCAAATAATACTTAAATACAGCACCCAAATCAATACTTTAAGCCAGTATTGCAGGGGTGTAATAATTAGCAATGTTAAGTGTTAATATTAGAATTTTGTGCAGTGAAGATATTTTTCTAGAAGAAACCGTGTTTTGTAGTACCTTCGTTGTGGAGTTGCTTCCTCGCAGGGGTCGCTTTCTCCTCCTCACATTAGTGGTGTGAGTAAATCAGGGACCCACGGGACGGTAAATGGACTCCTAAAGCTTGTCTGAAACGGGAAAAGGGCGATGCTGGTGGCTTTAAGTCGCTTACATGTGTAGTTCTTATCGGCGGAGAGCCCTCAAACATTACTGGCAAATGCCCTAATGGGGCCGTTGGGACTTCTTGGGGTTTTTCTTTTTTTGCACAGTCGAATTCATGGATGCATCAAGCCCCAGTCACATTGTTTTTCTGGCCACGTTCCACTGCACAACCATATAGGCTGGCAAGCGCACACACAGCTCATGCTGAACCAATTCCTCCTGTGCATCTGCCTTGACATACCCATGAATTTGTATCATTTGCTTCCCATACATATATATTGTGTTGGGGAATCAGGGGTGGAGCGCTACCTCTAGTGGTCGTGCTACCTCTCCATCCCCCCTTACACAATCTCTTCTCAGCTGCGAAGCTTAAGACCCGAGATCTCTCAGACGGCTCAATCCCCCCAAGGCGATGTGCCACTCGAGGTAATTGCGCCCTGCGCATGATACGATAGCCGTGACTAGCTGCCGGTCTCCTTACAGAAAGCTCATCAAGGAGAGCGAGAGAGCTGGTGCATCCAGCCAAGTTCCAGACTTGTTTCTGCCCATAATCTCACCTCTGCAGCTCAGCCCCACAGTCAGCAGGCCTGCAGCCTTGAACAATGCAACCCCGATAAACAAGGAATGCTTGCCAGCCCGGCCCAGGTGCGGCCCTGCTCTGGTAGCGCTGACTTACGCTTGTAAGTCACAGTCAAGTGGAACCATTGTCTGCAAGAAATTTCACAAGCAGCGCAAGAGATCTTGTTTGAAATCTCGGCGTTTTGATGTTTCTCCAAGACTTAGAGTCCCAGGTGACTAGGAATCGCTGATATCTGTCTGGTATCAAACATTCATAACCTTTCACTGCTCTCTTCTGCTTCTGTGTCTTTGCAGGTGGAGAGTCGATCAACGGAGGTGCAGGAGACAGGTAGGCAATGCCTCAATTCACCTTCGCCTGCTTCTGCGGCCTCCACGGCCTCTGCCGACGGAAAAAGAAGAAAAAGAAGGAGGAAGAAGAGCAGAGGCAGGACTACGAGACCGAAGTCTGATGACTGGGACTTGAAAGTACACCTTGTGTAGTGCTAGCTTACTGAGGAAACAGACATTGAGCAAATTCCTCCTTGACAGCCCTGAGTCAAGCTCAGGACTGAAGTTAAGGAGTCTGTTTAAGAGATCCTTTGGGCAATTGCACTGTTTTGAAAAGAGGGCAAAACAAAGATTGAGCAGACTGAACTATAGCTTGTCCACTAGACTCTTACATTTCAAAAGTCAATAAGAAATAAGAGTGACTTTTGGTTTCTAGGTAACAAGTTTAGCCTAAGGATCTGATCAAACACCAAAGTATACAAGAATTGGGGTAAAAGTAGGGGTCAAAACATGTAAAGGTTTTAGAGTTTTAAGACTTTTGATTTCAGAATTCTCCAATGAATACTATTAACCAAAGTCCTTAAGTGTGCCATTGAAAGCAAGGGCCTGGGTTCAAAATTTGACAATAGTGTTTTTCTAGCAATGACAGCTTATTAATACCCTCTTTCTTTTAGTGCAAAAGCGAGTGCTTTTGTAGAGTCTGGCAGCTGCAAAGGATGCTCCATGGAGCCCATTCTGGTGCCTTGGTTTTCCACCAGTTTGCCTGTTAATTGCCTTCATGGTAATTATGAACCCCTGGGGAGAACTCAGTGGCCCCTTTGCAAATGCCACCATGGTAAAGGATGGTTACCATCTGTCATTCCTTGGGATCACTTCAAATCTGGCCCTGAGCAAGCTTCACCTGACTTCCCCTCAATTATTGCGCAGAACTCGGTAGACAACATGGTATGAATTTGAATGAAACGTCTAGCTAGGTAGAGAGGGCTTTTTCCCCCTTTTTTGGCTCATACTGAGAGGTGTGTCTGGGAAATGGTCCGGACACTACATCAAACCATGTAATCAGGCAAGGAGAGGCTTATTCACGCTGTGAATTGGACCTTACCAATCATATCACACCGGCACAGTCTGGCAGCCCGGCGATAGAGGAAAGCAGGAACATTTCCCAGTAAGACAAGATTCCCAGAGCCATTTTTTGCACCCTCAGAACGATTTTGGACCATCTCAAAGGACACAAGGCTGGAACGAGAAGTGATGAATGGGTCGGCTATTTCTAGAAGCTTTTCCCCTGACCTAGAGTGAGTTTCTCAGGTCTTGGCTTTCTTTTTAAGGTTAATGCGATAAGGCTTTAAATGGCATTGGTAATTTATGGTATGTGGGCCAATGCTGTACCTTTAGATTCCCCCTTTACACCTCTAAAAAATCAACAACTTGAGTCAGGGACAAACATAAATCAGCCCATTGGCACCAAAACGCAGCCTGTTGTACTTAGTTTGACAAAAGTTCCACCATTATCACTATTCTTAGCACGTTTTTGCATGTATAACCCCCAAGCCTCTGTGATAAAAAAAGAAAAATCAATCAGCCCCACATTAATATATTCAATTAAAATGGGGGAAAAGTTCACCATGGCAACCGTTCTGACCAAAAGTTTGGCCTTTGGGTGCAGGGATTCAATGGATTTTGAAAATAGCAGTAATTGTGGTGGTAAATGGCAGCCTTCATTAGGGAAGGTGATTATGCAGTCCATGCATGCCAGGATGGGGCGACGCAATTAATCTTTCTCAACAGGAAGCAGGCCAGAGATGACGGATGCTCCTAAATCTGATGTCGCAGAAACAAAAAAAGGATGAAATAGTCGAGGACTTAAACTTCGGATAATCCTTCTTAGTATATTCATGCTGAAGGTTGTTTTGTGTTAGTTAAAAGTAAAGAATCTTCCACAGCTAAGCTTAGGAAAGCACTGAGATGGACAACATTCTCCCACATCCAATTTCACTTTAGGTGTCACGTCAAAGCGTTAACTATTTCATTCTCATGTTCAGTTAGTCCAGCTGGGCGAAATGAGTGACGTCCAAATCGATTTTGCCAAGGTTATGCCAGACCTGGCTATCACGTTACTGGAGAGCAGACCTCTGTCATGGGGGGGGATTTAATGAACAGGAGATTGAAATAGTGGCTAATTACCTGCAGCCATGCTAATTGGCTACGTCTCTCTTCCTGCCTGGCAACTTGCACTTTTTCTAGGCGGGTGGCATGAAAACGAGCAAAGACTGCATTAGATCTGCTCTAGTTTCACCTGTTTGCTCTGTTAAGCAATGACAGCATGTGATATTTAATTACAGTTTTAACTTGCACCACCAAACATCCTAATTTCACAAAGCCTTCTGCAGTTTCTTCATGAATTCAGTCATGGCAAAGCATTTTTTACCGCACC
Organism: Distichodus sexfasciatus; assembly: GCA_032718565.1. Taxonomy (NCBI): domain Eukaryota; kingdom Metazoa; phylum Chordata; class Actinopteri; order Characiformes; family Distichodontidae; genus Distichodus; species Distichodus sexfasciatus. Next base: position 704,658 of record JAVGVS010000064.1, on the reverse strand, counting down.
GGCAGCCTGCTCGAACAAAACAAATAGGTGCATTAAGCCTTTAGCCCAAACGCCCATTAAAGTGTAAACCTAGCGGCTGTCAGCAGCCCCCAGAAAAGTGAAGGGAACACAAATGATCCGTGTCACACACGCGAAGCGACATTTATCATGTCCGCAGCTTCATTTATCAGCCGCGGTGCAGACTTCCTCTCACCCTCCCCCCCACCGTCTCCCGCCTGCCGAAGGCGAAGCGACAAGGCTGACACTCGTTCGTCCCTCCGATGGCAACTCTCCGCCTCTCTGACAGCCGGCCGGTCTCGACGCTCTAATGAAGATTAAAACAGGCTTCCTCCTCTTAAACTCCTCTAATTAGCCAATCGTCTGGACAGACAGGCGGGCTGGGGCCTCTGACCGATGGCAGCCGCTGATAGAGAGTGTGAGATGGAGGTATGGAAGTGGTGGGGGGGTGGAGAGAGATGGGATGGGGAAGGAGAGGGGAGAAGTGAGATTGTGTAATTGCGACGGTAATGGATTTTGTCGGGAGCACCTGTCAGGGCTTCGGCGAAAACAGTCGAGGAAGGGAATTGGAGTCAGGATGCCAGCGCTCCTGAGTCTGTGTCTGAGCCAAGCCTCACCTGATTGCCAATTTGGTGGAGTCTTCATGCATCAAGCGTCAAGAGCGCTGGCGTTAAGGGGGCTCCCGCTAGGTGGCCGTTCTCTGGGCAAACCATTAAAGGAGGTGTCAGTGTGAATAACCAGCCAGACGGACGGGAGGGAAGTATAAAGCCGAAAGACATTTAATTTCCTAATCTAAAGTGCCTACGATGAAAAAGAGCCAAGTTCTCTCCCACCTCTCCCCTTTGTGCTAATGCCAGTGCCTGGTACAGAGGAGCTTGACCCTTCACCTAGAGCTGATGTGAGTAGAACTGGCAGAAGCATTGCAGCGAATGGGGACAGTCTGAAGGAGGAAATACATACTTCCAAGGGCTATCTCCCTGAAAGTGGACAATGCAAATATTAATAAGAGCACTTAAGGAAAAGGATGTTGCTGATATTAGCAAAGGTTAGTCTTTACAAGACATGCTTGACTCAAAGTCAGGATACAAGAAACAAGACAACATTCAGAGTCAGGTATAACACTAGTCCGAAAACTCTTCCACTGCATAAAAATACAGGAAAATCACAGCAAATGAGCCTGAACTCCGACCGCTGACCAGATCTGCTTTTGCCATATCCACCTCATAGAGTCTGAGCGCCAACAACCTTCCACATGCGTACTGCTAGGTGTAGTCTGACCGTCTGCTGCGATGCAGAGCATTGCCAAACCGCAAACACCGGGTGAAAGCTGACTAGAGGAGTGAAACTTGATTTTTACTCTTTATGGCAACTGTGGGCAGTCGGTAGCATTTGCCAGCTGCCCGATATTGAATCAGCCCCTCTTTATAAATAGGTAAAATGGCTTCACAGCTGCTTGGTGGACGCACAAAAGCGGATGGGAGACTTGGCGCTGGCAGCTCGAGGGACCTGGCGGTTTTTCGGCAGTAAACGGTAATGACATAGCTGTCACTAAAAACTCCAACGGGAGGTTTGCCTTACCGTCAACACCGAAACATTTTTTTTGCCTGGCGCTTGTTTGACGAGGTCTGTTCTTGATTTTGCAGCCCCTATTTGGAGGCGAGGTTGAATTGGAATCCAAATCTAAAATTATTAAAATGCAATCTAAAATTATTAAAATGCAATCTAAAATTATTAAAACAGGGCTGGGCTTTTAGAAGAAGTTGGGAATGAAGTTCACAGGAGTAAAAACCCATCACTTTGGCTCCAAACTGCATGTTTAATCTTAATCAGATGCCTATGGGTTATCCCTGATTCTATTGATTAAATAAATGGGTTAATCAATTGTCTTTCCTACTCTCTAAACATACACACTTTCTCTCTTTCTTTTTCTCTCTTTCTCTAACACTCCACTGAGCAGAACTCTGATTAATACCAGCTCCAGTGGTGTATGAAGTGCCTGCAACTCATTTTTAAGTAAAAGAAAGATTTCTTACAAAGAACATCAGTGCAACAAAAAATCGGTCACCTAGCGCAGCCGGGGAAGCCGTTTTTGGAGACAATACCTTTCTCATGATTACATCAGTTGTTTCTTTACCCTTCCAGGACCTTCCAATCATGTGGCCAACTTCCTAACGGTTACCTTACAACTCTAAAACATGCAGCCTATAGTGGTATGGGCTGCTTATAAACACAGTTTTGTCCTTTTCTTACTCTTATCATCCCTTGTCCTTTGCCCATTCACTTAAATGCATTTTTATCAAAGTCTTTCTACTCGGCCAGTTTTAATGTCACAGCTACAAAATATGATCAATCACGTTGACCTTTTTTGTGGAAATGCATCGCTAGTTAATATTAAAATATTAATAAGTAAATAATTAATATTAAATTATAATAACAAACTATAATTTACCCATGTAGCTAGGTGATTATAGCTTCAAACAATGACAAGTGGAAACTGGAGAGGATCTGGTCTGCACATTTCTATCAACTCTTTGTATCACCTTCTGTCAGCGCCTCTAGGTGAAGACAGTGAACCAACATCAACGTTCTGATTTGTTCTCCTTGCCTTTTTTGCTTTCACTACGACTCACTTTTTTGGAAACGAGATACAGCCTCACTGAAGGGTTTCTCATCACTCATTAGCTCCTTGCGGCCGCCGTTTGTTTTCACAGACATCGTTGGAAAAGGAAGAGAATAATTCCCATTATAGCCTTCACTGTCGACAAAGAGACTCTGCCATTTCAGATAGGAAACAGAGAAAACCCGCTTTTGTCTGTCGCAACACTTTCCAGGCTCAGACTTAATCGTGAGTCAGATGTTGTTCCTTTGTTTCGTTTGACTTGGACCCCCTTTTAGCTGCTTTTGTGCGTTTTGTCTCATTTGGGGGATTTGATGAAGAAGCTTAACCCCCCTCCCTCCCTTTTTTTCCTCCCCCTCTCTCTCTCTTTCCTCTCCATCCCTTTTTGCATTATCTCCGTCAGCCCGAGTCAGCGTTCGTGGCGAGTTTTGGCGCTGCCGTAAGCTGCTTTGCCATGTTCCGTTCCCGGTGGAAACTTCACTTATTCATTGTACCAAAGCCCTTTTTAATTTTTGTAAAATTAAAACCTATAGTGAATGCTGCACATGAAAGATTTAATATTCTTATTAGTCATAATAGTCTTATTTCATGTAAAATGTTGAAGATTCAAGAATCTTTATATTCAAGATTCTTTATTCATCACACACACAGTTGAAGTATGACGTGATCATTTCTGAGACTGCATATATATATATATATATATACACACCAAAATATATATATATATACACACCAAATTGTCTCTGATTTCCATCATCAGTTATGGAACCCCCTCCGCGGGCTGCCCCTATGCTCGTCTCCATCAGCATCTTGCCCCAGTCTGCAGCTCTCGTGTTGATTAAGGGTCGCGCTCCCAAGCCCGTCTTGATCTTCACCGCTTCAAGAAGGAGAACGCTGCTCCCTCTTTTTGGTCCCTCTAATCACACTTCTTCGCCTTTCTCTTTTTATCCATGAAAGAATTTAACGGGCTCTCTCAGATCAGACCTTGGCATTGGAGAAAAATGAGATTAACACGTGGAATTCAGCATACGGACGACTCATCACGCCTCAAGGGTAATGACGCTTCAAATATAAATAAATAAACAAAGGTGCGTATAACAGCATAATAGGGGCATTGGAGATTATAGAAACAATCACTGGAGCTAAGAGAAGGGAAAATTATGAGACAAAAAGTCTTATATTCTCTGACATTATAAAGTCATAAATTTCTGAAAGTTTTGTGATAGTCAGAATAACTAGAATATGACAATGATGTGATCAATTTGTGAATTTATTCTCATAAATGTACCACGTCAATATTGGATGTTTTCTTCTTTTTATTCTCAGAAATTTGCCACTTGGAAATTCTGGCATCTTTTCTCTCATTTCACAATATCACAGAATATTTGAGTTGTTTTTAACCTTTTGAAACCACTTGAAATTTAGATTTTTTCCAGCAAGCTACAGACATTTTTAGTGTCAGAGCACATGCTAGTTTTTATCATCAATTTACAACTTGAACCTCAGCATTTTGTCTGCTTTCTCCAAATTGTACGCCCTCCCTCAGCGCCCTTTCTTTAAATCAACAATCTCTCTAAAATGTTGTTCTACTCACACATTAGCAGGAGGGCAAAAAAGAGTGAGAGAAACCCACAAACAATGGGAAAGAAAGAGGGGCTAGAGCATCCATCTGCGGCATCTCAGCGTGGCGTGACTGTTGGAGGCTGCAGTTGAGGCACGACTCCGACCTCTACTGTGCACTAGTGTGTGTGTGTTGGGGCAGCCAGGGGGTGGTAGTTAGGGGGAGGTTTTTTCGTGTTTGGGAAGCCGATCACGTCTGCCTCGGACAGATCCAGGGAGCCTCATTAGGCCGACTTGTGCCAGACTTAAATCCGGGATAAGCTTAGCATCCAGGAGCTGGCGATAAAGGAGTTGTGTATCGCTGTCTTATACACGCATGACAAAAAGCTGCTCTCATCCAGGTGTCCGACACCACAACCCCCATCCAACTCCACCACCCCCACTTTTCGAACGCGCCCGAGGACGATACCTGAGCCTCTAACTATTCCAGGACTTAGAATAGAACCCTTAACCCCAAGTTGCTCCACAGAGAGAGTCCCCGATATTAGGATAAATGAAAGTCTCACTGGATAAGAGCATCTGCTAAATACTGTTAAATGTAACTCCCAATTTAAAGTCATAAATTTGGTTATAGATTTGCTAGAAGAAAGCTTTTAAAAAGTGTTTAATCAGCACAATATCGTTTCAAATCGATTGCTGACTCCTGATTTGAATCTAATCATAATCGTATCGTATCGTAGACATCGTGATATCAACAAGTATCGAATCATTCTCCATTGAGTTCATATAATATGGTAATATGATCAAACTTGGGATTTACAACTCACTTTTTCACAGGCATATTTTTTTTATTCCGCTCCCACGTGGCAAATATTGAAATCTATCGTAATTGGTGTTCTAGGGCTCAAATATTTTATGTTTGTAAGGAGTACAGATGTATTTTTTCATTTTCTCAGAAATGGGTTTTGGAAGACGCAAACAGAGTGTGTTCAGTCTCTGCTCAAACATCCAATGTGACAATCTTCATTAGCCATGTAAATTGTAATTATACTCATTTAGTTACAGAAAATGCTTGGTTTATTTGATGGATATGTTAATAATAAAAGTACTGTAATAAATGCACATTGTACTTTCTCACTTCTCCTTCAGGTTGAGATGATGACTGTCATATTCGTCATTATTTTAAATGCTGATTGTGTGAGCGCTATGTTTTGTGTGCCTCCCCCCCCCATATATGACGAGGAAACAATAATTAATATGCATATTTGGTTCTGAGAGAGCCATAGAGCCAATAAGCCATGATCCAGTTAAATGAGATGCAAATGTTTTCATTAATAAAACACATTACTGTGATCGCTGCTCGACTTCTCAAAGGATGCCTGATGCTCAATGCATATAAAACATGTACTTGTGAGATTTTTCTTTCTTTCTTTTCTTGTACTACTGCATCTCAAAAAATGTCATTTATTTTCATAACACTGGATTTCTGGTGTTCATAAGTTATTAGCCGTAATCAACAATAATCCGAATCGAATGTAATCTTTCCGTGCCAACAATGTTTTCTAATAAAGATATTTTCCCCCCAATGCTTTTGAATAAAACATATTTGTACAATTTGCACAGTGAAGTGGCTTTTCTTTGGCTTTAAATCTGCTGCTGATCTTTAGACCAGCTCTTCTGCACAACACAAAGACTAAAATTTCTTTGTGCCTCTTTGCCAGAGAGACTTCTTTCCTTCCTTTTTTATGTCACACTGCTCCACTTCCAAGCACATTAGCGTCTTCACATTTGCACCTTAGATTAAAGTACCAAAGAATTTTCTCACTGTTGCTCATTAACAGATAAAACACACACACACACACACTATAGCGTGCGCACACACGGATGCACTGCATGCAGCCACTCTGGACTAACAGTGGCATGGCTTGATATCTAGTATTGCGCTGTTTCCAAGCGGATTGTGAGGGATTTCAGCAAGGATTTCTTCAGCACACTGTAACTAATCCCACAGTGTCTCCATGGTCTGGCTGGTTAGTGTCTCTTCTATTCACACATCTACCCACGTCCCCTTAAAGGGGCAGAACTTCACCAAATCATTAAAAAACATCATTAAAAAGTATATGTTCATTAAAAAATGTAAGACTAAATTACATCAAGTTCTGGCCTGATGATGAATCAGCTACCATTTCACTGCAAGAAAGGGAAAAGTAAAAAGACACAAAAATTAAAGTCCATCTGCCCCTTGAAAATGATATGAGTAGTACACGATATTTCTTAAAAGTAAATTAAATTTGTCCATTACACATCAAAATGGTCATGAAAAATCTCTTCAAAACAACCAAAAAACACCAGACATCTTTCCATATCTCTTGTTTTCCCCTCTAGTTATTTTCTTACCATCCAGAGGTGATGGTGTTGGTGGAGGTGGTCTAAATTGGTGTTGGTGAGCATCCTTTCTAAAATCCACCATTGAGCCACTGAACAAGACCCTTAACCCCAGATTTGCTCCAGAGAGACTGTTCCTGTAATTATGAAATTGAGTTTGCTCAGGATGAGAGATTTTTATATGAACAAGAGCTGAACAGTGTGCAAAGGTAATTGAAAAGAATGCCTATATGGTGTAAAGTGCAATGTTGGAGTTTGCTGGCTGCTGTAAATAGACTTAAAGCTGATGGCCGGTCGGTGAGATGCATTGAGGTAATGTGTTATAATGCTTGTGTTATAATGAACAGGTAAAAAGATGTCTTGGTTAGTGTATGTCTTATGGTCTGAGTACTCCCGAAACTTAATAAAACTTCAGAAGCAGTTTACATGAATTAATCAGCAAAAAATAGACAGTTACTGGGGTGAGACAAGTCTCTGATAATTCTAGCTGATGGTTTGGTTTTCAGTTATGAGCCACTGAGCCCCTGAGTAAGATTCTTAACCCCTAAGTTTATTACAAATATCCATCATGACATAACATTATCACCAGTGACAAGTAAAGTGAACAATATTGATTAGCTCCGTACAGTGGCACCTAGCTGTAAGTGGGAAACTTACATTGGGCAGCTGGTGGCGCAATGGTTAGGGCATTCAGAAGGTTGCTGGTTTGAATCCCAGACCAGTAAAGTTACCACTGAGGAACTCATGAGCAAGGTACTGTCCCCAAGCACCGCTCCCCAGGCGCTGCCCATGTTAGCTGCCCAAGGTGCTGTCAATGGGTGCTGCCCATGTTAGCTGCCACATGCTCCTTCACGGATGGGTCAAATGCAGAGGTCACATTCATTGTGATGCACTGTGTGCTGTGCTGTGGTATGTTCACAATGAAAAATAATCACTCACTTTCACTTTCACTTTCACTGGGTGTGATAGTGGTGGTCTAATGGTTAGGATGCTCACCCCTGAACCAAGAGGCTGTGGGTTCAAATCCTACCTCCAGCACTACCAACACTGGGCCCCTGAGCAAGACTCTGAACCCAAGTTGCATCGAGGAGACTGTCTCTGTAACCAGGCAAATGAAAGTCGCTGTGGATATGAGCATCTATTAAATGCTGTAAATGCCACCATTAAAAAAGCACCAAGAGAACATTTTGTTCTTGAAGTGGAAATGGGCAACTTCATTGCCCAAACTGTGGTGGTGGCTAGATGACTGGGTCAGAGCACTACAAGTTTAGGATGGTTCTAAGTCCAAATGAAGGTTAGGTTGAGCTCTGTCTTACTGCCTGGACTACCACCAAATCAGAGGGTCCCTGAACAAGGCAGAAGCTCTTCATGTGGTATGTTTCCGGATGGTTCTAGGTTTCAAAACCTACCAAAAGCTCACTGGTTAATGTGGGTGCATCACAGTTGGCTGTGCAAAATTTCCAGGAATCTTATCGTGTAGCATGGTGATTTGAGGAGGTTCTATGTTCAAATCCTACCTCCAGGTCCCTGTGCAAGACCCCTCTCTCCAGGTGGCTCCAAGGAGACTGTCCTTGTAATTAGGAAACAAAAGTTGCTCTAAATAAGAGCCTCTGATAAATGCCATGAATATAAATATGACATTCAGTCACAAAACAAGAGGCCACCGATACGGTAGGGTGTTGGTGGTGCAGCGGTTAGGAAACTAATCTCTGGACCAAGAGGTCGTGTGTTTGAATCCTACCTACCATCACTGGGTCCCTGAGCAAGACCCTCAAACCCAAGTTGCTCTCAGGGAGACTGTCCCTGAAATTAGGAGAATGAAAGTCCCTCTGTAGAAAATGTCTGCTAAATGCCGTAAATGTAAATGCTTTGGGTTGGAAGTCTGACTCTGACTATTTTATCTCAGGCACTTCCATCTTGGAGCCCCTGAGCGAGACCCCTAACCTCAAGTTGCTCCAGGAGAATGTTCCTATAATTAGGAAAATGAAAGTGGCTCTGGATAAGAGCTGATTAATGCTCTAAATCTCTTACTTCCTGCGGCAGAGGTGATGAAAGTTCTCTCTTTCTGGCTGAGACACGGGAGTCGCTCCTCTCATTTGCAGCGGAGAGAAAATCCTTGTTTGTGAGAAGCAGCCGGTCGCGTCCCATCAGGTTGGCGTGGCGGGGCATCGCTCATCGATCCCTCCCAAGGATCTAGTAACCTAGCAACCAGCTCCGGCCAGCCCCCGGTGTGGACGAGCACTTAATCCTCACCGTTCGATGCCCGCTGACTAGATTTAAAGTTTTTCATTAGCGCCAGGTCCAATGTGTAACACCTTTTTTCCTTCAGGATTGATGCGAGTCGACAACGTCCGCATTGTGTCCTTTTGTGAGACCGACTATTATTCTGACTAAACGGCCACTGCGGGTAATGACCCTGGATGGAAATCCCACTCCATCACACTTACTATTTTTTCTTCTCCTCTCTTTTGCTCCTGTTTTGAAAAGCTTTCAAATGTGTAAATGAGGTGGTGTTAAATTAAAGGTGAGAGAAGGTAGGTGGGAACAGAGGGAGCCCTAATAATGGGCATGCGATGATATATTGTGGGACAGTAAATCATGGTGCAAATTTAGGATGGTTCCAATTCAATATTAAGATTAGATTTAGCTCTATCTTATGGCCCAAACTACCAGACCAGCAAAGTTCCTCAGAAGTTCCCTGAACAAGACCCTTACCCTCAAGTTGCTCCAGAGAGATTGCAGTTTTGGAGAAAAAGTGATTTCTTGGTGCTGAAAAGGGGTGGCAGAGTGGAGCAGTGGATACCGTTGTCACCTCACAGCAAGAAGGTCTTGGGTTTGATGCCTTGGGGTCTGTCCTGTATGGACCTTGCAACTCTGATTGGGATTAAGTTGAGCAACTTTTTTTAATTACAGGGAGCAACTTGGGGTTGAGGGTCTTGCTCAGGGACCCAATGAGGTTGGATTCGAACCCACAACCTCTTGGTCCAGAGGCGAGTATCCACTAGACCACCACCATATTTAAGCCAATAAAGCATGGGAAAACGTAATTTTTTTTCAAATCATGAACCCAATATCGTGACTCGGTTCGATAAATTTGTACATTCCTACCTCACAAGAGCTGAACGTTCTTCCATTTATTTCCACCTGATGATCAGATAATGCATTGCATGCACCTAAAGGAATGAGCAGAGAACAGATGCATTATCTGCTGTGAGATCCCTATAGCTTATGTGCGAGGCTGTGTGGCGGTGTTACGGGCCGGAATATGAAATGTAAAAGGGAGTCGACGGAAACGCTCAGTCACTGACAGCTCTTTGACAGGTGTTTTGACAGAAAAAAAATGGAATTCCTGGTGTAGATAGACAGCTTAAAAATGACAATAAAATTGTTTTGGGGGAGTTCTCTATGAGAGAAACATTCAGATGTGATCTTAGGGGAACGTTCAATCTGAAGGACCATTTCTCAGTGTAATGTAAATTTAAATAGGGGGTGAGACCCAATCCATGTTAAACCTGTAATTTTGGTTTTATGATTCCATTATAGCCAAAATGCTTTTATGCAATAATGAATATGAACTTTTCATGCATGAATATTAATTCCCAGTACCAAAAAATGTTTCACTGACTTCTAATCCAATGCAAATATCTAGATAGCCTTCCACTCAAGAAATGAAAAGTTGAAAGGTTGTGTATATTATTTTATTAAATGTAACATCCTAAAAAGTGCAATCTTTTGAGAAAACCATACTCCAATAGCATTACTTTCCAGAGGTCTACTAACATCTCTGGAGCTAATAACTAGATTTACACAGAACTCAAAGGTCGGCAAATTCTGTGCAAATGACACAACCGTAACGCTGATAAATGGCCACGTCTGACATTTAAAGATGACTGAATTCATCCTGTAACATTACTTGGTAAAATATGCAAATTGTCACACTCGTGCCAAGCCTCCACATGTCAGATTGAGTTCTGCGGCGCTACAGGCATGGGCCTTCAAAAACAAGGAAAAATGCATCAGGCAGTACAAATGAATAATTAGTACATAGGTTAATTGGTGCATGTCGATTAAGATAAGAAAACAACAGAATAACATGGTTTGTGGAATTCCTTTTTTTCAGATAAAACTGTACAGTGAATTTTTAGACACTAGTATTGCTGTTTATTTCGAAAACAGAACACTTGAGAGGGAATTCAGTTTTAAAGACTGTATTAGTGTTTAGTTGATAACATTATTGCAATTGCCAACCCCAGAATAAAAAACTGTGAAACCTAATCCCAAACTTAATCGCAATAACCAAAAGCAAATCTCTCACAAACATCAAAAATGTTCTCACAAAATCACAACAATAACAATTTTAGGCTCCGTTGTCATAATGAAGGGCCTCACAAAGACCTAAAAATATATACACACACACACCGAAACACACAATGCCCAATCTATATTACACTGATTTCATTCCATCGCTTGGATTAGAGGTTAACGATAGTTTGATGTGCCAGGACAAAGTGTGCACTATTATCGCTCCATTATCAGAGCGCAGATTGGCCCGTATGGCGGCATCCTTCAGCCGTTTTCACTGGAAAAAAAGAGAGTCAGGAGGTACAGCAGGTACAGCTGATAAGGTTGGGTTTTCACACCCCCCCCCCACCTCGCCATGATAAACGCACTCAGGGTCTTCTCTTCTGGCTTTTGTCGACATTCGGTCGGCTGGAGAATGGAACGTTTTCTCCTGATGATAGTAAATGAGGACACATAAGCAAGGACGAGGTTGCCTGCACTTTAAAAAGATTTGTAAGACACTGAAAAACGATTGACTTTGTTGGTACGGTTGGAAAGGTAGAGTGGAATTGAGTTGGAGTCTGTTTCAAGGGTGCTGTGATTATACTTGATGAAGAACCAACTTCATTCATTATCTGAGCCACTTAATCCCCATCGGGGTTGCAGGGAATGGAGCCAATCCTGGGACTCTGAGCGCGAGGCAGGCACCAACCTTAGGTTGGACCCAGTACACCGCAGAGCACACACAAACGCCTTTTGGACAGTAGGAGGAAATTGGAGCACCACGAAAAAACCCATATGAACACAGGAAGCCCAACTGAGGCGTCTAAATCTTTCAAGAAACCAAATTACTCTTTCCATCATCTTGGTTTTACTCCGCCTTTCCTTCTTGAAAACACCAAAATTACTGTTATCCTTACTCTTTCACATTTTCTGAACAGCTCACTTGCCTCTAGAGTCGCATCTGTCTCACCCAATTCTCCAAAAAAACCCTCCCTTGATCCAAATGATGTGAATAATCATGGGCCAATTTCCAACCTGCCTTTCAGTGCAAAACTTCCTAAGAGGCTTGTCGCTTCCTGGCTGCAGTCTCATCTCGGAGTAAATAATATTCATGAACCATTTCAGTCTGGTTTTAGGCCATTACATAGTACTGAGACAGCGCTTCTGAGAGTTGTTAATGATCTCCTCTATGCAGACTCATGCTAATTTAATATTTTGCTGCACCTTGATCTCAGTCCTCCATTTGACACAGTATCTCATGACATACTTCTAGCTCATGACTCATGAACTGTAGGCATCACTGGTGCCTTCTTATTTTAAAGAGAATAATCTTAAACAAATTCTTTAACTTGATCAATATAAACTCTATGGGTCTGGTTAAGCAAGGCATTCCACAGGGTTCTGTTCTGGGACCCATTCCATTCAGTATTCTCATGCAAACACTGATAGAACTGAAATTTTAATCATCTCTTCTATCTAAAATCTTAATGTTGACATTGTTGAGCTGTGGAAAATTGGTCTTTTAAGGGGAAACTCACTAGTTAAAGCCATGTTTTTAGACCTTAGGTGTTAGAAGCCTAATTCTTTCTCAGTGAAAGAAGCTTAATTACATCACACATAGATTACAGTAATAGTGTTCTGTTTAAACTCCCACTTAAAAGACTCGTTCATTTAACACGTTCATAGGGTAGTTGGTAACGTAACGGTTGCCCTGTAATCGGAAGGTCACTGGTTTTGATATTGGACTGATAAACATACCACTAAAGTACTCATTTGCAAGATACCGTCCCCAAGCCTCCTTCACAGATGCGTCATATTTTGTTGTGGTGCACTGTGTGCTGTGCTGTGTCTACAATGATAAATAATCACTCACTTAAAAAGCATTCAGAACTCACTCATGCTTAATGTGCACTCATATTTATGGCATTTTTCTGATGTTCTTTTCCAGACCAACTTCTATTTGCTAATTACTTATGTCAGTATTCAGTCTTATGGTCAACAACTCAGGGTTTCATTATAGGACTTGCTTCCCAAAAACCTCAGGGAAATCTCTCCCACCTCTGTATTTAAGTGCCTACCTAAATCTCACCTTTTCTCCTTTCCTTCAGCGTCTCTCTGGTGTCCTGTAGTGTAGTGTAAGATTTGATGTCAGCTTCGTTTTGAAAATGTAAACGCCTGTCTTGATTAATCTTGATGTCTTCTGTTTAGTTATTAGTGTCAGAATTTGATCTTAGCTCTGGAAAGACGCCAAAACACAATTATCTTGCATTTGCAACTTAGTTTGGTGTTGCAACTGACCCCCGACCACTGCTGTAACGAAAGAGCCACACAAGAAGAGTTCCCCTGTTGAGTCTGGTCCAGGGCTAGTTGTGATGCCGGTGGGTAATTCAGCTCTGGTGCAACGGGTCAGCGGAGTGGCTTAGGTTGGAGGAGAGGCGAGAAGAGCTGTTCAATTCAGGGCCGCTCAGCTGAAGGATGCTGGCAGATCTGGGCCAGCTGTGCTCACGAATACCACAGACCTCATTTTTCAGTTTTATTGCGCTGCCCTTAAAAAGAGGGTTTGGGTTGCCCTGTTCAGGATGCGGTTTTTAAGTTTTGTCAGTATTTACATCGGAAGTAAATATCCCAGTTAATGAAAGGCTTGGTGTAATTATGCAAAGATCATCCACAGGGGGAAAAAAATGACGAAAACACTTGGGCCAATGTAATCAACCTGCACTGGGATTGGACTTTCATTCATTAAGGACTTGCGGCTGTAATCAATTGCTATCTACATTCTCAGTGACTCATTGCTGCTCCCGTCTCACTTCCTTTTTCCTCCTTCCCTCTCTCCTTGGGTGCCGAGCTTGTAAAGGTGGGTGGTCTGGTGCGCATTCAAGTATTCCACCTTTCTAAATTAGCAGCAAGCACAACAGAGCTTTGACGGGATGCAACCTTTCGCTGTGGTGCTCTATGGTCTATGTGGCGCACCATGCAGTGGCGGCCCCCAACCAGAAGCATGCGGATGTGGATGAGGGCAAAGTGGGGGGTGTAACCCACATGTGCATGTGTAAAGCACCTTCTCTTCCCCGCCTGAAAACAGGAGGGTTTAGGCAAAAGGCAGAGGAGGAGGAGAAGAAGGAGGGAGGTGGTTAGGGGTTGGCACAGTCTCGCTCTACTTACCACATTTTGCATCGTCTTACATGTCAGTCCCTGCTGGAAGAGGAAGTGGGGGGTTGAAAAAGGAGGAAAGTGCATCAGAAACAAATGGCTGGGTTGTTGGATCCACTCGATGGCTTTGCTATATCGAGTTTTGCAGCGCCTGATTTGCCGAAGCAGCAGGGAAGAGGCAGGGCGCCCCGACGCTGCGGAGTCTTATTATTCTTATTATTCTGTCACTTATCATTAAGCACGAATAAACAAGTTTGAGCCACCCCATATCACCGGGGCGGTTTCAACCCCCCCACTTTTTAATGAAAGTAAAATTGCATTCATTGTTGAATGCGCCTCGGTAATTTCTTCTGCATTAAAAGAGCTGGAGAGCAAAAAAACAGAAAAACGACTTTAAATCTGTTCAGCAATGTTCTCCGTTCCTTGGAATTATTTGATTATGGAAAGTTGAAAGCGCTCGACTGTTTATGGAATAAAATTACACTCAGGGTGCTGATGCTGAATGTTCGCTTTGATCACAGAGGGAGACATTTGTCGTCAGTTGGGTTACTCCATCAAAGTCGGAGAACCACTCCAATGCCAGGATGAGAATGAGTAAGCAAGTAAGTAAGTAAAGATCCAGAAGCGACCACCACCTTATCTATTCTGTCTTCCCCAAAGCACTGCGTGGAATTTTGATTAACAAACATTTATTTCACGCTCATGGCTGTTTCATTTTGTATCGCTGAATGAACCATCAGCTTAGAAAATTAAACATTGGCTTATTTTATTTGTCGAGATTGGTAACATGAGCGTGCACATACCATGAATATTGAGATTGTGTGATTGTGGTGTGTTGTATATGAGTAAAAGCAAAATAGTAATGGTGCATTCCATTTGCTTTTGTATCTAAGACTCAGTTGAGGAAATTATATCGCATCTGCTAAAAACACAGTAAAAACCAAGGTAGATGTGTTCCATTTCTCACACAAGAGTTGAATTTGGACAGAAGAGGCTTTATAAACGCTAACACATCTACAATTTTCATCTGAATTTTCTGTCTCAAGTTATTGATCCTGTTCATTTTTCTGTTCGGCTAACTAGGTTAGTCATTTGTTTTTAGCAACATCGACCAGCCAATTTAGCATCACCACTTGATAAACGACACATAACATGACTATAGCAACGTGTATATCAACTATACCAACTGTATTATGTACACAGCTGACCAAGTTAGTCACTACAGTGCTAAAAATGTGAAAAAATGGCGCCATTTGCACTGAGCAGCCAAATTGGTTTATGAACTCTGGGTCCTCTGTGCTGCCCTGAGATATTTGGTCGGGTGTCCGAGAAATGGGGGCACGCATATTGTCACTTCCAGCTCCAGCCTTCGAAAAACAACTCGGAAACCAAGCACCAATGGCAAATGGAATGCACGATTATAGTGGGAGCAAAGCTGGTTCACGTGCTTGATGCTGGTTAAATGTTCAAAGTGTTTTCTAGTTCTTTCAAAATTGGTTGACGTGCTTGATGTTGGTCAATTGGTAACAAATGCAGTTTGAAATATTTCAAGTTATTCTGAGTTTGTTTAGCTGAAAAATGAGACTAAATGGTCCTCAAAAAGCACATCAATATCTTAACTTCCTTCAAACAGACCTTGTCAGCATAAGTCACATTTTTACAGCAGTTAAGTCATGCTTGGAAAGGCATTTAGTCTGATGCTGGTAATTTGTTCAAAACACAGCTTTAAACATTTTTTAGAGTTTGTTTGGCACCAAATCATGATTGAATGGTTCACGAAACGAGACGTAAGCTGGTGACTATCTTGTGCACTACCAGTTCCAAGAACTTAGCATAAGCACATCACTTTTTGAGAATTTGCATTGTGATGCCAAACCAATCCTAATAAAAGCCATGTTTTTGAACATTTTACCAGTGTCAAGCATCTATACTAATCTTTTGCTGTTCAACTGTTGAAAATGAATCTTTTCTAAACCTTTTCTAGTACCAAAGCATGACTGATTGGCTCCCAAAAAAGTGATTTGAGAAACTCACCAGTAAACTGGGTCTATTTGGACCAGGTTAGGACAGCAACCACCGCAAACCAAACTTTCCCTGAATCTTGTTTCATATAATTAAAGATGTGAAGTGCTTGTTCGTACAACAACCGCCAAAGTCATCATTGGTTATTCATTTTATTGGGTCTGCTGGTTCTTTAGCAGCGGTACTTGTTCTTTTTCTGCATTGAGCTGCCAGAATCCCTGTCAGTGCACATATGGCAACTGTAGCAGTGATGTTGAACAAGCTGTTTGGATTCTTTAATCGAAAGGAAATCTCTTGCTGTTGACATAAAAGCAAAGAGCTGGACGACTTCATACCTTAACCTCTGAGCTTCCAAAGGGAGGAAAGAGAAAGTAAACAGAAACTTAAAAAGACTGTTTGCTTATGTACATTGCAGCACACAACTAAGTTAGATCAGATTAAAGATCGACACATTTTTATTGAAAATTGTAAAACCTTTTCAAAAACATCTTCTGAAGAAATTCTTTTCTGCAATGTAAGGATCTTTTTTACTTCCTCAACGCCCAGTGTTGACTTTGCCTTCTTGTTTAAAGGAGAATTGGACTGGACATGTTTCTAGCGAGTTCTTTTCAATCTTCCTTTAAACTTAGGCAATCCTCTGAGCTCAAGCCAAGCAGTAAAACCTTTCACCGTTGTCTGCTTCTGGTTCACATCCCTCGAAACCAGGCAAACACTTATAACAACATCACCTCGCTCCACCAACCGATCCAAACTCGCCACCCCTAAAATCTCGAGCCGCCCTGACTGTCTCCCTGCCAAGCTCTCAAAGCGTTTAATCAGCGTGCTAATAATATAATCATTCCCTTCTCAAATCTCAGGCCTCGACATATAACAACGCATTGTTATAATGCAAAATAAATCAAAAGAGTGCCAAGCTAATGTCCTCCCTATCACAATCACCCTCTCTTTGTCTGGCAAATAGCTCAATCAAAAAGGGATTTGGTTGTGGCTTACATCATGTCTTCCTCAAACTCCTCTCTACAAGCAACTTCACAGGGATCTGGAGCCGGGGAAACTGGGAATGATGGCAGTGGAAGAGTGCCACCTTATGACCGCTGCCTGCATCGCTGCTTGGAGTTTGGAAAAGCTATACGTCATTCGATTCCAGACGGGGAGTAATCAAACTCATGAAATGGAACTTGTGCACTATCTGTATCGGTTGATATAGGAAGACAGCTGTGTAATTCCCCCAACACCCCCCTCCCCCCCACACACACATTTGGACACTCAATATACAGCTAAAGAAGAGCTGCGTTGTGATTGCAATCTATGGAGCTCACACATTAATGAGCCAGTCCCTGAAGAATCCAAAATTCTGACCACATGATACCAAGGATTGCAAAGAATGTGATTCAACTTTTGGAAAAGATGTTAAAATTAAAATACACTCATTGTTCCCTTGAGGAAGCATCTGCATATAAGAAACATGTCATGGATTATCTATGACCATGTACAATATTCTGTATCAGTGACTATTACTACTTTCATTTTAGGTTTTTATACGTTAAAATCATTATTTTGAAAAGGATCGTTCTGCTGGGGCAGTTGGTAATGTAACCGTTAGGGTTAGGAGTTTGCACCATGACCGGAAGTTTGCCCGTTCGAATCCCCGACTGGAATATTAAATATTTTTGGTCAGATTTGGATAATCAGGTCCAAGACTATCATGGTTTAGAGAATGGAATGTTATGGTGTGGTTCGTGGCAGGCTTATGATAAATTCAACTTGTGAATGCACTGAATTGGAGAATGGGTGAAAGAATGTAATTCAACTTTTTGGTAGATGAAAAAATAAATTCTGTACATCGGTGTTCAGTTCAGCCTGAGAGCAGTGACCGTCTTATCCAAATTCCGAAGCAACCGCTAGACTGCCGAGAAAAAGCCCACGGTGGACTGCACAGCGAAATGACGAAACCCTGTCTTCCAGAACATTCTCATTCGGCAGCAGTCCGGTCCGCAACACCTGGCTGAACTCCTGAGGCTTTAACTCTGTTTGAATCTTCTGTGGTGCCATTCGGTGCCTTTCCTGAGGGGAAACTCGCCGCTCTGCACCTCCTCCTCCTCCTCGTTCTCCAACACCATCACCCCATCTCGGCCTGGCTGGCTGACTTTCAGTGTTGGGGAAGCTACTTTTAAATGGTAGCAACTTGTTATGTAAAGTAACCGAGCTAGAGCCAAGCTACTGTTGTAGTATAGTAATCTAGTTACACTAGAGAAAGCTGTGAAACTTGTTCAAAGTAAAATGAAAATATACATTTTTAACTATGTAGTGTCAAATTATGATGAGGGTTCGATGTCATTTTGGAGGCAGAGTGTATTCTGATATTTGTAAGTTACATCAAAATATATATGTTCTGTCTGTTTTGTCTTTGAGAATCATACATTGTAATAAATACGGCCACGGATTCTTTCTTCCATCTTGAACAAAAGTGCAGTGTGGTGCCATGACTGATAGCCTATCAGAAACCACTTCAGCCAAAAAGAATCCTTTGGTAGCTTTACTACTGAATAAGCTACTGAATAAAAAGTTGTTACGTTAATATCTTCACTACCTTAAGTTTCTTACCAATGTTGCTGACACCTGCCTGTCAGACATCTTAGCCTTTCTCCAGCACTTGTGAACAGCTAACTCTCTCTCTCTCTCTGACGCCAAAGGCCGGGGCTTTTCACCTTAATTCATGTGCCTTTTTCATCTCCTGCTTTCTAAGTGTCAGCTTCTTCACAGCTGTCTGGCCAGGCTGGATCCGAGCCTCAGGGGGCCCCATCGAGAGTTTTCGGAGGGATGTTTCTCTCTCTGGTGCGTGTGTTGGTCGGATTCAGTTCAATTACTATGGTTGATGTCACTCAAAATCCCACTGGCATGCGGGAAGATAGCGATGAGGAACTTTTATGGGTAGAGGGATGTATGCAACTGAGAAACCAGACATTTTCCAGATAAGAGGTTGTGGGTTTGAGTCCTATATCCAGCACTACCATGATTGGGTCTCTGATGAGCAAGACTCTTAATCCCCAGCTGCTGCAGGTCCCTGAAATAAGGAAAATGGACGTCACTCTGGATGAGAGCACCTATTAACTGCCATAAATGTAAATGTGCGTTTTCAGAGTTTTTAGATGGTTTTGATAGCCGAATTGTCCCCAAAGACAGTGTTTCTCAGATACTTACCCCTGGACCAAGTTGTTGTGGGGGTTCGAATCCTACCTCCAGCACCATTGAGAGTTTTTGGAGGGATGTTTCTCTCTCTGGTGCATGTGTTGGTTGGCTTCAGTTCCGTTATTATGGATGGTGTCACTCAAAATCTCACTGGCGTGCGGGAAGACAGCGATGAGGAACTCGTGTTATGGGTAGAAGAATGTATGCAACTGAGAAACCAGACATTTTCCAGATAAAGGTTGTGGGTTTGAGTCCTATATCCAGAACTACCATGATTGGGTCTCCGATGAGCAAGATCCTCAACTCCCAGTCTTCTAAATGGCTTTACCTTTACCAGTTGGGGTTTCGAACCGGCGACCATCTGATCATGGGGTTAAGACCCTAGACCCCCCATTACCCTACTAACTCTGGACCAAGAGGTCGTGAGTTTGAGTCCTATCTCCAGCACTTCCTTCATGGGGTCCCTGGCAAGACCCTTACCCCAAGTTGCTCCGAGGTAGAGCATCCCTGAAACTAGGAAAATGGAAGTTGCTAAATGCTGTAAATGTAAATGTTGTTGTTACTTCTAATATTGTTGTGGTAATTTGGGGACAGTCATCATAACGTCTATGGAACGTCCCCATGACTATTTTGAAGTAAAAATGTGTGAATGTAGGTATGGTATATATAGCTGGAGAAACTGACCGTCTAATCGATTAACATAAAGCAATATCAATATATTTTATTTAACCAACAAAAACATTGCAACACACCATATAAATATGGAGCACGTGGGATGTGAGACCCGTTACATAAAAACACGAGGCCAAAAATAGTTCCCACAGCACCAGCCGAGTTTAACAAAGTGGGATGTTGTGAAGTGCGGTTGACCATTTCACGCTAACAAGCCGACCGCATCTCTTGGCATCTCTTGGTGTTAGCACCGACGCTCAGTTCCTTCACGTTTTTACACCAGGCCGCCATTATTATTGCCTGTGATCTCCAGCGCTTTTTTAATACCTGACATTTATTTTATTTAGAGTGACAGCTCCTCCTCCTCCTCCTCCTCCTCCTCCCTCCTCCCTTCCTCGCGGAAAGCTCCTTGTTTTTGAAACGTTCATTTCTGGCTCTTGTTATTATTCCACGAGCATGTCCTAGTTATGGCAAAATGGCCTATTTGTGTACAGCGATCTCTCACTCCAGCATCGCGCCTCTAATGGCTGTTTTATTTTAAACAATGCATCTTGGTCCCTGGGCGAGCTATTACAGGCATCAGGAGGGAGTGGGGGGTGTGAAGAGAGGTTTAAGTCTTCTGGGGAAAGTGTGTGTGTATTAGTGTGTGAGTAAGTGTGTGTGATGGTGGGGGGTGGGAATTGAGGGAAATGGCGAAGCAAAGAGAGACGGGGGAGTGCAGAGAGATCAGAGAGGAAGAAGAGAAGAGAATGGGAGTCTGAGGAGGAGAGAATTGAGGGAGAGAGATGAAGGAAACGGGGAAGCATGCAGCAGATAGAGAGAGAAAAAATGGAGATCAGCATGTAGTGATTGGAAGGAAGAGAGAAAAAGAAAGCTGGAGGAGAGAGAGAGGGTGAATCCCGTTTCACCACTTGGCCCTACGCCTTAGCTCTACCCCTTGGCCCTTGACATGGAGCGATAAGAGAAGAAAATCTACCCCTATGCAATGAGATACCCTTCATGAACGTGATACATCATCAATAGTCTTCTGTGAATTTTACGTAGGTAAACACGTGTTTTTGCTGGGTGGACTTAAGGCGAGCTAGACCCTCTATTAAAATGCCAAAATGTCTTTAATAGCACCATCACAGAAGAAAGAAATGAAGTGAAAGTGAGTGATTGTGAACACAACCACGGCACAGCACACAATGTACCACAACAAAATGTGACCCAACTGACCCAGGAGCAGTGGGCAGCTGACATGGCAACACCCAGAGAGCAGTGCTTGGGGACGGTATTTTGCTCGTCTGGGATTCGAACCGGCGAGCTTCTGATGACGGGCAAACACCCTAACCATTACGCCACCATCACCATCAGAAATACAAGTCATTAAGTAATGAAACTTTTCTTTCATACTTTTTGAAAAAAAAAATTACCTTTCTCTTTAAAAATCAGTGGACATGCGTTCAGATTGGTGGGGAGAGTGATGCTTATGTGTTATTTACACTTTTAAGCGCATGTTTTTAAACAACTGAAGTCTGAATAAAATGACTGAATGATTTTTATGGAAATGTCTCTTCTGAATTGGCGATGAAAAAGAGGCGTGTCGAGATGACATAAGGCTAAGTATTACTGTAGTTCCGTTGTGTCGGATGTTGGCATTTTTTACGTTTGTCTGCAGCAAACTGGTGAAGTATAATAGCGACCGACACCACACTAGCGATTTAATTCTGTGGTGTTTATGAAAAAACTAGACAATGCACTGATTGTTTTCATTTTAAGTTCTTCATTAGCTGAGAAATTACATACATTTGTACGTCTCTTTAATCTCTTTCGGTTCCGCAGTCATGTTGCTGATCGTTTTTCGCGGGGCATTCGAAGGAAATATTTCCCACCTCTCCATTTACAGTTAGCCTCTGAATAATCCCTGTTTGAATGTATATAGTTAGCCCTGCACCTTCCCCCTACCCCTCGGTCTAAATGAGAAATGGGACACCTCACCACTACACGTGAACGCGCAAAACAGAGTGGTAGGGCCAAGCGGTGAAATGGGATTCAGAGAGAGAGAGAGAGAGAGAGAGAGAGAGAGAGAGAGAGAATGGATATGAGGAGCACATAGTAAAAGGCAGGAAGACTGAAAGAGAAATATGGTGAGAAAGAGAGAGAGAGAGAGAATGGAGACAGGGAGCATGTAGTGTAAGGCAGGAAGAAAGAAAGAGAAAGACGTGAGGGGAGAGAGAGAGAATGGAGATGGGAAAGAGAGAGATGGAAAGAGAGAGAAATAGAGAACGAGAGAGAATTGAGATGAGGAGAGAGATGGAGAGAGAGAACTGAGATGGCGAGAGAAATGGAGAGAGAGAATTGAGATGAGAAGCATATAGTGAAAGACAGGAAGAGAGAAAGAGAGAGATAGGGAGGGAGAGAGAGAGATAATGGAGACGGGGAGAACATAGAGAGATGGAGAGAGACAGAAAGAGTGTATATAGATAGGAAAATAGAGAGGGAGAGGGAGAGAGAGATAATGAATAGGAGCAACATATAGAGGCACTGAGAGAGAGAAAGAGAGAGAGTGGGAGTGGGAGAAAAACTCCATCTCTACTTATCTGTCAGCCTCTCGGGGTCTCCATGGGAACTACAGTGTGGAGTAATGAAGCAGGCCGTAATTGTTCCACGTGGCCTTGCTGAACCCATCAAGGATACTTTTCTTGCTGCGTCGCCTCGTATTAGCGCATGTCTTAATGGGAGACCTTCACAGATAGAGTGGAGACAAGCTCATGATCAGGGCATTGGAGTAGCGCTCGACTCATTCCTTTTCTCAATTCAGATAGGAGCAGCCTATTTATCCTCCAGGAGAAGGAGTCGTCATGTGCTGCAGCTGCCTCTGATAATCACCTTCTCATATATGTGTGTGTGTGTGTATATATATGTGACCTGATCTGCCGTAATGAGTCGGAAGTCAGCGTTCCATCTATTTAGATACGGGCCGATTATGTTGAAAAACATCACAAAAATATCGATTTTTCTTTTTTGGAGACCAGATTAATTTTGAAGACCTTTTCTTTCATATAAGACCAAAAAAGAGAAATCGATATTTTTGATGTTTGTCAACATAATCGGCCCGTATCCAAATAAATAGAACTGCGACTTCCGACTTGTTACGGCAGATCGGGTCACATATATATATAATTCCAGTTCTAGAGGCCAGAATCCAGCAGGTTTTCCATCATACTTGATTTTAGAACATTCACACCTGGCCTCAGATAGATGCTCACCAGAAATGGCTCATCAGCTATGATGAAAAACCTCCATGACACCGGCCCTCCAGGACCGCAATCGCCTACCGCGATTTCTATGGGGTGGTGGTGGTCTAATGGTTAGGATACCTCTGGACCAAGAGGTTGTGGGATCGAATCCTGCCTCCAGCATTACCATCACGGGGCCGTTAAACAAGACTCATAACCCCAAGTTGTGTTCAGGGAGACTGTCAATGAAATCAGGGTCAAGCTGGTACATTTCTGCTCATCCTGGTACAAATCCAACAGAGATCAGGGTGCGAATAGATGCTCTGACCACAATCAACAATTTAAGTTAATGAATTTCAGTTTGTCAAACCACAACGATATCTGACGTCTGCATTTGACCGATCCGTTGAAGGAGCAGTGAGCTGCTTTTTGGAAGCAGGGCTTGGGGATGGTACCTTGCTCATGAATACCTCAGTGGTGCCTTTAAAAGGTCCGGGATTCGAACAGGCGACCTTCAGATCATGGGATAACTCTAACCTTACGCTACCAACTGCCCCATAGTATAGTCATAATATGTCAGTACTCTTCCACCAAACTATTTTTAACTCACTAACTCCAGTCTCCAGTAGCAACCTTGCCTCCCACCGGTCCTTTGCCAATATATCATTCATGAGTGTGCGATATCTAGGCGCTTACACAACAACGGCATGGGAACAAGTTCCTACAGTCAGAGATACAGGTTGGAGTCTGTGTGAAAGCTGCTTTAGTCCTTCTAGGCATTTCTTCTTCCCCAAGTCACCCGCTTCAGGACCTGTCAGAATCCTCAAGCCGATCCTTTTGCAGACTTACAGCAGAGACTAAAAGGAGACTATGAAATAAGCTCCAACAAGCTAGTTTCCCCTCAAGACTTTATTTTGGCTTTTGCTGCCGATCCACATTTGGTCTCATGCTTCGGCTAACAGTAATGCTGTCCATTTTTTGCACGACACAAAATCTAGGTCAGAAACAGGGAGCTGGGCGGAGGTACGGATGAGGATCCTCGTTTCCCCCACATCCTTATGTAAGCCCTTTTGTCTGACATCGCTAGAGTACTAGTGGGACGGTGAGCGCACAACTCACAACTCCGGAATCTTCTCCGACCTAATGAGAGGAGGCTGCTCCAGTGCTCTGGGTGAAGCTGCCATTGCTAGCCTAATGAGCCCTGACTGCATGTGATTGCAGCATGTTCTCAGAGCCGTCGTTCTTGTTTATCCAGAATAATTGGCGCTAATGATGCGGTTTTCACTCCAGTGCCCGTCTTTGGAATGTAAATGTGCGGTCTTGACGGATCAGGACCAGCCTTTCAAGAAGGTTGTCGTTGGGTAAAACTCATAGACGCCTAGGTTTGAATATGCACTGGTGGAGTCAATGGGAAGAAGTCAAATGAAAATAAGAAAACACGCATGACGTATGAACCTAAATCTTTGTCATTTCTTGACAAGGAATTCCATTTTTCTTGTCCTATTTTCATTTTTTTAAGTACTCCCCACCAGTACACACTCACAACCCACAACTGTATAAATCTTTGGTCCACTATCCTCTAACGAAACCAATAACCAGGTCAAGGATGTTGCCTTTGAGGAAGATTTCACACAACCCAGAGCTCCCTGAACGTGCAACACACACGCACACTTGGGATTTATAGCCTCAAATCCTGCACACTTATTTGAGCTCATTTCGCCATCCACAAACCAGTTAGTGGCTCACTAATGTAATGAATTAAGGTTTCAAAAGACAACGGCACGGGAGGGCATCTGGGTCTTCAGCGAGAGGAGATTAAGGCGTTGAGGAAATGGCACACCGTCGCGTCGAGCTGCAAATTGGGGTTTCTTTTACCTAAGTAAATTACAAGCGAGGTTGTGGAGGGAGGAAAAAAGGGTCAGTGTGCCATACTGTAGCCTGACGTAGCCCCGCAAAGCAGCAGCATTATTCATCATACCGCTTTCTCCTGGGTTCCGCCCTTGCGATCTCTCTGCCCCACTTTCCTCTTCTCGTGGCGGGGGGAAAAAATATGGCAAGCTGTTGTCTTTATCACCTTAATTGGTGGGAACAGAAATCCCAGCCGCTGTGCGAGGGAAGATGAAATGGAGACCGAAAATAGAGTCGGGTCCCACGAGATTCTGGGGGTATGACTCTTCGGGGCGACAGGAGACTGACAGATTCGACACAGGGGTATTTTACGTTGAGATACGTCAACGATTTTCTTATGTGGTGTGGAGTAACAAAGGAAATTTGCGTAAACAAAAACATCAGTAATATAAGAATGTTACACATAAAAAATATTGCTTTTTACCAAATCTTGATCACTGAAAGCTTCCATTACGCCACATGGTCGTCGTTGCTACCTTTGTCATCGCTCAACGATTAGCGTGACCAGCCGCCATCGATCACTATTGATTTACCATCTCGGCCACAAAGGTCGTCATTCTTCATGTGTTTCGGTGTTAGCCTTTAATTGAATCTGCTCCGTGTTCATTGGATGTTTGGATGTTTTCCTGTGTGCGTTACTGGCGTGAACTGACCCATCGCAGAAACAGAAATCGCAATCCTATACGTTCAGCCCTGGAGAACTTAGACTAGTATATTCGCGAGATGAAACGCAGCGGCCGTTCTTCTCCCTCTTCGCCCACTTATGCTCTTGAACTGCTGTTACCCTCGGAAGATTAAAGCAAGTGCTTAATAAATATTTTAAAATGGCAAGCGTATGTTCGGTCTTCTGTTTCTCCAACACCGTTCTATATCTAGATAATAGACAAATCGCATGATGGCTTCTTTTTTCCACTTGAGAGCCTGCCATCCACAAAGAGGGCAGCCTTGTTTTTGGACACATTATAAGACACATCACAGATCTACTGTATATTACAGGCGGTTTTTGAAATTGCATTTAAACTTGTAAGCCACTGAGACACAATACATTATTGTACTGCACCATCAATTATGCAGCTACAGTGTCAATACAGCAAATGCTCTATATTCATGACTACTTGACATGAATAATTCATCTTAAATAAATTGCAGCACACGTAACCAGCCTCGTGTCATGTGAACACCTACAAACTATTGATTTTCTCATTTTGCAACCCATTTGAAGGAAGAAACAGGACAGGACATAATCCAACACCTTCATGTCTGATTGAGAGAGATTTTTCTTTATGAGCTTTTCATAGGGCCTAAATATATAATTGTTAATTATTTTAAAGGGATATGTTTTTATAATGAGATCATTTTCTCAACTTTCTTTAATAAACCTTAGTTCATTCTATTGAAAAGTACATTTATTTAAAAGTATTGTAGTCAGGAGTGTACCAGGTTTTTACATGTCACTAAACATTGTAACTATGTCTGCGGCAAATAACAATTTCAAATTTTGGACAGGAAACAGAGCCTCGTAGAATTTTGTATTTTTTATTTTTAATTGACAGACGCAGAAATCACTGCTTAGAGACGGCACCTTGCTCATGAGTACCTCAGTGGTACCTTTATCGGTCTGGGACTTGAATCAGCAACCTTTCGATCATGGGGCCAACTCCCTAAACATTACACAACCAACTGCCTCATTTATGCTTATTTACAAAGTTTTAAAAACCATGTGCATGGACGTTTCTACCATAATATGTAGACTGACAGTCACTGTCTAAAGCAGCAGTTTTCTGCAGTGGCAATGCAGGTAGTCCGTGACATGCAATCCAGTTTCACTACGGAAATCACTTTTTAGGGGGCTATGCAGTGGAACACTGCGTGGAACCCTATAGGAATCGTTAGGATTTTTTTAATTATTATTTTTCTGCCTTAAAACGCGTTGTGGAGAAAAAACTGTAAGACCTACAGCTTTGAAATTTGGCAGGGAGGTCCGGTACCCCACCTACTACTCAGGCAAAAAAATTGGGCCAAAATAAGCTATTTTGCGATTTTCCAAAAAAATGTGCATTTTTTCTAATAATTTTTGAACCCCATTTCCAATTCTCAAAAATCTTATATCATCTTATTCCATCGGTTAAGACAAATTTTTTAGACACTCGCATCTATTTCTGCCATATTTGATTTTTCGCTAATTTGCATAAAATGAAAACCCAACTTTTTGACCTAGTCCCTGGATTTTTGTCCAGTCTGCATGCAACTGGTATCATTTGAATCCCAAGACACTCTTGTTTAATTATTATCAAGCACATTTTTAATTTAGGCCTTCATTTTTCTGTAATATGCAAATAAATGTGGTCGGCTTGGCAAAGGACTGCAACACCACACACCGAGTGTCATAGAACTCCGGCTCTGGGTGGGCTACAGCTTTGAAATTTGGCAGGTAGGTCCGGGACGCCACCCTCTACTCAGGCAAAAAAAATTGCGCCACTCTGCCCAAACCCCAACAGTCCAAACCCCACACACTGTTCAGGTAAAAAACAAAATTGCACCACTCTGCCAGTTGGTGGCGCTAATAAGCTATTTTGCGTTTTGCCTAATAACTTTTGAACCGTAGCTCCGATTCTCAAAAATCTTATACCTTCTTACTCCTTGGGTCAAGACGAGTCTTTATAGTCCCTTGGATCTATTTCCGCCATAATAGATTTCTCGCTAATTTGCATAATATGCAAAACCATCTCTTGCGAACTAGACACTGGATTTTTATCCAATCTGCATGCAACTAGTATCATTTGAATCCCAAGACACTCTTCTTTAATTATTATCGAGCACATTTTTTATTTAAGTCTTCATTTGGCTGTAATATGCAAATAAATGTGGTGGGCTTGGCATAGGACTGCAATGCCACACACTGAGTGTCATAGAAATCCGGCTCTTTCGATTCGTCAAAAACTGATAAAGCTGCAAACTGCATTGCCCCCGTAATCACTGCTTGCAGTTATATTTAAAAATGATTTCATTTAAGTTATTTTTCAGAACATTTCCAGATGATTTGTGCATCTTTATGAATAATGAATTTAATGCAAATATGTAAAAATAATAGGAAAATAAGCCCCCCAACACACAGTGGAGAGCCGCAGAGTACTGCTTAGTCTGAATGGTGGTCCCTGGGACAGAAGCAGTTGAAAACCCCTGGTCTAAAGTATTAACCTTATATAACAAGATTTCTCTATTCAACATTTTATGTGTGTATTTTGTTCTTACATTTTTGGTTTATTGTAAGATTCTTAACCTGCAAATATCTAATTTCTAATTTCTAAAGATCACTTAGAGTGCATTTCACTACATGTTGTACTTGTATAACTAAAAAAGATAAACTAAAGAATCTCGAATGATCCATCAGCTACACATGTAAACTTCAGGTCAGTTTGGTGGTCCAGATTTTTACCTGATCTCCACCAATCACTTTCACCCGAAAGCTGGGTCGCATGAGACCCTGTATTTCAACCTCTTTCCACGGTGCAGTATTGTTTGCATCCCACTATCTTCATTGCTGTATTTTGCTTTGTTTATTCTGTTTTTATTTTTATATCCTCCTTCCTTGCTGCTGGTTTGGATTTGTCTGACCTTTTGTCTTGTTGATTCAGTGCTCTTTTCTTTTCTGATGGCATTTTTTATGCCTATGTTGTGCCCGGATTTATGAATACTAGACTGTCATTGTATATTACAACTCTGTGCCTGGGTGGTATTCACATCCCGACAGCACATAAACCTGCCCTTAAAAGTTACAGCATTACAAAACTACTTTGGAGCTGTTAGTGGTTAAGTACATTTCTCATGATATTATTTTCTTCCAAATATTTTCATCTTGCTATAAAATTGTGGAGATGTATTCATGATTTAAGACGTGAAATATTTGCATAAATTAACAAAGGTGGTTTAAGGTTTAACACATAGTCAACGCCAATGCTGAACTAAATCCAATTCCTTCCACAATCGATATTTGGAGAAAATAATAAACTTGACGTAATAAAACTCTATATAGCTCAGCCCCATATAGCCGCTGTACTGCAGCTTTGATGATAGTTAATAACACCCCTGCCTTTCCCCTCAGGGGGGCCAACAATGCATTCCTTCTATTTCGCTGCTGACTATACATCAAATTAGTTTGTAAATCACATGGATTCTTTTCAGCCTCGGCCTCAGATATTGACTCGCATGTGCACGGGATGGTAGAATCTTTTTAGAAGAACTCAAGGACGACGTTTAAATCAGTTGCAAATGAACAGGCAGCATTTATCGAGTGATGAAGGACCAGATGAAGATCGGGTGGGAAAAAAAGCAACGCATTTCTCACCCCATGCCCTCTCTCAGCCATTTCATCCCATGTCGGCTAATTATGGTTTATGTTAATTTTTTTGTGATTGGAAATTTAATAGGCAATCAAGTTTCACCGAATGTGTTATTCTCTTAGCTCAGCTGAAAAACATTTTTCTAATTAACTCTAGTCTTCATTCGCAGCTTGATACATTGCTCATGAAGGAGGAGGAAAATTGCCATCTTCTTTTGATGTGCAGGAAAAAGAGAACCTGACATTACATCCGTGCAGGGAGTCCAAAGACATTTGGTTGGTTTGCTTATTTAGGTTTCTGAATTACAGCGAAGTTCACACAGCAGGTAGTTTTCACTAATATATCGGTTTAATTGTGTTTCAAACCTTATTATCAGAGCTTTGGCTATTTACAGTTTTTCTCAGTTGCTTTGGTGCATTTCTCACAACAGAATTGAAGTTCTCAAAATTGCTCATTCAATTCCCACAACCTCTAGTCAGTTGTGCACATCATAACAGCAATTCCTGTTTGTTTTTGTCATTTTGCAATTGCTTTCGTACACTCAGGCAGATGCTTATGTACAATTCTCAGCTATATCATACATCAGCGGTTGCTTATGTCATGATGATCAAAATGCATTGTGCTAGCCATCTATTGCATAGTCTTACACTCCAGATGAACTTGTCATTTTTTCATTGTGTAAGTCATTGCAGTCAAAAGTGTTGAACAAGATATCATTGGCTGTCAAGAGTATTTTATAGCTTTCTACAAAACTTTTTTTGGTTGTATTTACAATACTAATGATTCCTGCATCACCTTAAATTGCTCTCAGACACCTGCAGAGGCTGGATACGACATCTTAGGAGGTTCTTTCCACGCTGTATTGCAAAGGAAGATATCCGTTGTGATGTGGATGAGAACATGTGGCCCAATATACAGGATCGGCAGCAATTGTAGAAAGCATTTAGAATTTTAGTATGTATATATTGTTTTTGATTTTGTAATTTGCTACTTTTTTCATTTCATATGTTATGCATAAAGCATTGAAATGCATTTTTTTTCTAGACTGCAGTTGCAGTGCATGGTATGTCACCGTGTACCTGTATAATCAATAAAATATTCTTTTCGAATCAATCTCTCGCAGTCAGTGTTTTTTATTTTTATGTTTCCTGCCCTTGTCATTCAGATGTTTTGTGCATCAGAAAATGTTTAGATTGTGCCAATTTTATATTGATGATATGACTTGACATGACATTTTGTCGGTCATGTCCGTGGACGATGATTCATGGACTTGGGATTTTGATGGCACTGACATATTCAATGATATAAATACTTGCTTTTGAGGCATGGACTAAGGATTTTGAAGAGGTCACCTGCTTTTGACGGTCGTCCATGATGTTTTGCCATTTGCACTAAGTGTTTTGGGAAATGCACTCGCTGGTATGCAAATGTTAAGTCTGTTGTGAGAAATGCACCAAAGCAACTGAGAAAAACTGTAATCATATAATTGATGCATCGTAATGCAGACGTGGATGATTCTGCATCTATGCAGTGTCAGAACATAATCGATCATATCCATATCCATAGTCCGCTGCCCCCTGGTATTTTTCAAAGCATTTACAGATGATTTTGGCCATCTTTATGCAAATCTCTAAAATGTAATAGAAAAATAAACTCAGTACTCATAGTAACTAGTAGCTATGGCAGCCAGATCTGTGGTCCATGCCCAATCTGCGTGCAATGTGAAGTAATGTAGAAAAATTTATAGGATGCATTGTGATGCATCAAGATATAAAATTGAACAGTTGCCCTGATAATTGTAATCAAATTGAATCAAGAGACCAGTGAAGCTTCACACCTCTAGTGATGTTGCCAAAGCTCATTTGGGCGGTTCATTTTGTCTGATCCACTAGAAACACAACCATAGCTCAAATTACTGAAAATGTTAATGCTGGCTCCTATAGAACAAATAGTGCATTGCAGTTGGTTGCGTATGGGGCTGTGTAGGCGTTACGACTGATTGGTGTGTATTTCACTTCAGAGAACCTCTCCCCCTTTCACCATTGTTCAGTTTCTGACCACTAGACCCCAACTATCCTGGGATAGTAGATTTTCAAACCCTCACCTTGTAACTCCACCTTGTTGGTGTCACCATCTGTTACCATGTATAGTTTGGGTTTGTAATCTACACACACACACACACACACACACACACATCCTTGTACTTATATAGTAGTGAGGACCTCCATTGACTTCTATATTACTGTATCTAAATAATACTACAACTAACCCTAAACATAACCCTAACCATAACATCAGTAACCAAAAGCTAATGTTTCTACACTTTTAGTTTTGCAAATAAACTTTTTTTTTTTTTTTTGTAAAAGCAGTTTAAAGAAGTGCCCTGCGGTGTGTTGGCGCCTGCCCAGGGCTTGTCCCCGCCTTGCGCCCGGGGGTTGCCGGGATGGGCTCCGGTCCCCCCGCGACCCCAGTTGGGATTTCAGCGGGTCGGAAAATGAATGAATGAATGAATGAGTTTAAAGAAGTGAGGACCACTAAAAAAGTCCTCACTTCCCAAAAATGTCCTCACTCTGCTGGTTAAAAACTCATTTTGGTTCTTACTAAGTAGCAAGTACAAGAACACAGTAACTACCATGTCCATGTCATCATTTGGTGAGAATGACTCAACACCTAAGCAATCCCAGGATAGTTGGGGTCTAGGGGTCAGAAACTGACCAATGGCGAAAGGGGGAGAGGTTCTCTGAAGTGGAATGCACACCAATCAGCCATAACGCCTACACAGCCCCGTATGCAACCAACTGCAATGCGCTGTGTGTTCCAACACCTTTCTAGTAGTTACTGTGTGTGTGTGTGTGTGTAGATTACAAACCCTCACCTTGTAACTCCACCTTGTTGGTGTCACCATTTGTTACCATGTATAGTTTGGGTTCATCCTCCATGAGCCCTTCATCCATCCGTCAGTTAAATATTTTTTGTTCACAGAAACCTCTTTGGCTGGAAATTTATAGTCTTGTTGATCATCTCAACCTAGCAGTGATCAGTGCAGAAACTGACTAGTGGTCAATAGAGTCGAATAAGACTGAGATATGAGAGATTAGATGATTAGAGATGGGTAACATTCTTAGATTATATCCTAAGGCAGTGAGAGATTTTCATACCAAAATTTCTGAGAAAAAGAAGAATTTTCAGAAGACATATTATAGTAATTTGATCCACTATCAATGTGTAGCTCCACCTAAATGCTGCAGCCTTCATGCAAAAAGGTGGTGAAGTGAAAGGCGAGAATTCACCAGTCGGAGACAGGGGTGGAAGTAACAAATTACAAATACTCACGTTACTGTAATTAAGTGGATTTTTTGGGTACCTGTACTTTTATGAGTAGTTTTTCAAGTGTGTAATTTTACTCGTACTTGAGTACAATTTACACCATGTAATCTACTTCGCTACTTATAAAATCAAAAGTCGCTACTGAGTACGCCCACAATTTGAATTAATATTCAAATCTTTCATCTGCATCTTTGCAGCCAATAAGGCTGTGCAATCGCGACCGCGGCAATTAATCTATGACGTAAGCAAAGAATAAACTCCGCTGCAGCAGCAGGCACAGGTGTCTGGAGGTACTATACAGTGGAGTACAAACTAATTTATAGACTGAAGATTTGGAGACAAAGAAGTCAAAGTGGAGCCAAACGAAGCCGGATAGACTCTGTTAATTTAGAAAACCAGCTCTGAACAAAAGGTTCAGAAAGTGAAATGTGACAGAAATGCTATTATGTCTAAGAATTTAAGACACTTACCTGCCTGTTGTTCGCATTGTATTGGGAAACGTTTAAACGTTGTTCTGTGCGTGTTCAAAAACATTTTTGTTATTGTTTTAACAAATAAATTTCCTGCTTTATATCTACATTTATTTACAAAACAAATTGCCTTTCTGTACCTTGTTCATCCGAGAAATGTGCTTTGAACGTAGATATTTTATACTGGTGAATCGAATCGAATGCCTGCTATTGACAACACAATAAAGCATCCATTGGTTAAAAAGTAATTAGTGCTCTGAGTGGTTTATGAGAAGAGTACTTTGTACTTTTACTCAAGTATTTTTTTAACACCAGTACTTTTACTTGAAATTGAGTACATTTTAACCAATGTAACAGTACTTGTACTTGAGTACAAATTTTCAGTTCTCTTTCCACCTCTGGTTGGAGATGATTAGGAGGCCAGATTTGAAGGGATCATGGTCATTTTAGGTTTCCATCCCCACACAGACCACATTATGGCACTCAGTGTTGGACCCACCGACATCTATAACAGCAGCAAGCAACTTAATTTACTTGGTCTGTCAATCTAAGCTCTGCCCAGACCAAACATGCTTTGCTCTGCATGGATTATAAAGTGGACAGCAGCTGGAATGTCTGTTGGGAAAACAAACCACCATCTCATTTTGTCTGTTTTGAAATTGTAAAGAAAAGGTCAACCAAAGTGGATTACAAAAACAGCATATATGTCTTCAGTGACACTGAAAGAGTACATTGGTGATTCAATTTTCTTTTCAGAATCAAGGAATTCCTTTGTTCACCTTGTTATATATATATGTATGTAAACGTCTATATCCCACTGACTGTCTCAGCTCACGTTACCCCCTATAAGGAGTTCTTCCAAGATCATACTCGCAGATCAACTTTTTAATTAAGGGTATAATTTGAACTCCCGTCATAATCACCACCTCCATAAATCCCGCTACATGAAAGACTCTTTTAAAGTAACCGACAGCCTACTTTTCCCCGAGTTTGTGAGCGAGAACTGCACTACGGGTAAATGGATAATAGTGTACTTCCAGCGTCTTTGGCTGCCGATTGATGTTGCGCTCTCTGGTTCTGTCTTGTTCGCTTCGATGATCAAAGATGCAGACTTAAAAAGATGCCCTTCACATTGCAAACCTTGCCAGAGGCAGATAGTGTTCTCTGCATTGTGAATGTGTTGTCTTCCAGCCTTCCTTGCTCAGGAAGTCCGTTCTTCTTTTCAATCGCTCGAAAATTGAAGCGCATACCTCTTTCTAGGCATCTCTGCAGGAAACTGACTGTCAAGATATCGCACCTGCTCCCCAGACTATGTGTGTGTGTGTCTTATCAGCCACGTTGTTCAAGCGGGCCCTCTGCTGTAATTACTATTCTCAGGTTATCAGCGCAGGCAGGTTAGCTCTCCTGCAGCTTTGGCAAAGCTAAAGCAAGGACGCACATTGTGGAGCGCCGAAGTGAATATAGGCTATGCTAGAGGCTGATGTAGTGCGAAGGATGAACAAACCCTGGAGGATTTCTTGGACAGATATAAGCTAGATTCAGACATAAAAACAGCTCATAAAATGTACACATTCAGCATAAAGTAACACATCCAAATATTGAAAGGCTGATAGAATTTTGAAAAGATGTCCAGGTGCCTTCTATTCAAGTCCTAAAGATGCCCGTGTCCTGGACGACTGATCCATTCCCAGACAAATCAATAATAGCACATTCTGCTGACTGTATATATAGTACATAAATGCAACAAAAACTACAGCTAAACCAAAAAGTAACACTTAAAATCAACTAAAAGGTTTGGAAAGGCAGAAAAAATATTGAATTTACAGTATATCATAAAAAGTACCAAACTCTTTTCTGTGTACACTACAAAGCTAGAAAATATATATATTTTTAAAAAGATTTTTGATTTCTCGCATATAACAGACAATATATTATGCAAAAAGTATATAAATAAATATCATTCATATATAGATTAATAGTATATAGTACTTCACTTTATTGTTCAAAAGTTTTTTCGGTGCTAATTAAACAATGTGGATTGAAGCTGACCAAATGCATTATTTCATGACAGGTTTATACCTTTTAAAAAGTGATTTTCACGCTTAAAAATGGCAATAATTATAATTAGACAGACAGACAGACAGACAGACAGATAGATAGATAGATAGATTTATGCCTTTTAAAAAGACTGAAAACTAAAAAAAATGACATAATTAAGGTAAAGTACCCTACATTCCCTTCATGACAGATTTATGACTTTTAAAAAGTGGGGTTTTTATGCTTAAATACGACTGGAAAATAATGGCCATATACAGTATAAAGGGGAGTTAAAGCGGGTGAGCTCCAGCCCGACTGACGTTGCTGATGAAGGCAGCGTGGAGAGATGAATATTTCAACCGTGACCCACATGAGGCGGTGTTTTTAAAAAAGGGAGAATCGTTGTTGGGTCCGGACGAGGACGAGAGAGTCGGTGGGGGGGGATTTGTGTTATTTTTTCCCTTCTCGGTCGCTCACGTCGCTCTGGGAAAGCACCAGAAGACGGTAACGGGGGAAAGAGGAGAGGCGAGGCGGTGACGGAGCGCTTTCCGTTGCGGATTTATTGTGAGGAAGAAGCAGCAGCAGCGCCCGGGAGGAAGAAACGGAGGCGAGGTTACCTTAGGAAAAGTAAGTGATTCCATTTCACACCTTTTCTTCTCCCTCCCTGTCTATTCTCTTCGTTATTCCCCGTTTAACGATGTTGTGAAGCGTTTAAAGTGTTTCAAACGTGACGTTTTGTTGCCTCAGTTTGAAATATAAACCGACATTTAATAACCGTTCACAATAAACGTGATGACAACATCTTTTCTGAGGTAAAATGTGAGGCAAATTTTCATATTTTAAAGTTGATTTTGCTATTTAGATATCTCCTTTATAGTCACATTAAGTCTGTCTGTCTGTTTTGGCTGAAATGCTGTCATAACAAGTTTGCCAGTCTCTTTCAGATCCAGGGTTGTCAAAACTTTTTGGCCGTGATGTCAAGCAAAATGGCATTATTCCAGCCAAAAAGGTCATTGCCTCTTTATGCTGTCAGTCATAAGTCTGTGGTCATTGAAATACGACTGATAAATGTCTGTTAAAGGTTACCACACTTTGTAAGCAGACTGGTCTGTTCTCTCAGAGAATATTTAAGAGTATGGACCATGTTATTATATATATTTTTGCTTTTTAGTAGTCTGGGCCGGCTTGCCGCACCGCCGCCCGTCTTTTCCCCGTCTTGCTCGTCTTCCAGAGATGAAAATTGCTGTACTGCATCTGTCCTCCAACTCCAAATGTTAGCTGTCTTCTTCAGTCACAGTCCGCCAACTTTCTCAAGTTTCGAGCCAAGATGCTGGCCCTGTACCGGTCTCCAGGAGAAAAAAACGTCGCCGGGGGGAATTGCAGTTCTGCTGAGCGAGGATCCGCGGGCCCTTAAACTCATTTCTCTTGTACGAAGGCATTTTCCTAGCAATTAGTTTGTGAAGCCGTTGGGCTCGCACTTTACAGGAAACTTATCCCTGACTCCCAGTCGTAATCTTCTTCCTCCTAAGCACCTCACTCCATCCTCTTTCTCGGCCACTCATTATTCATTGGCATTTACATTCAAATGGGATCTTAAAACTTCCCTAATTGAATCCGTTCCACCGGCTCCGATCGAAGTCCTCTTTACAGGAGCCATTTTGACAATAAATTTGATAAATGCGAAGACGTCGATAAGTGCCGTTCGCTTCTCGGCCCAATGTGGGTGACCCAGATTTTATCAAGACTCACAATTCGCACCTTCACATATAGAAGTAACGCCTCGCCCCCCTGTTTTCCACCAACAGATGCCATCGCACAAGTCTTTTCACGCATGTTTTTAATCTTAGATGAACGCGGTTCCCGAATCGAGTTCCAGAAGTGGCAGGCCGACTTCCTGCCAAACATCTGATTAGTTGGAAATATGGGGGCTCATGCATACTAATTCATCCTGGTTTTAGGGCATTGTTTTCAAATTAAACCAATCACACGGCTCATCTTCCAGCGCGAGCACCGCCGGCTGGTTAATTGTCTCCAGCGTTCGGCAAGCCGAATTTGTTTTGGTAACAGACAGCCCGAGGTCTCGGCCTCCCCGCGCGGTGTTACGCCTCGTGAATATTTAATATCACGCCCACGCAATCCTTGCAAAATTGAAAAGGGAGTGGAGTGAGAGAGCAGAAAAAGGCCACCGCAAGACGCACTTCAAAAGCGGGCAAACAATAACAACACTGATGAAATTTCAGAGCGTGCTCATACGCTTGGATCGACGCTGACGGCGCCTAAGTCGCGTGATCCGTATCGACGCTCGCGTGAGCCGGGTTCGCAGTTGCTATGGAAATGATCTGCTTGACTGAGACTGTCGCTGACCCAATACAGAGCTAAAACATTCTAGCAGATGCAGTAGGAGACCTCTTGCTCTTTGATACCAAAATAAGAAAGAAGATGGGTTTTGGACCACACAACGTCTGGCCTGATTTGAGCCTCGTTTCTCAGTCAGAGCGACTGAGTAGATCACGATACGTTACGATCTCAATATATTGTGATCTTACATCGATTTGAGGTATCGATATCTCAATGTCTGCTTCAATACAGTTTAAGTTCGATTCAATTCAGGAGCTAGTGATCAATTTGAGACAGTATCATTCACTATTTTTATCATTATTTGTATTAAATCATAAAAAGCAACTAAAATATAATTTGCCATTTTTATTTTTTGAATCAATGTATTGATGTAGTTCAGTTTATTTTTACACCGCTACTCTTTTGGGTTTTACACTCTAGAAATCTTGTAAAACTCAGCTCATAAGGAAGCTTACATGTACCAACTGGTCTGTGCAGATTTTGCTTCCAATTTGGGGTCTTGGGAGATTAACCTACTCAAGTAGAGAGTTACATTTGTAAAATTCAACCATTAGATAAACTATGTCCCAAATTTCCCTTTTACTACACTACGCCATTTCATTCCTCTATTGTCTGTCTGGGCCGTCGCAAAACTCCCTTTCTACTGTGAGTGGAGACTAAAATTGGGTTAAAGGTGCATAAGGTAAACCCGCCTTTGAGCGAAATTTTTCTGTCGCAATCATAAATGGGTCATGTCACAGATTAGGAGTATAAGAAACCACTGTTTTCCAATTCAGCAGCCATCCAGAATGACTTCTCTGAACGCTTATTCATCTCACAGGAGCGACAGGCGCAGGGACGTTTTATGGCTCATTGAGTTACAGAAATAGCTTCACTTTAGCATCTGTTGTTCCAAAAAGAAAAATCAATATTTCACGCTTATTTGGATGGTGAGGTCCTCTTAATCAAAACCCTGCCTTATGTGCAGGAAGTACATGGAGTACAGCGTTGAATTTAAGAGTTCTGAAGAAACCCACAATTGCTGTAATAAATTTTTTGGGCCCAGTGTCAAGCTTTCACAGAACGTCTAATTTTAATAATAAATAACACCATAGCACGTTATAGTAGATAAATCAAGGATTTCTGAATTCTTTTCCAAAGCAGAAAGATATCAGGAAGCATCCACGTGTGTTGCTAGAGCAGCCTAAGGAGAGACAGATGGTTCGTCTCCATACGACGAAACACAGAAGTCTGCTGTTGACAGTTGATGCCGTCACGCTGAGAAACTTTCCCTCAACGCACATAAATGCCGCCGAGACCAACCAATAAACCCACCTCCCGCGTCTCGCGACCGCTTTGATTGAGAAGTGTAGATCTGAAAGCGAGCAGCGCTGGAGCATGGGGAAGCTAATTAAATGGGAGAAGATAAACGAGTACCCGCTGCGCCACCAGGGCCCGGAAGAGAGGGCGACGAAAAGGCGTGTTAACATCCACATTCAACTAAAGCCCAGCGGATCACGTACATAGCTAGTAACTCGGCTAACATATTAAATTGGGCCCGGAGTCAGGCCTAAGTTGCAAGGACTGGAGGTGGCGGAAGGTGGGGGTGGGGGGCGGAGTCGAAACGACTAATTAAAAGTTTGGAAAAGGACGTGCGCCGATTGTGAATGATTTTCGTGGGCACTGGTAGGCCTACCGTTGATCTCAAGCTGTTTGTGCAGTTAATTAATAAAAAAAGGAAAAGGAGAGAAGTGGCGAAGCAAATCGGTTACAGATTGCAATTAATGCGCTTGTGCGAGGCGCGCCAAGAGAAAGCGATTCCGCTTCGTTAACTAGCCAACGCGCCCCGTCCCCCTTCTCCTTTACGGGAGGGAGAAAAATAAATAAAGAATATAAAAGTGGTCTTTATTTATTTTAGTTATCCGTTATTGGGATTAAACTAGCCGAGACTCCCGCAAAGAGAAGAACGGAAAGGAAGAAACCCGCGCATCATTAGGACGTCTCATTGTTTCTATGGCAACCCTCCTCTGCATCGTTCCGGGGGAGGAATAGAAAGACAGAAGAGAGTTGGGGAGAAAACGTCACCTTCCTCCAGCATCCTTTTATAACAGCTGTCTCCCAGCGGACGAGAATGCGATAGCTCGCCTTTAAATGATCGGGGAGAGATAGTAAACGCCGGTATCGAATGACTGGGAGAGCCACACAAAAGAGCAGGCAAAAGAAAAGCACAGGGCCTGGCCCAGGGGTAGCGAACACGCTCGTCTGGCATTGCTCAAAAGTGTATTTGCATATCAAAATGCTCCAGAAGCGTCTCTCTCTCTCTCTCTCTTTCTCTCTCTCTCTCTCTCTCTGGGGTATCCGTCAAACGTATTCATGCGTTTGCTTATTCTTTTGACGTAGTCTTTATGGAGCGGTTTAAGCAGGTGGACGGCTTACTTGTGGGATCAGCTTTTAAAATGTGCTCTGTGTGACCTTGATGTTAAAGGGGAAACTCAAACGTTGACTCCTAAACTCAGCTCAGTTTATTACGGGTGCACGATTCAGAAAATCGCACGATTCAATTCAAAATCGATTCATGATTCCTAAAAGATTGATGATTCAATACATAGATGAATTTGTTTCCAACAAACCACTTCCTTAAATTCTTCTTCTATGTTAACACTAAATGAACCAGCCACAGTTCTCAGTTCTCCTTTATGGTCGAAATCCCGCCTCAGGCTTGCATTCATCGGTTCAAAGTCGATGTTGGAAATCGCCAGCCAGTTTCTTCGTTCTCCGCTGGCGAGCGTGATTAAAAATATTACCATCAGTCCCTTCAGCGGAAGCTGCGACAGGATATCAGTGGCTAATTGAATCAGAGCCCGTCTCCCCGACTTCCATTTAAGACCGGATTAAAAGCTTCGGGACCCAGCAGTCGGCGAACTCGGGACTGCCAGGAAAACGGAAAGGACACGTCGTCTCCCGCCTGGCGTGAGCTGGGGAGATATAGAGTACGGGAGAAAGAGAGAGAGCGCAACTCATTTCCGGCATGATTGAGCATGATTAAGTGCTCACCACTTCTCAGAGTCCCCATGTACTTAACACTCTCACTCCATCAGCAGAAGCCCAGAGCTCTCCACCTGTAATAAGCCAGTCAAATCATTATTACAGTACAATTAGGTGGCTCACGACGCGGGGACGGGGGCCTGTTTTTCGGTAATCGAGTTTACCGTCAGGCCCTTCGGGGCCCCCAACACCTGCTTGAAAGGCAGCGAAACCGCCGTCGAGGGACTTGCGGAAAACCCACTCGTCTCTCACTTTTTGCACCGAACGCAGCCCTGTGTAACCGTAGCGATGGGGGCACGTTTGCGGCATCCGGCGCTAATTGACTTTGACTTTGACGTCTGTCGAAGCCCCGTTTGTCGTGTCTCGGGTGTAACGAGAGATTCCGTGAGGTCCTTGGGAGCCCGTTTCTGTAGGTGCCCTTGTAAGGGAAGTGGGGAGAAACAAGAGAGAGGTTGCTTATTGTGAGCGAGGGAATAAGGGAGATGGAGGAGGGAGGGAGAGTGGGAAAAGGTGGTTGCTTGGTTACTGATGGATGCTGAGGCGAGGTACAACAGCCCACTTCAAGCTAATTGTGTACACAGCTGAAGAGGAGCACGGCAGAGCGGCCGCGCGAAATCGATTGCATCAACAGCCGCGCTGTTCCGGGCTCTCTTCCATTGCTCGCTCTCTCTTTTTCTTTCTCTCTCTCTCGCCTTCTCTCCCTTCCTCTCCACTCAGATAAAAATAGGAAGGAAGCCTATAATAAAGTACTACTGCATGAATATGGCTTGAAGAGGGTCACAAGTGTCTATGCTGGATGAGTAGTGGAATGACTCAGTTACGCTGAAGCGCTGAGTGAACAGGACTCATTTTGACAATTTATGTCACAGCTTGTAGAATTTTTTGAGCTTTCTTGCCTCGTCATTTTTATTGAATGTTTTGAGAGAGGCGGTTTAGTCGAGTACGGCCAATTCTGTTCAAGGTACACCAACACATATAGATAGCACAGAAACAGAAACACAGAAACACCTCAAATTAGGTGATAGATCTACTGTATCTCTAAGCAAACTAAAGAAAATGACCAGAATAAAGCAGCATAGATTTTGAGAGAGTAAGTGATACTCAGGTACTGGTTCTACAGGCTCATATAGGGCTCAAAATAACCACTTAAGTGAGCTTCCAAGTCAATCTGCTACCAGAGCTAGCTTCTATAGTTCCATAACGTACTCCAGCTGGATCATTTTGCATCAGTCAAACCTTTACTCAATAAGCCAGGGGTGTCCAGTTCTGAACCTGGTGGTTTTAGCCAGTGTCCAGGAGGATTTGCATCTTACCTGGTGTGTCCGTTCTGGTGAAAGTGAAAATGTGGAATTATTTGTCATTGTGAAC
Source organism: Distichodus sexfasciatus (assembly GCA_032718565.1). Classification (NCBI taxonomy): domain Eukaryota; kingdom Metazoa; phylum Chordata; class Actinopteri; order Characiformes; family Distichodontidae; genus Distichodus; species Distichodus sexfasciatus. The sequence continues at coordinate 662,729 of JAVGVS010000064.1, read as the reverse complement.
GCACCACAGCACAGCACACAGTGCTGAAATAACGAAATGTGATCTTTGCATTTGAGCCATCCGTAAAAGACCGGTGGGCAGCTGACATGGGCAACGCCCAGGGAGCAGTACCTGGGGATGGTACCTTACTCATGATTACCTCAGTGATAGCTTTATGTGTCCGGGAGTCAAACCGGTGCCCATCAGATCACCTTTACATCTGGTGAGTTTCTACCTGAGATAAGGTGTCAGTGTTGTGAACTCAAGTATGATGGAAAACCTCCAGCACTGCAGCTGGACCAGTGGTGGTGGTCAGGCGGTTAGGAAACTCGCCTTTGGACCAAGAGGTCATGGGTTCATGTCCTGTCTCCAGCACTACCATCATGAGGTCCCTGAACCCCAAGTTGCTCTCAGGGAGACGTTCCCTGAAATTAGGAAAAATAGAAGTCGACCTGGGTGAGAGCGTCTAATAAATTCTGTATTTTGACTCTAAAATTCATGTATCTTTTCTCTGTCTCTTTAGCTGTGTAACCGGGTACCTTCCTGCTCTAGCAAAGCCCCGGTGGCAGTTCGGGGAGGTTGGGGAGGATGGCGATGCCCTCGGCCCATGAGTTCCACTGGCAGAGCCTGGCGCGGCTGTCCAGCGGGCGCGTCTACCACTCGCTGGCCGAGGTGGGGGGTCAGCTGTACGCGCTGGGGGGCTGCGACGCCGCTGGCCGGCCCACTGACACACTCGAACTGTACTCGGCCGAGGTGGACCGCTGGCTCGGCCTGCCTCCAATGCCCACCGCCCGGGCCGGAGCCGCCGTAGCTGTTCTGGGCAAGCAGCTGCTGGTGGTGGGGGGTGTGGGCAAGGAACAGCATCCCCTAAAGGCTGTGGAGCTTTACAACACTGAGGAGGGCAAGTGGAGGAAGAGGTGCTCGCTGAGGGAGGAGCTGATGGGCGTCTCCATCACCGTTAAAGGTAGTGTGAGATACTTGCTAAGTGAAATCTTGTAGCAATAAGACACAAAATTCAGTTAGATTTTATTAGATTTTGTACCAAAGTTGTGATTTTATTTTTATATATGTGATAAAGTTGCGGCAAACTTTTGGGTTTTTGTCCAGACGGCAGGGCGCTTGCGGTGGGGGGAATGGGGGCAGATCTGCTGCCCAGGAGCGTTTTGCAGCAATACGACCTTCGCAAGGACGTCTGGGCCCTTCTGCCCTCCATGCCGACTCCTCGCTACGACACCAGCATCTGCCTTCAGGGCTCCAAGCTATACGTGGCAGGTCAGCAGAGCAGAGTGTGTGTGTGTGTGTGTGAGAGAGAGAGAGAGGTTATAACTGTCACTTAGTCTCAGAGGTGTTTTTGTGTGAGGAGTGTGTTTGCGGCTTCATAGCTGTACAGCACATCAGAGGTGAAGCCCGGCCAATAAATCGTTTTGCTGATATTATCGGCCGATATTAGTTCACTTGATAAATAATTATCGACATTTATAACAGAGGTTATAATACATAAGATGGATTTAATCATATTATGAGTTGGTGCACCAGCATCAGAAACAGGGCTCAGATTACTTAATTTTTTTGACACATATTAATCAAGTATGCCCCAAACTTCCACTATTAGCTCTTGCCCAGATGTTCGTCTGACTGAAACCTGGTTTACTGTGGTGATGAACTTTTATGAGCAAGAGCAAATTTAAAAAGTTAAAATGTGTTTAGCCTGTCTTTATTCCAGTAACACATATTTATTTATTTTATCTTGGTTTAAAAACAAGTAACTTGAGATTCATTCATTCATTCATTATCGGAACCGCTTAATCCCCACTGGGGTTGTCGGGGGACCAGAGCCTATCCCAGGAACTACGGGTACAAGGCGGGGGACCAACCCTGGCAGGCGTCAACACACCGCAGGGCAGTACCTTGAGATTATATATGTTTAATTTTTTACTTTAATCAATACTTTATATTTTATTTTACCTTAGTTGTATTTATGACACTAAAGTAGGCTCACATTTAAAAGTCATGGATCAGGAATGAGTTCAGCAGAGGGACAGCTCATGTTAGATGTTTTGGTGATAAAGTCAGAGAGGCCAGACTGAGATGGTTTGGACACGTCCAGAGGAGAGACAATGAGTACATAGGTAGAAGGATGCTGAGGTTGGAGCCACCAGGCAGGAGGCTGAGAGGAAGACCAAAAAGGAGATTTATGGATGCGGTGAAAGAGGACATGAAGTTAGTTGGTGTGAGGGTAGAGGATGCAGAATATAGATGGAGACAGATGATTCGCTGTGGCGACCCCTGAAGGGAAAAGCCGAAAGAGGAAGAAGTCATGTTTTATGTATCAGTGAATAATTCCGTAATATCTGTACACAACCTTGTTAAAAATGGGTTATGTCATGTTTTTACATCCTTAAACAGCAAAATTGGTATCAGCTACAAAAACTCTACTTCAGTTTTGGTTCCACCATGTATGTGTGAGATTGTGGGCATCGATGTCTCTCTCCACCTGTCAGCACTTCAAGCTTCAAATCGTGTGTGTGTGTGTGTGTGTGTGTGTGTGCGTGTGCGTGTGCGTTGATTCCTTGCTGCCTGTCAGCCTATTTCACCGAAAATCTCCCTCTCTTTAACCCCTCCAGGCGGGCGCCAGTGCAAGCGCTCGGTGAAAGTCTTTGAAGTCTTCGACATGGAGAGTCGCTGCTGGTCGCCATTACCCAGCCTGCCTTGCAAGCGCTCATACTCGGGGGTGCTGTGGGACAAATTGGGGCGCCTCTGCTGGCTGGGCGGACTGCGGCAAGGAGGCACGCACCAGAGCTCCAAGTTCACCAAGAACGTTAACATCTTCGACCCGGGCCAGGGTAACGGCGTTCTCTTGAAACTTTTATTTGTGTGTGTGTGTGGATTCAGAGAGAAAATAATCACAGAAATCGAAGATCTCACGGCGAAGAGCGAAACAAGAGCGGCCCTTCGATTAGCATTCAGAGATAACTCTGCCCTTTTCTATTCCATTTCAATTCAGATTAACACGAAATAATATAAAAATAAAGAGAAAGCGGGTGCAAAAGAAACAAGGTGTGACAAAACGTACGGCCGGCTGAAATGAGTTATCGATTTCTCTGCAGGTACTTGCCTCACGGTTCTCTCCGCTCACCCCCCGTACCGTTTCCGTTCAAATATGATCATTTCTAATCAGGCTCACCAAGCCAGAAAATTGCACGTAGACCTTCACTCTCATTTTATCCACAGACCCTGTAGGTACCTAAAAAAATATGAAATAAAATAAATAACCCTTCAATCACAATCTGGCAAAAGGGTCATGTTTATCCCAGCCACCGCTTCGTTGGGCTCACTACAGTAATAAATCATTTATCTTTTTTTAATTATTCCATTACTGCGGCGAGTGTCACTCAACAGGTGTTGGGCGGCGCTCGCCGAGGGAGTCGGGGAGATTAAACCCCAATATCTAATTTCCCTCGGCTTGGAAGGGCCAACGGCAATAAAAGAAAAAACGAGTCTCGTGCATGAGTCTCTTGATCTAATATGAGCGGGCGATAAGATGGTTTCGGGCTGCGGGAGGCCGCTTTCACTGACGGCTTTCACCACCAGATTGCTATCCCTTATTCACAGAGCTCAAGCTCTTTTTAGCTCGTCCCCATCGACTCCATCTGTTACGCCGTCTTCCCACCGCACAGCCACGAGGAGATATCAGGATCTCGGGAAGATCGCCGCCCCTAAAGCGAGACCGATGGCTTCTTGATTGCCAAGTCCATTTTAATGCCATATATCTACTAATTAAGCCGTAGCTCCGGTGGGGGGGCGCGGTGGGCTAGCTGATAAAGACTCACTAAAGCTGCCAAACGAGGTGTGGAATAGTATTAAAGGTAGAGGTCTCAAAAGTGTGCATATTAGGTTTTGGGTAGTTATTCGAAAATGAAACAGAAAAGACATTCAGAACCTTTAATTAGGGCTGGGCAGTAAATCAAAAATGAATCGAAACTGATATTCGGTACCTCAAATTGGGGCTGGCCAATTAGTCAAAAATGAATCAGAATCAACATTAAGAACCTGTAATTAGGGTAGTATGATTAATCAAAAATTAATCAAAATCAACATTCAAGTGACTGAAAGTGAGTGATTATTTGTCATTGTAAAACACAGCACAGCACACAGTGCACCACAACCAAATGTGACCTCTGCCTTTGACCCATCCGTGAAGAAGCAGTGGGCAGTGCCCAGGGTGCTTGAGGACAGAACCTTGCTAATGAGTACCTCAGTGATAACTTTACCGGTCCTGAGATTCGAACTGGCGACCTTCCGAGCATAGGGCGAACACCAAACGGTTACGCTACCAACTGCCCCTAACAGAACCTCTAATTAGGGTTGTACCATTGGGCAATTAATCAAAAATCTATTCAATCTGATATTCAAAACCTCTAGGGTTGGCCAATGAATTGAAAATTAGTTGAAATTGATATTCAAAACCTCTAATTAAGGCAGGGCAGTTCATCAAAAATGAATCAGAATCAACATTCAGAACCTCTAAAAGTAGAGCTGGACAATTCATTAAAAAAAATATTGAAACCGGGTTTCAGAACCTCTAATTAGGGCTGGACATTAAATTGAAAATGAACATTTATTAAGTCACAAAAAGTACCTTAATAAACTCATTTTTACTGTTGATGTTAGGACATTAAAGCACTTAGAAGCATGTTTTAATAGGAGGCAGAGCTTTAAAAGAGCTGACTTGATGTTTTTTAGACACATTGTTTTACCTTTACTGCCTCTCTCTCTCTCCCCCTAATAAACTGCAGCCTCTGGACTGTGGTGAGCCACAAGACAAGTCCACCTTGCCAAGAACCAAAATCAATATCCTGTCCCGAGTCTCCAGCAGCCCCATTTCTCACGAGTCGGAGAGCAAGAACTCCAACTGACCAAGCCAAACTTATTCGTTTACTTCAATCCACGTAGCAGCCCGAAGCGCAAACCCAAATGGTGCCAGACTCTGCCATCGTGCATGAAAATCAGCAGCGTTTTATTGTGTTTTGCTGCAGCCGCCTCGTCATCTTCTCCTTCCTTTTTGGCAGCCAAATGGAAGGGGAAGTGTAAATAATATGCCAAATTAATGTTGTACATCTGTGACACGCGCGGGGCAGAGAGGCTCTGCTCTTCCTCTTTTGAAGCAATTAAAGTGTTCTGGCTCAGTGCTTTTCTGCCGAATTGTTCTCACAGTCGTTATTGCCAGGCTTCGGCTCGGCTATTAGCGCCGCTGCAAAAACGGAACCTGTTCCGTCAGCCCTAATCGTTAAGCAAACAGAGACTAATCTCCAGCCGAACTTCCTCCATGACTCGACTTACCGCTGACTTCGTAGCTACGTTACTTAAAGTTATTTTAGAGATCACCAGCAAACAGGGAAAACACAAGACAGAGGGACGATTAACATGTTACTGTACTGTTGGGTTATCACGATACTAGAATTTCAGATTCTATACCGATATCCAGGAAAATACACGATACCTTTTTCAATACTACAGTGAGAAAACTGACAAAAATTAAGAGGCTGTTCATTTTTTAAACAGATAATAATTTCAATAACAATATTTTTAGAACAGTGTAAACAATAATATAATAAGGATTAGAACAATACCAATATTTAACATTCCTTTATGTAATGTCAAAAAGACAACAATATTACTAGATTGTCGGAAGTAGAACAGGTTACGCTAGTCCGCGTCAACAACTGTATTTTTATGATACCTACAACCCAGTATTTTTATATTTTTATTAAGAATTACACAGTATAACTGGATGATTTCGGCATCTTTAGACACCTCACAGTTTTCTACGAGAACCAAAGTATCTGTACATCTACTCGAGCCTAGTATGTGCTAGGGCTGACCGATATGAACTCAAATCAATATCACGATTAATTAAACATTTCACCTAAATTACAATTAATCAAAAATTATTTTGATTTGGTTTTTGTCCCTATAGTTCACCGACAGGGTTTGAACTGTAAATATGTTTAACTAATAAAGCTGAGATACTTTATAATGAAATTAAATGCATTTCATATTGCTCGCGTGACAGCATGAACACACACTGGGGAAAGTATTAACAAAATCTTATAAATCTTATAAATAACCGGGATCGTACCCTGGTCATGAGTACCTCAGTGGTACCTTCACCAGTCCCAGACTCGAACCGGCCACCTTCTGATCACAGTGCGTAACTCTAACTGTTACACTACCAACTGTGAACTTATCTGGTCTGCCCTCAGGCTGCTGGATGAGGTCTGAAGACACTGTCCCGATGAAGATCAAGCGAGCTGACTTTGCTGCCGCCATAGTGCGAGGACGGATGGTCGTGGCCGGAGGACTGGGTACGTCACGGTTCGGAGAAGCGTACCAGAAAGTTAGGTGTATCAACAGATGTTCAACTCACGATTCAGTTCATCAGAAAGTTCAGGGCTTGTTGTTTGATGCACTTATAGTAGTTTCTGAAGAATAGGAATAGGAAAAAAAGGAATCTCACCAGACTCCTGTCACAGCTGCCCTGTTATTTATTATTTTATTTTATTTATTTATAGAGCACATTATCATACACATGGGTCATTCAGTGTGCTTTACAGAAACATTTGTTAAAAGTTAAATGTAAAGATAAAAAGATAAAGTAATGAGAAAATGAATAAAAATGAAGATAAAGTAGAAATAAAACGATTAAAAGTGCTATAAACATATTTTAAAAATCAGGCACAGTTAATTTAAAATATTGCAATAAGCTCAGCACTCAAGTGTGGGAAAAGCAACAGAGAAAAGTGCAGTTCTTAGCATCCGTTTAAAACTTGCCACAGTTGGGGCAGATCTGATATTACTGGGCAGTTGGTTCCAGCATTGGGCAGCATAGTGGCAAAACACCACTATAGTTTCAGTTCTTTTCACCACCAGCTGGTCTGATCCTGCAGATCTTAGTGACCTACCAGGAGTATACACATCAAACATATCAGAGATGTAACTAGGGCCCAACCCGTTTAGTGACTTGTACAGAATTAGTAGTGCTTTGAAATCAATTCTGTACTGAACTGGAAGCCAATGCGGGGACCTGAGAATTGGCGTGATATGATCTCTTTTCTTAGTTCTGGTTAGAACTCTGGCAGCTGCATTTTGAATGCGCTGGAGCTGTCTAATGGACTTTTTAGGAATCCCGGTGAGAAGAGCATTACAGTAATCAACGCTGCAGGAGATAAAGGCATGTCTAAGTTTTTCAAGGTCTTGATGGGACACAAGATCTCTGACTTCAGCTATGTTTTTAAGATGCCAGAATGCTGATTTTGATATTGACTTAATATGTTCACTGAAGTCAAGATCTCCGTCCATGATTACACCAAGATTTTTAACATGCTTTGTTGTTTTAAGGGTTCTAGATTCTAAGTAGGCGTTTAGATTTGATCTTCCCTCTTTGTTTCCAAACAGGATTATTTCTGTTTTGTCTTTATTTAACTTGAAAAATTTTTGATGCATCCAGTCTCGTACTGTATTAAGGCACAGGCATAATGAATCTATGGAAACAAAGTCACTAGGAGAGACAGCTAGATATATCTGAGTATCATCTGCATAGCTATGATACAACACATTATTCTCTCTAAGAATTTGACCCAGAGGGAGCATATACAGATTAAACAGGACTGGTCCGAGAATGGATCCTTGTGGGACTCCATATGGCATGGCGGTTTTCTCTGATTCACAAGTGCTGATAGAAACAAAATAACTCCTGCCTTCTAGGTATGATCTAAACCAGCTCCGCGCTGTTCCTGAGAGCCAAACCCAATTTTCTAGCCTGTCTAAGAGTATGCTATGGTCAACAGTGTGAAAAGCTGCACTCAGGTCTAACAGCCACAGTACGGTTATTTTACCCGCATCTGTATTCAGGCGGATGTCATTCAGTACCTTTACAAGAGCAGTTTCTGTGCTGTGATGCTGAGGGAACCCTGACTGAAAATCATCAAAAAGGCCATTTGTGTCCACGTGGTTACTGATTTGATTAAGAACTACTTTCCCTATAACCTTGCTTATGAAAGGAAGGTTACAGATGGGCCTATAACTGGTAAGGGCAGAGGGGTCCATGTTCCGTTTTTTCAGGAGCGGTTTAATGACTGCAGTCTTTAGCAGTGCTGGAAACACACCTGAGTGTAGAGAGTTATTCACAGTGTGCAGTAGGTCCTGTGCTAAGCTAGAGAAGACCTGTTTTAAGAAGCTTGTGACAGGCAAGTTTTTTCTGAGTGTAGGCCCAGAATCAAAACTACTTCCTAAGCAGGTGGCACTGAGATTTTGTCTGATTTTTTCAATTTTTTGGTTGAAGAAACAAGCAAATTCATTACATTTCTTAACCGTATGAAAATCTGGAGGTAACTGTGACTGAGGATTCGTTAACCTCTCCACAGTGGCAAATAGGGATCTAGTGTTTCTAATGTCCCTATTGATAACATTAGAGAAATATGCTTTTCTCGCTGTGTCTAATTCAATGTTATAACGGTGAAGACTCTCTTTGAAGATGTCATAATCGACCTGAAGCTTAGTTTTCCTCCAACGGCGCTCAGCTTTCCTGCATTCTCTCTTCTGATTTGTTACCGCTGAGAAATTTCTCCATGGTGCCTTCTGCTCACCAGTAATTGTTTTGACTCTGAGGGGTGCTACAGCATCAATGACCCTGAGCATTTTAGAGTTGAATATATTAAGACATTCATCTACACTTGCTGCCAATACACTTGGAGTCCTGGAAATGGCCTCCATGAAGACAGAACAGGTATTCTCATTAATGTATCGTTTCTTGACAGTCCGGGATCCTATTTGGTTGATAGGAGGAACCAATGCATCAAAGAACACACAGTAATGATCTGACAGAGCCACGTCTAGAACATTAAAAGCAGTGATATTAAGACCCTTGCTGATAACCAGGTCCAGCGTAAGACCTTGGACGTGGGTGGGAGCAGTCACATGCCGTGAGACGTGTGTCAAAAACGGCAATAATGTCTTTAGCTGTCTTATTATTGGAATTGTCAATGTGGATGTTAAAATCGCCCGCTATAATAAGTGAGCTGAAATCAGTGGTAATCATTGACAACAATTCAGAGAATTCATCAGTAAAATTAGGACAGTACTTCGGCAGCCTGTAGATAATAACTAGCAGAATTCTCGGTGAGCATTTTATGATAATAGAGAGGTATTCAAATGAATTAAATGCACCCAGCTGCAATTGCTTGCACAGAAACTTATCTCTGTATAACACGCTTACACCCCCGTCTTTCCTGCCCGTACGACATACATTAAAAGAGCAAAAGTTTGGGAGAGCTGTTTCATTAAGAACCAGCGCACTGCAGCTATTCTCTAACCAAGTTTCAGTTAAAAGCATAAAATCAGTCTTGTGTGTAGTAATAAGATCATTAACTAAAAGTGACTTGTTATTAACTGTTGCCATAGAAACCCTCAAATTCCCCAGTTTACATTGACGATAAACATACACATCTCTTCTCCCGCATCCAGGACACCAGCCATCAGTGTTGGACACGGTGGAGTCCTTCCACCCCGAGAAGCGCAAGTGGGAGAGTCTGGCTCCCATGGCGACGCCTCGCTGCTCCGCCTCCACCATCGTGATCCGGGACCGGCTGCTGGTGGTGGGTGGAGTCAATCAGGTGCCGAGCTCCGCCCACGAGATCCTCTACGTCAAGGAGGAAGAAGTCCTGTAGCCCCGCTCCGCGTTTACGTTTCCACGCTCGGAAATAAAAAGTAAAAAGTTGCCTTCAGCACGTCAGTAGAGCTACTCGACTAGAGCTAGAGCTAAAGAGTAAGGAGATGCTACGTTTACAAAACTATAGAACATCGTCCAACAAGAGCCAGTTCTAATCACCGCATAAATGAAGCACAAAGCCTTTTGGGATTTTTTTTGTTTTTTCGTTTCCCCGCGCGTCTCATTCTCACGCTACACGCAACCGTGCAAGACAATCTGCGCTGCCACGAAGGAAGCTTCAGAGCTTGGCTAGATGTAGATGTAAAGCATGCATGCCAGATTTTAGAGAAGGTAGATGAGCACTTCTTTGTACTTGATCAGTGTCGGGTCCCGGGTACCTTGCGTTCATCAGATTACGAAAACTGGGAAAAGGATTTTGAGACCTGATTTGGGTTTCCAATTTAAAAACGGATTTCACTTTCGGCGAATCAGGAATCCGATTGACGCAACTTCTGCGGATCTGCGTTATTCTCAAGGACGCATCTTCGAGAGATGTTTACAGGGTACTCCTTTTTCGTAGCTTTACACGAAAACTGTCAGGTAGGCGACACTCGGATTCTGCAACAAACCTCCGTCTTGTGTTTTCCAGGTGTAGAGCTGAAGTAGCTGAATCTTATTGCTCGTCGTGTTTTTGGTGAAAGACGTTGTTGTAGACGTGAGTTCTCGTGAGTTCTCTCCCTAAGACACCAGTTTGACTGTTGTGAGATTATTCCCGTTATCCCATCAAAAATATTTCTGGAAATTTATAAAGGGCACACGTCAACATTGTCTGAGTTCCTCTTAATTTCAATATCACTTTCACTATCATTTTCAGTAGAGATGGCACAGATCCGATATGTGGACGGGATAACGGTCCGATGACGACTCAAACAGCTGGATCAGGTATCGATGGGACTGGGACGATGGGACTGATGGTTTTAGTGCTGCAGGATTAGGGACCGTCACAAAATTACAAAAACGAATAATTTTTGGGATGTTATTTTAATAATAAATAATTAAGCATATTCAAATGAGTGGGTAATATTACATTGTTTTAGTCAGGAAAACACTATTTAAGTCAAGTATTTCCTTAAGCATAACAGAAAAATCTCAGTCTGCTCCTCACAGAGAAATATACAACTTCATCAAAAACTGCTGTCGAGTCAGTACCCGGGATCAGTACCAAGTATCGGCATAGGTATCGGAGCTGAAAAAGTTGAATTGCTGCATCCCTAATTTTCAGTGTCATTTTTCTCATGATCTTGACCATACAAAAGTTGCTTCCATTTTCCGTTTTGGGTGGGGGAGGGCGGATGGGCGCATGTCCCCGGAATTTGGGCACCAAACCTGGGCGATTGCCAAAACACCACAGGGCACACACAAATAGGTACATAACTTAGGGTCCAACCTAGAGCAACTAATCACCCTAACCTGCTTGCATTTGGATGAAAAACGGAGAAAACCTATAGAACACGGGGAGAGCACATAAAACTCTACGCAGAAAGAGCCTGAAGCCGAATCGGGGATTGAAACCAGCGCCTTCTTGCTTTCTTGATATCATTTCCATCATGGATTTGACTTTGAACAAGGGCCATCACAAGTGGAAATATTAGCACTGTGTCTGTTGGTTGATTTTACATATCCAGAGAAAAAATTAATTGTCAATTTGATATTACGAGAAAACAAATAATGTTGATGCGTGTCCTCTATCGATCTTCATAAATACTCATCTTTAGTACGTTATGTTTCACACCGTACGTCTAGGGAACACGTCAGGTTATTTATGAAACATGCATTTTCTAATAATGTACATGTATATGGCTATATACTGAACATCGGTGCGGTCTTGGTCTTGGTGTTATTGATAGAGACAGAAGATGTCGTCCTGGAACAGAAATACGCGAGTCAAGCACATAGCCTAGCAACGATAGAACTTGCTTCACGCGAAATCTCCATTCGTTTGGGTTTCGTTCGACTCATGAAAATAGCAATAAAAGTCCAGCACAATGTAACAAAAACACCTTTTGTAGAACGGAGTGTACTGTTACATTACAGCCATTAAAACAGCCTGCACTTCTACCTGACGTCTCCGCGTCTCTCTCTTCTTTCAGCTTCTCACAAAGTCATCCACGCCAGGGACGGGGCCAATTAATTAACGACGTTTCTGATCGCGATGTGGCAGTCGATCTTCACAGATACCTACTGTTTACACGAATGTACTCTGGAAAGCGGGAAAACTTCTCTGGAGTTGTTGCAATCTGATTAACAGCGCTGAGGCAAAATGTAAGCTGACAGAAGAGAGGGTTGTTGTGGCGATGAAACTCAGTTGCTAAAAAATGACAGCAGCAGGAGAGGACGAAGAAATTAAGAGGAGAACGAATGAAGCAACACCTCTGGAGGAAGGTTTTATTTTAGAGAGGGCAGGGTTCTCTAGGAATGCTTGAAATGTTATTTGAGTGAGTGATTATTTGTCATTGCGAACACAGCACGGCACGAGTGTGTTGATGAGCTTAAGATTTGGGGGTTTGAACAAATTACGTGACGAGCAGCTACTGCACTTACGCATAGGGACCCATAGCAGCTTAACTGAAAGTGAGTGATTATTTGTCACTGTGAACACAGCACAGGAAATGTGACCTCTGCATTTGACCCATCCGTGAAGGAGCAGGGGGCGGCGCCCAGAGAGCAGTGCTTGGGGATGGTACTTTGCTCACAAGTACTTCAGTGGTACCTTAACCAGTCTAGGATTCGACCGGCGACCTTCACATCAGGGGTTGTTAGGGTCCGATTTATTCCTGATAAGGAGAATGAAAACAGAGAGAAGTTGATCTGCTTGGAAAAAAAGCAAGATGGATTTTGGCTCAGCAAAGCCAGCACCTGCCTTAACACGAGAACTATCGATCTATCTTAGCTGACTAACCAACGTTGACTGAAACAGCCTCCAAAAGACGATGGTAAATATTTCAACTTCTAGACGTTAGTTTGCAAGCACAACGAGAAAATGAAGATTGTAAAATTTAGATGTTTTCAACAAGCTCGACTTCTGCTGGATACTTCCATGGGACAGTTGGTAGCGTAACGGTTAGGGAGTTCACCCCGTGATCGGAAGGTCGCCGGTTCAAATCCCAGACCGGTAAAGGTACCACTGAGGTATGCATGAGCAAGGTACCATCGTCAAGCACTGCGCTGCCCACATCAGCTGTCCACTGCTCCTTCATGGACGAGTCAAATGCAGAGCTCACATTGGGTTGCACTGTGTGCTGTGCTGTGCTATGTTCACAACGACAAATAATCACTCACTTTCACTTCACATTTACTAGGGGTGTTGAAAAGAATCATATAATTGATGCATCGCGATGTAGACGTGGACTATGACAGACTGATTATTGGTGATTTTCCGGCTGTGGCATAAAAATTCTAGTTAAATAGAAGCTCCAGGTAGTAACCATGGCTGCCGAACTGTGATCCATGCCCAATCTGCGTGCAACATGAAGTAATGTAGAAATATTGATCGTGAATCGAAACCTAGACATGATAATTTAATCGAATCGTGAGACCAGTGAAGCTTCATGCCTCTAATATTTACAAACGCATGTCAAACAGCACCAGCCAATGAGTCGCTAGATGAGAATGAACAAACAAGTTCCTGCTTCTAGCAACTGAAGTGGTTACGAAATGTTACGGTGGAACATCTTAGAATGTTCCTGCGTGCTGAGAACGGACCCCCTAAACCTGTTGTTTTAGTCTCTTTGGAGAGGCTCTGGGTCTTGATCCCGCAACACCCCCTCGTAATCCGCATCATGATTAAAAGGATAAGAGTGTCTGATAAACGCTGTAAGCATTCGCCATCCCTACATCACTCTCTTTTCGGTAACAAAGTCACTAAAGTGTCTGGAAAAATCGATAACCTGGAGACACGTAGGCATCAACTCGGGGCTTCGACTCCGACGTCTGGGACAGAGCCCCGTCCTTGTGAAACTGTCCTCCGCCTCTCTTTTCTTTCCACCCCCGCTGATTTAATCGCGTCAAGTGCGCACAGTTCTCTGCCTTAATCTCACCGGGGAGAAGCTCTTGACAATGCGCGTGTGTGTCTGAGAGAGAGAGAGAGACTCTAAAAGTCCTGGCCTTGGGGTTTATTTGTCTCTATTGATTTTTTCCCCTCACCTCCGGTGGTCAGTGGAGGTGAAGCGGCCCACCGCCTGGCCTCGTCCCCGAACCGCCTCTCTAACGCCTAAAGTGTGCCTCGGCTTAAAAAACGCTCCTCGCCGTTCATCAGCTAAATGAGGTTCCCGATGATGTATGAGGCGGTTTAAGTCTAATTAGGCAGCGCACCGCCAAGCCAAATTTTAATGAAGTCAGGGTTCCACCTGCCGCAAAGCCCGGCAGCTGCTTGGAATACGGATAATCCACTCTAATGTGTTTTTAAAATTTAATTGTTAAGGACTAGACTAGTATATCAAACTCCCAGATGATTTTGGACTTCAGCTTTAAAAGAGAAACGGCCTTCAACATCGGGCTCATGGGTTCCCGCTAAGACACTGCTGGTGCACCCTTAAATTGGGCCGAGACCAAAAAGCGTTATGGTTTGATTAAATTACGCGTGCCAGGGTTTTCAAGGAGCTGGAAGCAGGTTCCAGAAGGTGTGAAATGCCGTTTGGTGCCACTTGGTGGCACTGTTGCACAGAAAATGCTACGTGCGTATGACTAAATGAAAGTGAGCAGTAAATTGTAAAGCCTTAAATGCCGTCTTTAAAATTTTAAATTTCTATTTAAAGTTCAATTTCAATTTAATTCAATTTTATTTGTATAGCTCTCTTTACAACAGGCATTGTCACAATGAGAAAGAACGGAGAAGGTGAGTGATTATTTGTCATTGTGAACACAGCACAGCACAACGAAATATGACCTCTGCATTTGACCCCCGCTGTGAAGGAGCAGGAAGCAGCAGTGCTTGGGGACGCTACCTTGCTCATGAGTATCTCAGTGGTACCTTTACCGGTCTGGGAATTGAACCGGCGACCTTTTGATTCTTTTGATCAACCGCCACGTCACCGACTGCCCCACAGCACTTTACATATAACTAACCCAACTTCCTTTATCAGGAAGAAACCTTGAGAGGAACCAAGATCCGAAACTGGACCCCATCCTCCTCTGGACGGTGAGTGCTTATTGTCATAGTGAACACAGCACACCACAATGAAATGTGACGTCTGATTTGACTCATCTGCAGTACTTGGGCACAGTACCATACCTTGCTCACGTGTACCTCAGTGGTACCTTTACGCGGTCTAGGACTTGTTGAACCGGCGACCCTCTGATCACGGGACGTAACTCCCTAACCGCTATGGTTCCAGCCGGTAAGGTCTCCAGATGAGAGTTTATGTTCTGGGTCAAGGCAGCTCTCCTCAGGGCATGGCAGCACACGGGCGCAGGAATTGTGGGTAAGCTTGGGAAAACAATGAGCGCTAGTACCCTACGTCTATTCTCCGCCACATTTAAACTAACTCCAGCAGCCTGGCTAAAAAGGAGAGCTGGAACTTAGTGCAGGTACGAGGGCTTCCAGAGGTCTGACCGTCAACAAACTTGAGTGATGATAGCACCTTTAATCTCGATTGACAGTAAATCTCCAGATCTAGCATTTGCCTAAAAATGGAACCAAAAGGTTAGCCTTGACTTAAAACTCTGAATTGTAGAAAGTCATTTTTGTCCATGCTTAAAGTTCCACACGACTAAGATTCTCAACCCGGTTCGGTGAAGACTAAGGTTGCACACATCCCATACATGGATCGGGTATTGGGCCGATCTATGGAGTCGATCTGTTCAATTAAATAGGTTTTGCTATGTTTGCATATGGGTACGTGCACAATTGGTTATGAAGTGGCACTGTGGTAAAGCTGGTTCACTGTTCGACATTTGGGATAATTCCTACATATTGATATGACAATAAGCAGAACAAGCAACGCAACACACTACAACCTCAAAAGCAAATCACATGATTATACTGTTTAACAACACCAGCTCTCACTCACAATCTCTGTGTTCCTGATGGTTTTAGCGCAGCAGGATTAGGGACCGTCACTAAATTACGTCACTAATTACATTTTTGAGATGTTATTTTACTAATAAATAATTTAGCATATACATTTGAGTGAGTAAGTATTACATTGTTTCAGTTAGGAAAACCGTATTTAAGTCCTTAAGCACAACCGAATAATCTCAGTGTCCTCCTCACAGAGAAATACACACCTTCTTCATTAAAAACGGCTATCGGATCAGTACCAAGTATCGGCATTGGTATCGGAAGTGAGAAAGTTGGATCTGTGCCTCCCTAGCAAAGGCCGTGAATCATTCTCAGACGTTTAGAAACCACTGTTACTCGATGGAGTGGCAATTAATTCAAATCCGTCAGTGTCAGCTCCCCAAAAAATCAACTTTAATTATCTAACGAATTTGTGATAATCTCCTGCACTAATGTGGATTCATGATGTGAATGTGGGAACTCTTCTGCTTGACTGATAGTTGCTGTTACACATTCAAAAACCTCTAACTGGCTGAAATGACGTCCTTCAAACATCCTCTAAACACCCTCAAAAGGAGCAAAGATTCACAAAGTAAATGTGGACTTTATCTGTGTCTAATGTAAGGCATATATACCCTAATGGGCTGGTGATGGTTAGGATACTCGCCTCTGGACCAAAAGGTTGTGGGTTCCAATCCTACCTCCAGCACTACCACCACTTGGCCCCAAGCAAGACCCTTATAAGGCTTGTAGTCCCCTGAGAAAACACCTTTTTCATCTGCTTTTCTAATTTTGGGGACAGTCTCCCTGGAACATCTTGGAATAACAATTATGTTATTAATAGATGTAGGATTCGAACCCACGATCTCTTGGTCCAGAGGTGTGTGTCCTAACCACTAGACCACCACCAACTTTCATTTTCTAATTATAGGGACAGTCTCTCTGATGCCACTTGGGATTAAGGACCTCGTTCACGGCCCCAACAGTGGTTCCTAGTTGTTAGCCTCTGGACCAAGAGGTGGTGGTGTTCAAATCCTATCTCCAGCATGACCATTATGATGGGGTCCCTGAGCAAGACCCTTAACCCCAAGTTGCTCTCAGGTTTGTGAAATTAGGAAATTAAAGTTGCTCTAGATAAGAGCGTCTACTTAATGCTGTAAACATACCCTGAACATTTAAACACAACATTGTTAAAAACTCTTCCTGTAAGTCACCCTAAATGTCCATCTAACGTTCCCCGCTCTCTCTCCTCTCTTCTTTCTATCTCTCTCTCGCTCTCTCGCTCTCTCTCTTTCTCGCCACTCATTTTCTCTTCTATTTTCTTTCTCTCTTTGTTTTTCCAGTCTGTCTCTTTCCTCTCTTCTCTTTCTCTGTTCTTTCTGAGTTACAGCATTCTAAAAGTAACTACCAGGAAAAGTGACTATTGCATTACATTTTTAAAATGTTCAAATATGTCAAAGAATTTGGATCCCCCTCCTTAAATGGAAACGTGTGAAGATGAGAGGTGCTTCATGAGATTAGAATAGTTTACACCGACATGGAGAAGGCAGCTGTCTTCCTGGTCATAATCTAGATTTCTCAAATACGTTCTTGTCTGTTATCTCGGTGAGTGGAACAGTAATGTCTGTACTTCCATTTTAAAAATGTTACTTTTGGATTCTCTGGTGTCGCCATTGCTGCGTGTGTCTCTCGGTCATTTGTGTGTGTGATTGTGCGTGTGTTTGTGTGTGAATGCCTGCCCAACTCAGCCTCTCATTGGCTTAACCATGAAATTTTGCTCTTCTTTAGCAAATCATCATCACTTATTTGGTTGTCTCACCCCTTCCTCGAACAAAGAAGAGATGTAAAAGCTTGAGAGAGTCTGGTCAGATGAAAACAGCCCTAATGAGCTTAAGTATAGTAACGCCTCACATTTTGTTCTCAGTTACGGTAACAGCGTTGTAATGATGGAAAATGTAATTAATTAGATTACCCATTACTGAAAAAACAAGCTCTGTCAGAAACTTAGTTTTAATGCGATTGGTTTCATCAGTGGTTATTGTGATTATCGGGCATCAACAATCACCTTGTTCTCTGCATTAAATTATAATGACTTTTCATTTATAAAATTGATGATGTGTGTGGTTTTATAAGTGTTTGTAATTTTGTATTTTAAGAATGGAGGCATGGTGGTGGCATGGTCAGCGCTGTCACCTCACAGCAAGAAGGATGTGGGTTCGATCATCAGGTCAGTGGTGGGTGCTTTCTGTGTGGAGTTTAGCTGCTCACTTGTGTTGACGTGGGTTTTCTTCCACAGTCCAGAAGCATGCACTACAGCCTTGTCACTGGAGTGAATATAAGTGTGTTTGTGTGAGTGTGTGTGCGCCCTGTGGTGTGTTGACGCTCGCCCAGGGTGGGTCCCCGCCAGAGGTGTCAAAAGCACACCTATCTATCATGTTGTGTGTCATGTGCAAAGACCAATATACCAATGGGATTGTCTTTTCTGTGCATGTTTACGACGTTTTGAAGCATCAACCAATCAGTCAGGTTGTCTGGATGGCGCATTATTGATACGGAATAGGTCAAATGTGGCAAAATGGCCTAATAAAACTCATTTAAATTAAACAAAACAAGAGTAACGTGTCTGATTTGAAAATATAAGTAGTAGAAAGTACAGATATTTAAAAATGTACCTAGTAAAAGTTCAAAGTTGGCACAAAAATAAAGTACAGACACCCGAAAATTCTACTTAAGTACAGTAACAAATTATTTGTATTTTGTTACTTCCCATCTCTGGTCCCCACCTCTAGTGGTATCAGTAGTAATTGGTGACACTGTTGAGTTCAGGCCTGAGAGCTGTTTTGGCAGCCCACTGTGTGAAAGCTCTAACAGCTATGACAGAGCCGTCTATTTCTTATCAACCAACTCCCCAACGAGCATGTGTGGCTGTGACATCCTTTCTGTTTCACACCTCCCCCACATTCTCTTATAGTAAACACCATATAAGTGTCAAGTCTGACTCAGGTTCCCCAAAACCTCAAACCACACTGCAAAATGCAAAAACAGAAACAGCTAAAAATGAAAATGTAGTGCGAGTTCAAAGACAAAAATGAAAGCAAACTTCAGAGCGATGATACTGCCATGAACTCATTTATAGTGCTGATATAGCTGATACATTGAGGCAACAATTAAAACTGACACCTTACTGGACTGAAATAAAGTTTCTCCTCAGACATTTTACAGCTAAAACGTTTTGCTTTCAGTCCTGTTTGCTCATGTCGAGCAGTCATGTGTGGTAACCTTCCATTACCCAGAGATCCTCACTAAACGCTAATCTTGCCCCGGCTGCTGCCGTTAAACTGTTACCGGCTGTGTCAGAAGCGCTTTCGAGACGACATTCAGCCCAGGATTTAGCACATTAGCTGCCGTGTTTAATGTGGAAAAAGCTCCAGCCGGGACGGCCATACAGTATGGGGGGGAGCCGTTACCCAGAAGCCCCGGGCAATGAAGCACGATGCGCGCCGGGTCGCCCAACGCTCAACCACTTTAGGGAGATCACATGACCCGCTTAAGTGCCCAAGTGGAAGGGGCCAAGAAGCAGCGGGCACAGGAAGGCCTGGTTACAGAGTAGCCTGATTAACACGAGGGCTGGCGTTAAGCACACCTTTAAGAAGGTACTTGAGTCCCAGCGAGCGTCGCCTCAAATGCCCCCGAGGATCCCAGCCTTCACACTCAGGTTGATCGCAAAGTCGAGGCAAGCAGGCAAACGTGTGTCAGAGAAGATGGAAGCAGGTTTCATTCCTTACTGTCTAAGGTTTCTTAAAGGTTTTTGTAAGTAAATTAATTTCTAATGCATAGACACGTGTCACAAAGCGTTGGGCCGTATAAGAACGCTACCAACTGTGTTTGTTCAGATTAGTGAGTTTGCCCCATGATTGATCAAAACCTCGCTGGTTTAAGTCCCGGACCGGTAAAGGTACTACTGGGGTACTCATGAGCAAGGTACCGTCCCCAAGCACTGCTCCCTGGGGTGCTGACAAAAAGCTGCCCACTAGCTGATGATTAATGTCAGCTGCTCTTGCTCTTGACACAACTCAACTGGACTAAAGTGACCGCTTCCAGGCATACGTCCCTCTCTTCCGGTTATTATGCTCTATATGATGACGGGTTGAACCTTATGAGCCTGCCACGAGCCGCCGGGTGACCACAGGCAAGGTCATGATGTATATAAACACCAAAATAAGAAAGAGTCAGTGTGGGACGCAAACACACAACACGCACCTTTCTGAAAAGTGAATGTTGCCGTGACCTTACTGACCGCTTTGAAGTTCGGAGGGTCACCGACCGGGCTCATGACATGGGGTTGGTAAAAACGCTTGAAGTATTTGGCCATCTCTGCAGTGTAAATACAGGCCGGTGTGAGGAAAGGCCACACGAAACATAGCAAAGGTCCAACGGTCAGCCCTCAACAGGGAGAGTGGTGACATGTAAACTTTTGCCTGTTTTATTACTCAGTCAGTGCTGTTCATGATACTTCTTCTCGTTCAGTGATAGGAAGACGAAACATAAATAGCATTAATTTGTCAGTATATTAAATATTATTCGTTTGTTATACTTACAATACTAGAAGCACAAGTTGGTGAGCGATGCCCTGTTCCAGTTTTTGGAAGGTGGAATAAGAATTTGGTATAACATAAATCTTCCAGATATTTCAAAGGTTCTCATCATGAGTTGATCCTGGAACCATCAACGGTAGCCAATAAAACTCCCAAATGTATAAATTTTCTCCAGTTTGACTTTTCTTATTTTACTGCTGCAATAAAAACTGATATTTTATTAAAAAAACAAATTAATAAAATCTATATAGTAATTTAATACATTTAAATGTGGGGTTTGATAAGTGTTTGAGGAGGGTTTGTGTGTGGAGGGGGTTTGGTGTGTGTGTGTGTGTGGAGGGATTGATGTGTGTGGAGAGGTTAGTGTGTGAGGTGGGGCTTGGTGTGTGTGTTGGTGGAGTTGATGTGTGTGAGGGTGCTGGTGTTTGGGGGGGGCTTGATGTGTGTGGGCAGCTTGGTGTGTGTGTTGGGGGAGTTGATGTGTGTGAGGGTGCTGGTGTTTGGGGGGGGCTTGATGTGTAGGGGGCTTGGTGTGTATCTTGGGAGAGTTGAAGTGTGGGGTGATTGACTTGAGTGTGTGTGAGTGTTGGGGGGTTGATGTGTGTGGTGGGGCAGGTTTGGTATATGTGTGTGTGTGTGCATTTGAGGGGGGGTCGGTTTATCCTTCTGGGCCTCCCTGGGTGTTAAAGTGACAGCTGAGGGAGGGAGGGAGGAGGCTATTGAGACCGTCCACATCCCTGAACATTCCTCTTGTGGGGGCGCAAGTGGAGAGCATAAAGCTGGCAGAAGCCTCCACAAGGTTGCCAAGGAGAAGGCTTGTCCCGACACTGTTGCTACGCAGCGGTTTGTTTTGTCTCATCACTTCCTGGTAGGAAAAAGAGGAGGAAATCATTAACCCTGAGCATCCGCCTGAGACCATCTCTGCTCCGAATGAGTTCGGTGTCTCAAGAAGCCTGACTCAGTCTCAAGTACAGATTGTACCCAGACTTTTCCTGCAGGAGGGCTGCTGTGTAGTTTACATACTACTTTTAATACATGTGTGACCGCTCGTGACTAATCAAATTTCTCTCTTGATTTTTGACATTTTTACGTTTTTCTTCGCTAACAGACTTCAACTTTTTAGCAATGTGTGCAGTGCTGACACCATATTAGGCAGTTTAAACTTCATGTTTTTTGGTCATTATGTAACTCCAGAAGTGGGCTGGACTGTCGAGTCTGATGAAAGCGTTGAAAGTGATGTTTGCACGTCAGCAGCAATGTCCAGTCTGAACTGCTTTACTCTACTGCCCACAATCTACCTCAGATTAATTATTGAACCTGAGTCCATCAGAGTCGACTTCAGGAGCATTATGAGGCCTCATAGTCACTTACAAGCACACACAAAAGGTTTGGATATTTGAGTTAGGGCTGGGTGATAAGGACCAAAAATCATATCTCAATATTTTTTGGTAAATGGCGATATACGATATATATCTCCTATATTATTTTTGGGTGAAGTAATAACAAAAACAAAACACCCTCGACGAGCGGCTTTTTTTTTTCTGAGGGAGATTTTTTCGCAAGTGCTGTTTGAAAGGGGCGGGTTTTGGTGCAGTTTCAGGGGACAGACAGGTGGGCAAGGAGCTATTGATTGTAAAGTTTATTAAACGGTAAGACCTTACCTATTAAATTATTATTATAAGGTTGATAAACTATAACTTATGCTAACCTACCTGCCGCTGTTCCTCCGCCTATCTTCGTAATCTACGAAAGTAAGGCCATTTAACATCGAGAGGAAAAAAGGCTTTTAGGGAGGAAATAGTTTGCACGCACATACACACAAACTTAATGCAAAGACTCGACTCTTATCTGTGCTCTCGAAGTTTGGTATTGGCGCCATGCATTTTAGTATAATTTCTTATCAAGAAAATA
Source organism: Distichodus sexfasciatus (assembly GCA_032718565.1). Classification (NCBI taxonomy): domain Eukaryota; kingdom Metazoa; phylum Chordata; class Actinopteri; order Characiformes; family Distichodontidae; genus Distichodus; species Distichodus sexfasciatus. Next base: position 640,480 of record JAVGVS010000064.1, on the reverse strand, counting down.
AACTATATCATATAAACTTATATTGTATAATCCTAGTGTCTTAGGCAGAAAATATATCGATATATTTTAAAAACCTCTATATATCGCCCAGTCTTAATTTGAGTATCAAGGAGAAATTTAGGAATTTGTGTTAAACCCTTCCTAACTATAATTCTTTTGCTGCCCACCGAGAGCACCCCTGTCCTTGTCTTACGCCTGTTGTGTGGTATGTCAGTCAGTTCCTGCCTGCTCCCCAAGCAACCATAGTTATTAACCTCGCTACCTCCGTTTTAGCCTCAATTTTCGTTTTGTGGTGTAACCTTCCCCTTTGTTCATCGGTCCTGTTTACAAATTCTGCTCCTTCTGTTAATCTGTTGGCTTAGCATTTAATGTTGTCGGTTTAATCACTTTTAGTTTAGCTTTGCACGTGTTACCGCCAGCTCGGCTCTATTTAGGCATCGCCTTTGGCTGCAGCCACTCCATCGCCGCTACTTCACGCCGTCAGCCTTGGCGCTTTGGTGTAATACGCTATGGGTGCTACGAGGCCTCATGTCTTGCCAGTGTCATGTGGTGACAGAATTCCCCACCCTGAATTTCAACCAGATCAACAAAGCAGTAACTTTGACAAAGTTGGTTTTGTATAAATGTTGTTTACACGTACGCTTCGGTAACAAAGGAAAGGAGCCATCAAAGGCAAAGAGATTTCCAGCGAGCTAAAGCGAGAAACGACTCAAACACTTCGACCCAAACAAAACCATCTTCTTTTAAAATGTATAGATAAAAGCAAGTTCTAAAAAATGTATTGGTGATTTATTTAAAATACTAAATGTCAAAATATCATTTTATAAGCATAATTTATACAGATTCATGATATTTAGTAACATAATTAAATATATTTGATAATACATAATTATACATAGGAAATGTAATTTTTATTTACAAAAGTTAGATTTCACTGTTGCAGTAAAGTCTTTAATTTTCATCTAGTAAACTTATTGCTTTATATTTTATAGAAAATGATGCAATAAGAGCAAACATACATGCAAATGCTACGCCTTCAAGACTTTATAAAATCTCATGTATATTCTTTTTATCTTTGCCCTTATTTTTAGTACAAAAAGGATGAACGTAAGTTGTCTATTAAGGTCACTAAAGAGACTTCTGGCCAGCATCTTTTGACTATGAGGGTAGAAACACGCCTTTTGCAATCTTGTTTAGTCCTCTATTTGTCCTTTTCTGTGAAGTGATACCGCATTTGCTAATAAACAACCCGTTACCTTTTTCACAACCTGTGACTATGTAAAAGACCCTATTAGCATCAAGTAGCATTTTATTTCCCAACACTCAGCTGCTTTCACCCTTAAGGTAAAGGCAGGTTTAAACATCGGGTTGGCAAGCAAGGTGACACAGAGTAAACCCATGTTCTGCTCTCTAAGCCTAAGGTCCTTATGAAATAGCTGTTGCCAGCAAAAGCCCTACCTAGGGACCTTGTTAGGGCCAGTTCACATTTTGTGTTAACACTTGCGGGAGTAAAACGGGAGTGAGACTCGGTCCCCTGAGTTTAGGCCGATCCCTTTACGCAAGGCCTTCTCATCAGTCAGCTAACTTTTCGTACAAAAGCATTTGTGTTGTGGCTTAAAGAGAACTGGAGTCGGAATCACAGTTCATATTTGTTTTTTCGCCTTCCTGTTGTGTCCAATGTTGCTGCTCTGCTGCTTTTAACGGGAGTCGCTGAAAGTGTTTTCCGTTCTCGTTATTGAGCAGTTGTTTCCAGGTATTCTAGGAAAAGTGTGTTTTGCTGCTGTCGTAAACACACCTGACGTGTGCACTCAACAATTCAGCAGTGCAAACCTTGTTGTTTTGCTTCAGCGCAGCCTTGAGTGTTGCAAATGCAACTTTACGGTTGGAACGAAACTTTCTTTAAGCCAATGCTTAGGAACTGTAGGAGGAGAAACAGAGCAAGTGAATAAAACTTGATAATTATATGGATGTTTAGTGCATTCTTCTTTGCTTTCCTAATTTGGCCGTCCCTGTGCTAATTTCTAATTTCATGAACATGATGTGTATGTGTAGAGCCAGACTTTCGCTGTTTTTGTTCCTGGGTATCTTAAGAGTCCCAAACAAGTTTGATAAAAAGGGACAAACTCTAGTTGTTGACAGAGAACGTACGACGCAAGAAAGAACATCTTGTACAAATATCTTCTCTATAAACTTTTGCTTAAGCTTAAGAAAACTGCCTCAACTTTGACTGTCTTTACTTGAAATCTTGGATTTCTAACAGTGTGCACTACAAGAAGAGTCTCAATAAGAAACACTGATGAATGTCAAGATCTTCGTGAAAACTGCATAAGTTGGTTTTAAGAGCAGATCTTTATCTAACACGTTTTTTGTTAAAGTATATTAATTAGTCTTCAGTAACTTGGTTTTAACAAAAGTTGTTGATTTTAAGTCACTGAAGAACAGTTGTGGACTACAAAGCACAGTTGTAAGTTGTACTGGAATAAGAGTGCTCATAAATGCTGTAAATGTCAAAGTCAAAGTTGTAGAAAAAAGTTCCCTTGGCACTATTCTTTTCACAATTAATAAAAAACAAGGGAACAAAACTACTATTATTTTTTTCAACCATTAAGCATTTAGTGATTTTTTAAAAGTAAGGCGTTTTTATTACGTGTTTCCTGCGTCGTCCAAACGTAACAAAGATGTGAGTTCGCTGACGTATAGCTCAACTTTTTGTGAGAAACGACAATGATTGGTAAAAAAAAAAATTGCAGAATACCTGCAGTAATTGGTCATAATTGCAAGGTTGTGTTGAATTTGCACGGACTGGCTGAATTTATAAGCATTAGTTGCGACATCAAGAACATCATGAACTCACGGAGGGTCTAACTAGTGGTAAATCTATTTGCCAGTGATTTGTCAAAACAATTAGCCAGTAACCACAAACTTGTAGTGAACTTTTGGTGACAATTTCACAGGTGCATAAGTTTTCCACAAAGTTTGCTAGAAGTCCACCACAAGTTTGCCACAAACCTAATTTGCATGTGAAAATATGACCTTGCTGCAAAATTGTGGCAACATTGCCAAAGGTTAACTGCCAACTGTTTGCCTAAGCCTGAAATTTTTGTAAGGGTTATTTTGTTATTGTTACATGTCGTTGGCATTGGTGCAACAGTTCCTGTAAACCCCTGAAGCAGATATGAGTGAGTAAGTGCTGAAGTATGGAGTCAGAATAGTGCCATATGGAAGTGAACACGAAAGTTCAAACAAGGAGACCTAATGGAGGAAGTACTTGAATTTATAACCTCCTAGTCTGTATATAAGCAGTAACACTGGCCTTCTTTTGCCATTACAACTGCTCCCCGCCATCCGGCCTCCCTCCACACCACTGCTTCCCGCCTTGCACGGGCAGGCTCTTCGGCTTCTGCCTGGTTTCCCAGCCAGATCTAAGCTGGTTTCAAAGACGAGGGAACCAACGACCAAGAGACGGGCCCTCCCTCCCTACTGTTTTTTCTCAATAAAATGTATCTAACCTCCCTAATCCGAATGGTCTCCTTGGTTGAAATATATTTGTATGTGTATTTCTACGCATAATTCCGTGAAAAAGAAATTTGCTCAAGACTGAACACAATTTTCATTCGCAAAAATACTGAACAGAAACACACGTTACATCATCCGTACTTGTATATGAAAAACATTTTACAAATGCGAAACCGCATCTGCATAAAAATATTTTTTAAGAAGATAGAATGATTTTCATAATGTAAACCTGTATTCCAAATTTCCAAAACTGCTCTTGCGCTCTTGCAAATACCAACCTATGAATGCAAATTCACATTTGCGCACACAAATAATTTTGGCACTAATCTGCCTAGCGCTTTGCAGAAAAATATTTGCTTGCAGAGCCACCAATCAGATGAAGTCATTTTCTATAATCAGAAAGCTGCAAGTTACGATCAATCCTGGCCTTCCAGTAACAAAACTCACTGGAAGATGAAGGTGCATGTAATGAAGCATATTACACGCCAGAAAAAGAATTATGTGCTCTCACTGCGAACGTGACAATACCACGTTTAGAACGATATTTAACATATATAGAGGAAGAGAGCACAACAGAGTGAATATCTGAGCCCCTAACGCCTTCAGAGTGATCCAGGCAGCAGAACGTTGCTGCAGGTTAGCTCTCCCTTCCTTGCTGGACATTTACACCAGGAGATGTAAGACCAGGGCAACTAGGAGTGTTAAGGTCCTCATCTCATCCCGGCAATGGACTATTTCATCTTCTGTAATCAGGCAGAAGGTTCAGCACCATCATGGCCAAAACAGAGAGACTCAGGAGGAATTCCCTAACCTCAGGCCATCCGTCTCCAACAAGGACATACTTTTCTAAAAGTCTATTTGCCATTCCGTACTGCCTCTTAACTCGATATTGTTATGATTATTTATACTTCTGCCATATTTCACTGTCCAAAATATTACATGCTCCTTCTCTGTCTGCTAAAATGCTACACTGTTCACTGCTGTGTAGCTGCACTCGGCATTTTAAAAACATTGCACCTGTTATCAGTCTGCGGATTTTTGTACTTAGGTTAAACTTATTGTAATTTTAGAAATAGTTTATCTTTCGTACTTGAAAGCTATAATTTCTATCTTCAGAAAATATTTTTATGCAGGCTTGCTCTCGCATTTGCAAAATGTTTTCATATGCAAGTACGGATCACGAACGCCTGTTTCTGTTCAGTATTTTGTGAATGAAAATTGTGTTTCAAGTGTGCGAATGAAAATTGTGTTCAGTGCGAGCAAATTTCTTTTTACGGGTGTAAATCGAAATATTTACATAAATATATATGGCACTATTCTGACTCATACTGAAGTTCAGTCCCACAATATGTTGATGAATGCCAAGTTGGTTACTGAGACATTAATGCTTTCCTCTTCTGTCATGCATTGCAGTATTGATATTATACATACTTTTAGAACCGCACTAACTATAGAGAGTTGGGGTTTAGTGTGTTTTCTGTGGTTTCCTACACTTCAGGTCGAGCTCAAAAATTCCTATTAATCAAAAAATACAGGAACAGGTTAGAATTCTTGAGAAATTAAGAATCTGAAAAGTAATAGGATTAAAGTTCTCCTGTCATACGATGAATTTCCATCAGTCGAGCTCTCAAGTATATTTGACATAATGCAGAGATCTGATGAGAATTAAATGTGAGGGTTAGGTTAACCCAACATCAGAACTCAGTATCTATGAAGTGATGTTATCAGTAAGTAAGGTGTAGAATTTTGGATGGCCCACTTCAATAGACTTATTATTAGAACGTTGATTATGCAGGATCGCCACCAGTTGTGTAAACACACGCTGTGAGTTGATATCTCGGTGCCTCATATGGAACACTACAGTTCAATCAACAAGCCCTCTTTACAGACAAAATCTACATTTTAGCTGATAAATAACATCAGCTGTGTGTTCCACTCCACAATACAACCATTTATTGAGGTTTCTAGTGTTTATTCTGGAATGTGCTTTATTGTATTATTGTGATGCAACCAAGACGCATTAATCGATTATGTTTCCTCAGAAAGGCTTCCAGTTGTTACTTTATAGGCCAAAATGAGTCCAAATTGGTTCACCATGACCCAGAATTTTAGTATTTCTTAATTTTCAATTGACTGCTTTTTTCCCCATTCTATAATGTTAGACTAACCAATAGGAAAAAATAATAAATATAGAAAAATTCATTATTTGTTATCAAATAAATTTATTCTGCATCCAGATGGATTCCAAATGGATAAAGAAGTGTTTCTGTCTTGACACTAACCTTGTTTTTCCTCACAATATTGCTTTCATAAATGTCTCTGTATAATACTCTGTAAAACAAACACTGTTCTTACTAGTTCTGTAGTAGTTATATCTACAGTTTCAGCATTTTAATACATAAAGCTCAAACAAACAAACAAACAAATAAATATTTATACAGATCTGCTGGATGTCTCTGATAAAAAAAAAAATTCAGTCACAAGTCATTTTTGGGCTTTAACTCTCGATGACATTTCATTTACATGTAATATTTGTTGCTGTCCAATTAGAGACTATAGTCTGGCCTGGTACCATCAACACAAAATGTAAAATTGCATTTTTCGTAACTATAAATTTTATACTTAAAAAAAGAACTCACAACCCAGATTAGGATAAAGTTGCTTGGAAGGTGAATGAATGGGAATTTCTGGCAGTCAAACATGTTGATTAAGCATATACTTTGTACCATAACACTAGTTCTTATAAAATAAGAATTTGCAAGTCTCCAGTTGCTCCTTTTTTTTAATGACTGGGGCTATATAGTTAAAAAAATTCTACCATTTGGGGTGTTCAGAACTACTGTTAAACCATCATAAGTAATACGTATGTATCAACACAACTATTTATCAAAGTAAATTTTGCTAGTCTCTTTGAAAGCTCTTTGCTCTGACCATATAGCAGGTGTTGATGATGAATAACGTGGTCAGTGTGTTTACAGCAAACTTGAAACTAGTTACGAAGAGGCTGATGTCTGAATTTGTGTTATATGGCTTCACTGTATGTCCAAACTCATCAATTCAGTTCAGTGTTCAATCACTCAAATAAATGTGCTCAACGGTCTAAAATAACGTGGTTTGCTGGTTTAAATTCCAGATAAAAATCATTAAAAAAAATTATTTTACGAAATTTGCCACTCTTTAACTTTCAGAGAATATCAAACTTCTTCCTCACGTATTTTGAGTTTATTCTCTCAAATTTGCCACTGTAATCTTGGAGAATATCCGACTTTATTCTCGCAAATTTGTGCGTTTATTCTCGTAAATTTGCCCCTCCAATCTCAGCAAATATCCGAGCTTTTCCTCGCAAATTTGTGAGTTTATTCTTGTAAATTTGCCACTTTAATGTCAGCGATTATCCGACTTCTTTCTCACAAATCTGTGCGTTTATTCTCAGAAATGTGCCACGTTAATCTCAGAGAATATCTGACTGTTTCTCGCATATTTGTGAGTTTATGGTCGCAAATTTGCCACTTTAATCCCAGAGAATATCCATCTTGTTTCTCGCAGATTTGTGAGTTTATTCTCGCAAATTTCCGCTTACCAAATCTCAGAATATATCTGACCTTTTTCGCAAATTTGCGACTTTTAGGATTTCGAGAATATCCGACCTTATCTCTTGTAATTTTTTACTCCTCTGTTCTAGTTCTTTAACCCACAATGCATCCTAATACGCCGTGGTAAATGCGAGATAATTGCTTTTTCTTCTTGAATGTACTGCGGTTCGGACTGAAGTGAGTTTTTGTCTGCTCCTCCTCCCGCTCTTCCTCCTCCTCCTCCTCCTCCTCCTGCTCCTCCTTCTGCTCGGTCATAGAAGCGCGCAGTCGGCCGCATGTCTCGCGGAACAATGGAGCGCTCGAATGACAGGCGAAACCGGAGTTACTCCTCACGGCTTACACTTCGCCCGTAACGCCGCTTCTTCGCCGTTGCTGCTGCGTGAAGACATGCGAACCGCGCCCCGGCGCGAGCACACCGGAGCGCGTGAGTCCCGGACGGAGCGAGCAACACGCGACCAGCGTTTCCTGTACCGGATCCCTGCGTGCTTATAAAGGTAAGAACAAGCTCTTTTCATTTCACCATATTCACCTGTTTAACGTTCATATTAAATATTTTTAACAACAGTTGTCTCCAAAATCCAGTTATAATGGGCAATACTGATTAATAACGATATTTAATATCAAGTATCGTTTCCTGTTCAAGTTCAAATTGCTGATCAAAATCAGATCAAGGATCATTTATTATAATGAATTTGAGTTATAATATTTGGTTATATATATATATATATATATATATATATATATATATATATATATATATATATATATATATATATGTAACAAAATTTCACTATAAATATAATAAATGTTCTTTTGTCTGATTCAGAATCAAAGCAATTTTGCAATTATTATAAAAATATATAAAATATATATATATATATATATATATATATATATATATATATATATATATATATATATATATATAATATGTTGTATAGTGAATATTATACTACTGCATAATATAATATTATTGTATAGGAAATATAATGAAATTGAGTTAAAACATGATAACCAGCGGTGACATATGGGGGCATAATTAATACATTTTACAACAAATTGAATATGTGACATATCGATATGCATTACATTACATTGAGCAAACAGCCCATATATGCTGTATATTTACATTTTTATATATATATATACAGTGTATATATATATAATAGTGGATATAGCATAAATATGATCTTCAATTTCAACGTGTCAACACTTTTTTGACTGATTTCTATCATAAAAATACATGTATATGTTATATATATATATATATATATATATATATATATATATATATATATATATATATGTGTGTATATAATATATATGTATATATATATATATATATATATATACATACATATGTTGTGAGTGAGGTAGCAATGTTAAGGGAACCGGTACCAACCCGTTTTAATTTACGTCGTTCAGTGTTTGGGGTGTATTTGCTCGGACTACTAAGTAGGGATTTTGTTCCAGTGAGGAGGTAATGAGCAAATTTTCCTTGCCAGCCAGTTTCCTTGTACAAAACCCCAACAAGCAACATCATAGGCAGTGCTTTTACTACTTTATATAGTAGCCAGAATTACAGCTTTGGAAGTCATAAAAGTTTGTAAACTTTTGCTGTGCAAATGGGTTCCGGGCCGTGGTGTGTAGTTGTATTTTTTTGTACTTTATTGTTCACTTTTTAGACTCTGAACTACATCTACATGCGTCTAAGACTTGAAAACTTTATCTTGTGTGTGAAAAAAGTTGTTGTGAAGTGTTACATGTTTTTTTATGTGTGATTTAGAAATGCTGACTTTTTTGTCTGCTATTTTTTTTTTGACAGGTGACCAGGTGACCTTATCAGGCATGAGCATTTTCTGAGACTTGCTGTAACAGTACCCCGGACCTTTAAATACATTTCAAAAAGTCTTCCACCACGTGGTTGTAAATCGAGACTGTGTCCCATCCGGCGTGGTCGGGAGTCTTCGGGAGAGCGTGGAGAGAGGAATCAAGCGGCTGGGAAGTCTCCTGATCTTCACAGGACTGAAAAGCAGAGACGTAAAAGAACGTTCACAGCGGCTACTTGACTGTGTGGTTTTGTTTTAACGGGATTGTGAAATGCATCTCTCTCCCAGTCGTCAGCCTTAACGGGGACAAGTGCAGTTGAATGGGGAACATAATTTGTATGCTACCCAAGTTCAGGCAGGATCTTAAACAAGCCTGCGGAGGGGCAATGCACCTGCCCCTATTAGTTAACCTGTAGGGCATTTAGAGTTCAGCGGTCCGTCGTTGATGGGATAGACCGACTCTTTTTTTTGGGAGAAGCGCTGATCGAGGCTGAAACGGCAAGCGCTTTACGAGCGGGGGGCCTACATTCATTTGTTTTCCGTTGTCAAAACTTTACACGCCAAGGCCTACGCATGGTAATCTGGTCAAAAGAGCAAGACAAAGTGCCCGACATGTCCAGCGGGACGGAGCGAATAGAGATGGTGAAGAAGGAGGGCGCGCCGCCGGCGTACCACCACTCCAACGGTTCGGTGCACCCCGTGGTCATCATGCCCTCTGACCCCGAGGAGAGTCGGGCCGATGCCGGCGAGTGCGAGCTCGCCGAGGTCACCTCTTTCTCCGACCGGCCCGCCGACCAGGAAAGCGACCGCTCCGAAATGGTGGTCATCGACTGTCGGGCCAACGCCAAGGGCCAGCGGGAGGAGGACGCCCTCTTGGAGAATGGCAGCCAAAGCAACGAGAGTGACGACACCAGCACCGAACGCAGCCCGGTCCCGCCGGCGCCGCTCAAGGAGACCTCCTTTTCTATCGGGCTGCAGGTCGTCTTCCCTTTCCTGCTGGCCGGGTTTGGGACGGTGGCGGCCGGCATGGTTCTGGACATAGTGCAGGTGAGTGGGTTGGGTCTTTGGCTGGCAACTCTTAAAATAAGGATAGAAGGTGTTGTCTCTTATAAGGAATTTGGCTTGGTGGTTGGTGCGGAGACATTAAGGGTTTCCTGAACGTGGATTAAGCCTAGTCTTGGACTAAATTGCAGATACAATGGAGATTCACCACTGAAATTCAGTGGCAGTCTAGGCTTAGGTTTAATTGTCGTCTGGGAAACTGGCCCTAAGAGTAAAAATATGCAAAACATATATAAAAGGTACTGCTACAAATAGATAAAGGAGCATGAGTTTATCTTTGTAGACTGAGAGAGGTTCAAGGCATGACTGTGCCGGAGCTACAGCAAGGAATTAAATAAATAACCAGCTGAGCAGTTTGAACCAAGCATGTGCAATAGTGCAAAGTTGACGGTATGAGAAGCATGACATGACTATAGAGGTGTGCAGAAATGCAGTACAGGGTGGTGGCTACGAGTAATTAAGAGTTATTTTGGTAATCGTTAAGTTGGTTAAGCTGTAACTGCGTCGATTATGGGTCAGTTTTACTTGTTTATTTAACTTTAAGCCGTAAATGTACTATCATTATCAGAAAAATAATTCTGCCTAAAATTTGAGATGCTCAGCAGCAGCAGCAGTGTTATCCCCCCAACTTCACTGTGTCTCTAGCAACATTGTTTACGTAATGACGTGGTGATGCAGGCAACGTAATGACGCAAACAACAAATTGATTAGTAAATTAGTCGTCAATTTTTAACAATCTCTTGTAATCCATTATATTGATTATATTGCAGTCGTAGTTAGGATTACACACATTGGTCTGTGCTTTAGACGTCTAATACATTTGTCTATTTAACATCTGCACGCTGTATTAAATTTGGCAACACAGAGTTAGAACTTTCCCAAACTCTGCTGTCCATGTTTAAAAATGACACATTTAATATATGTGGTAAGACACCTGTTGTGATTGTCCCACGTATGATGAGAAACACATATAAATGTATTATTAAATCTTACTGTTTAGTGAATTATTGTAATGTTATCAATATCTTTATCTGTATAAAACTCCATAGGAACTTAATTTTGAAAATCCTGAATATAATATTTATTTTTTAGCACTTTTATCATGATTTATTTATTTTGTACTACGTTAGGTCTGTCTGTTTTTCTGCCATCTTGCAGGAGTGTTTGTTGCTCTTGTCTGTGTGTTTGTGCATCACGTGGCTCGGCTATTACCGTTACAGGACATATATGTCTGTGTGTTTGTGTAAGTGCTCGTGAAATTGTAGCACCGTGAAGAGCCCGTCGCTCCTCGCTCATGTGCCCTTATCGATATCACACAGACGCGGGGCTCCAAAAAGGGGGTTGGAAGCGAAATGATTTGACTGGGCGCCACTCAGCAACATGAAATCGCCCGAGTGTGGTCGAACACCGTTCTCACTTGTGATGGTCTTATAAATTAATACTGTTACGTATTAAACAACCACCGAATATAACATCATATAACTCTGATGGTCAAACTAAGAAACCTAGTTAATTAACATTAATAAGACATTAGTAAGATAATAATATGTATTGTTATAGAACATTGATAACACGTTTCCATCTTCTTATATGTATTTCCAGTGGTGTATTGCCTGGATGTTTGTCGTAATATTTGACATTGTGAAAGCTGAAGAAGTTCAACCTAAATTCTGACTGGGAAAATGAGAAATTAACCATTTTTATTGTATCTGTTAAATTTCTAATACAACTGCTTAAGCAACATTCAGGAGTGGTTGGTAGTGTACCGTTGGAGTTACGCCCTGTGAATGGAAGGTTGCAGGTTCCCCGGCCGGTAAAGGTACCACTGAGGTGCCCATGAGCAAGGCACCATCCCCAAACACTGCTCCTTTCGGGATGGGTCAAATGCAGAGGTCATGTTTCGTTGTGGTGCACTGTGGTGTGTTCACCCTTACAAATAATCCCCAACTTTATGGACTCCAGCAGATGATCGCACTTCTGACACTCGTATGTAAGGGACCAAGACAGAAGGCACAAAGAACACTTACAAGAACACTTTACAAGAAGTATGCAACCAGTAGAAGAAAAATCCTACCCCAAAGAGATACCACACTTCATCTTCGTTGATGTAAATTCTCATTTTTGTCACCTGACGCACCTGAACAAATGCTGTTGTAAGTCACGCGTTCAGAGAACTCAAATCAGTCCGTCATGCAAATCACTGGGCCAGACTCAGAGAGAAGTTGAGATTTTAGAGCATTATAATTAACCTCCATGTTGTCTTTCCTGTCGACTCGGTTTGAATGTGTGCATCCTGCTCATGTGTGATGAATCATTTGTGGAGAGGTCTGTCAGAACTGGATGGGGACCTGAACCTCTTGCAGGTCTGTTTTTCAGCTGTTTTTGTTGTTTAGTGCCGTGTTTGACTTTGTTTCCAAGTAGCGGTGACGATTAGATGGCGTGTGCCTTTAACCCTTGGCAGTGTTTGCTTCCCTCTGTTCCTGTCACGTCAACGAGTTTGTCTGTGGTGTGAGCTGAAGGCTGGTTATGCGTTGCCCGGACGCTGAATTGACACGCACGCGAAATGGGTCTGTGGCAGCTTCTTGCACGTCAGATCACCATTCGAGTGGCATGAGATCAAACGGATCAGCTGTCTAAATGTATAATTAGTTATTTTACTGTTGAATATAACCTTTTTAACAGTTCTGTCACTGTTGCATTCAGAATTAAATTTGCAGCAAACTGATTTTTATATTTACACCTCACGTTACACCTTACACGTAAAATATGTATCAGATCTGTGCCATCTGTGCTGTATAGAGGTCCATTTTGGACTTGATGCAGACTGCCATACCCGATTGAATCGACCTGTAGTGGTACTTCTCATGCCAGTTTACACATTACAGTCCAGATAAACAGAGATGCTGGTTTTAAATCTGCATTTGGCACATTTGACTTTGAAAAGTCCACAGTTGTCTATTGGCATGAAGCAAAACCTTGAGAATGTAAACGAAGAAAGTTTAGGCCAGTTGTCGTGTGAAATCTTGCCAATATTTTTTTCCAGTTGCCACTTCTAGCCAAGTTTTATTGTGTTAGCTCTACTTCCTGATGACTTCAGAGCAGTCCTTGATAGTTTCTTGGAAATCTCTCAAGGATATAATCGACTTGCTGACTAAAGGAAGTATACAAGGTAGGGGAGCGAACTTAAAAAGGTGCTTTATCACTCATACTGTACCACAACTAAACGTGACCTTTCACCTTTCACCTTTCACTTGACTTAATATCGTTGATGTTCAAAATTAAACACCGATAGCGATAATCGGCAAAGTGTATAATATCGGCCCAGTCGATAATCGATCAACTCTTAGTAGTTTTCTCATTAATCTACCAGGGGTACAGAAAGGACACCCCTATTTCTCTGTGTGGAGATTTGGTTGTAAAACAGCAACAAAAATTTTGGGAGAGATGTTATTTAGAATTTTCCTCCAAAGATAGATTCATCTCTTTGCTCGTGGCCCACAACAGCCGGGATGTTTGTTTGTAAAGTGGCGATTTTGGGCCAGACAAACGGCAGCGGCCAGACTGCGGGTCAGCCTATTTTTACCGGGAGGAAAACAGACTCGACATAAAAACCTCACAACCAGCTGCCCTCCCAGTATAATCCCACAGGAAGCCTTTTTGGGTCTACCGCATCCAGCCGGGTCACCCCACTCTCAACAGGAATCTCTAACAAACAAATAGGTCCGACCCCTCACGACCAGACGACGTCCTCCTTCCGGCAGCTGATCTGAGAGCAGTTTTTAACATCATTGTCACTCCTTATTTTAAAGAGCATTGGGAGAAAACTATTATTGTGTGTTTTTGCCTTAACATTGTCTTGCTGTTGCAACCGGAATGGGATTCTGGTCTTGCTTTCCGGTGTAAAGGAAGCAGATGGGACGCAATCAGGAAGTTGCAGTTGCAGTTTGTTGTCCTAGTGTAGGTGGAAAAAAGCTAGGGATGCACGATATGGGAATTATTGGCCGTTGCCAATATCCAGTATTTTCATGCTTATATGTATCTGCCGATACCGATGAACGAGCAAGGCAGAGTCGAGTCGAGTGCATAAAGACAAGATATTTTGTTTGCCAAAGTTTCACTGCGCGCTCAGAATTTTGGCACAAAAATAGCGCCATAGCTCTGACATTTCTAATACAGCGCCAAGTCAAGCGAGCGTGAAAGCGGAGTGGAGCGAGGGGAGAGCATTTCCAGCATAGGTGTTCTACATTTTAAGAAAAAGTCACTTCCCGCCCTATATGGTGTATCAAGTCAAATAGGCCGTGTGTGATTCTCCAAGTGCAGACAGAGTTGAGACCGTAAAGACAAGAGATTGTGCTGGCGAACGTTCCACTGCGGGAATGCGCGCAGTCGCAGGTCGTATAAAATCCCACCTCGGATTTTGGACATGCCTGGCGCAAACACTACCTTTCCCATGTACAATAAATGTGTCATCAAATATCGGCTGAAAATATCGGGCAAATGCAAGCGTCGGTCCAATGCCGATACTTGAACAAAAAGCAATTATCGGCCGATTCTGATATGATTCCGATATTATTGTGCAACCCTACTAATAACTATATTAAAACAGTAGCTTGGCAGTAGCTTGGCTACTTTAGATCTTAAGTAGCTTGTAGCTTGATATTTAAAAGTGGTATTTAAAGTTTGGTGAAACTATTTAGTATAATTAGTTTTAGTTTCCAGATTAATCACGTTCAAATCAGCTTTGAGACTTTGGGAACCACTGACATAAACCAAATTTCAGCTTCTCAATCAACTCACAGATTCTCACTACATGCTTCTACGTCGGCATTTCTTCGAGGTCTTCGCGTCCACGTTGTTTCGGCATTTTGCGCTCTCAGCGTGACAGCGGTCCGGTCATTGGTGCGTCACCGAATTCCTGCGTGACCGAATATGCTGAGCTCCAGATAACGTGCAACCCGAAACTCCCAACCTCTGTCGAGTTCACAGAAGCCTTTGCCTTGCGGAGGCGTTGGCCGGGGCCATGCCGTTCCCTGGAGACAACATCGTATATCTCGGAAAAGGCCGCAGCAGTTGAGGCGCTCTCAGGCCAGCGAAACCCGAGCCAATGTGGCAGACGGCCAATTTTCAATTGATGCCGAGCTTTTTATTTTTTCCTTCTTCCCAAAGTGGCCCCTGTACTGCCAAAAGACTTGGATTAAGTCTGTTAAAAACTCGGCTGCTGGAGTCCAACGCCGTAAATGAATAAAACTCCTGAACTTGTACTTTTTTGCAGCGTTTTTAGGAGGTTTTGTTGTTTACTGCTAAGCGCCTCATTTTAGCTGAGGTAGCATAGGTATTTTCGCCTTGATGCTCCAGCGAGGACTCCCAATCGATTTAGCTGATGAGCATCAGACCTGTAATTGCGGTGCAGCTCAAAAGAGCGCTTTCACAGCGTATCGATCGGCCCAGGCAGCATCTGCGTTGCCTCATCCGGGGCACCGAGGCCTGCTTGAAATGTAGCTGCATGAAATCAGCTGAAAACGCTTCAAATAGACTTACTCATCTTGCATCAGTTTATTGATGTTAAATCATTGGTCTAAACTAAACTAAACTTGACTAAAGATCAGACCAGTAAAGACAGTATCTGACACATCATTGCTGTAGAAATATTCTATATCATCATATGATAGAGTGTAACAGCATGATTGTCCTCCTAGTCCCAACCAGTGCCACTAACCTTCTGTCGCCGTGATCACTGGTTTTATCCGGATGTCATGACATGTAGTCACTCATTTGCTGCCAGAAAATTAATTTGGCTTCCTTTTTAGGTTCTGCATTTACCATATGGCGGTGACATGTAGTATTGTAGTAAATTATAATTTAATGAACATTTGATTATGTAATTAATGGATTGAAAAAAGTCTCACACACACATATATGTATATATATATTAGAACTGATTAGAAAAAGTATTGCCTATTTTTTAAATGAAGATGTTATATTTATGTTATGTTACTATTCTAACCTCCCCTTTATGTGATTTACAGATCTAATCATACATCATGCATTAAGATTGTAAAATTGCATAAGTAACTTTATAGGAATGTATACATATTTTTAATTATCTGTTTAAATTTAGTTTGGTTTTATCCTTAATTTTTCCATTCTAACATTTAGTAACCTCAGCAACCTAGTGATCATTTCTGTCTGTTAGTGAAGAGAGTGCAGACAAATCCATCGGATAAGTCAGATCACGTTACTGTGTTAAATCAATACCACGGCAGATTCATCTTGAACCTGATGAACTCTTCTTCTCGCTTCGGTTATGCCTCCTGACATGGACGTTCTTCTCTTTCCCCTCTATACAGCACTGGCAAGTTTTCTCAGAGGTGAACGAGGTCTTCATCCTGGTTCCTGCCCTCTTAGGCCTCAAAGGCAACCTGGAGATGACGCTGGCTTCCAGACTTTCCACTGCGGTAAGTTGTCCCAAGAAAATTCGTAGTGAGACTGGAGATGCTGCACTGCTAGCATTCGAGGGGTAAAGGTAGGGGTGGGCAATTATTTAAAACGAACGTCTAATCTTGCCCATGATGATTATTTCAATTATTCATTCATTCATTTATTATTATTTTTAATTTGGTTAATCCTGTTTTTTAAAAAGGAATTCTGTCACAAGGTTCTGCCCCGTCCAGTCAGCCACTACTACATCTATGTGCGTTTCTTTCAATTATTGAAAATCACAAAGATATGCCCTCTTTCACTGAAAGAAATAAAGAGGAGAGTAATGGTTCATTAATCGTAACTGAGGTAAAACCTTAGTGATATTGAGTAATCTTGATATTGATTTGAGCTCATATCGGCCACTGATCCAATATTTGGATGGGACATCAGTCCAATAACGACTCAAATAGCTGGATCGGGTATCGTGGCATTGAGCCAATCTGTTCTGTTAAATTGTAGGTTTTTCTGTCGCACTAATTTGTACTTATTGATATGACAATGAGCAGAACAAGCAAAGCAAAACAACACCCAAAAATCACACAATTATACGGTTTAATTGTCTTAACAACACCAGCTCTCGCTCGCAATCTCTGTGTTCCTGATGGTTTTAGCACTACAGGATTAGGGACCATCACTAAATAAACTAATAATAACAATAATAATAATAATAATAATAAACACATTATTTTTGAGATGTTATTAATAATAAATAATTTAGCATATGGATGTCTAATTACTACATTATTTTAGTTAGGAAACAGCATTTAAGTCAAGTATTTCCTTAAGCATGACAGAATAATCCTCCTCATGGAAAAATACACCAGTTAACATTAAAAACTACCGTCAGAAAAGTACTCGGGATCAGCCGATACCCAAAGCCCAGCATCGGTATTGGAACTGAAATAGTTGGATCGGTGCATCTGTAGTTCAAGGTTGTTAAATATATGTTTGACAACACTGAATGGCACGTTTGGCGGGAACCTTGGCAGGAGAAAGAGGGCAAAGTCTTTAGGAAGACGTAAATGAGAATGTAGCACACAAGCGTTTTATGACTGTTTACATCCTTCATAGTCACTCAGGCTCTTACTCAGCTTTTGATGACTTTGTTTTTAAAACTTTGGACGCCTCAGTATAGGGAGAGGGAGGGGCTCCGGTTCGACCTGTCTCATGGAGATTTTTGACCTTGCGCGGTCTTGTTAAGGTGAGGGCTTGATGATCCTCCCTTATTTTTGGTTTAGAACTCACTGTCTACTTTGCTGACATTTGGAGCTCAATTGGGTTAAAACAGGAGCTAAATGGCAGTTGGTAGCTTAACAGTTAGGGAGTTAATGATCAGAGGGTTACCAGTTCAGGTCCTGCACCAGTAAAGGTACCTCTGAGGTACTTAAGAGCAAGGTACTGTACCTAAGCACTGCAATTTTGGGGGCAGTTGGTAGCATAACCGTTAGGTAGTTTAAATTTTTCCATTGTGAAGCTGAATGAAGGTCGATACTCCTTTTGGCAAAAAGGAAAGCGAGTCTTATCTTACACTCCATTGTAGGTGGACAGCTATTGAAATTGTTGAAAAGTGAAAAACAACGTCAGCGCTTCTTCCTGGCACATGGTGACTTGGCAAAGTAGTCAACTGTAAGATTTGGGTGCATTCTTTGTTAAGCGATTTACCTTTCCCCAAACACCTGAAAGCGATCCGTCCCTATCTTATCTTACGCGACCATTGAACGTTGCTGAAATGTAGAACGTAAAAGCGTAAATCCAGGTCAGCGGTTCTACTCTGCACACAGAGGCCTGTGGTAAACCAAGACCAGAGGAAAATAATAAACCTGAAACTTGTTAATCCTGTCAAACACATGATTGTACCACTTGTCCTACATACACTTGGTACTTCTCCACTCGATTTGGGTCACAAAGCCTAAATAGGATTGTGTGGGACTGGAATGTTGGTGTCTGAGGCGAAGTCAGACATTCCTACTGAGTCTAACCACCACGATACAACACACGTAATTTTAACACGTCTTTATAAAGGGCACTTCGGAACTCTAAAACAACAGACTGACAGCTTTGTACACTGTTGACACAAAGCTGCCTCTAACTTCTTGATGTTAATTGTAAAAAGGATCATTAAACACGTTATATTTTTATTACAGTTGGTGGAAGCCAAATTCAGCTCTCAGAAATAGTTTATCTGACGGTCGGATGAGAATCAGTGTCTAGAAAGAGGTGAAAAACTTGCAGCTCAACCTGTTTGGTAACTCGCTTCTTTTAATCCAGAATTAAGGGAAATAAAGTGGAATCTTGTTACTCTAAACTGTTCAGTGTAAAATTCCAGAGATTTTCTGCATAAAATGAAAATATCAGATTCAGGCTGGAAATTCTGAAAGGATTGGGATTTTCTCTGAAATTTAAAATTTAATAAAATTTTTATAGAACAGTTTGGAAAGACTGCCATTTTTCGCTGAATCTGCTTAGAAAACCAAAATAATATGCCAAAATGCCAAAACCCATAAATGATGTAAACTGACTTCTGTTGTTGACTGACATTGCATCACAATGACGATCCAAAAACTTTAATATGAAGACCGGTTCGGAACTCTAATATTTCATGATGTTAATTATAAAAAGGATCATTAAAAGTGTTACATTAGACGTCTTCCGTCTCACCTCCTGTTGTAAATCTGTTTTGTTCCCATTGCTCGTTGTCTCCGCTTTCCGGCAGATGACAACCAGTAGCTTAAAATAGTGCTTTATTTTAGTAGGGGTTTAGTAGTAAATCACATGTCAAGGTACAAAAATACGATTTCAATTCCATTTAATTCACTTCACATCATATTACATGGCAAAAAGCTAGTAAAACATGGCTTGTCATTTTTATTCCTGTCTTCTCCTAGTTGTTTCTCCTGATCAGTAGAAAGTGACGTGATGATATGGATGACTGTTTTCATTTTGGATCGAGTCTATGTTTTCAGTGATTTTTTGCTTTTTCAACACAAAGTAATCATAATTTCTTCAATACTAATTTTGTCCAGTTGATAACAGTGTCTGATGAAGCATGCACAAGTTTAACATAGTATACAGGCAGGATCCAGAGCTTAAATGCATGCTGTTCTCACCTATTAATATTCGCGATGGGCCACATACTTCAATAAAGTACTTGCCAATAGGGGTGAGCGGAGTTTTCACAATAGCGATATCATTGATGATATCACAAAATACTGTTTTTCTCTCTCTTTTTATTAATTTAACGAACATAGTAGTTCAACAGGTTTCATGACAGGAATATCTTGCCTTCAACATATTCATAAAAATCAATTCAAAATCTATATCAAATTCTGCAGCAGAATAACATAAATGTAATATAAGTACAACAATATTCCTGACTGTTCATTGTATAAATGTAATTAGTGGTGTAATCAGTTTGAAATATCAAGTAAAAAGTAAACAAAATGTATTTTTCAATTTATTGAAAACAACAAATCAAATAATATGGCATAAATGAACTCAACTAACCCTTATCAAGTGAATTGCACAGTCTGCAAATAAAAAACAACTACTGAATATTATAAAATATTAAGTAATGGAGTTAGACACAAAAATAACATTTATCCAATAAGACCGGTCTGAAAACAGTAACTTGAGTAAGATTCCGATCCTGCCTAAAATATGAATAGTACACAAAAAATATTTGGCAGACGTAAATTAACTTAGGCTACACCTGTACAACATAATCACCACCAACTCATAGTATCTCAATATTTTTACTCCGGCATCAAAAATTATCCCAGGATTATGCTGAACGGTACGATATGGCACACCCCTACACTGGCAAGTATATCGTGATAAGTGAGCTAGCCTAGGGTGTAGGGGTGCACAGTGCAGAAAATCTCACAATTCGATTCAGATTCTTGGGCGATCATGATTCGAATCAAAATTGATTCATGATTTATAAATCGGGATTCAATACACAGATGAATTTGCTACCAGATTGCTGTTTTAAGTGACTTTTCCCATTTGACTGTGGTAGATCAACTAAAATTCACGCTGAATCAGATGTAGTTTATAAAATGTACTGTATGTACGCATACTGACTGCATTTCCTTCATGCTCACACCAAGGAGGTCTATCACATTGCACCATGTATAGGACTGACGAGCTGACTCATGTCGGGGGAAAAGTAAACTTTGTGCCATTACGTTAGTTGAAAAATATGAATCGATTTTTGGGAATGCGTGAATCGATTTTGAATCAGCAGAAAGAATCACAATTAGATTCGATTTTTTTGGCACACCTCTGCTAGGTTACCAAGCTATATTTCAGACAGTGTCCAGAGTGAGCTCATATAAGTTTAAATGCATGCGTAGCAAGTTTCATTTGTAATGCTTTCTGAACACCATCTACAGTATCTCCCTAAAACTAAAACTAAAAAGGTTTTGCGGCGTACACGGCTTCTCGCATGCCAAATTGGCTTAACTTTGTGAATTTTTCCCCCTTCAGGCCACTGCTAATTATCAGCAGATTAAGACCACTGTAGTCACTAATGCTCTTATTATAAAAGACTAATCCCACCCTCAACATGAATTAAATTCACCTGACCGCCTTCTTCTCAGACTTTTTCGGGGCAGCGAGGAACGTTTTATCCATCCGTCTCCGACTCGACTGAAATGCAGATTTGAAATCACAATACGAGAGTTAATTGAGACACATTCAGCTGGAACGATGTGGCAGATTTATCTTAACGTTGTGGGAAATTTGACAGCTTAATTGCAGTTTTTATCAGAAGATAGAAGCTGGGAGCCTCGTCGTTTAGATTAATCATGGCGTTCCATCAGATTATCCGGAGGCTGATATTATACTTTGTCATGTGTTGAAGTTTTGATAGTTCAGCCTTAATGGAAGCTTACTCATCCTTCACACACACACAAACACACACACACACACACACACACATACACACACACACACTTTCCTGAAGCTTCCAGGTATATTTAGCCTTTCATGACTCAGAACGTCTTGTATCTTATTATCCTGCTTATCCATTATCCTTGATCTGTTTAACCTTCTCACCGACTCGGCTTTATTTGTGATGATAGTTTTAACAGCTTCCCGTGGGGTCTTTAGTGGGGAGAGGGAACCCGAATTCCATCATGATATTATCTTTTAATAAAACTAGACCATGCATTTACTATAAAGTGACATTAAATTATGTTTGATGTTTTCATTTCGGGCTTGTTGATCACTGAATCGATGTATTGTTGGAGATCAATGTATTGTTACATCCCTAGCTACAATATGTATGATCGATATTTTGATGTTGGATCAGTGCAATGGACTCATTGATGTATTAGGGTGGTGTTACACCCCTACTTACAATACAGGTGATGTCTGATAAATGTTTTCATTTGGATCAATGCTATGGGCTTGTAGATCGTTCAATTGACGTATCAGTCTACAGTGATACATTGACATCGGTCAGTATCTGTACAGCTCTAGTTGCAATATGTATGCTGTTTGATCAACGATTTTATTTTGGATCGATTCTATAATTGAGTCGATGTATCAGTGTAGACGGATGTATCGTCACAGCTAGGGGTGGGTAATGGCAAGGACCTCACGAAACGATACATATCACGATACATGGGTCACGATATGATTGTCACGATATATTGCAATACTGTACATATTGCGATATTGTACAGTTCACTGAAAATGTGAAAACAGAGCTGAAATGCAAGTTGCTGTGTACGATCTGGGTGGTCTTAATGAATCACATTACATTAGTAATTCAGCCAAAACTCAGAACTGAATTTTAACTTTGTCTTTGCATTTTAACACACTGAACTAGTGAACACGAAAAACATAAAAATAAAGTGCATAAGACTGAAAATAAGAAATTAAAGTGCCCAGTCAGTTATCTGTGGCTGCTTGTGGTGCATGATTCTCCCCCTCGGAAATATCCATTTTTGGAGCTAGAAACCGATATAGTATATTGTGGAAGGAAATATTGCGATATATTGGTGTATCGATTTTTTTGCACAGCCTTAGTTACAGCCCACTTTGCTATATGTCTGATGTCTGATAGATGACAAATACTATGGGCTTATAGATCGTTGAATTGAAGTATCGATCTACAGCGATATATATCAGTATCGGTCAGAATTGATGTATGATTACACCCCTAATAACAATATGTATGATATTTGATCAATGTTTTTACTTTGGATCGATTCTATGATTGAGTCAATGTAGCACTGATAACTGATATATCGTTACAGCCCAATTTGCTATTAATCTGATGTCTGATAAGTGTTCTAATTTTGGACTGATGCTGTGGGCTTGTAGATTGATAAATTGATGTATTGATTAACATTGATACATCGGTTGACAGCGATACATCGGTATTGGTCAGATGTATTGTTACACTTCTAGTTGCAATATGTATGACGTTTTTATTTTAGATCGATTCTATAATTGAATCAATGTATCTGTGAAGACTGATGTATCGTTAAAGCCCAAGTTGCTATATGCTATGAGCGTGTAGATCGTTGAACTGATGCATCTATCTACATCGATTTACATCGATACGGCGATCTATATCAGTGTATCGATGTAGATTAATGTACTGTGGCTTGTTAATGATTAAAATTATATATTGATGTGCATTAATATATAGTTACACCCCTAGGATTCAAAAACGCATAATGTCTGATTCATTTTGGATCCTTGGTATGGGCCTGTTTTAGTGTAGATTGATGCATCGTTACAACCCAACCCCCGTTCCAAACAGTTTTATCTCAACAGCTGTTCTGAGCCGAAAGCTAAACTGGGATAAAGGCGACGTGCCACAGACGGCAGCCTCGTCACGAGCGCCAGGGTTATCTTTGCTGTAAAAGAAAGGGGAGGGAGAGATGCCTACCTACGCTGGCGCACTGTGACCTTAAACGCAGCTTATCTGCACCGCCTGACTCGCTTCTTATCAGCCACAGCTGGCTGCGAGCCCCAGTTCAGTAGCCGGGGCACGTTGCAGAAGAGACGGCGTGACCATTGAAGTGGGGTCACCTCTGAGTGTGTGTGTGTGGGGCATACTCCTGGCACAAACTCAACACCTCCTTCCTCTCGCTCGCTGGGCCCCTAACGTACGCGCATTCACGGCGACGAGGGGCCTTAAAAACCCTCTCCTTAAAGGAAATAAGGCCTCTACCACTTTTGTTTTGCTGCCAGGGACATTTGTCATATAACAGCGTTGCTAATATTCCGAAAATAGCAGCGCGATAAATAAAAAGAGGCGGCCAGCCGTTTCAGCCGCGCCCCGCTGCGGCTAATCAAGGGGAAAGAACAGAAAGCGGGACTTCCTTGTTAAATTCCAGCGCGGTTATGTGAGACCGACTCGATAAGGACATTTTTGGGGCTTGATGTATGCAATTGTTTTTCTTTTCTTATATGCAGTGCTGCAAAAGTGGAGGGTTTTTTTGGTTGTTGGTTCGCAGGAAATGCAAAAGGACGGCTACTTCTTTGAAAGATAATGAAAGAGTGCACATTGGAGCAGAGCTCAGTGGCTGAGAGAGAGAAAGAGGGAGAGGGAGAGAGTGCTCTGCTTTCTGGCTTGCTGTCAGCTCCCGGGGAAAATGTATTCTTCCCTCGTTCTCAGCCTATTGTCTCTCTTCTCTCGTTTGGCCCGAGCTGTGCTTCCACTATACTTCTGTGTGGGAGGCCGCTGGACGGAGTAAAGAGACTCACTTTTAGGTCCTGCAGCACTTTTATTTTAAAGTTAGAATAGACTTTTGATGTGTGTAAAGCTCGAAATGCAGGTGTATGTTTCTTAGAACTGTTAGAGCAACCAATATTATACAGATCTGGATAAATTTGGCAAAACATACAGTATATACAGTATATATATTTATTTATTTTACTCATTAAGAAATTTTTAAGTGAGCGAGTGATTTGTCATTGTGAACACACCACTGCCCAGTATGACCTCTGCCTTTGTCCCTTCTGTGAAAGAGCAGTGGGCACCTTTTTTTGGCAGTGCCTGAGGAGCAGTGCTTGGGGACAGTACTTTTCTAATGAGTACCTCAGTGGTACCTTTACCGGTCCGGGATTCAAACCGGCGACCTTCATATCATCAACTCCCTAACCTTTATGCTACCGACTGCCCTGACCCATCCGAGATGAGCAGTGCTTGGGTACCTTTCTCATAAGTACCTCCGTGGTACAACTGAGGTACAACTGCCCCACTAAAAATAGCCCAAGTACAAAAGTTAGTAGCGTAACTATTAGGGTGTTCGAGCTGTGATCAGAAGGTCGCCGGTTTGAATCCCTGACCAGCAAAGGTACCACACTACTCTCCTGGCGCTGCCAAAAACTTCCCATTGCTCCTTTACAGATGGGTTAAATGCAGAGGTCACATTTTGTTGTGGTGCACTGTGTTCGCTGCTGTGATGTGTTCACAATGACAAACGAATCCTGGTCGTGTGTAAAACCAGCGTTGGGCCCTTGAGCAATGTTCCTAACTCTAAGTGGCTCAAGGACAGATTGTTCCTGTAACTAAACAGGCTTTACCAAAAACAATGTGTGACTGCTGTGCGGTGATGGGGGTGGTCTAGTGGTCATGGGTTCGAGGCCTACCTCCAGCACTGTTATCACTGGATGCCTGAGCTTGCCCTCAGCGAGACTGTCCCTGACATTTGGAAGTGAAGCGTTCGTCGTGTTTCCCCGAGAGCCCTGTTGTAGGGTCTAAACCACTCGACGTTAGCCTCTCTAGTGAGTGAGATGAGATGAGATAAGTGAGATGGGTTGGAGGGAGGAAGATGAGATGCTGGCATCCCGCAGATCAAACCCCGCTTTTGTCCTGAGAACTGATCCCTGTTTGTTCTGGCAACGCTCTGGGCCGACCGCACCCGGAACACTGCATATTCTCATTGTCTGAAACAGTAGGTAGACGTTCAGCTCATGGGTTGTACTGAAGCTGCAGTGTTAAGCCCGCTGTTGTTGTTCGACTGTATCAGTGATGCTGGGAGACATTCTTAAAGGGATGCTACAGAAGATGGCAGACCTGACTCACAGTAAACAAGAGCTAAAGAGGCTGTTTTGAAGAATACATATGATAGAGATGGAAATTTACATTTACAGCAGACACTATCATCCAGTTAATCGAAAATCTGATTTTTAAAGAACCTAAACTGACTTTCAGAACCTCTAGTCGATGTAACATGATTTTTGGTGGATTATTTTTGAATAATCAGTACTGTACATACCTTATCAGTGAAATATGAAGGCCAAAAAGAAACAAAATATAATAAGGTCACTGACATGACAGCAATATTTTTGTAAGTAAAATGTTCATTTTAAACCAAGAAATCAGATTATAGTTACTAGATTATGTGAACAAATGGTTTATAACTATGATGTGAATAGCTAGTGTACTGATTGCATTCATTTGTATATTGTATCGTAAAAATACTAAATACCTGGCCATAATAATTCAATAATCTTAAAATATTGGATATACACAACACAACAATAAAATCATAATGTGAAAAATAATGTGAAAAATTCATTACAAATAATACAAATATATATATATATATATATATATATATATATATATATATATATATATATATATATATATATATATATTTAGAATAGAAATAGATTAAAAGCTTGAATTTAACCTAATGACCCTTTCAAAATGTATTTAGAATTTAGAAGCTTTATTTGTAATTGACTAATAATCATTTATCCATTGTAATTGATTCAAATAAATCTTCAATTAATCAGGGTATCGTTTGAAGGTCATATCATCCAGCTACTTTTCAGCACAGCTCATAAATGGACTTTCTGTCTTCTTCCCCCTTCTCCTCCTCCTCCTCCTCCTCCCCTGCAGGCTAATATTGGACAGATGGACACTGCCAAGGAGATGTGGAAAATGATCATGGGGAACCTCGCGCTAATTCAGGTACGAGAGCTGCCGAAAGTAGAGAAGCCGTTTATGTAACTTCTTACCCTTTATCGAATTTACAGTCCTGCACTCTCCAGCCCCCGGCTCCCCGGCTAGCAGCAGTGTAAACTTGAGATTGTGCAATGTTTGAACAACCTTTCTTTATCTCCATGGAAAACAACAAAATCCTGGGTACGATTCTGCTTTGTACGAGGAGTAAATCCTACTTGAAGGTTCACATTTGGCCCAGTTGTGCAAAGCTTAATGTGGGCATTTCTGCAAAAAATGTCAATGTGGTTGTTCAAGTTTTGTAGCTGTGGCATGAAGACTGGTCAAGTAGAAAGTGCATTGAAGTGAATAGGGAAAGCGAGGGATGATAAACGTAAGGAAAAGATGAGTGTGGGTGGAAACAGATTGAGATGTGTGTTCAGTGAGGTGTCCTGAGGTGGCATAAGAACCGTGTTGACTGTCGTGTGAAAACAGATGAAGGAAACCTTTCGAGTCCCAAATCCTATGTATTCTTAATGAGAGAAAACTAAAATGAACGACAGAAATAAAGGATGAAAAAGACTGCGGGACTAATGCGATTTTCTGATTTTTATTCCACACACTTTTTTGACCGCTACTCCTGCTACAATTTTTGTGCTAGAAACTTAGTTCCAACTGTAAAACGTGTGGCCTATTATGATGTGTGGTGCTTATATACACGTTTTTGATACGTGCACTCGTTCACGAGTTCTGTCCATTTTTCCATCCGTTTTTTCCCCATAGGCTAACATGGAGCTCAAATTTCGATGTTTTACCGCACAGCGTTTTACTGTGAAATCGGCAAACGCTGAATCGAGATAATATCGTATCGTGATAAAGCTTGTCCAAATGAAGAGAGGACAAACAGAGATAACATGCTAGGAGGAGATAACGAGAAAGGCCCACAAGCTCAGCCTTGCGTGTCCTTATCACAGGTTCAGGCCACCGTGGTCGGCTTCCTGGCCTCCATCGCTGCTGTCATTTTCGGCTGGATTCCCGAGGGTCAATTCAAGATGGGTCACGCAGTGCTGCTGTGCGCCAGCAGTGTCGCTACGGCCTTCATCGCCTCCTTGTTGTTAGGTGAGAATCCTGCCTTCCTTTCACTCAGGAAAACTAGCCTTTATAATTCGTAGCTGCAGGAAGGTGCGTTGCTTTTGCTATCCATCTATCAGCCCTTTGGTGCCCGTTGTTAAACTCGCTGATATGGAGCTGTGTTGTGGAAATTCATTCTTGAAGAAAAGATAAGGCATGGGCCAAATCCTAATAATGGGAACGCAGTCTAAGCACCATTTGGGCGCTATAAATACGCTCGCCAGACGAGAGATATCCAAAACACCCCATACAGCCCAGGTTCCGTTGCGTGTGAGTAACACAAGCCAAGTGGGCTATTAGTGTACTAAAAAATAAGTATACTCAGCTTTTTATATACTGCAGAGATACTAAACAAAGTTTTACTTAAGTGAAAATACAAATACATGTACAAAGTGAGTCAAAGAAAACTTTAGTTATTATTAGTTTATTAGTATAGTATTATTAGTTTATTCTTGACAGGGATTATTTGTTCATAAAGCATAGCCTAAAAGAGCATGTTGAAACAATTTTATTTATTTATTTTATTAAGCTTTTATTTCAAATCTACAAAAGTAGTGAAAGTCTGTACTCCTACACTTTTGTTTATGCCTGTCATGTAGTTAGAGACATTTAATTAAATGTAAGAAGATAAATGAGTGACTTTGGACAGGGAATGATATAATAAAATATCTTTATTGGAATTTTAAGTCATATTGCCTAGTACTAACTAGTCACAGTTGAGTTTGCAAAACTGAAAAAGACTTTAAACATTATGAACTAGAAAATGAGTATAGTGCTATTAGTATAGGATTACTTTAACAATAGTGTACTCACCATCTGGAAGATATACTAGTTCTAGTACTAATGGTAGTACTAATACTAGTACTTTAATATTAGTACAGTCACCACCTGGAAGATATTTTTACTTTGGTTTACTTAATGGAAACAAACTCGTCCGCTAAGTTCCCTCTCTACTGTGAAACAGGCCTCATCATGATCGGGGTGATCATCGGCTCCAGGAAGGTTGGCATTAACCCGGACAATGTGGCCACGCCCATCGCTGCCAGCCTCGGGGACCTGATCACGCTGGCACTGCTGGCTGGCATCAGCACAGGACTCTACCAGGAGCTGAGTGAGTAAAGACCGCCGGGGCACGGCTGCTTTATAGTTTATAGTCGGCTTACAGCGCTGTCCGCCACACTTTACTAAAGTCATGGTGGCGAGCTGTAAAAACAGGAAAATACAAGTCACCATAGACTGGATAAATATAACAATTAAACTTCCCAGTCTGACTTTTTAAACATAAAAATAAACACGATATCTACTGAAAATAAAAGGAGTGTGTGTTGTTCGTACTTTGAAAAGAGTTTGTGGCTAAACCTTGGCTCTGAAGTTTACCGTCGAGGAGAAGTGCTACTCTGAGTAAGCAAATAGCTATGCAAGGAGTAATTGCATGTTTTTTTGTTTTTTAGCAAATGCTCAAAACTTGATTACAAGCTCGAATTGTCTGAATATAAAAACAAGTGCTCATAAAAGGTCAAACCCAAAACCTGTTGTCCAGAGTGGACTGTTTAATGTCTAAGAACCCTGAATGTGGCGGCTAAACTACTCCCCAAAAGAATGTCTACAGGAATATCTCCGTCATGGATCTGGTCTGTCGCTTGCCACCAAAGTTTCATAACCGTCTGAGGTTGGAGTTGTAATTAAAGTGTTGCTCGTAGTAATTGTAATTTAAGTATCCAGTAAGACAAATAAAAACTCAATCAAAGTGCTTTTCTTTACAGGTTATAATGACTACGCTAACCCGCTGGTGTGCATCATTTTCATCGCCCTCACGCCAATCTGGATCTTGATCGCCCGAAGGACCCCCTCTACCCGAGAGGTGCTCTATTCGGGGTGGGAGCCCGTCATTATCGCCATGGCAATCAGCAGGTACACCTTTGCTGCGTTGACTTCACCCCAGTCTTACTGCAAATTGTTTCGTTCCATGAAATCAGTTTAAAATGAGTTTAATTTGCTCCATCCTTTGCAGCGTTGGGGGACTCATCCTGGACAAAACAGTGTCCAATCCTAACTTTGCAGGAATGGCAGTTTTTACGCCAGTCATCAATGGTGAGTCCACTGAGTTCCAGTCCATCTCAAAGTTCATTATTAGCATGCTATTCAAGCTAAAATTAGCCAAGCTGCTATTTTAATAATAGTAGTTAGCTACACTAACACTGCCACACAAAGCTTGCTACATCAAAGCCACTTCACAGCCACAAATTCTTGCTTCCAAATTTTTGATGGTTTCCAGACCATTATGTTCACTTGCTGTGACGTAACCAAGAGGTCATGGTGTAACTTTGGCCAGAGGTTGTGCTGCAAGCTCATTTATTGTAACTCACATAAACTCAGTAGAACTTCTGTAAAATGTGCCAAAATAGCTTGTAAAGATCTCTGTTTCCCTGCTGAAGGTGTGGCCGGTAATCTAGTGGCAGTGCAGGCCAGTCGGATCTCCACCTACCTGCACATGAACGGACTTCCCATTACAGAACCCAACCCCTCTCCCCAAAAATGCATCACACCCTGCAGTACCTTCTTTGGGTCAGGTAAGCGTTTTGACCTTTTTAAATGGAAAAATTGAATCGATATAATGTCATACGTTGAAGGATTCAAGACTTTGGTTGATAGAACTTGGGTTGGATTACGGCTAAGAAATTACTGGCAAACTAGGTATGTAACTCACAAGTTTTGGCACGATACGATATGATATCAATGCAGTGGACAACAATTTAACGTCTGCCGATATCATATAGTCTGCAACAATATGATTTCGATTCAATTCAACTTGACTCAACAGTCAGTGATCGATATGAGACACTAAAAAACAGACCTTTTAACATAACAGTGGTGTGCAAAAAATTGAATCGAATCGAATTGCGATTCTTTCTCTATCAAAAAAATCGATTCCTAACCCTAACTCTAAAAGCTACATTTGATTCAGTGTGATCTGCCACAGTCAAAGGGGAGAAGTAACTCAAAATAGCAATCTGGAAACAAATTCATCTATGTATTGAATGCGTGAATTGTTTATGGATTGTGAATCGATTTTGAACCGAATCATAATCGAATCGAACTGTGAGATTTTCTGAATCGTGCACCTCTACTGTTTATTATGAAGTAATATTTCAGTATGTATGATGTCTGATTAGTGTTTTTTAATGATTGAATCGGTGTGTTGTTACACCCCTACTTTAAACCCAGAAACAACCTGCTTGGAATTGCTGTTTAAGTAACGGTGCTTTAACACCATCTCTTCCTGAACAGGGGTGAATTCTCGTTCTGCGCGAGTGCTCTTCCTCCTGGTGGCTCCCGGTCACCTGGTCTTCCTCTATACCATCAACTCCATGCGAGGTGGACACACCACTCTCACCTACATCTTCATTGCCTTCTACCTGGCTGCTGCATTACTACAGGTAAAACTTAGAATGCCAAGAAAGAAGCAGATTATGGTATAAAAACCACAGTCTTTTTTATCTTAATACAGTCTTAGCATACTTTTCTATGCGGTAGTAAGCATCTCGGGAAATAGCCGGCGTTGTAGCTTAACGGCTATCTATGCACTAGGTAGAGCACATGGAGAGTCACACGCGCCGTGTTTGACTTGGTACACCATATAGGGCGGGAAGTGACTTTTCCTTGAAATGTTGTGCACTACGCTCGAAATGCTTTGCCCTCACTTAACTTGGCACTGTTAGAAATGTCAGAGCTATGACGCTAATTTTGTGCCAATATCCTGAGCGTGCAGTGGAGCTTTGGTGAGCAAAATAACTTTTCAAGTTGTACCAGGACCTTGGGTATTCATCACATAGCTAAACCATGCCAAATAATCCTCACACAACAGCATAAAAAATAAAAGACCACAAAAAACAAAAAGGGGACCGTATGGGTCAAATGCAGAGGTCAGATTTTGTTATGGTCACTTCAGATTCACCTTTTATTGCTCCCTGCAGGTGATGATCCTCCTGTACCTGGCTGACTGGATGGTCCAGTGGATGTGGAGGAGAGGGATGGACCCTGATAACTTCTCCATTCCCTACCTGACCGCTCTGGGCGACCTGCTGGGGACTGGCTTTTTGGCCCTCTGCTTCCATATCCTGTGGCTGATCGGGGACCGGGACTCTGACGTCGGTGACTGAACACTAGCTGGAGCAACCGCCGGACCTCACGCCATCCTCTCTCCAAGCCAAGACGAGCCCTTATTTATAATACCGTGTAGAGTAACTATACAGTACCTACATTATGATGGCTACAGTAGCCTTGATGCTTGTAATGATGACTTATAATACTATTGCTTTAGTATGGATATGTAATGGTTATTACATTATTGCTTATCTTCTTGTGGGAGAACGAGAATCCTCATTATTTTTCAATGGGGACGTTCAGCCCCCCTTTTTTACGGTCAGTTCTGTTGGCAGCGATGAAAAGGCAAAACAAAAAATAAGTACTTGAAATTTTCACAAGCAGCAAGTCACCAAGTTCTCTGTGCATAGTGCTATACACGAGAAATAATTCCTTTTGAAGGCAAGTTTTTAGTCGGTTTTTAGGAAGCGAATAATGGCCTCCTATCATTTAGCAAATTTAACCTTGTCTCTTAGGCGCTGGACCTGACCTGAAACTTTACACATGATGTGCACAAACTTCTTAGGGCTATACATTCAGGTTCAGATCCTGATTTATTTTCAACGAGTTTAAAGAGGAGTTTAAAAAATCTAAATGGGATTTATCCGTTGTTTACTTTGCACAACAAATGGTAAAACAGCCTTTGTCTAAATGGAGGTGCGTTCACATGTGTACGCGGGACAAAAGCAACGTAATTTAACGTAAGGTTTGCTGCTTTGCCGTCACTTTTCCTGTCTGTGTATTGCTAAATTTCAGGAAAAAATATCAGGATAGTATCTGGACAATTGGTGATGTCCGTTCCTCTACCCTACATTTTAACGTGAACGACCGTGAACACCACCTTACAGTAGCAGAAACTTGAACTTACAAATGGAACAGCTTGCTTTAAGAATAAGAAGAAAAGACAGAAAAATAAAAATGAGCAGGTAAATCTGAGCTCAGTACTAAGCCTTAGAAAAATAAACCCTTTAACTTGTTTAAATCACTAGTAAATGCATGTGAATGCACAAAGTCTGGGTGGAATGTGTTTCGACTCAAGTCGCCGATCTCTTAATAGTGAAGATTTGCATCTTTTCTTTTTATCTTCTACGATGGGGCCAGCAGAATGGATTGTGCAGGGCACATAACATTTTTAAAAATATATATATTACTCTTAAAATTCCCTTTTTTTTCCTTTTTATTTTGTTATTTTGATCTTTTCTTTGTTTGTCTTTGCCATTGACTCGTCTCTCTCGGCTCTCTTGGCGCCCGATTCATGCCTCATGAAAATGCAACACGTACTGTAATATCATTCTCTGCTGGAGGACTTTCAGCTCCCGGTCCACTAACTCACCGACCCGTCTAGGACTCGCACGTGCACAACGAGCAAATATGCGACACGCCGCTCTACGACTCATTCAACTGTTTTATGAACTTGTCTTACCATGCAACAGTGCAGCTTGTGTGGCCACGGTGGTCCCGACGCAGCCCCTCTGGGGACGGGATGCATTCTATTTATTTCTAGAGATGCATACAAAGCAAATTGTATATAATATATTTATTCTATAAATAAGCTGAAGTTGTGTATTTTGTCATTCTATTCACTGTCTCAGTTTTACATTTTTGCTTTTTATTTTTGCATCGGGCCAGTAGAGGTGTTATTTACTGTACATTTCTGCTAGTTTTTATTTTTGTTTTTAACTTAACATATCAGACGTTGGTGCCTAATACCCTACAAAACCTCACAAACTGGTTCAGTAGTGCACTGAACGTAGGACGCCTTAACAACGTGACGATTAGCTTGTTTTATTTTATTATTATGATGTTTTGTAATTGGGCGAGTTGATTTTTCTGTTGATTTTCACATGAGAAATCGCACGATAAGACCGTCAGCAGAGGTGGTTTAGAATAATCAGTGTCTGATCATGCATATAAAGTCTAAAAATGGGGATTATACCAAAACTTGCCGAGTTTATATATATAAATATACTGTGTGTATGAGATGAAATATTGCTTTACGGTACTTTCCTCCGAGGTTTGGAGATTCGTAACTGGGATCCCAAAAGTCAGCCTCCGCCACAGGCAGGAGTAAATCAGACTTTTTGGATCACTTAATGAAAAAGGAAAAATATGGTTGTAAAAATTGTTCTGGTTTGGGGGGGTCTGATGTACGCCTGTCACAGAGGCCTGGCCGTGCTTGTTAAACGATTGTATGAATGAGTTTCTTCACTGCAAAAAAAAAAAAAACAAAACCCTAAATTCATCTTGAATTTTTAGGAGTTTCTCACTCTGAGATTCTCTTAAATCGTGAAGGTATTTACAGAATCTGATTTCTAGACACATATAATTATTTTAATCTCAACTTTTAAAAAATTAAAAATGAATAAAGTTCAAGATGCTTTCACCTCCCTTTTTTGCAGTGACGTGCTTCCTTTGACCCCGCCTGATGCACTCTGCTGTTCATGATTGGTCTCAACAGCGGTACTTGTAAATTGCTGGAAAATAAAGGAATATAATATTTTGTATTACTTTTTTGTGTGGCTCATTTCCTTTTTCCGCTCAGTTCAGTTTCCAGGGAGACAAACGCTTTACCAGATAGTAATTATTCACTAAGTAATATGTAAAATGTTGAGGGATTGAAGTTTGCCTCATTTGCCATCATCATCATCATCATGAATTTTCAAAGCTCAGAAATTCTTTGTTACTGTGTGTGTTGCAGGAGATTATATTACTGCTGTCTAGATGCAGTTCTCTCATCCCAGGGATGTATTACAGTGAGGCAGAGAGGACGTCTCTAATCCTGATCATGTCTTAGTCAGCAGAGGTGGCTCTGAGAGATTTGAGGGAGTGATGAGTGTTGAAGCAAATGACAGCAGACAAGCAATGTTCTAAAATCCTTTACCACCTGACCCAAACAGTAGCGACACATTTCTGAGTGGCTTTTCCACCACTCCTTTTCCACTAGACCTGACCAGTCCCAACCCAACCAATACTGGAGTCGCTTTTACCATTCTGAGTTGCTTTTCCACTACAAACCCGACCCATAATGTTCTCAGTTGCGTTTCCACTACAGCTGACCAGACGCAGTCAAACCTAACCCATCCTGTACCGTTTTGAGTTGCTCTTCCACTACAACTGAACCAAACTCAATTAACATTTACATTTACAGCATTTAGCAGATGCTCTTATCCAGAGCGACTTACAACAGTGCTTTGTAGTCCACGACTGTTCTTTGATCTGTAAAGCTATGTTTAAAATTAACAACCGTCATTAAACCAAGTTACCGCCGACTAAGTTTTATACTTTAACGAAAATGGGATAGAGCAAACGAAAGTTCATAGACAAACATATATTTTGGGGGGGGTTGTCTGTTTTGTTTTTGGGGGGTAAGACAACGTAAACAGTAAGGGGTAAATTAATCCCCTGGATACTCTTTGAAGAGGTGTGTCTTCAGATGATGTTTGAAGACAGCAAGGGACTCAGCAGTTCTTATGGCAAGAGGAAGTTGGTTCCACAACTGAGGAGCCAGCACTGCAAAGAGTCTTGATGCATGTCTTCCTCTTCTTTTAAGTAGAGGTGGTTCTAGACGAGCAGCACTTGATGCTCTGAGAGAATGAGAAGTGACATGTTGTTTAATCAGTGCTGATAAGTAAGGGGGTGCTGTTCCAGTCTTGACCCAACCCATGCTGTTCTGAGCAGCTTTTCCACAACACCTGACCAGACCCGATCCGACCTGCCATGTACCAACCCGTACAAGGAGGAACCAGGAGGGACGTAGATTGACTGAAGGCAATGTTAACATGAGAGAAGCTGAGGAATAGAGAGCTTCCTTTTGCCATTCCAACGCCAGGATCCTCATAGATGCACGGCACGGGGGGTCACGAACAGAGGCTTCTTATGCATGAGGCAAAAAGAGAGAAAGAGCGTCAGACTCAGGAAGACTGGCCGTCATTGTTCTCACACAGATGTGCCGTGGGGTCTCCGGCTCACTAAACAAGAGCTTCACTGGAAACGGCGTACAACATAAACAGAGAGACAGGGATTTAAAACAATGTCCTCATCAGAGACAGAGATCACTTCCGGGTCAAACGGGTGGTGTCTCTCTCTCTCTGTCTCTCTCTCTCTCTACTCGACCAAGTAGGGAACGACGTTTTAAGTGTCGGTGCACTCTTCTACCCCAACAACGCTTGTAATCATATTTTTGAATTGCAACATAATGAGTCAGGGTCCATGTTACACCACTAATTAAGTGAACAGATAAATGAATTTATTGCACCAAGCTGAGGTTTTCAGTGGAGATAATACACATACTCGTTATCTGGTCACTTGAGTGTTTATCACCTTTGGTCGTGTCATGAGAGAGTACAAAGTTTCATCACGCGACGAACACGACCCAACCATTTGGGATGACGGTGCAACTCAAAGAGCTGCTGTATCACCAAGAGATAGAGGCCTTTATCGATCAGCGTGAGTCAGTTTTCTTCTTACAGTGAATGTACGCAAAGCAACCATAACTCCGTTTTATGAAAACACACCACAAATGCACAATTGCATACAGATATATTTTTATATAAATTAAACATAGCATTTTACAAAAAGTCAGTGAAATGTTTGTAGCTTGGATTACAGTATATACAGCACACCAACTTGTACCCACAGATTTCCAAACATTACTTTCCACTCGGCCTAGTCTTGAGGGTGGATGGAGGTCAGGCCCCAAAGCACCTTAAACCACATACCAGTGCTAGGATTAGGAATATTGCATGTAAAGTTGCCAGATTAAAAGAATTCCATACATCTCTTCCGGCACGTCAGCATCCTAAGTTGTTACACATGATGCACACGTGGAAGATTTTTTTTGTGTAATGTTCAATAATAGGGGTGTTGAAATTAATCGCATAATCGATGCATCGTGATGCAGACATGTCTGCATGATGCAATGGCAGACCATAATCGATTATAACCGAGGTTTTTCAACTGGCAGTTTGCTGCCCCCTAGTGGTCTGCATCGGCATTGCAGGTGGTCCACGGCATGCACTCCAGTTTCACTACTGAAATCACTTTTTAAAAATGATTCCTCTTTTCATTTTTAAAAACATTTCCAGATGATTTGGGCATCTTTATGAATAATGAAATTCTTGCAAATAACTAAAAAGTAAAACAAAATTACTCCCTCCCACCCTCAGTCCCTGTGACAGAAGCAGTTGAAAACCCCTGAATTACATCATCACATTGCTTGGTGATTTTCTGGCTATGTCATAAAAATTCAAATTCAATCACGGGAGCATCTATGGCTGCCCAGTTTGCGTGCAATGTGATGTAATGCAGAAAAATGTATGCCATGCATCGTGATGCATTGAGATATCGTATCAAATCGAACTGTCGACCTGATAATAATAATCGAATCAAATTGTGAGACCAGTGAAGGTTCACACCTCTCTTCAATAATGTGTATATGTTATAAATGGGGGAAAACTGGGAGGGACCTCATCAATGTGTGGTTTTTTAATTAAATTTTTTTTCAGTTATAGTTGTAGAACTTTTCTCTCCAGCGTCATCTTCTTCTTTTTCCCCACTTTTTGTCTTGTTAACTCTTTCCACAGTTTGTATCAAAGAGACACTGGCTTCTGTGTATTGCAGGATATTGCATTTCTTTTCAGTAGCCCAGCTTTAACACTATTTTTTCCTTTGTTTTAGGTCAAAAATGTGTAATTTGCTATTTTTCAGCACCACCAAGGTTGTACTGATCTAGTTTGGTCACAAAGGGGCACCGCCATTAGTAACTGTGCTATTACTAGAGGTGTGAACCTTCACTGGTCTCACTAAATAATTCAATTATGATTATCAGGTCAATGATTTTATTTGATGCCCAAATCATCTGCAAATGTTTTGAAAAATAAATCAAATGAAATAATTTTTAAAAAGTGATTCCAGTAGTGAAACTGGATTGCATGTCAAGGACCACCTTCAAAGCAGAATCGTCCACATCTGCATCGCGATGCACTGATTATATGATTCATTTCAACATCGCTAGCTATATTACCATTCTTGTGATGCACTCATTCCCAACGTGAATGTTTATTCATTTTCATTAAGGTGATACTGTAAGAGTAAGGGCCGTTGCAGTGATCGAAAGCTAACCGGTTCAAGTTCCAGACTAGTAAAAGTACCACTTAGGTACTCAGAGCAAGGTACCATACCAAACACTGCTCCCTGGGTTCTGCCAAAAGAAGATGGCCACTGTTCCTTCACAGATATGTCAAATGCAGAGGTCAGATTTGGTTGTGGTGCACTGTGCGACGATACGTTTCTTTACATTTTTAGCACACATCCATCACATTATTGCTTCAGGAATTGCTCGTACCAGTTACAGGAGCGATCCGGGTTTAAGGCTCTCGCTCACGGCCACAATTCGGTTAGTGCTGGAGGTAGGATCAGTGGGGATTAACCAGAGTCTGTCACTTTGCCACTCACCGTGGGAGTGATTGAAGTCAGGTGCAAACTTACCACTGCTGTAGGTTAAAGTTTCTCAGCCCTTGGGGCCCTTGACTGGATTGAGGCCCCAAGCCGTGGCCTTGTTGCTTTGCCTGTTGGCAAGCAGTGACTCTGGGCAGAATAAAGTCAAGCTTGAAACTTTGGTCCGGAGGTCAGCGTTCCACAACCAGACCAACACTTATATTGGGCTGGCATGAAGTCGATGGTCTTTTCTTGTAAGATTTTTCCAGTCTGTATCTAGAACTAAATTTTTAAGTGCTTTAGTAGGACATCAAGAGCCAAACCTAAAGTCCTTTGGAATCATATCCACTTTTAATCAAGTGCATTTTAAGAACTAACACCAAAGCCTGACTGATACATTGGTCTGCTAATATTATCATCTGATGAGTTTAAATATCTGGGCTAAAGATGGGTTCAACCTGGGATTCTGAAGAAGTCTTTCGAATAAGTGGTGAAACATGTTTGAGAACCTAAAGTGTAACAGTTGAAGTTCTGAAACCGGTAATGGTACCAGTAAGGTACTTGTGTGCAAGTCACCGTCCCTAAGCACGGTTCTCTTCTACAAAAAGTGTCGTCATTGGCAGAAGTGATGCACTCTCTCTCTCTCTCTATTTCAGCAGGAGATGAGCAGGGGGTTGGTGATGTTGCAGTGACCTGAGGTCACGGTGTCAAATGACCCTGCCTTGACCTCGCCCTTGCCCTCGCCCTCTGTCTCGCTATTCAGGACCTGGCTGGAGAGCAGTTGCCTGCAAAGCGTGTGGACCACCTGAAAAACTGGAGTGGGGTCTGTGGGAAAAAATGAAGACAGTTAGACTTGTGTTGACTCATGTTAAAGGGGGATAAAATGTCAGGAGCTGTGGAACGGCATGAAGAATTACCTTGACCTTTTCTGCTGCATACATCTAAAGTGTCCAGCAGAATTTTACCCAGAGTCCTCCTTGGCACTCTCTGGCAGAAGAATAAAGAGTTAAGTTTTCTTATGGAGTCATATTTTACTGCATCAGAGTTGTATTTTTGTCTCTTTTTAATCAGTATACCTCCACATTCTTTCTGTTTCATCTTTATGTTGCATTAAAAATAGCATAAATGACATGTTGAGCAATTGAGCAGTTTAAATATCAGAACTTTAAATGCAAGCTCTTAAGTTAACGTTCTTAAAAATCTAATGACTTCATGCTACATTTTTGGGAAAATGCTTAAGACTGCATAGCATAATATTTTTAATAGAAATAAATATCTAAAATGAGATTGTGGCCTTTTATAAAAGCTCCATCAGAGGTGAAGTTTAAAGTTTTGGCCACCAGGTGGCAGTCCAGCATCATTGCTTGCAAATGGGTTTGAATATTAAAAGATGGCTGTTTCTTTCTCACAGACCTCTCATCAACGTACTTTGTCACGCAGCTGCAGCAGAAGGGTGAGAGCGTCTGTGAGTTTCTCCTCCAGCAAGGAAAGACGCACTCGCTCCGTCTCCACCATCTGAACCTCCCACCGCAAGCTGTCCACCTCCTCCTGCTTCAGGTGCAGGTCCTGACACACACACACAAACACACACACTAAGTAAGTCACGACCCTACTTTGATGCTTTCTCAGCCGGCTATGTGGGGCTGCAAAATACAGGTGACTCAGGTCACTTTGGTGACCAAGAGGTCATGGGTTCAAATCCTACCTCCAGCACAACCATCACTGGGTCCCTGAGCGAGACCCTTAATCCCGAATTGCTCCTGGAAAACTGGAGCTCCAACAAGGACAAAATTCACTGCTTTGGACCAATTTCCTCTTTAAATAGTTTTTATTAGTTAACGTACAAAAACGATAACCTTTCCTCACCTTTTCTAGTTCTTTTTCATCTGCGAGCAGGTGATGTCTGCGCATTCTCATCTTCACCTCTCGCCCCACGGTGCAGCCGCACTGCTCAGAGTAGTGTCCTGAGTTCTGGGACAGAAGCAGGTGACAGACGGATGACTTCTGACACCTAGAAAAAGGCATATGAAGAAATGATAGAGTTATTATTTGGGGCGTTGTTTTGGTAGCGTAAGGTTAGGGAGTTGGAAACGTGATTAGGTCGCTGGTTCAAGCCCCGGACCGGTAAAGATGCCACTGAGCAAGGTACGGTCTCCAAGCACTGCTGCCACTGCTCTTTTGTGGATGAGGTCACGTTTCATACTTTTATTTAAGTGCAAGTCTAAATGGACGACTTCTATTTTTACCGCGGTAATATTTAACCTTCTCTACTTTAACTCATAGTTCGTGCACTTCGTCCATTACTGCTTGGGAGCAGGTTTGAAGGTGTTTGTGAGGATCTGATTATCCTCTAAAAGTTTTGTGGCTTTGTGAGGATATTGCTCTGTGCGTGTGTTTGTGTTTAGCTGTCCTCATAAGGAAAATGACGTTTTTATAGAAACGTTCCAGGTTGGTAAGATGTGTGTAATATCTTCTCACTCTCGTGCACAGTTGTGAAGTTTGTTGATCAGGCTTTTGGCCTCCAGCAGGCAGCACTGTCCTTCCTCTCTAGTTCTGTCCTCCTCCTCCTCCTCGTCCGATGCTGCTCGGCCCTCTACTGCCCTCTGCAGGCCTTCTGCTGCAAGTAGCAAGATTTAAACTCGTAAAATTTTTGCATGCTTCCTATTAATAATATTGATCAAGTAGCCAATACATGACCAATGCTCAAATTCTATCATCAGCGCTGCACCGAAGCCGTGAGACTAGACCAAGAACAAATTTTAAAAAAGCTTATGATCAAACGAAACAGCATTAACTGGGATGTCATAATCTTACATTATTTGGTATTATCTTTGCAACAAATTCGTCAGATATCCCTTTTGTTCACGCAATCTTTAAAATTTTGTATATTTTGAAAAATGTCAGAAATTAGTGATTTTTGTGGTATTATGAAAAATGGTCTTTTAAACTGAAATATGTCCTTTAAACAAATAATAACAAGCACCGTTTGAAGAAATCAACAGGAAACGTGATATAATAAATTGTTATATAATACATCCGAATGTTATTGTTTTCTTCAGGTATTTTTCATCAGTATGTAATTTCTCCAATGGCCTAAATACTTTGCTTAGTGGCTTCCATTAAGCAACTTTCCATCAGGATTCAAACATATTAAATCATATCCATTAAAAACTATATACAGTATATCCATTATACTGTAAATAAATCACTAGGAAGATTTTCATCACAAACGTGTCTCGGCCACTCTCACCTCCTTTGATGAAGATCTCGTCTCCGCCTGCAGGGAGAACTCGCGGTGTGGGCTCCACAGGCTCTAGTGGAGGTTCAGGTCTGGGCTCCCGTGGCTTTCCGTGGCAGGTGCACTGGGATCTGGGAGAGTGAGCAGTAATAGTGAGGGTTTACCTGCAGTCCATATGTACAGTGTAAAAAGAGAAAATATTTTGTGGTTATTGAAGCTAAAGGAAAATCCCTTTAGGTATGTGGTCAGGTTTTTAGGTATTGGTGAGGACTGTTTTGTGTTTCTGTTTTGACAGATTTGTGTGGCTTCGTGAAGACATTTTTATACATGATGTTGCAGATTTTACATGAAAACCTAAAAGAGGGGAAGGATTTAGTTGTAATGTTATTTAATCATTATGGGATTTAAAGCTAAGGACCTCACAAAGACAGTATTTTATTTTAAACAATATAGTTAAAGTGGGCGGCGCAGTGGCTGGTGCTGCCGCCTCACAGCAAGAAGGTTCTGGGTTCGATCCCCAGGTCGGGCGTAGGGCCTTTTTTGTGTGGAGTTTGCATGCTCTCTCCCTTTGCGTGGGTGTCCTCCGGGTGCTTCGGTTTCCCACAGTCCAAAGGCATGTACTGTAGGTTAAATGGAGACTCTATATTGGCCCGGTAAGGTGTGAGTGAGAGTGTGATTGTGTGTCCCCTGCAGTGTGTTGGCGCCTGCCCAGGGTTGGTCCCCGCGTTGCGCCCGTAGTTCCTGGGATAGGCTCCGGTCCCCAAGATCCCGAGAAGGAATAGTGAATAACTGAATGAATATAGTTGAAATGTGTAATTTGATTATTGAATGTAAAGTTTGGAAATTTCCTGTTTATGTCTAGTTTTAGGGATTTGTGAGGATCTGACTGTTTTCTAAAGGTAGGCAAAGTTGAGATGTGTCAGATTCAGTTTTGTGGCTTTGAGATGACATTTTTATACTGTACATGAGGAAAAAATGCATTTATTGAAAGTTCCAGATTTTCTGTGAAGACAAATATATTTTAATTGGTTGAATTTTAATAGACTATAATTTAGTAGAGTAAAAACTGTGTGTGAGTCCTGCCGGGGTCCTCTGAGGGACGGTGTTTAGTTTCAAATGTATACTTTTGTAATAAAAAAGACATTTATATATGTTACATGTATATATTCATTCCTTTATTATCTGAACCGCTGAATCCCAACCACGGTCGCAGGGGGATCGGAGTGTATCCCGGGAACTATGGGCGCGAAGCGGAGACCAGCCTTGGGCAGGCCCCAACAAACACATGCTCTCAGTCACACCTTACAGGGCCAATTTAGAGTTGCCAATTAACCTACAGTGCATACTTTTGGACTGCGCCAAGGATATTTTGTACATGAAGATTTTTCTCCAAAGCTATAGAAAATGTGTAGGTTTTTATGTGAACAAGTAAAAGAAGTAAAAGATTTGCAAGATATGGTTTGGGTTAGGTGTAGCTTGAGTGGAGTCAGTGGAAGGATAGCAAGATGTGGGGTGTGTGTGTGTGTGTGTGTGTGTAGTCAGTATTGACACTCCACTAAGTGAGCAGCAGGCTTTGGCTTGTCTGACAGCGGTATGAGCATTACGCCATCACCCAGCTACTCCTGATGATATAATTAATTACAGCTGCAGGCAGACGCCTGAGACATTCATCTTGATAATCGCATAATTAAAGAGATCCAGCATCCAGCA
This sequence comes from Distichodus sexfasciatus, assembly GCA_032718565.1. Classification (NCBI taxonomy): domain Eukaryota; kingdom Metazoa; phylum Chordata; class Actinopteri; order Characiformes; family Distichodontidae; genus Distichodus; species Distichodus sexfasciatus. The sequence continues at coordinate 597,424 of JAVGVS010000064.1, read as the reverse complement.
CATTCCCTCACCACACTAAAGCACTGAATTCATGAAGAGCCAAAATTATCCTCCATAAGAAAGAACATTAAACTAAAGCATTTTTATAGTTTGCAAAATAGACAAACCGGATGACAGCTAAAATTATGCTGCAGGAAATAAAGTTTATGTTATTACTCTTGAACATTTTGTTCTTCATCTTCATCAGACATCAGTTTCCCAATGCACTAAGTATGTGGGCTCTCATTCATTCTCAGAGGTAAGTCTCTGGGTTTCTGGGCCTCGCTTTGGCTCTTGAATTAGAATTTCCAGATAATGTCTGGTTTAACATTCTTCGTTGTCTCAGCCGACATTTATTTAAACCATTGATATGGTTAGGTTTAATGCTGTATTATATTAATCAGATGCAAAAGAGTGATTTTAGTGCTTGAGTGGATGCTGCATGTCTGTTCCACCCCTTTTTGACAAAACCAAACTGACCTGCGATACTAATTTAAGAGCCAGTGGACACTTGGGGGGAGGGCGTGGGGAAATTCATGTCAGATTCCGTGACAGTGCCCGGTTTAAAGGACGACAAAAAGCTCACACAGGACCCTGGTGGTTTGAAATCTGAACTGATCCTCTCGGAAGTTGACTCATTTCCAGGCGTGCCCGCTAAAGCCGGACGCTGGCGCTAACGCAGGATATGGGGAAAGACTTTAATTGCACGTTGGAGGTTGTCTTCTGTCAGAGTCATACTTAAGGAATAATCCGTCCCCAAAAATCAGGAATGTGGCAGACGGAGGATGAAAGCAAGGCGTAAAATGAGCCTGAAGCCTCATTTCTGGTGACAGTCTACCTGATAGCAAGTTAAGGGTTAAGGGTCTTGCTCAGGTACCCCATGATGGTAGAGCTGGATATAGGATACGAACCCACAACTTTTTGGTCCAGACGTGAGTATCCTATCCACTAGACCACCACCACTCCTACAGAACATAGAGAACCTTTTTCAGACCCTGGACGGTGCTTCAGAAGCCGTTCTGCACCAGTTACACTCACCACACGTTAGTTAAGTTGCTGAAGGAGCAGAGGATTCGAACGTTCAAAGATTTAAATCTTCCCCTGCTCTTTTGAAATTATATCATTTATGAGAAAACGGAATAGAGGTCGCTGATATCAATACCGATTATTCCTAGTTAATGGGGCCAATAAGCAATATTTGGAACCAATCAAACCCTCCAGGATTTCGCGATGTTACGATTGCAACCATTATCGCGAATTCATCTTCAACCAATGTCTGCTAATTCATTGGGACTTTGTTGACCAATCACCGCAGCTTTTCTGCAAGTTTTGACCAATTGTTGTTTCCCGCAAAATGTTGATCCATATCATCAGGCATTTTAAGTCACAACTATCTCAAAAAAGGCCCGCAAAATACCTGGAGGGACTGACCAATATGCAAAAAAAACAGAGAAATTCTCTGTCAAAATTTTTAATTTTACAAACACCAAGCTCAATTGAAACTCTTCTCTCTCCCCTTCTCCCTCTTGGAGCTTCACGCTGCGCTCATGTGTGAGTGTGGTGTGAGTGACAACAAGGCTTCAGCATTGATTGGCTACTACTCGTGTGACATTTAGCCAATCAGAAGAGACGGCAGTGGAGTAGCGCACATTGTAATTACTTAATATTGGTGATGGTCAAAATTAAACACGGATACCGAGAATCAGCAAAAATGCCTAATATCAGCCCCCATTAATCGGGCGACCGTTAGTAAGGACCATGCTTCTACGTCTGATTTTTGCAGCCAACCAACACCTCTAAAAACATGAGGTGCTTATGAGTAGCTCAGTGGCACATTAACTGGGCCGGGAGATGAACTGAAGACCTTCCGATCACAGAGTTAATTCCCAAATCCCACATTTAACTTTTCAGTCTCCCATCCTAGTACAAGCCAGAAACAAAACTACTTCATTTTTATTGGATTACCAGGTGTTACGGTTGCTAAAAGATGCATCAGCGTTACTAGGTGGAGCGTGTCTTCAAAGAACAGTCTACCACAGGCCATTACACACTCTATTCCTGTGGCAAATCTTGAAACAATCTTACAGAGAAGCCTGCGTGTGGAAAACGTGTCCTGGACTCGACCAGCTCCCTTTGATTCCTTTCCGAGGAATTCTCCTCCTTTTTTTGACTCATCTCCCATCCGTCTAATCCCCAGGGGATAATGATCAGTCAAGAAAAAGGATCTCTGAACTTCTACTAGATGTGCAAGATCTGTTGTGCTCACAACAGTGAGATTTACAAAGCAAGCCTTTGCAATGAAAGGTAATAATTAGAGGCTTTAATGGAGTGAATTTTTTTACAAATTGGTGTCAAGAATTTGGCCAGAAGCTCCCTGGAAAAAGATTAGCTTCTGACAGCAAATCGGTGACTGATGTTTAATTAGAAATTGTGTAACGTTGGTGCAAAAAATGTGTGCATGTTTATGTTTTAATACCAGCATTTCTCAATCTCCTCTTGGCCAAAAGCGCTGCTGGGATTTAGGTTTTCCCAACCATAAGCACACCTAAAACGACTTATCAGCTAATTAGCGACATAGCAATGGGGGTGTGCTCAGTCTACCTGAATCTCTCCAGCTCCATCTTCAGGTTGTGGATCTTCTCTCGGAGTGGGCCAACTTGCCGGGCGAGATCCTGGATGTCTTTTACCCTCTCTAAACCCACAGCCAGGGCGGTCCTCGCATGCTCGGCCCTCTTCTTGATTTCAGCGCTCTCCCTCTTGACGCCGTTCAGCACCTCCTCCAGCCGGCTCACCTCCTGACGGGCAGACGCCAACTCGCCCTCCAGCATTTGGCTGAACCTGATTGCCTCCTCCAGCTGTCCGTCCCGTGAGGCCCGAATCAACTCCAGCTCCCGAAGCAAGTCTCTGGTGCGTCTCCGACTGTCGACGACAGAGCGTTTCAGTGACTGCCTTGATCCCGAATAGGCTCCTATTGGCCGGGTCATAGCTGTCCTTTCTGGGGGCGTCTCTTGTCCGTGGGGTGGCTTTGAGCGCTCGCAGCGCAGCGCCACCTCCAATGCCATGCAGCGGGCATCACTGCTCTGGAGGGCCGATCGCAAGTCTTCCACCAGCTCCCTCAGACTGGCATTCTCCATTTCCATCTGCTCCTGCCATGCTTTCTGCTGGCCATCCATCCCTGATTGGCAAAAACTTCATTAATTTTTATCAAAAGAGCTGGGTTTCATGGATATTTGTGTTCTACTTTGTATATATATTTACATAACAGGTTGGGAACTCTTGCAAAAGTTACATAAATCATAGTCATATCCCCTTTCTTACAGCCTAAAACTAATTGCACCATCAATGCAACCCCAGTGTGCACTTGTGCAAGGGGCTGGTAAGATGTTATGACATTATAAATCACCTTATTCAATTTATTTAGGCAAGAACTGAATTATGTAAGTCATTTATTTCTAAAATTGGAACCCCGAGGCAAGGCATTGATGGTTATCTTTCAAAAAAGAAATTCATTAAATCTGAACATCTGCTCCCTGAAAAAACGCCTGCTACTGAAAAGCACAGATTTTACTGTCTTTCATGATGGACAACTTAAAAGTTATTGCTGGTTTGACTTTTTGGAGTATGAGCCATCTCTTCTTAAACTTTATCCAAGAAAACGTAAATTGGAGTAAACAATGTTCTCTTGTAGATTAGTCATGGATGACCAGATGCAGACGAGTTATTCTTTTGTGTTGAGCAGCAAGCTGCAGCATGACATGCTTTACAGAATTTGTCTTACTTGACATTACACATGAAATGAATCTATTTATTTTTTATATATATTTATATGCTGAGAAGATAGATAGATAGATAGATAGATAGATAGATAGATAGATAGATAGATAGATAGATAGATAGATAGATAGATAGTTAGATAGATAGATAGATAGATAGATAGATAGATAGATAGATAGATAGATAGATAGATAGATAGATAGATAGATAGATGGGTGTAAGGACATAGATAGATAGATAGATAGATAGATAGATAGATAGATAGATAGATAGATAGATAGATAGATAGATAGATAGATGTAAGGATGGATGGATGGATGGATGGATGGCTGGGTGTAAGGACGGACTGACGGCTAGATAGACAGATAGATGGATGAATAGATGGACAGATAGATTATGCATAATGAGAAGGCAGCTACTACATTTACCTCTTTCTTTTCTTAAATCCACAGTGGACATGTCCACATTTTCCTTCTCTAACTCTCCCACGCGTGAACGTCTCTTGTCCCGGGACAGGTCGAAACTGACACACTTCCTCCTCCGCACGCGCGGCCACCGGAGCCTTATCTCGCGCTCCACCAGCTCCGTCTCCTCGGTGACCGGCATGCGCGTGGCCGCGGTTCCGTCGCGAACTTTGGCCGTGAAGAAAGCGCAGAGGCGGGAGTGGAACTCCTTGAAGCCGATGTCCGGCGGCAGCTCGGAGCAGATCCCCTCGCTCCGGGACTCCCCGGTCAGGCCCAAAACCGAGCAGAGCAGCGTGAAGTCGCGGCGGGAGACCAGCTCGTTCCCGCTGTAGAAGGCCAGGTGGTGGAAGATCTCCTGCAGGTACTGGTCGATGCCGGTAGCCAGCACCACGATCTCGTTTTCCACGCCGGGATCCGGGCAGAAGTGGTGAGCCAGAGCTGAGCGGAGCCACTCGCTTTTACGCGCGGCGCGGATGGGAGGATGCCACGCCAAAGACATTTTTGGCTTTAAACGACAACACAAAAAAGGAGAAATCACGTTTGTAGACCAAGACTGAGTTTAAACTTCGTTTAAAAGTAAGAGACACAGAGTTTAAATGCCGTCTGACTTTTAACCTCGAAATTCAAATTTTCTTTTTTCAGAATTGAACAGAAATACCTGTTAAATGATAGAATATTGCTTTTGTTTTACAGAACTAAAACCACACGATCAAAAGGGTTACACTACACTACTAGACAGTTTGTACTAGTTTAAACTACAGGAGTCAGTAATTTACACTATAGGATTAGGGAGCCTGCACATAACGACTGTGGGTTTAAACTACACAGCCAAGTAGTTTACAGTACACAGCTAAACGGTTAAGCTACACAACTCCACAATGTCCACTTTATCATTAGCTTGGTTATACTCAGGAGTTTTTACCCCAAGACTGGGAGTTTAAACTACTCTACCCAGCAGGTTAGTTTATCCTACACAACTAAAGAGTTTAAATTGCACAACCTGATAATCTACACTATACCAATAAGGAGATTATTCTTTGGAGTTTATACCATATAGAGTTTGCACTGCAGAACTGGAAGTTTAAACTACACGACTGGGGTGTGTACATTAGGGGAGACCGGGTATGGTCGTAACACATTTTTCTTCAGCACCTAAAACTACCTTTTTTTTTTAAAAGCTTCAGTTCTGGAACTTTTAGGCAAAGTACCCACATTTGTCTACTACAAGTGGCAACCATTTAAATCTTCTCAACTATATCACAGAATTTGTGAAATTATGACAAATACAGAGTGTACCTTTGTTACAAAAAAGCAATGGAACTCTATGTGATATGCCGATTTATTGCATAAACAGGGTAGGTTTGAAAATAGATTCACCAACATATGTTGTATAACATACAATCCATTCTTCACATAGAGAATGAAGATCATATTAATGTTTTAAACAAAATATAAAAAAGCATAACGTTTATACTTTGTGTGTGTGTGTGTGTTTTTGTGTCTCTCGGGGAGAGAGAGAGAGCTGAAGAGTCACACACACAAAGATGAAATGAATGAACATGGATATGTCTACTAGCCCCGTACCACAGGACAATTTTTTGTAGAGAACATGGCTTTGTTCTCTACTTGTTACCAACCTACCACACCACTGTCATCCATTGCTTAGCTAGCTGTATTAGCATGGTGCTTTGACATTAGCAAGGGAGAGCTACACCATTCTTTACTAGAGAAACTGTAGTTTGACCTGATGTAACTCATACAACGTTATCTACAATGGTAAAAGCACTAGAAAAAAATGTTTGTTTTTTTTTAAGTTACTTTCTTAGCTCAGACTTTGAATTTTTCTCCTTACTCCGGGAAAAATTGCACCAACGACTTGAAAATGTCCATGTGTGATCGTAAAGGAAGTCTGAGGAGACTGAAACTGTCACATGACTCGTATCTTATCCCTGAATGCTGGAATTGGTGGTGTTACAACTCCCCCCGTGTTACGACCATACCCGGTCTCCCCTACACCACACTACAGAGCATGTTCTTTTTACAGAAAAAAACTTGTGCCTGGTTTTAGAAATATATTTCCGGCTCATTAAATCCTTCCACAGCAAAAGAGGCATATTTGATTTATAATTTGTTTACAAATTAAGAATATTTTTGGTCAATTCATAATCAATTTGTGTTATTTGGAACTTCCCATGACTGTTATTGAAACAGTAAAAAATGTGTATACATGTCCACTTTGTCGCGTGTGCTGTACTTCACTTCTCCTAAAATCTATCAGCAGATCAGCATCTTCTCATTCCAGCTCAGAATCAGATCTAAAATATTTGCTGTTGTTTTAAACCCACCTTAAGTAAGTCCTTGACCGTCCTTGTTTGACTCAAAGCACTGTGTGGAATTCAGGCCAGAAGTGTCCAAAAATGTCCATTAAATCCTTCAGCAGTTCAGTGTTAATACGCAGCTCTAACTGCTCTGTGGTGTTGGAGAAATGAGCTGTCACACTCTTAAAGACATCTCCAACCCCGACTCCACCCACGCTGTTGACAGATGAGATGGAGTGGGATGGTGCCAAGACTTGTAAAGGCTTCCAGCGTTGCCCAATTCCATCCTGGATCAGGTTAGACAGTGGAGTCACTATTGGAAAACTGCAGCCTGCAGCCATCTTTTTCTTCACTAGGATAACACAAATGAAGTTCAAAACCTTTTTCTGCTTGTTCTTGTTCTTTGTGAGATTGACTGATATGGGTTTAAACGCACAATGCATTTAATTGCCAATGTCTTAGAGTCAGAAGAACTCCATTTAGACAGGTCTGCTTTAGAGTTAAAGGGTTATGGCAGAATGTTAAACAAAAGATTTGGAGATTTCCTACTGGAAGGACAAGTTAATTTGTTGCAATGTTTACACACAGTTACACACCAGTATTGACAAAAGGCAACTTAAAAGGTACAGAACAAAAGTAGATCTAGCTTTAAGGTTAATAAAATAATAATAATAATAATTAATAATAATAATAATAATAATATTAATGGAAAATGATGCAATTTTATATTTTTAATAATAATACATAAAATCTGTTCAGCAATAATTGAAAATGTAAAATATTTCACTACATATAAGAGTATATATATATATATATATATATATATATATATATATATATATATATATATATATATATATATATATATATATATATATATATATATATATATATATATATATATATATATATATATATATATACACGTGTGTGTGTGTGTGCATGGTCAGGTGTAGCCGTCTCCTGCTCTCATCTTTCATGCCAGGAACCAGTGTTGATTCCGGTAGCTTCCTGTGAACAACACACACTTAAAGACATGCGATATGGCCGTCGTCCCACATTTTTCAAATACCAGCAATGTTCATCTTGGCCTGGGGAAGGAACAATTCTGACACACAAAAGCAGCACCTCAACACCACGCCCCCTGACACATCCTCTCTGCCACCAGAAACCCGCTTTCTCCTCCTTCTCCGCCTTTCCAGGTCATTCAGAGTTTCTCTGCCAAAACCGCAGAACCCCCTGTTTGTTTTCCCTGTAACTCAGAAATAAAGTGTTTGAAAGAAGTTCCCAACTACACGGAAGCGAGCTGCTGTCCAGATAATGAGGTTTGGTTTCTCGCTTTTGGACGATGAGTCACTTCATCAGCCAGGTTCGTTGTTTTGTCTCTGCTGAGGATGATATCAGACTCTTACTCTAAATCTCCTCATGTTACGATCAGTACTTGAGATTTACATTTAGGGTCGAGACCAGACTAGCCGGTTTTGCATCAAGTATATTCCATAAAGTGCATGTCTTTTTTCATTTATGTTTATTAGACACTGGATTTAAGAGCATCTCCTTTGTAGGTCCTGAGAGAGACTGCAGCCGTGACTATATTCCCAAGTGAGTAATTATTTTGTTGGCTGTGAACACACCACATCACAGCATACAGTGCACTACCTCCAAATGTGACCTCTGCATTTGACCCATCTGTGCAGGAACAGTAGGCAGCACCTGGGAAGCAGTGCTTAGGGACGGTGCCTTGCTCGCCTGAACCTCAGTGGTACCTTTACCGGTCTGGGACTTGAACCGGCAACCTTCTATTCACTTCCTAATGGTTACACTGACAACTGACCCTTTATACAGTATATCCAAGGAACCTTTCTTTTCCAAATTATAGGTAGCAAATTTGGGTTAAGGGTCTTGCTCTAGTGATGAGTAGGATAGAGCTGGATTTGAACCTACATCCTCTTGTTCTGTTGGTGGATAAATTAGACTTGAATTTATTTCTGGCTGGAAGTGCAAGCAATAAAATAGTCGGACATGAACCCATGACCTCTTTTCACCAATTATTTAACCATTCACTCACCAACACCCTTTCATGCAAGAATTACGAGCCACCAACTTAAAAGTTATAGACGGATGGTTGTGGACGCTGTTCATGAAAGAGTTAATATGTATTTACATAACTTATAACTTGCAATTGCACAACTGTAAATCTGTTCATATCTGTATTATACTTCAAAGCTTATACTTCAAAATGTAAATACGTAAAAATATGGTAAATAAGTAAACACACAGTAGCTAAAACTGCAGTATGTAAACCAATGTCAGCTCAGACATATTCCAATATTTAAATGTTTTTAATTAAATAACTAAAATAATAGACAATATTTTGTTGATCCATGATCCATGCATTGTAAGGTTGCCTGTGAGGCCAGAAAGTTATATTGTACTGATGTAAGATTAAATTATGCTTAAAAATGTATCTGCATTAAATTAGTAATATGAACTTGATAAGTCTCAAGTTGGCGGAAGAGTTAAAGGTAAAATAAACCAAACAGTCTGTGGCACTGATTTATTTATATGATGATTTATAATAAATAACTTTTTTTTTAAGTTCCAAAAATAAGCAAAGAATGAGATTTTGTTGTAATGGAAGCTTGTACATAAATGCAGTTAATTTCTCTTTTTATACAAGTTCTCAAATGACGTTTGTTGTTTGTGTTATTTTACAGTGAGTAACATATTATGAGACTTGCATTGTGATCACCGAGTTGCGGCCGATACTCTGCTTCGGTAATGATGCGTCTGCTTTCATCCTCAGGGGCAAAATTGCTAAGTCATGTGACACAAGATGAATTAAACTTCACCAGATGAATGGAAAATTGGATCGGGTTGTTCCTCGGAGCAGGGGCCAGCCTTTGTGTCCAGCACACCCCAGCTGCTGCTGCTGCTTCAAAGCCTGTTTGCTCAGGATGAAAAGGGTCCTTATTTGAAACTGAAAGGGCCGATGAAGAAACAGCGGTGGTCATAAAGGGAAGAGAGGTCAGGGGTCAGAGAGAACTGAAGCCTCACTCTTTCTCTTAATGTTGCGTTACAGTATTGACAGGCTTCAAGCCATGTCTTTTGTCCAAGCCATATGTCTCAGTTTAGGTCAGGCTCAGTGTGTATGGCACGTGGCATGTGAGGGTGTTTTACTGACAAACAGACCTCACCCATGGATCGGGTTCAGATATTGAACGCAGAATAAACTTGACCTGAATTTAACTTCTTTTGACTTGACGAAATACACAGTCAAATCAAAAGAAGACTTGTATATTTAAGCATCAGAGATCAGGTTTTGTTCTCTTGTGGATAGTGAACCATTGTATTTTTAGCTAAAAATTACGTATAAAGTTACTTTTAGAGTTAGGGTTAGGGTTAAAGCCATTTGATTTGGCCTCAACAATGTCTATTTTCCAGATTCCAGACATTCTTCCCTGTAAATATTAAAACAAAATCCAGTATAACCTCAAGCAGCAGTGAGCGGGGTCCAAGCAAAAGTTGCGCAGCTGATGCGGTAAGCGTCAAAGAAATGAGTCACTGAATCAGAAGCAGGATTAGCAGAAAAATTGCAAAAAAAGCTCTGTTATGACATTAGGACAAGTCCATGGATTCATTTGAGATTTCATTTTGCTTTAATCAGCCAATCAGCCTAGAAGAAGTTCGCAAAAGTCTGTTTAGCATATTATGCAAATTAGATAAGCCGATCACTATGCTTCATTAAATGCTAAGCAGCACACCATTCCTACTTATTGAGCAAGTTTCAGCTTTGTGGGACTTACCGTTTAGGCTGCATAAATATAGGTAAAAGATTTAGTTAATCTTCTATTGTTCAAATAGCAACATTGTACAATTAGCACCTCAGTAAATCAGACAGCATAAATTAATGTAGATTCTTTTGTGTTTCCCATATTGTTTAAATAGCGGGTTAAATAGCGTTTTTCTTGAAGTAATTCTGACCCCAACAATATCACCTAAACAGCACTTCAATAACAAATCACATATAAACAGAAGTCAAACAAAGAATGTATATTGCACTGAAGCCCGACTTTAATATCAGAGGCATTTTAGAACAGAATAGAATAGAATGCTTTTTATTGTCACTATACACATGTACAATGAAATTAAAAGCAAAAAATGTATAAAAAATATTTTATACTGTTGTATGTTGTATAATTACTTGAGAAATCTCTTTTCCAGATTCCAGACCAACACACAAACACACCACATACCTGAACACTTGAGTAAAACACTCTTCGTCTCCCCTGACCTAGATCCAGACCAGAGCGACATTATAAACCCCGTATCACCTTTGTCACATCTAATTTCCTCCCCAACACACACACAAAAGTTTAATCGGAGCAGAATCAAACCTAGGAGCCTAAATACAGATCTGGCTTGTGAATCTTTAACTGTAGCTGACCCTCTGTGGCAGTTTATTCTGCTCAACATTTGCTCATAAACAATTTTGCCACCCTCTAAAAATAAAGGCTTTTTTGTGTGACGCTGCAGACTAACCATTTTTTGGTTTCATAAAGAATTTTTGGGTGTTGCAGAGAGTGACAAACCTCATTTTTTATTAACTTGTAATCATAAAAACTGATAATTGTTGCTGAATTTGTTAATTAATTTACATTTTGTTTGCTGTTAAAGTTGTCATATATCCATAATATGACGATATTGTTTGTCATTTTCACAAAACACGTTTTCTAAGTGTGTGGTGGGGAAACGATAATATTTTTGTTTTCGAATTTACTTTTGAATGCAGCAGTGAAAGAGTTACAAATTGATAAATATTTGCCAAAGTTACGCCCCTTGCTTGCTCAAGTGCAGCAACCTGGACTTGCTCAAAGTGTAGCAACCTTCAACGGTAGAAAATATAAACGCTTATGTGAGGAGTTATGGAACAATGTAGGCACCAGCGCTGAAGGAACTCTCAAATAGGAGCCATTACCCAGATAAGACCCACTGCAGGTGATTAGTGAATAACAGTGTAAACATCTTAGTTTTGAACCCTACAATGTTTCATCAACTCGATGCCATCAGATTACTTAGAGACAAACCGATGGCCAGTAAATCGGGAAATATAAAGGTTCTCCTGGAGACTGAGCTTAGGGTAGAGTTATTAGGGCTCTAGTGAGGGTTTATAGTGGTGGACATGTGTGTTATAGGAGCCAGAGTCCAGACACAGCGGGACGTATTAGTCTCCCTCCAGGAAGGACATAATAAAGGGATGTTAGAGACGGCAGATGGCCTCTGAGTCCTAGTTTGCAAGAAAAGGCCTTCGACAGGCTTTATACTACTTCCCGAGGAAAACCATCTGACCTTCAGGGAGGTGGGGGGCACAGGAGGATAAAATCATGTAACATTATGGCCACTGTGTTATTTTATAGAAAAAGCTCTCTTGTTTTCTATCCACCAATTTATGGGTTTTAAATAGAAAAATCTTAATGTCAGTGTTCGGTCAAGTCAAAGAAAGTCTTCTATATTAAAATATCAGAGATCAGGTTTTGTCTTCTTGTAGATAAGAGTACCATTGTATTTTGGATAGTTATTTATATATATATATATCCACATCAGGACGCATCAATGGACACACATCTCAATCTGTTTTGTAGAGATGCACTTGTCTTTTTCTTGCTTTTTCTTTATCATCCTCATTCTTTTCCTCATTCACTTCAATGCATTTTAGTCAATGTCCTTCTACTCGACCAGTTTTCATGTCGCTGCTACAAAAATGGAGCAATTACATTGGCGTTTTCTTCTAGTCATTCTGTAAAGGACCTCACAAAGATGTAGGTGAGCGACAGACACGAGAGAGAAAGGAAATATGAACCACTGGGACAAATTTAGAGACTAGAAATGTCAACATTAGCTTCTAAATGAAAAACGAGCCCTGGGTGTGAACTCTCCCCGGGTCAGCAAGACAAAGCTCGCGGCAGTTTGTTTTCCGATTGCCACGGCACATTTATCACATGTACAGTGTCAGGAGCTGCGAAGAGGCAGAGCAAATATTTCTGCAGGGCCTCATTGTGGAAACAGCTTTGGTTTTGCTGCAACAGGATATATGTAGCACAAAGCAACGCCCCCTAAACACACACACACACACATACAGCGAAGAAGCAAAAGAAATTGCTTTTGGAAACATTCCATTTCAAGAAACAACATTTACTTGACTGAAGAGAGAACAAAGATAAGAACATGTTTCTGCAAGTAGGACAAAATGACATCATTCCGTGTAGGCATAAAAGAGAGAGAGAGAGAGAGAGAGAGACCCTCTTAAGTAATGCCATGCTCACTGAAACAGAAAATTGAGGTCTAAAATTGGGTAAGAAAATCTCAAGTGAACGTAAAGATACCGTCACTAAAGCTAAATGCAATTTGTTACTGTCCAATTACACATAACCAGACCATATAGTGTCTAATCACTGTGTTTACACTGAGGCTCTGAGTCGAAGTTTATCCTAAATGTAATGTATAAAGTTATATGAAACGCAGATACAGATATTTAGCTATCCTCGAAATAACATTGTTAAATAAACTCGTGGTTTACTTTTAATGCACAGATTAACTTAAAACAGACAGAAGACTGTGATCTACTTTAAATTATGTCAAGAGCTTATTTAAAGCTCACTGTTTTCCAATCAATCATCAATTTAACAAGGACCAAGTGCTTCCCAATTTCAGACCTTTAACTCATCTATGCAGGAGCAGTTTGCAGCTTTTTAGCAGCACCCAGAGAGCTTTTTTTGGAGATGGTACCTTCCTTGCTCATGAGGTACCTTAGAGGTACCTGTCCTGGTCCGGGGACTTGAACCAATCATTGGGGCCAATTCCCTAATATATACACTACCAACTGCCATTATTTTCATACTGGTAGCATACTGCTAGATAAATAAATAACATAAATAATGTCTTTTAAAAGAACAACTTTGTACATTGCTTTTGCAATCGAGAAAGAGCCAACTCTTATTAGAACCGATTCAGATTCCCAAACATTTGAATCTGAGTTGATTGCAAGTTAAAACAGTGTCAGAATGAAGACATTGTGATGAGGTTCGGGTGACCTCTTGTGTTCAAAGTTGGCAACTGAAGCCTGAAATGCTGAAATGCTCTGAAGAACGCTGTCAATGGCTTAGTAACATGGGACATTTGACTAAATAGACGGAAGCTCTTGTTTTAGTTCACTTTTATTTGTCATATGTAAGTTACTGAAACAATTCTCTTACATTGGAGCCCCCACAGAAGTTTAAAACTACAGCAATATAAACGAGTTAATAAAGAAAAATAATATAGACATTTACAAGTCAAGAACTGTTGCTCTTAAAGTTATTAGAAGAAATCCATATGTAGGCTTATCTCAATAATTATTTATTTACTTGAAACTTGAAATACCTAACAATTATTATTTTAGCCTAAATGTTTAAATGATTGTCAAAATAATCTCACAGCACTTTTGTCAGATGTGCAGTTGGAGACATGCTGCATTGAGGGCCAGCAGGAGTGGCGCGTCTACGGGTCATAACCACAACGAGGCGCCTTAAACCAAACTACATCCACTACAGAACAAATTACCAGGTAAAACAAAACGATTATCCTAGAAACAGCCAGAAAAGTTGCAATAAAAAAAATGATTATATAGTACAATACATGTATAATAAAGAGGGTTACAGTATATCATACCTCACATATTAAATATTATTAGCATTATGGTAATAAGTGTAGCATATATATTTTAGCTGCGATTAATAACAACGAATTTGAATTTATTGTTTTCTCATTTCTCCTCTTTCCTTTTAAAGTATTTTTTTTGTTTGAAGTTGTTTATAATTTATTATATGTAAGTATTTGTATTTATTGCTTTTATGTGTCTATTTTGTTCTTTTTATCAACTTAAACGTATTAATAATTGTTAATTCTAAACTGCGAGTTAAAATAAAGCACTTTGGACTGCATTATTGTGTGTGAAAAGTGCAATATAAATAAAGATTAAAGACCAATAATAATATAATTGTACCAAATAATAATAAAAAACATTATTATTATTATTATTATTATTATTATTATTAATAATAACAATAAATTTATTACAACACATATCATATTCATATTCTAAGACAAAACCACTATATCCATTATTACACAATCACCATAAAATAATTATTATATTTGTATATAATATAATAAATATTACGTGTTCAAGTCAAAGTAAAGTATAAGTACAAGCATAGAGAGACGAGACGACGGGCTCCAGTTTTAACAGTGCAAAAATAACAAAGAACAAGGTATAGTGAAATAAATAAAGAAATAAATAAACACAATAAATATATAAATAGAATATTATACGTAAAAACATAAAAGAATCATATTTTATATTATACATTTAATAATATACTACTACTACTACCACCACCACTAATAATAATATTAATAATAATAATATTAATAATAATAATAATAATAATAATAATAATAATAATACAATTAAATAAAAATAGAATTACAGAGTTATATAATGTATTAAGAATGATTATAATGATATTTTTTAAATACATTTCATTGCAGTAATGAATATACACAGTAAATCCTCTTCTCGACCGCGCCATTCCGACCTTCAGGCGTGCTACCGGCGCGCGCGTCACGTCTTGGGCGCGCACACGTGGCCTGTCATTACGGTGCGTGCAGCGATCGGGTGACTGCGCGAGGGGCGGCGCCTGCTGGAGGAAGCCACACACCGTTACCGAGCGCCTTACCGGCATCTCTACCCGCGCCTGCAAACGAGAAGAAAGCGTGGAGATAACAGACCGAAACGTTACGTTTGCGTCGAGCACACAAACGCTTTCACGTCGCACCGGCAGCTTTTTACCGCAGTCCGCATAAATAGTAGCGCCAAACCGGGGATAAAACATATTATGGAGACGGAGATACACGGGTGGCCTGTGGGGTCGCCGGTGATACGGAAATTCCCGGATTTATGCCTTGACGAGCACAACGTGACGGAGGGCGCCATCCTGTTAATTAAAGAATTGCGACCGAATTGGCACCTGAGCCATGTAAAAACCAAGGTAGGTTCGGCGTTTTATCGGCGTCTCGGGGATGCGTTCCAAAAAGTCCTCCCCTTACTCCCCTCTGTGGGGCTTTCTGCGTCAACGAACCGCGCCTAGACGTTCCCTATGTATGACACAGCTCACTATTTGGGTAGTGGTGCACTACTACCTCCCTTCCAGTCACCACAAAAGTACTATTGAAGGAAGAGCCATTTCTGACCGAACCCTTTAGCCACACATCTTCCATTTAAAACTTGGTAAATATTAATAAAGTCGTTAGTCGACCGTTTAGCTCTTTTAAACGACAGTAGGCCCTTAAAAGTAAAAATGCAACGTTTAACCCGGAGTTGTTCGACGCCCTGATCGCTTCGAGAAAATTGGTGTTGGCGCTTAATTTAGCTTAGCAGCCCAGTTGACGCTTCATCTACGCTCAGAAATGAACGTTAGCTGACGTTTCAGATCCTCGTAATAAGATTAGCTTTACACGTGTAGACCCATTTGCGTCTCGCTAAACGAATTTAAGTGTTATTTTGTTATTTGTGCACTAAAAAGACGAGCAAAAAAAATAAAAACGTGTATGAGGACTGGGCGTAGCTAGCATGCTAACTTAGCTGCGTGGTTCGTCATTAAGCAGCTGGCGGCGACGTCATCGAGGTTTGTCTCAATTCATTCAGTTTGATAGTGACTAAACGTTAGCTAGTTTTGTTAATTATTAACCTAACATATAAAATATATATATATATATATATATATATATATATATATATATATATATATATATATATATATATATAAAAACAAGCGCAACTTGTGTTAACGCGAACTCCAAATAATTATTTATTTATTAATAATATTTAATACTCCACCCTGGTACCCGAATACCGCTGATTTGCTTGACTGCTACTTTGCCCAAAATGAAAATTGACAGTATTAGTCATTTATTCTGCTTTGTCATTCAGCAGTAGAGACTGGATACTTCTAGAACCCACTGCAGTAATTTAATAATATTGCATTAAATACAAAAGTCTCATCTAATGTCTATACTATAATCATTACAAAGATCGATAAAATGTTATAATTGTATGATTTTTGGTGTAAATCACTTTTGAGGCATTTTTGTCTAGAGCTAATCATTTTCCAAAGCCAATAGTCCCCAATGACATTATTTTAAAGTTAGTAAACTACAATTTTAGCAGTTTATTTATTATTAATAGAAGCGGCGGCCTACATATATATCAACATTCCTTTTTTACAGTAGTCATGACAGTTGAAGGGTCAAATGAAAATTTCCTACAGTCAGGAAGATAGGCATGAATTCTGTAACTGCTTGATGTTACACAGTGGTACTGCACCCCATGAGGTAAAAAGATTAGTTTTGTTGAATTTGTGTGATTTATTCATTCTGTTTGATTGTGCTATGCATATAATTTTAATGCATTTTAGGAAATGCTTTGGACCATGATTGGCTGGACTTTGGACATGCTAAAACATGAGTTTTGCAGGTGGCCTGGTGTTGTTTTGAAGGGCTATTAAATATTCTTCTTTTTATAACAGCAAGAAACATGACCTCAGTTTTGAGAGTCTTTATTAATCGCTGTCATACAGGTACGACGCGATGAATTACAATTACAGGATTCCAGGTTCTTTATTTGTCACCTTAGTCATGCAGGTACAATGTGTGCATGCAAAACATTCCATGTCACATTTTTTGCAGGATGAATAGTCACTTCCTCACCCAGATTATCTTGCTCAGGTACACACTGACCCTCACCTGATTCTCCTTGAAGGCATGTGGGTGTGTGTCAGTGTTTACTACGTTAAATCCAGTACAAGAAGTTTATAATATACTGTTTATGTGCACCAGCACAGCTATAATTTGAAGAAGTGGCGTAAATTTTGTAGCTTGTTGAATATGTAAGTTGTTTACCATCAATTCTCTCCGAAACATCAGGTAGATGGGGCAGAGCTGTTTACCGCACCCAACATAGCTTTACTCACTGAAGAAAAGTTTGTATTGTCCTAATTCTACCTATTGACCAGGGCGTTGTCATTCAGGAGGCAAATCAAGACGTGTATGAAAGCGCCCTGTCTACACGTGGCACTCAGGCCGCAAGGGATCACCATTCATGAGATTTAGTGAGTCACATTATAGCCAGACGGTCACCTGAATCTCTGGGCAATTAAGGAGCGAGGTGATGGTCATCACACCACCCGTCCGAAAGGGACTGCCAACTTTTGTAATCTGTCCAGGGAAAGGTTGAAAATGGAAAGTGGGGACCAAATGGCGTGATGAAATTCTGTGTGTTTTATTTGTCACAGGTGCCTCTATTTAAGTGCAACATGTAGTGAAAAGGTGCCTGTTGGTGACTGGGGGAGTATAAAGGTTGGGGGACTATAAAAATCCATCATCAGGCAAACCCCTTAACCCCAACCTCATCTGAGGGGCAAAGGCTGAACTTGAGCAAGATAATTAGGGAAAGCAAGTGACCACTCAGGAAATGCCGCAGAGCAAGATGTGGCATGTTTTGCATTTTGCATCTTGAATGCCGAATGTAAGTTGCTGTGAATAAGACCGTCTGATGAATTCTATAAATGTAGTGTGCATCTGTTTTCTACGACAATAGATTAAAGAGAGCCTAAATTAGACTGTACTGAAAAATCGCTGCAAAATTAACACTAAATTAGAAATATTTATTGAGTTTACATTAGTTTGTAATTTATGATTGTGTTTACATTGTGTCCTCAGTTCATTTCAGTTTTATTTAACTGTATGGCCATTCTAATTCCTGTCCAATTTGTTTCTGGACTAAAAGGATTGCATTTAAACTGAGTGCTCACATGTACATGTGTGAATTAACAGAGTTAATTCTCTTATACATACAGTCATCCAGGGAGTAGTACTTAGTACTGAGTTATTTTTAAAAAGTTGCAAGTAAAAATGTTCAACTGTCTTGTGGAATCCCCACCTGGTCAGTCGTAATCCTGTGGCAGTGCTTTTTTTAATTCAATAACTTAAGCCTGACTCATTTCAGTTGGTGTGTTAGGTGAAGTCGGTGTCCTTTAGTTTTGCCTTTTGCGTTTTGCTTCGTCTCCCGTGGAGTAAACTTAATTAATGATTACCAACGTGAATAACTGCATATTTGACTTAATAGGTTAACCGCTGTTTAAAACATCTAGTTTAATAAGTGATAGAATCTAAATCAGGTAACTAGGACTAGACTGTGGTATAAGCTCGAAACATGGTGTGTTTTTCGGCTGTAATTTTTGTCAGATCCAGCTAAATAATGGAAGGCTTGAGAATATGAGTACTGATCCACGCCTAGAATCTACAGCGCTGTGCTTACGCGATGTAAAGTCATGTCAGGAATGTCAGAAATGTTGTGATGGGCGGCGAGGGCCTGTGGTGTGGCTTGTCATTGTCTTTCACTGGAAAAAAACAAATTTAAGACCACAGACAAGGCACCAAAATATGCATAGAATGTTCTCTAATTTCCAAAAAATGTCAACCATTTTGCAGATTTGCTATGACAGCTGCAACATTGCACCACAAAAATTTATTAGCCCTACCCATGACCATATTCAACCCCATTGGGGGTCAACTTCCCATTTTTCTGAGTAGGGCTGGATGTTATGGCCTCATATCAATATCACAAATAGAACATTTGACCATTTACGACAATGAACAATTCTTTTTTGTCGGGGTGATTTCTGTTCATTTTTATCCTTCATAGCTCACTGACAAGATTTCTACTGAAAATATGATCAGCTATTAAAACTGGGATTTATTTTTAAATCTGAATGTCAGTTTCGATTTATTGCCCACTAAGTCCAAAACGTCTTTCCTTCAGCTTTCACAGATGGCACAACCAACAAGCTGGTGGGCTGCTACATGGAGGACTGTCCGGAGGACACGGTGCTGGTCAGGGTGTATGGCAACAAGACCGAGCTGATCGTGGACAGGGACAATGAGCTGAAGAGCTTCCAGGTTCTGCATGCTAAACGGCTGTACCCTTAATTTACTGCACCTTAACAACGAATCTGCTACGCAGTTCCATGCAGGAGACGCCTCGGGCACCAGGACGCCTCGGGACCCCGTGCTGCTCAGGTCAGTTGGATACGGTACCACTAATTCCTGGCTGGTTAAATGAATTGGGGTTTATTTGCCTAGTAGGTTACAAACCGTACAGGAATATCCTTCCGGTTTCAGTATCTAGCAAGGTTATCAACGTTGTTAGCACCCTAATATTTTCAGTAGCTAGACATGAAAAGAACAGACAAGTTTTTGGGTGTATTGAACTAAGTAGTTATGCGATTATATCTTTTATGAACACCACAATGTACAAAATGTTATTTGTTAAAATGAATTTACTTGATGCAACTGTAAATTTTTCTTTTCAAGCAGACCAAATTCAAACTGAACATTCAGGTTTATCTATGCAAAACTCTGGCTTGCTAACTTTGGACACATTGTGGTGTATTTCAGTGTATCTACAGAGGACTTTTTATGAAAACAGTCTAAACTCTACATGGAAACATCTAACTACGGTTTAACCATAAACACTTTAGTCTGGCGGTCACCTTGCGTGAAGGCGTTGAAGCGTGCTGAGTAGAGTTTTGACCTTGTGGCACCTGCTCCTGTGAGTTTAGTTTTGAAATAACTGGAGTTTGGCCCAAGTCTGTCCGTGATTCTGCAATTTCAGGTCTGATCTTTAGGCTTGACGGTTTTATGCTTTTCGTGCAGGCTCATCGCCGCAGAGATGGCCCGCATCCACGCTATTCATGCCCACAACGGCTGCATCCCCAAACCCAACCTGTGGATTAAGATGCAGAAATACTTAGCCCTAGTGGCCACTGAGTTCACCGAATAAGCGTCCAACGCCAGGTAAAGAGAACTCGTCTGTGTCAGAGTTGTGCTTTTTGGGTGTGTCAGTCACCAAATTTAATCTTGATCTGATATATTGATTCAGTGAACAACGATTCAACAACAGGGCTCTCGGGACAGTGCGCTGAATGCTTTTCCAGATTTCAGGGACAGTCTCCAGAGCAATTTAGGGTTAACTCAGGGAACCAATGATAACAATGCTGGAGGTCAGATTCACCATGACCTTCTTAGCCAGGCTAGTATCTCAATGACTAGACCACCAGCACCACCCCACAGTAGTCACTGTCCAGTTACAGGGACAATCTGGCCTGGGGCAACTTAGAGTTAAGGACATTGCTTAAGGGCCCAACTTTGGTTTTACACACTACCAGGATTTGAACCCAAAATCTTAGGGTACTTTTATATGGTGGGGTTATATCGAAGTTTGGTACTTCATATAGTTGGTAGGGGCTGGGTATTGTTGTTGATTTCTGAATCGACCCGATTCGATTCACAAGGTCATGATCCGATTCAATTCTCGATTCGATTCGATATCGATTTATTTAGAGATTTCTTTGTGTCAATACCAGTTTTGCTTGGTTATAAAATAACTTGTTTTAAAACCGGCGTTACAAACATCGCCTTTTAGGGCCAGACGGTGATTTGAGCGGCAGCTTCAGCTATGGCTCTATTTGGTTTCGATTACCGGTCTCATCGCTTTTCTTTTATAGCTCTCTTGCGCGGTCGCGAGAAGTAGTGCATAGCCGCAGGAAAAGATCGATCCGCGAATTTTTGAATCGATATTGTATTTTTCGAACGAGAATCATATTGATCGGTGAATCGATTTTTGAACCCAGCCCTAAGAGTTGGGCAGTTGGTAGTCTAGCGGTAAGGGAGTTCGCCCCGAGAACGGAAGGTCGCCGGTTCAAATTGCAGACTGTTAAAGGTACCACTGAGATACTCATGAGCAAGATATAGTCCTCAGGTCACATTTGGTTGTGGTGCATTGCGACACCTCTGCATTTGACCCATCCATGAAGAAACAAGGAGCAACTTTTTCTGGCAGTGCTTGGTGATGGTACCTTGCCGGTCCAGCACTTGAACTTGACCTGGTGACCTTCACTGCAACAACTCCCTAAACGTTACACTACCAACTGTATTGGCCCTGAGAAAACCATATCAGTCGAACATTATAAGACACTGGGCTTTAAATATATCACCTGCTATCCAGGAGGCACAGACCATAAATATTCAGCCGAGAACCATTTCAGTGGTTAGAACGAGTGACTATTACCACAGACTGTATGTGTTTGTAATATATTCACAAAACGATCCTCTGAAGTCTGAGACGGATTATAAAGGGTTACACTTGTTCCTAGTCTGGTCATTCTGATTTATTCAGGTTTGTTTCACTTGTGTTGGATTAGTTCCTGTGACCCTGAAAAGAGAGAATTTCCATCAGTAATTTGTGCTGATATCGCTCAATGACGTCTGCTAATCGTCGCTGTCCTCATCTAAAGGCAAAATCTGTTTTAATCTTCACTCATCCTGCCGCCCCCAGTGTCCTCCCAGCTGGACTTGTATCGGTTGCAGCCTAGATTCCCTCTACCGTTCAAGTTAAAAATTATTGATATTGGCGATCCCTATCAGATGATGCCGATCCTCGCAATGGCGGCCATCATCTCCCATAAATTGCAGAAACAACGGATTTTCTGCGCCTGCCGCTGTTTGTATTCCGCGCGAGACGAGAAAAGTGCACAAATGAGACGGGCCGTTATCGCTCGCTAGGACATCTGTGCCAGAAGGGGGACAGTGTGGTCCGGAGGTTTTCAGGTTGTTATCAGCGGCCAAGGATTTGACTTTCTGGATCCATTTGGCGCTGTACACTTTGTAGGAGACATGCGTGTGTCGTCATTTAGGCGTAGATTTCATGTTATCATGTTGATTAATTAAGCCAGTTAACACTTTGACCAGTGCATGCATTCATAAAGTGTGCCTTTAAAAATGGCTTATTTGACGAAAAGAACCACAGAAAAAAATATTTAATAATATTTTAATTATTTATGTTAATAATTATTGACATAATCACAACCCCAAATTCCTTCTATTAAAAATAATTAACAGACAAGTGATTAAAATACAAAATATTAAAATATAATTTGATGTTATAGCTGACAAATAACTTGGAGGCAGTCAGTGTGGGTGAGGGCAGAGTTCCAGCATCTTCAGTCACGTCCACTTCTATCAGGAAACCGCCGGGTGCAGCGTCTCACCCCTGATGACCCAGTAAGGGCTCAGATTAGGGTTAAAGGGCAACTTCTACACACGCCAGTGGGATTTCGGCGAGAGGGACAGTCGTTGCGCTGCCCGGGAGTCTGCATACGGCTGCAGGTTCGGGATTAGTCTGGTAAGCCAATTACTCAGAAAGAGAGAGCTCATTCCCTTTACCGTTTCTCTCCATTGGTTTAGCTTCATCCTCCATATAACGCTACAGGCCTATCTGTGCACCTTCACGCTGATGTCCTTATTCTGGAAAGTAGACAAAGGGAAGATTCAGGGCGGATGTTCATGACGCGTGTTGAGGAAATCGTGTTAAAAGGGCACCTTATAGTACGCAAATAACTAATCCGTATTATCGTCCAATTATACAAATAAACTTGAATTGAATTATCGTTAGTAACAACCGTTTTATGGACAGAAGTCCCGTTATATCTGTATATCGTCATCTATTGGTGTTTCTATGTGTAACACTTATTACAGATCAATTTTCATGAATGTAAATAATTATAGGTTTGTTTATTTTCACCTATTTATTTGTATCAGAAAAATTATCGGAAAGATTTTGTGTTGGTCTGCATGAAAAACATACAAAAGGTCGCCGGTTTTAATCGCGTAAAGGTACTGCTGAGGTACTCATGAGCAAGATGCCGTCCCCAAGCATCACATTTGTTTGTGTACCGTCACATTTGGTCGTGGTTCACTTTGTGCTGTTCTGTATTCACAATGACATAATCACTCGCACTTTGCAAGTCTTCATAATTTGCTTCAAAAGAGCAAGACCTTTTGTGTGTTTCATGACTGCACAGTCCTGGACATGTTAAAGCTGCATTTTGGAAAGTGTTTGTATGTGGATTGACTTTGTAGAAATTGCTTTATGTTGGTGATGAGGTTCAGCTATGAATTATATGAATACAATA
The DNA here is from genome assembly GCA_032718565.1 of Distichodus sexfasciatus. NCBI lineage: Eukaryota > Metazoa > Chordata > Actinopteri > Characiformes > Distichodontidae > Distichodus > Distichodus sexfasciatus. Next base: position 573,760 of record JAVGVS010000064.1, on the reverse strand, counting down.
AGCTTTATGTAAAAAACCCGATTGGATGGTGGTCCGATAACGCTCAAACATTTGATGTGGTATCGTGACCTTGGGCCGTTCTATGGAGCCGATCTGTAAATGTGTGCACACACACAAGTGGTAATGCATGGCACCGCAGTAAAGATGGTTTATTGTTCGACATTCACGTCAATTCTTACATATTGATATGACAATTAGGGGTGCAACGATTATTCGACATTGTCGACGAAAGGGTTGTGATAATATTGCGCGACAAACTGTCTTTTTCCTCTCTCGAATGTCTTTTTCCTCTCGACGTGTTAAATGTCCTCGCACGATCAAAGTAGATTACCGACGAGCTGCTTTTTTGCTCGAGTGAGATTTCTACGCGTGGTTTTAAAAGGGGCGGGTTTGACCGTTTGGGGCGGGTTTGCAGTTTGGGGGCGGGCTGGCAGTTTGGAAGTGAGTTTTGGCAATTCTGGCTGGCGAATCCTATTGGCCGATGGCTCCAAGCTTGTGACTGGCTTAAGAAATTCCTATGAGAAAACCAAAGATGTCGGAGGAAGAGGAATGAATAATAATAAAACGAAGTTATAGTTTATCGCATCTAATTGAGAATTTAATAGTTGGGTCTTATACGCTTAATAAGCACGCAAAACGGTAAGTAACCAACGCTTTGTCAACGCCTTTGAAAACCAGGAGCCATCGTAAGGCTAGATAAGGCAAAGAAAAAATTTATTAAAATATGTTTTTGAGTGAACTATCTTTCTTGTCTTTATTATTTACCACAAAAATTTAAATAACTCCTCATATCAATGTAAAAAAGCTGGTAGCTAAATCGGAGCTATTTATAATTATGTAAATTGTAATCCGATTACTGATTAATCAAGCTTTTATTAGTCAAGGACTAGTCGACTATCAAAATAGTCGTTAGATGCAGCCCTAATGACAATGACCAGAACAAGCAGCGCAATACACTACCTCAAAACCAAAAAAAAAAAAAAAAAAACCTTAACACCAACTCTCACTCACAATCTCTGTGTTCCTGATGGTTTTAGCACTGTGGGATTAGGGACGTCATTAAATTACACAACTGTGTTTAAACAAAAAAAATTTTAGATGTTATTTTAATAATAAATAATTTAGTATATATATGTGGGTGTATAATTATTATTACATGTTGTTTGTCAGAAAACCGATGGTTACATTTCTGCCATACAGAATAATCTCTGGTCTTGTATTCAGGGTTAGGTTATTTTCGACACATTATTTTGTGTTTTCTGTTTAAAAAAAGACTTAGACTGTGTTGGTTTTGTATCATATCAGCAGATATCCAAATTTACAATAACGGTATCGTATCGAACATAAAGTGGTGTCGTGCCTTGTGTACTTATAGCTCTGGAGAGCCACCAAATATATAGTTTTAAAATTCTGTATCGGAGTTTACACACATTTAAAGTCAAACATCTAGACTCACCGTATGTCATAGAACTGTCAGATCAAACTCTAAAACCCGTTTAATTACATCATCCTCAGATTTTATTTATTAGTTATTATGAATGAATGAATGAATGAATGATGGATGAGGCGTTACCAGGATAACTAGGAAAAACTATCATGCAGACACAACCTTTCTATTAAATTGTTTTATGCATTTAGAAAATCTTTTAAGTGCTGAGAAAACATTAGACGATACACTAATACATAATTGATTTTACATCTCGACTACCTGATGCAGTCTTCTCACCTTATAAAATTTTACTAAATAATGTAGGTCTGCTGTTAAGTTCTGTAGGGCTAAACCACTGTGAAAGTTGGTATTTATTATTAGACATGAATTTACAAAAATCCAACACAACAAAATGATCGCTAATTAATCGGAATTGGGGTAAAATGTTCAAATAATTGTAATATTGATTTTATCGATGCTTCCGTCCCACTCTGTCCTGATACCGTTACCTGGGCTAAGGAAACATCAGACTTAAATACTTTGTTCAGCTTTGTGTGACAATTACACACCCATATGTATATGCTGAATTATTTGCTTTATTTGAATGCTCACTCAAGCTGCAGCGTGTCTGTGCATCTCGGATTGATTTGAGCTCGTATCGTCCAGCCCTTCTTTATATTGCAGCATGTCTCAGGTTTGTCGTGATCCCATGAGGGCATGAGTGTTTTGGGGGCAGAAAGGGGCTGAGCGGTTTGTGTTTTTGTTTTGTCAGGATCAGACAGGAAGTCCCCAGTAAGGAAGCGCTGGAGGAGGAGATGGTATGGATGAAGGAGCATCTCTCCCAGCTGGGCTCCCCAGTGGTGCTCTGCCACAACGACCTGCTCTGCAAAAACATCATCTACAACGTGAAGGAAGGTGTGTGTGTGAGTGAGATGTGGAACCGATGTTGTCTGGTTTGTGCTCTCTTCTTACCCAAATCCTCTTCTTGTTGCCTTTCCAGGTCATGTTCGGTTTATAGATTATGAGTACTCAAGCTATAACTACCAGGCATTTGACATCGGGAACCATTTCAATGAGTTTGCAGGTGAGACACAACAACAACAATTCTGAGGTCTGTATCTAAAAGCTCTGGTTAAAAATCTTTGCTCTGTGACTAGTTCCTGCACCACCACTTCTAGTGCTATTATTGTTTTATTAGGAATACTAGAAATATTGTTATTACAGGTAGAATTAGAAGTGCTAATAATACTCATAATTAAATTATTACAAATGTTGTTAGAGTAGTACGTGTTGGTAGACTCTGTAAAGGTGGTTCAGTGTCTTATCTTTATTGCGGCATGTTGCTTCTGCTTGGAATCCGTTACTCTCCTGCAATAAAGATAAGACACTGAACCACCTGTACAGAGTCTACCACCATGTGCTACTCTACCGGCAGATGTAATATTTATTTATTAGTATGTTTGCTACTCTAGGTGTATTAATGGGTTTAAAGTACAGTCTTGATGGAATTAACAGATTTTTTAAAAAATATGATATAAATTGCAGGCTCTCTGTTACTCATTATTACAATCAATTATATATGCAAAGGTCTTCAGTCTTCTGTGTGCTCACGTCTCGATGTGGGTGCTCTCGATGTGGAACGCCATAACGTGCAAAAGCACTCCACTTCAGTCAAATCTTCCTTTTTATTACAGACAAAACTCGTATTGTAGCTGGTGAATAACAACTGCTCATAATACAGCCATTTACTTGATATTTTCAGTGATTATTCCAGGCGCACGTCCACAGTGTTATTGTGACGCGAGTCTCGTGTGGAATGCCATGAGGGCCAAAATGTGCTTCTCGGCCAGAAATAAGTCAATAATGAGTTTTAGGCCAAAATAAGTCCAAATCCGGCTCAAAAATTGCAAAAACTTCAATATTTATTCATTTTCAATTAATAAGATTTTTTTTTGCATTGCAATGCAAAGTTCATTGTGAGTGAGTGCAAGTGACTGTATTGTTGTGACTGTAACCATTGTTCCATAGTTCTATCTCCATGGCCTATTGTTGAGGAGCCATTTGATAAATAGGAAAAGGCTGTTAAAATCGGTTTTATGGGTTTTTTTTATTCAGTTCTTCAAAACGTAAAGAAATGCTCTCTGCACTATATAAAAAACATTTGATCGTTGCTTTTCATTAGTTACTTAAACTAAACCATCACCACTTCCAAAAATGCTGGTTGCACTTCATAAAAAATGTTTTGTTTTTCTTTACATTGATTCAGCTGCTACAATTTTTTATTTGTATTTTTTGCACTATTAATGTAACATACATTTATTTTTTGGAAACAACTTTTGTACAAAGACAGTTTTTTTTTGTTTGTTTTTTTTTTTTAAATACTGGAAATCTTTTTATTTTTGTCTGATTAATAATTGATTCATTGAAAAAATAATCAACTGATTAATCGATTATCAAAATAATCATTATTTGCACCATAAAATAAGTAATTTATTCATACTCAGACTCTTCCAACTGTGAAGGTTAAACTGCTTAAGCATCATTAGTTGATGAATTAATGGATTTAATTGTGCGTCAGGAATGAGTGAGCTGGACTACGACTTGTACCCTAGTCGGGAGCTGCAGATGGACTGGCTGCACAGCTACCTGAAGGCCTACAAACACTTCACTAAGAAGGGGGAGGAGGTGAGCCAGCGCGAGCTAGAGACGCTCTATGTTCAGGTCAACAAGTTCTCCCTGGTGAGTAAAGAGAGCACAGCAAAAGTAAGAGAGAGCGATGGTTTCTCATTAAGTTTGAGTTAGGAGAAACGGGGTAAAACCTTGACCTTGCACTTTTAGCAGGAGACGAATGTCTGTGAGTGTCTGATGTTTGCACTAAGCTGTTGTTCCTCTTCATCGACAGGCGTCACATTTCTTCTGGGGTTTCTGGGCCCTGATCCAGGCCAAGTACTCCACCATCGACTTTGACTTTCTTGGGTGAGCAGCTCTCACTTTTTCCCTTTTTTCCCACCCTAAAGATAATGAGCTGCATAAATCATGTGCAAATATAAGAGAAAGTAAGTAAAAATGTAGTAATGAAGCACGTTTTTGCACAGCGTTTACCGTACAAAGTATATGAACATCATATACTGCACATGCAAATAAATACGTGAGGTTCCATCAAGTGACATTAACAAGCGTTTATTCATTTTACACATTTGATATCAGAAACATTGATATTTTTGTCTTTCCACCTCCCAAATACAGTTATGAAGAGATGGGAAGTAACAAAGTACAAATACTTTGTTACTGTACTTAAGTAGAATTTTCAGGTATCTGTACTTTACTTGACTATTTAACTTTGAACTGTTACTAGGTACATTTTTAGCATAAATATCTGTACTTTCTACTACTTATATTTTCAAATCAGACCAATTATTCTTGTTTAATTTAAATGAGTTTTATTAGGCCATTTTGCCACATTTGACCTATTTCGTATCAATAATGCGCCATCCAGACAACCTGACTGATTGGATGATGCTTAAAAACGTCATAAGCACGCACAGAAAAGACAATCCCATTGGTGTACGTATGATGTGTTTAGGATACAGGTAATCATCATGTATAATGATGGTAATGACCAATGGAGCTTTATGAATCCATGAGGCTTTGTTTTTCTCTGCTTGCGCTCTACATAAAGCTTGGATGTGGAATCCAGTCAGCTTTGCCCTAAAATGCTGGTTTTGTCCTTCACAAGGGAGCTTTATACTTTTATACTTTAAGTATGTTTTAGAGCCTGTACTTTTCACTTTAACTTGAGTAAAGAAGTCGAGTCAATACTTCAACTTTGACCATTTTTTTTAACACATGTATCTATACTTCTACTTGAGTGAAGAATGCATGTGCTTTTGACACCTCCGCAATTAATGATAAACATATTTTTACATGTGGCCAAAATATCCCCATCTGATTAAAAAAATGACTTATCATTGAAATCAGACTCAAAAATCCTGGTTTGGTCCTAATCCCCTCTATTGTTGCATCAACAGAGTTTGCTAAGAGGATGTGAAGGGTGACAAAATGTCCAGAATTGAAGCTGAAGTCTTGTAGCAGGGGGGAAAATGGATTGTGTCAAATCCCTCAATAAGCAGCACTTACGTAATGCATCAGATTTCATTTCTCAGTCCTCTCATCTGTGATCTGCAGCGGCTGCAAAGCCTGCCAGAATGGGGAAAATGCTGTTTTGCTGTGTGTGGGACCACGCTGGGTTATTTTCAGCACTTTGGTGGTTTGTTTTAGGTGACAGCAAGCAATCACGGGCACGTTGGGGGTGGCATGCCATAGCCAGTGCCAGTGCTTTCTGTTGGCTCACGTTTCAGTATTTTGCCCATGTAAACAGACACCGGCCGGGTTTTTAATGGCGGCAGTGGTCCACGCTCTTTTATTCTGCGGCGTCGAAACCAATCGGCAGCCCCACAATGAGCTTTTCATTCATGAACTACAAGCACACAGCAGATCCAGAGCTGGTGTACTTTTAAGACCCTCGTTACCAATTCGCCAGGTGCTAGGTGAGGACAAACACCACGTGACTTGGTTCCGAAACCACGGCAACACGCCAGTCTGAGCATCAACAGGCCAAACGTAACTCAGTCCCTGGTTGCTGTTGCTTCAAAGTTTGGGAAGTTAATACACTCATCTATCCTTGTTTTCTCTCCTCTACAGGTATGCGGTGATGCGCTTTAACCAGTACTTTAAGACGAAGCCCTTGGTCATGGCACTGAAGATCCCGGAATGAGAACCCGGCACCATGGCACGACCCTCCACGCTGGCACTTTTTTGGACCCTGGTGGGAACTATAGGGCGAAATGTGGGGGTACAACAAGGGTGGGTATGCGGGTTAGTTGAGTTTTCAAGTCCCCACTTTCAAAAACAGTTTTATTTGTAATAAACTCAGTCCATCTACATCTCGATTTTTGATCAAAATTTGGACTATCTGGCACCTTTTTGAGGTTTGATGTCGTATCCAATCACATTGTCCTCTACCAAACGTCTCTCCAAACTGATTTTTGCCCCGGGAAAAACATGTACAGTTCATCTTGTTTGCAGTGGGGGTTTTGAAACATCCAGAAAGAGAAGTGCTATGCAGTGAAGGAAATGTAGCAGCCCCGAGCTTGAATTAGAACTCAACTCGTCTCTTTTTCACTGTCACCATCTTAGTGTTTTTGTCCTGATTTGGGAGGGAGGAGGAGGTGGAGAGTCAAGCCTGAACACCTGACTGTGACCTTTTTTTTTTTTTCCCCTAAAATTTTTGGCGTCTCTCCAGACATTCCTGTGAAGTTAAGGCGGCGGAGGCACTCGTCCCCACGCTTTTCTGCCTTGTAGTCATTTATGGTAACGAGCAGCTCTGTTGAATTTTCCACTTAGCACAGGTGGTGGAAAATCCCAGCCCCAGACTAACCTCCGGCTCTTGCATCATCACCTGCGGAGGGACTGAACGGGTTTCTAATGAGCTTCCTCTGACTGATGCTTAGTACTGTTGCCTCTCTCTCTCTCTCTCCATCTCTCCTAATATCGAATCTCTCTCCCCAAAAAGCATTGTAGCTCTCCGGCAGTTTTTCTTTCCCAAATCAAGACTGTGACATTGCGTAATTCGGCTGCGGCCAGCAGATGGCACGGTGTCGGATTTACTTTCGTTAGCATTAAATCCAAGATTACTGCTTCCAAGGCTCCAGCGAGTCAATTTGACTCATCACATCCCCAGACTCCTGTCTAGAAGAAAAGCATTGGGCCTCATTAACCAAACATTCTTAGGAAGAAAATTGTTTTTAAAAGCTGCTTACACAATTTTCAGGAGGAGTTTGATCTTAGTGTTGTGTGAAACTTGTTCTGAATTAGAGTTGTGCGATATGACTATATTGACTGAAGTTAAAAAGTTTCATATTATACTGTATTTGATGGTGTGACAAAATACACTGTTTATATTAATGAATATTTGCTGATGGTTTGGATGAAGGTTTGCAGCAGTCACCATGGCACCATGTGGATGTCGACACAGAGAATACTATGGCGTTATATTTGTCTTAATTCTGAGAGCGCAGTGGAAATATCCCAGCAAAATCTGGTGTCTGTGTGAGCTCAACTCTGCCTACACTCACACTTCAAACACTCTGAACCCTCATGCTCAGATCAACGCCAAAGGTTTCAAAATTCAAAATCACAGTACTAGAGCACCATAAAAAGTGCTGCCCTTCACAGACGTTGTATGGTGTTTAAAAGAAAAAAGAGCGTAGTTTGACCGCAAGCAGGGCGGGATTGGTAATCTGGCGTACTAGGCAGTGGCCGGTGGGCTGTTGCCATTTTTGGGCCGATGCAAGGAAGGCATGATTCGGGAGAATCCACGCTTCACGTTCACCTCTCTCTTGGGCCGGTTGGTTGAGGCAAAATACCTTTGACAAACAGCCAACAACAGCAGGGAGCGCTCATATGATCATTTGATCAGTGTAAAATTCATAGGGACGCCTAAAAGTTCAGTTGGCGGGCCTATTTGGGAGAAAGTCCAGGGCCGTTCTTTACTCCCAGTCCATCGCTGACCACAAGTCACTAGAGCACCACAAAAGCAAGGTTTTCAGTGACTTAAAGGTCCCATATCGTACATTTTTTCAACAAGTTAAAAAAAGTATAAGCTCCACTAAACATGTCTCTGAAGTAGTTTGCTGAAAATACCTGCTTTTTACTCCATTTCTGAACAGGCTGTGTCTCGTTAGTATTCCTAAAATCCTTTACCTCGCGTGAAAATAATCGACATGGCTGCTGCTAACAGACCATCTATACAGCCAAACATGTTCAGCACAACACCGGTAGACTTCTTCACTGCGATTCCGGCCTGGCGCTTGTGAGAAAACATGGCGCATCAGGAAGCGCTAGCAAACTTCAAGTGTGTGTAGAGGCAGTACAGACCCAAATGGACGTCCAAAAAAGAGAAAAAGTGATTTGCTACCTTTTAAAAGCGCCACAAACGTTTTTAATGAATAAAAGGCTTAAAAATGGCGTTTTACTGTCAGTTGCGTGAAAGTGAAGACAAATGGCGCCATGTTTGGTGTTCCATGTGCAGAGTGCTGCTTGGAGTGTGTTTATAGGCAGAGTTGAGTGCACACAGACACCAGATTTTGCTTGCAAAAGTTGCACAGAATTTCCAAACAGCGTACTATATTGTGAGTCATTTCATCAGAATATGAAATGACATATTGGGATATGAGATTTTGGTCGTATTGCCCTAAATGGAATCTACACGAGCTTATGGGATTTTCCTCAGTTCTACAGTTGTATATTAATATACTGTTTAAATTTAAACATTATTGTTATGTTATATTTTAACTATTTTACATAAGAACAGTTCGGCTGATTAAGAACGTCATGAGTCTGGCGTAGACTTTATTAAGAAACTTTCTCAAGAACACATGTAAGTAACAACTTCAGAAGACGTTGGTGAATGTGGCCCATAATTTCCCCTCATTGCAAGTTAGTTTCGTTTAAATTCCCACTCCAGTAAAAATATTTTTTAAAAGCTCTTGAGTAATTTAATATATACTGCAACGTGTTTTGCACATCCCCTTTTCCCAGTTGATTAGAACATTCCGTCTTTGCCGGGCTCCACAAATCGGTTGTTAAGGAGGAGCTACATTCCCGAGAAGTCGTCGCTTTATTTGTCCTGGTTCAGTGGCTGTCATGCCGATATCGACTCGTCCCCAGCTTGCTGCGTGTTAAAGCCGGTTTACAGTCTGTTTTTGTTTTTTGTTTTTTAATCTGGTAAAGTAAAAATCCTTCGCTTTTACCAGATTCTCCAACCAAAGTGCTCTTCTGACCCGGACGCCGGTTCCAAACCCAGGTCCCGTTCTTTAGTCTAGAGTACCTTTTTGCATTTATGTTTCTACACTGACTTAAACGTGACTTCAACAAGTCAACACACTTCAGTCATTTAGTTCAGTTTAGTTCATGCAGTTTTAATGAGGTTTCAGTGTTACAACTACGGATATGTGTAAATGTGTTGATGTCCTGTATGTGCTGAAATGTGCAAAATTAAAAAACGGTAGCACTGTCTTGTGACTATTTCCAGCGATATCCGTCTTACTGATTAAATGATACTCAGTTTCAACAAAGCAGCATAAATCGTCAAAAGACCAGATCCGTCGCTTTGCTCTTGTTCAGCCCGTTAATGCTTGATGCTGGTTAATTAATAATGAAACGGCAAAAGCTCCCGGCGATTACTGAAACCGAGAGGCCACTAAACAACACCATGAATAATTTTGCAGCCCGAACGATCCGACAGCACCATGCCGACAGTTTAGAACGAGCTTCTCCAGCTGCTACTACAAATTTCCACTTTTATCTGCGAGTTTTAAAGCTTTACAAGCGACTTATTTCTAATGAGGTGGTCCATGAATGCTGCTAGATTTTGCTAAGAGTTTGGGGGTTTTTGTGCATGTACATATGTGAATGTGAAGAGAAACATCTCGGCATACTATGAGTTGGCTTAAATCGGCAAATTTAGTGTGCGTCCGTGTGAGGAAATCATTTATTTCCTGTAAATGTGTTAAAGTTAAAAAATTAAAGCCAAATCCAGCAGCTATTCTGAACATTTAAAGTGTAACTATATTTTAAAAGTGGGTCCAAAATTAAATTAAATATGTTTTAAAAAATGTCAACGTACAGTTGAATCTGTACCTTTCTGTTTAATGGCTGACATGATCATGGAATATTTTGTCTTTTCTATGCATTAATTCATATATTTTATAGCGATTATGAGTAATAATGATTTGAATTTGGTTCATGATAAAAAATGTGATGTGTCCTACATTTAAGCTTATTTTACTTGTCATTTTAAATCACCTTGTAAGCTCTGAAGGAATCCTTATTTATATATTTTCCTCCTGATGTTTTCCTTGTGAACCAAATGAATTTATTTTGCAGCTTGCGGTTCTTTTAAGATTTTGAGTTATTTTGTGAATGTACTCAACTGACTTGAAAGCTTGTACAGATAACCGTTTGTTTTTTCTTTTAATCTCTAAAGACATAAATATATCTTTTTGTACTTGGGATTGAACTCAAGTGGACTGGACTGGACCGTGTGCTCTCTCTTGTTGCTGTGGTGTTGAAACGCTGCTGCTGTTCACCGCCGCCAGCAGAGGGCACTGTTGCTTTGCGATGAAGGACACGGGTTGGCGGGAGGGAGGGAGGGAGGGAGGGAGAAGGGAATGTAAATAGTGTGAAATAATGTGAAAAAGAAATTACTGTACTGTACAATGACCCTTTTCACTTCTGCTCAAGTGCTGGCAGAGCAAGTTAACATTTTGTTCTTAAACATTACCATTAAAAAATGTCTGAATTCAAATCTGGGCCTTTTTTATTATTCATAGAAAAACACACCAACAGCGTTTCACTATTTATTACACTGTTTCATATAGAATGTTTCAAGATTCATTATAAATCCAACATTTTGGCTCCTTTTTGTTCCAGCTAGAAACATTTACAGCATTTAGCAGACGTTCTGTTACAGCAACTTGGGGTTAAGGGTCGTGCACAGGAACCCCATGATGGTAGTGCTGCAGGTAGGATTCGAACCCACGTCCTGGTCCAGAGGTGAGTCTAACCACTAGAGCCCCATCACTACTCCACAGAAGTTTACATTCAACTTTGTATTTTAATTTAAGGGACACTCGCCACTGAGAGCAACTTGGGGTTAAGGGTCATGCTCAGGAACCCTGTTCTGGAGGTAGGATTTGAACCCCCAACCTCTTGGTCCAGAGGTGAGTATCCTAACCCTGGACCACCACTTAAGAAGTTTACATTTAACCTTTTACAGCAGACACTGTTTTCCAGAGTGACTTGTTTCCTATTTTAAGGACCACTCTCCATGGAGCAACTTGGGGTTAAGGGTCATGCTCAGGAACCCTCATGATGGTAGTTCTGGAGGTAGGATTCGAGCCCACAACCTCTTGGTCCAAAGACAAGTGTCCTAATCACTGGATGACCATCAAATCCCAATCACAGTTCCATCTCTCAACTGTTCTTCCCATTAGGGTTAAGTTTGTTATAAATGTTTTTGTCAGTAAAAAAAAATCTCTTTCCCCCCTTTATTCATGTGTTGCTTTCATTCTTTCCCGTTGGCTACTTTTAAGAGAGTTTTTTAACATATATTTTCGTCTCGACAGTTTTGTTTTCGCTAATCGACCTTGTACTGATGTTGCACCTTTAATCATGTAACTACGGTGATCAATCACCTTTCCTGTTTTTATTCCACCCGCTTTTTCTGACCGCCGCTCCATCTAGTTTTTCTGCTAGAAACTTTGTTCCAACTCTAAAACGTGTGGCCTATAGCAGTGTGTGCTGCTCGTATACACGTTTTTGATATGTGCACTCGTTCGTGAGTTCTGTCCATTTTTTTTTTCATTCGTTTTTTTTCCCTATGGACTAACATGGAGCTCACTGCACACTTTACTGCACGGCTGCCGTTCTTCCCCAAACTGGACGTGATTCGAGGGCTTATGAGCCTCTTCGCACATGTGTAACCTTCACGACCCACATTCGACTTTTTCATCCTTTATTTGTGTTGCTTATTTTTCCTCATAGGAACCCATTTGTTTTCTCCCATTAAGAATACACAGGGTTTGAGACTCGAAAGCTTTTCTTCATCTGTTTTCACTCGACAGTCAACACGGTTCTCATGCCACCTCAGGACACATCACTGAACACACATCTCAATCTGTTTTGCACAGACGCACTCTCTTTTTCTTGTTTTTATCATCCCTCATTCTTTCCCCATTCTCTTCAATGCATTTTAGTCAAAGTCTTTCTACTCGGCCAGTTTTCATGTCACAGCTACAGATCCTGAGCGATCACATCGGTATTTTCTTGTTGAAATGCAGCTGTGTTTTAATTTTCATCTTCCTCATTTTGTTCACATTTTCTCCAGGAAATGCTTGTCCCTATAAATCTTATCTGAACATCTGGAGGGTCTTTGTTCATCACACGGAAATTTCATTGGATTTCCGGACAAAAACACTTTGCTTTCCTCCTTGAACTTTTGCCTGTCTCATCTGCCTGTTGACCTGCATTTCAGGTCCTGCAGCACGGAAACGACAGAGGAAGTCCTACTGGGGAAATCCTGAACCAAACACGCCGACAACCCACCGTCCGCAAGGTTAGAGTCCACACACACACACACACACTCGTACTTATATAGTAGTGAGGACCTCCACTGACTTCTGTATTGCTGTATCTAAATAATACTACACCTAACCCTAAACATAACCCTAACCATAACATCAGTAACCAAAAGCTAATGTTTCCACACTTTTAGTTTTGCAAATAAACTTGTATTTTTTTGTAAAAGCAGTTTAACTTCCCCAAAATGTCCTCACTCTGCTGGTTAAAAACTCATTTTGGTTCTCACTCAGTAGCAAGTACAAGAACACACACACACACACACACACACACACACACACACACGCTACAGTCGACCCCCGCTGTGCGTTTGTTCACTTGTTTGGGGTAAAATTTGTTGTGTTACAAGTGGGAGTTTAAACGCTAAAATGTTTTATTTCTTCCTTAAACTTTTTTAAAAAGTTTGGACCAAAGTTTGCACTGAGCACAAATCAGGCCACATTTAGTCTTTTTTTGTGGTTGTGAAAAATAACCATTTTAACACGTTTGTTGCTTTTCTGATTTATTTTTTATAGTTAAGAATTCCTGACGTCCTTAAATATGAGTTAGTTTCAAAACTTGGAGCAAATTTGAGGCGTTAAATATTTACATTGTTGAGCATTTTAATACTCAAGCTTTTCTTGAATATGAAGTTATTTCACCAGGCTGAGCTGATTTAGGGCAGCACTAATTGGGCGCAGACGTGCACTTTCAGCAGCGGTCGGACTGAACCGCATTCGGTTTCATTTTTGGGGCTTTTTAGGATCAGCAAAAACCTCAAATTTACAAACTGCAAAAGGAACACAACACTTTTATTATGCCTCAAAAAAAGGAACAAACCACAAAAACATACATGTAAAATGTACACCTTTAAATTATACACTTTTATATAAACAAAATAAAGCCTATAATCTATATTTACAACAGCCGTATTTAGACCAAATTATAAGCTTTTATTAAAACCCGACTTTACAGGTAAAGATACAAAGAGCATCAGTTCCTATGTGAACTTGCGTACACGACTCCAGCATTTTTTGTTCTGTCCTCTTACTTCCCAAACTAGTCTTATCTTCCTCTAAAACAACTTAAGTTCAAACTTCAGATCATCTAGCACTCCCACGTGGACGATGGTCATGAGTGATGAGCTGGAATGGTGATATCATAGCTACATACTAAAATAAAGCAAACACGCTATATACATCAACTGAAAGAGCGTTTGAGACAAATCTGGCTGATTGACTTCTGCGTGTGCGCGTCAGCTTTGAACCTCAGCACCAACTCAGACTCTCTCACATGGAGTGCTTCTCTCTCAAACAGCAGAGGGAGACGTAAGCTTTTTGGCAGGTTTTTGAGTAATTTAAAGGGAAAGGGAGTTTCAGTTCACTTCCGTCCAGAGCAGAAACTTTACTTTTAACTGAATCGGTCAATTAAATTTGTAATAAATGCCAAAACTCTTGCTTCTCCTTTTTTATCCTCAGAAGAAGTGCCTGAAACGGTGAATGCTTTTCTTTGAGACAGCTGAGAGTGGAGTGTGTGGTAGGGGCAGTGTGTTTGGTTTGGATACCTGTAATATTTAGGTATGCTCGATGATGGAATTGGCAGATCACTGCTAATTGCTGGTTGGCATCGGACCGACGCTTAGATTTCTTCTGCCTTGATGTATGGTGTTTTGTGCCAAAATTCTGAGCACGCAGTGGAAGGTTCACCATTTTGCTGGTCTCTTGTCTTTAGATGTTCAACTCTGCCTTCACACTCGCTTGACTTGATGCTGTGTTAGAAATGTCAGAACTCTGACATTTTTTAGGCTGTATAAAATCCCACCTCGGCACTGTCTGGCATAAGCACTAGTTCCGGCGTACGATAAATGCATCATCAAATATCAATTGGAAAGATTGGGCAAATCTAAGTGTCGCCCCGACGACTTTAAACAAGCAATTACCTGCCGATTCCGACATGATTCTGATATCATCGCGCATACTTAAATATTACAGGGGATCAAAGGTCACTGAGACTTTTATCTAGAGATAAGTTTTAACAGCATCAACACATGAGGTTTAAGATTGTTCTAAACAGGGATTTTACACTGCCTGCCACTTCTGTCTTAAAATGTATGGTGTTATTTTGTACCAAAATTCTGAGCACGCAGTGGAACCTCCGCCAGCAAAATCCCACTCGACTCTGCTTTCACACTCTGTCTCACTGCATGCTCAGAATTTTGTTCATTAACTAACTTTAAGTGATCTCAGCTAAACAGGGAACAAAAACCATCTGAATAAAACAAGCATTCCAATAACTTAATAAACTAAATCTGGATTTTCGAGACTCTCCCCAGCTTTCTGGACCTCCCTGAAGGTCTAAGTAAATCCTCACTCCTGACCCCTAATTTAACCCCCCTCAAAAAAGCTCTCCGCATGGAATCAGACCCATCTGCTTTCCTTTCCTCCCTCATCCCTCGCTCTCAGCTCAGTCGGTGAGGACCACCAGCTCCCCTTCGCTGCGCTCCCCGCCGTCGCTCTCCTCGCCCTCGCTGTACTGAGTTTTGGCGCAGGGGCCCTCGGGCTCCTCCGGGCCGCGGCTCTGCGGATGCTCCAGGGCCCTGGGCAGGTAGTGCTCCAGCAGCGCCGGGTGAAGCGGCAGCGCCATGGAGACGGGAGTGCCGGGATATGGGGCCTCCACCGAGCCGTAGTGCAGCTGCTGCTCCGAGTGACTGATGGGAGGAAGAAAATATAAGAATAAGATTTGTGCAGTATCTTGTCATTCTTTAACGATGTTTTATAGTACAGGTTGTCCCCGGCTTGCCATGGAGATGCGTTACGATGACCCCGTGTGAAACGATTGTAAGTCGAAACGCTGTGCTTTGAAACATCAAAAACGGAGACAACCGAGCTCTGTCAATCTCTGGTGGGAGATACGGACATCCCAGCAGCATTCCAACGTACCACATACACTGCCGCGCTGCCTGTCGTGCCAAACTTACCATATTTGTACTAGTTTGTCGTATGGCTTTCGTAAGACCCCAAAAATTCTAAGTCGAACCACTGTAACTTGGGGACCACCTGTACTGTAAGGCCTTTCAACACTGCACATATTTCTAAAATCTTAATTTAAATATATATGTATATTATAAAATGTTAAACACAAAGTACATATATTCAAATAAAGATTTAGGTTTACATGCATGCAGTGTTATAATGCCTCCTAGTACAAAACCATTGATATAAAATGTTACAAATTAAAATAATAAACTAAAAATATTGTTAATGGTTTGGTATTACTGTGAGACATTATAACGCGCCATGTATTTGTAAGTTTTTTTTAACTAAATATGTAATTATAAATAATATTTGAAACATTATTGTACTCTGGGGCATTGCAATTGATTTTCTAAATTAATGTATATTCATTCATTCATTATCCGAACCGCTTAATCGCAACTTGGCTCGTGGGGGACTGGAGCCTATCACATTATTTATTATATAAATTTAATTGTATTTTCTTTTTTTTAAATTTTCTTACTACTACTATACTATATTGTCCTTTTTTTATAGTCCTCCCTCTCACACCTTCAGTTGGTTCAAAATGCAGCTGCTAGGCTTTTATCCCATTGTCACAGAAAAGACCACATCACTGCTATCCTGTACTCACTGCATTGGCTTCCGGTGCAGTTTAGAGTTCATTTTAAAGTCCTGGTGCTCACTTATAGAGCCCTGCATGGGCAAGCGCCCGAATACATTGCCCACCTGCTTCATCGCTATACAGCCCGTCGCGAGCTCAGATCTGGACAGCAGGGCCTATTAGTGATCCCTCGTACCCGACTGAAAACTCGTGGCGATTGTGCTTTTCAGGCAGTGGCACCTAGGCTCTGGAACAACTTGCCAGATGGCTTGCGCACGGCTGGTGCAGTGGACTCTTAAAAAAACAGCTCAAAACTCTTCTTTTTACTCAGAGCTGAGAAATCTCTGTTTTTTGTTTGTGTTTTGTTTTTACGGCATGTTTTATGTATTTGTTTGCCGTTTGTAATGTTTTATACCTTGTCTCTCTAGTTTTGTATTCAAGGTTCAAGGTTCTTTGTCATCAGTCGCTTTACACATGTACAAAGTGTGATGACACAGCGTTTCCCCATGGCCCCAGTGCAACATATAGTAACACTGAACATTACATTCAACAGGACAAAAGGTGCAACAAGCAACACAATAAATACAGAACGAACGCAATAAATACAGTAAGAAAGTGACGTTCAGTGAAGAGACGGAATGTAAACAAGTAGTGCCTAGTGTATGTTTTCCAAGGCACATTGGCAGCATCAGCATCTAAGCAGCATATAACAGGTGGAGTTCAAGAGCATCACAATACAAAAAGATCACTATAAATAGACAGAACAGTAAATACACAACACTCCAGTACTATTTGAAGGTGGGGATGTAAACCTTAATGACTGATATTGCACATGATTATTATACTGCACAGGTTAGATGTAGAATTGAAGACATCATTTGAGGAAAAGTGAATTTACAGTTATTGTATTAACACTAGTGCACCTGAGTGTGCCTGATGTAAACAGTAGGTATCTCCCGTTTACTTTGTCTCACTACTGTACAGCGCTTTGTGACTTTTTGTCTGAGATAAGCACTTTATAAATACAATTATTACTTACTATAACAATATGCTTTAATCTACATTATTGTTTATCTTTTTTGTCATTTAAAATTTTATATTTCTAACATTTTTATTAGAAATATGTATAATTTGTTCAGTACTTTAGGCTCAAATATTTACTGTTTTCATGTAATTGTATAATATTTTTGCATTAAGCATTTTATCATATTGTAATATGTTAATATTATAATAGGTTAAGTGTGACCCAAGTTTAGACTTCCTATGTGACAAAATATTATTCCTGCAGCGCAAAGTACAAGTTGAAAGGCCCTGCCCTGCTAAACCCTGCAGCTGTAAAGGGGATGCGTGCTGCATTTGACTTCACTCACGGTATTTAAAGCAACACTAGAGAGGATGTGGTGGTGCAGTGTGATAATGCTGATAACAAAAATACAAGACGGCAATTATGCTTCCTGCCAATCTCACCAATTAGCTTTGTTATAAGCTGCTTCATTGCTACGGAGCGTTTTACTGGGACGAGCGATTAACCGAACATTAATCGAAACTGACATTCAGAACCTCTAAAGAACCAAATCTTGACCATGTCAATTTCATGTGGAAAACACATACCGTGTGTGGCGTCACATGACTGAGCAAATGTCATTGTGAACACAACGCCCATGGAGCAGTTTATGGCAATGGTACCTTGCTCATGAGTACCTCAGTGGTACCTTTACATTCTCCAGGACTTAACTGAGTTGGGCCCTGTAATACTTTTATAGTAATTCTGGGCATTATAACACTGCAAGTATTTATTTATTCAGTAAAATGTATTAAAATATGTATATAATTTTTTTGTAGTTTAAACATTTTATTTTATATTTTTAATAATTTTGAAGCACTTATAACTTGTTGAATTCCTTATTGTTTTCTAAAATTAAATATATTGACATTTTTTAAATGTAAATATTTAAATACTTTTATGGTACCTGGCAGCATTATAACTCTAAAATATTGTTTTCTAAAATGAAATATGTTTACATTTTTATTTAGTAATTTGAAATGTCTTAGTATTTAAGCAGCATTATAACACTGTGTACACCTAAATTAAGTATGCTTATTTTATTTATTTTTTTTAATTGTCATCGGGACACGAGGACACTAGCTTTAAAAGTTGTACCCCGCGTGGTTTCTTCTGCAGAGTGGTGATGTAGCTGAATAAAGAGTCAGTTTGTTGTTTTTCTCACCTGGGGGGGTAAGAGGCACGCTGCTCCTGCCTCCGGCTCTTCATCATGGCCTTGTACTCTCCCACGCGAAGCCGGCGGCCCTCCACAATGCAGGTGCGCTTGGGTCGGGGCTTGTACTTGTAATCGGGGTAGCGCTCCAAGTGCTGTCGGCTCAGACGCGCCTGCTCCTCGTAGTACGGCTGCTTCTCCTGGTTCGACATGGACTTCCAGCGTGAACCTGGGGGGTGGGGACAGGGAGAGGCCACACAAGGTTTATTCATCACAGCGATGGGTAAGCTGTCTATCTATCTGCCTGTTGGCAAGCTACCTTCCTTCACTCCCCTTGCTACCTACCGCACCTTCCACCCTCTTTCACTCGCCTTGCTACCGGGTGAAGCAGGTGTGAAGGAAGGCTAGTAAAACAAGGCTAGATAGGTACCTAGCAAGGGGAAGGAAGACAGGCGAGGTAGGTAAGGAGAGGTAGGTGAGGTTGGTTGGTAGGTAGGAAGGGGAGAGAAGGAAGGCTACTGAAGGAAGGCAGGTGAGGTTGGTAGGCAGGAAGGCCCCTTCCTGTCTACCTACTTTGCCTCCCTGCCTGCCTTCACTCACCGCACTACCTACCTCACCTTCCTTCACTGGCCCTCGTATCTAGCCTGTCTTCCTCGACTCGCCTTGTTACCCGCCTACCTAGGCTTCCTTCACTGGCTTTATAAGGAAAGCATGGAGTATTATTTTCTGGAATCGGGCATTTTAGTGCCCCACTAGGACAACAAACATTTTGATTAAAAGCTTAAGTTGATTAAAATGTAACTACTTTTGTTGACTAAAACAGGAAAGGACAGAATTGACTAAACTGTGACAAGCATTTTCATCTGGAGATAAATACCAAATCTGATGAGCTTACCACAATGAATGCTCCTGAGGACTACTGAAAAATATTTACTTACTAAAACTTGGTCAACAGTTCTTAATTCATACACAGTCTTGAGCCACCTCTCATGTACTTTGAAAGTGAAATGTGATTAAATGAGGTACACACTGTACTGTATGTTGATTAATAACTTGGCTGAGTTCCAGAGTTAGGTTGCTCTTTAAAATGTACTAAATATTTAGCAAAAATAAGAAACGAAAGGAATGCTGAATGTCCTGCCACCCGTAACATTTTTTTCATTGTATCTACAGTTTCAAATGTGCCCCTGAGGTTAAACAGTAAAGAAAACAATGCCTGAGAAGAATGCAACTGAGAGTATAAAACACACACACACACACACACACAAACTCCGAACCTCACAGACAATGCACGCATCGGGTCTTACACTCGAAAAAAAAAATGTGGTCGGGGCTAAAGGTCTGAAGATGACAGAGAGAGCAACGGGGCAGTGAAGAGTTCAAAGGAACGCTGCAAATCTTATGGGCTCGGAGTCAAACTCGCCTCCACCTCCTCCTCGAGCCCTAAATATTATTTTAGCAAAGGTTTCATTCTGAGAACTTTTTCTATTGTTCTTAACACAACACGAAAGGTCATGCAGCGCTCAGCTTTTAGATTATCTGTCTGTCCATCCGTCCGTGCCACCCTATGAACATAATATTACTCATGTAAACTGGCGTGAGTGGGCGGTGTGAGTGTTTGGGCCTGTGCACAATGGAATGGAATGTGAGTGTTTTGTCAGAGGAAGAGGGGGAGGAAGAAGAGGAGGAGGGTGTGTTTTCCTGTCAGCCAGGTGACAATTCGTGGCCTAATGTGCCCCACCAACTCCCCCCCTCCATCTCTCCCTCTCCACTGAAGCAGGGGCATTTGTACATATATTTCACACTGGGATGAGGAAGAAAACACCAAGTAGTCAGAGAGGAGTGAGAGAAGAAAGAAAAAGGTGAGGATGGGAGGGAGAGAGTGGGAGGGAGGGTGAGATAGAGAGAGGCAGAAACAGAGAGACAAAGGAGGGAGAGAGAGAACAGATTGTTTGGGGGACAGAATTGGCCTAAAAGCAGGAGTACTTCTCACCTAGGATCTTGCTGATGCTGGAGTTGTGCATGTCGGGAAAAGCCTGCAGGATGCGCCGCCGCTCGTCCTTCGCCCAAACCATGAAGGCGTTCATGGGCCTCTTGATGTGGCCCGAGGAGGTGGTCCGGCTGTCGCTGTAGACCCCCACGCCGTGCAAGTTCATCTGTCCTGCGGGGCACAGAGCGGGGAGAAAAGAGAGTCAAAATCCAAGAACATCAAAGAACTAAACAGGTTAGGGAGTTGACCCCGTGATTGGAGGACCACTGCGGTACTCGCGAGCACCGTCCCCGAGAACCGGGGGGTTTACTGCATGACCCATCTGTAAAGCTCCGTCTGGGCTTGGGGTGACCGGAGCTGTGAAGAGGAGAGCCGCAGAGAAAGCCACATGGCGCTTTGGATAAAGACGGCCAGCCCGTGGACTGGTGCTGGTGGGACGTAAGCCGGGATTTGATCAGCCCCGGCCAGGTCACCAGGGAGAGGGGGTACGAGGTTAAAAGACCCGAAACCACCGATGACCCCAGCCACATCACTGATGATGCATCCCCGCACTTTCTAGAGATATTTCTTGGCAGCACAGTGGTCTAAACATCCAAAAGCCTGAAGACTGGGGTTTTAAATCTTGGGAGCCAATAAACTGTCAGATTAATGTGTAAATGTCTAGTAGCAACTTAATTTAAGATGCACAAAATAGGCAAATATGTCATTTCGACGTGGCAGTACACTCAACTTTAGTGCATTAGAAAGAGAAGTGCATCAGCGTCACCTGCACAGTGTCTAGTAAGTGGATTGTTCTTATACAATTATTATGACCCAGATTCATAATCACAGAATAAACACACAGACACACTCGCTAAAATCAGTGCCAATTTAGACATGTGCATTTCAGCTATTTGGAACATGAGCCTAATGATGTCCGCCCACGCCATACCTGGGGTAAAGTTGTGTAGTATGTATTTCCTTGTAAGGTCTACATTATATTTGCGTGATGAGCAGGACCCGAAAAAACGAGCACCACCTTAGTTACTTACACACTCTCACCGAAAACAAGCGTATTAATGTGGATTATGGTGTTAAGCTGCAGAAAATAATGAAGTTAAAGAGATTAAGCATTTCTGAATTGATATTGTATTGTAAGTATTGGTGCAGCAGCCAGGAGAAAAACTAGAAATTCCAGAAAAATCTGTTTAACGTCTCACACTGCAGTACTGCATATAATGATAGTGTCTCTCTCTTTCACTCTCACTGAAAACCCATCCGATTTGACCCATCCGTGGTCACACTTTACATTTAATGAACAGAGCATAAACGAAGGTTAAACTTTTTAAAATATGTAATAAATAAGTAAGTAAACTGTATTCTAAACTTTTGAGATGCACTACTAAGTCTAAGTAAACTTTGTCATCTCTGCTATACACTGTAGACGTAAACACCCCTACATTTTAAGGCATCAGAATCGGCATCGTGAGAGAAAAAACGTGCTCGGTGCAGACGTGCTGTGTGTCTTACCCTCAGAGTCACTGCTTAGATGCTCATCGGTGTTGCGAATGATCGGTCCGTCCTCCGTTCGTTCAGCGTGGGCCAGTCGATCAGCTCTGGACACTTCTTTGAAGTCGCTCTGTGGATAAAAGACGACGTTTCATTTAGCAGTTTTTATTCGTTATGTTTTGCCATTCCATGCTTTATGAAACAACATTTATATTTATGGCATTTAGCAGAGGCTCTTATCCAGCGCGACTTTTATTCCCTAACTTCAGGGACAGTCTTTCTGGAGAGTCTTGCTCAGGGACCCAATGATGGAAGTGCTGGAGGTAGGATTCCAACCCATGACCTCTTGGTCCAGTGGCCTAGTTCTCCGTTTTGTGAGTGCCACCATTAAGCTCGTCAGTCCCTACTTTGCCCACAAGGGGGCGTCTCCATTCAGGAAAAAAGTGCTATTACTTGTCTTGTGGTTAGCTTGTTCCTGATGTGAGCTTTTGGTCCAGAGGCGAGCAGCCTAATCACTAGGCCACCACCATCACCACCCCCTCAAATTCTTACAAGTTAAAGACATTTCTCTAGTAGAACATCTTTACAGAAAAATAATCACACTGAAGCAATATCTGTAAAAATATGCAACTAGCGATATTTTCTTCATAAATCAGAACACTGCAAACCTCCTTTCCTCAGGAACTCAACTTCGTCCTTAAGAGACAAGACTTGGCTTTTACTTACTAAAAAGTAAAATATTAAAACAAATTCCGTCTTCAGGATCAATATTTTAATACCACAAGAAACTGTGCCAAGTCATTTGAAATGGCAGTATTTTCCCCATGCCTAATTTAAAAGTTATTAGAAGAGGTTATGAATGTTGACACTGCTGATACTTTGTCATCCTTTTGTCACGCAGATACGCCCAGGCTGGATGACAAACGAGGCCTGAGGGAAAATATTGCTCATTAACAACCAAAAAACAAAAACGCACATATCTGCAGTGGAATCTTTTCCTGCTAAATACTTCTGCATATCTTGCAGTGCATGCCACCACATTAAGGAAAGGTAAAACAGTTTAAAGGATGTCTCGGTGGTGACAGGTACTAAAACAGGTTTGAGAGGAATGGCTAACAAACCCTATTCATGACAAACAAAGGCAAAGTTATTGTCATATCGCCCTGAGGTTTAAATTGAAAGCCTTGGCGAGACCCAGAGGCTTCCAAACCGGGCCATGGCTTTAAAGCAACACAAAACCTATTAAAACCTTTTTCCAGTTTTTCAGCGACACTACGGCTTGTTCGTGACTGAAAACAATAACAGTTAAAATGGTGATCTGATGTGATTTGTCACTATATTAACTTATTTTTTGATGTAGGATGCAGTTTCAACTCTTGTTTGTATTCAAGGCTTATTTAAATTGACTGGTGTTTTACGGTTGCAAACTCCCCTGCAAACCTACATCCAGATCTTCATGTTAAATCTCTTTTCTGAGAATATTTTGAGATTTTGAGATAAACTGTTCTCCACTATCTTATTTTCTTTTTCTTTTATTATGTCATGTATGCATACTATTTTATAAAGCATTTTTGGTACTTAAGAGCTGCAAAAATGTGCTTTATAAACTTCCTTCTTTCCTTTTCTTCCTTCCTTACAAACTTCCCATCCAAAACTTCCTTCCTCCCATTCCAAACACTTCCAACACGTTTTTTTAAAACGTGCTTTTATATACATTCTTCCTGACAAACCTCCTTCTTTACAAAAATGTCAAACTTCTTTCCTTCCAAACCTCCTGTTATTTTCTTCCACCCAGACCTTGCTTCCAAATTTACTTTCAAAATTCCTTCCCAACTTCCTTCCAAATTCTTTAGAAACTTTACTCCAAACGTCCTAACTTTTTCCCTCCAAACTTTCTTCTTTCCAAACCTCCAAAGGTCCCTCCTACCAAGCCCTCTTGTCTTCTATACTTCCTTCCAAACATCATTCTAAACGTACTCCTTTTTCCCTCCAAACTTCTAAACCTCCAAACGCCAATCCTTCCAAACACTTCAATCTTTAAAGATGTGCTCTATAAACTTCCCTCTTTATATCCTTCCGTATGTCCTTTCTCCGTTTCTTACTAAAGCCAGAGTCTTTCATGCCCTTTTCCCTACACTGCTGCACGAGGTCACCATCCACGTTTCCACTCAGAGGCACAGCAACAGAGGCAAGTGGCGTGATGAAGTCATTAGTAGATAGGGACATTATGGAGCAGCTGTTCCCTTCCCAAAAGAGTGCAGAGACCCCGTCCCAGCGATAATATGACCCCTGTAAACCTATACGTGACCCCAACATTGACCCGCGCCATGCGGGAACGACTGCCGTCTGTGAATATTTTCAAGTTGCAGGTGAGAATTTGTGCTTGTCGCTTCAGGTTGCTTACTCACCAGCCTGGTGGCGCTCTCCCTCTCCCTTTCGCGCTCTCGTTCCCTTTCCTGCTCTCGTTCTCGGCTCGCTGCACTCTGCCCTCCTCGCAACAGCTGCTGGGCATCATGGATGGTTTGGGTCACGACGTCACCCTCTCCCAAGAAGCCTTGAGAAAGAGAGAGAGAGAGATTTACACAAAGGTCATTGGTCTTTTCCCCCTGGTGCCGTTTAAAACCTAAAGGACTTGGCTCTGTGTCAAGCACTTGGTTGCCTAATGTGAGCACCCCGCTCGCACAACTCTGGGGGACGGCTGAGGAGGTGGTGGGAGGGCAACGGCAGGTTTATGGGGCGCTGACAACTGTCTGTGATGCCTTGAATTAAGGAGAGGAGGAGCGTTACTCCTCCGGGGGGGCACCCCACGAGCGCTCTCTCGGCGGAACCCGAGCCCTCTCCTCAAGGACTAAACACTTAAAAAGCTCGGGCTGGAGATGGCACACGGATAAGCTCGGCGGTCATATCAGATGGTGAGGAGAAGATATATTTTCCATCACTCCCTCGCTCTCACAAGCACTCGTTACATTTCCTTCGTCTAACCAGATCAAACAGAGTCACGTTTGGCCAAGTCCCCACCTACCCCCTCTTATGTCCGGGAACCAAGGACTCTCACACGGTCAACAGCAGTGGATCCTCGATGCTGACTGTCCCAAATGTCACTCTGCTCTTTAAATACAGCTACTTGTAATACAAATATAACAACAACCCTGATCAATATTGACACGCAGGTATAGACAATATTTACACAGGAGAAAGTATGGACAGTGACGCATGTGTGGTGAGTGAGTGAGTAGAGGACGACTGAAGGCTGCGTTATTGACTTCGCTTGTGTCTGCTTTAAAACAATGTGTGTGTGTGTGTGTGTGTGTGTGTTCTTGTACTTGCTACTTAATGAGAACCAAAATGAGTTTTTAACCAGCAGAGTGAGGACATTTTCAGGAAGTGAGGACTTTTTTAGTGGTCCTCACTTCTTTAAACTGCTTTTACAAAAAAAAAAAAACAAGTTTATTTGCAAAACTAAAAGTGTAGAAAGATTAGCTTTTGGTTACTGATGTTATGGTTAGGGTTATGTTTAGTGTTAGGTGTAGTATTATTTAGATACAGTAATATAGAAGTCAACGGAGGTCCTCACTACTATATAAGTACAAGGATGTATGTGTGTGTGCGCACGTACACGTGTATATTCTTGTAACATACCCAGACTGAGCGTGGGTCTCGGGGGGTTGTGCTGTGCGTGTGTGTGTGTGTGTGTGTGTAACACACCCAGACTGAGCGTGGGTCTCGGGGGGCTGTGCTGCAGGTCTCTGGGTCTGTAGCTGGACTGCAGGTGGGTTGCGTTCAGCTCCACACCGTGTGGACTCGGGGTTTTAGGTTTGGCTGTGAGGTTTAGAGGCTGACTGCTCTCCTGTAATACATCATCATCGTCATCATCATCATCAAAAACCACAAACTCTCTCTCTCTCTCTCTCTCTCTCTCATTCATTCATTTATTCATTATCCAAACCGCTTAACCCCAACTGGGGTCGCGAGGGGACCGGAGCCTATCCCAGGAACAACCCTGGGCAGGCGCCAACACAGCGCAGGGCACACACACTCACACATTCACACTTTACGGAGCCAATTAAGATTCACCAATTAACCTATATTGCATGCTTTTGGATTGTGGGAGTAAACCCATAGGAACACGGGGAGAGCATACAAAATCCACACGGCCGACGTGGGGCTCGAACCCAGGACCCTCTTGCCGGGAGGCGCTAAACACTGCGTCACCGTGCCGCCCCCTATATACACATATATATATATATATATATATATATATATATATACACATATATACACATATACACACATATACACATATACATACATATATATATATATATATATATACACACACATATATGAAAGTAAATGAAAGTGTGCTGGTACCTGTCGAAAGGCTGTACCACTGGAGCGTTTGACGGAGGTGGAGTGGGAGTGGGAGTGGGGGGTCGGAAGCAGCTGCATGGGATATTCCACTGGAAACAAGTAAAAACATCATATTACTAATTAAGCTCACTGTTTCACATATACAAAACTGACATATTGTGGAAATATTACATGCATGTTGTGCTAAAGTTAGGTAAATCGAGAACCGACTAAAAATAGACTAAGAAGACATGCTTTTGGACTGTGGGAGGAAAGATGGATACCAAATGGATAAAGAAGAGCTTCTGCCTGGCACTAATCTTATTTTTCTTCACCGTACTATAGAATGTTTCTGTATAATAACAACTCTGCAAGCCAATAAAAGTGAGTTTGGTCTTGAGGAGTGTTCTACCACTGTGGTTGGTTAAGTTTAGCATGTGATGTGATCAGTTTGGACAACTGCTTCCAGTGAAGTTATTTCCTCATTATAGATATGTAAGAGAGAAATGGTGGTGGGGTAAGGTGGTCTTGTTACTAACTCTAATGAATAGTGCCCAAGTTGGGTTTCCGGACTAAATTGGGGATTGACAGATACGTAACAAAAACATCCAAAGAAACGACATTGAAAACTCTTCTGACTCAAGTTCATAAAGTACACAGCCCCCTCAAGAAGGAACTGATGAAACAAGAAAGAAAGCAGTAGGACGCTGAGTTTGTAGATTTTTTTGGCCAAAACCTCAACCGGGCTGACAGGATTATTTCAGAGAGAAGTTCTCATATCACAGCCCACGCTTCCACTCTTTCAAACGCAACAAATGAGCCAGGTGCCTCTATTGTACTGCATTCTTGGAATATGCCTCAGAACGTGTAACAATACATCAGCAATATTTAACAAATCTCTCCCTCCGTCAAGAGCCCTTTTTTTTCTCGCGCAGCTTGACAACGGCATTCCAACAATCAGGGCAGAGTTTCGCCGTGACACGAGCGGCACTCCAAACGAGAGAACAACCCTGAAAACTTCAGTAAGAAGCGACCTGAGTCGGTTGACCTCTCCTCAGTGTTTACATAAGAGGAACAAAAGCGATGAAAAAAAATCTAAAATTTTTCAATAAAACAGGCCTTGAGACAGAACGTGAAGCAGGATGCAAGAGCTGGAAAGAGAGACGCGAGAGGTGCGAGGTCGCCGCTTTCTTTTTTGTTGTTTGGCGTCTTATTAATGAGCCTGAATGCCGATGAACGCCGACAAACGCCTCCGGGCTTCGTTGCGACACTTTAGCGAAAGACGTAAATCAAATCCATGGAGTGGCCTTGACCCGTACAAATAAAAACTTCAAAGCAAAGTCGATCGCTCACATGGTTCAGGGACGGAAAAACAGTGCAAGAAGAGAAGCCGGTGTACACGGAGCAATGTAAAAGCTAATAGTTACACAAAGAGGCGGTGAAGCACTCCAACATAAACAGTATCGGGATTGAGAAACAGAACATTCAAACGAGTCAATTCAGTTGGTAAAGAAAGGAATGACGTGTTTTAAGAACGATTACGCCATGTGTTTAGCAACACTCGTACTTTAACTTAACTTTAACAATACTTTTAATCAAATGTAATTGAAATATTTTCCTGTAGCCATCACGTATGATTAGAGAAGATTTTTGTTGAGCACACGCAACATTATTTTTATTCTCGTTATCTCATAGAACATTTCTATCATAATCTAGAATAAAGTATGA
This sequence comes from Distichodus sexfasciatus, assembly GCA_032718565.1. Taxonomy (NCBI): domain Eukaryota; kingdom Metazoa; phylum Chordata; class Actinopteri; order Characiformes; family Distichodontidae; genus Distichodus; species Distichodus sexfasciatus. Next base: position 545,766 of record JAVGVS010000064.1, on the reverse strand, counting down.
CTGAGATAACAACGTTCATTATTCTGGGAAAAATAGAGATGGATAGTTTTGTGTCCGTGGCATGAAAACCATCCGAGTTGAAAGAAATTGATTAAAATGCATTGAAGTGAACGTGGAAAGAACGAGGGACGATAAAAGCAAGAAAAAGACGAATGGGGATGAAAACAGATTGAGATGTGTATTCAGTCTGAGTTGGTATAAGAACCGTGTGAAAACAGGTGAAGAAAAGCTTGAGTCCCAAATCTGTTCTTAATGGGAGAAAACACGTGTTCCGATGGGGAAAAATAAACAACGAAAAAGACGAGTACAGGTCATGACGGCGACAGAAATGCAAAGAAGCCCACAGCCTTCGGAAATCATGACACATTTGCTGGCTTTGTGAAGAACGGTGGTCGTGTAGTAAAACGAAAAAAAACTGAGCTCCATGTGAGTCTATGGGGGGTGAAATGGACGGAAAAACTGACAGAACTCACGAAGGAGTGCACATATGTGACTCTGCACGGCAAAACCAGTCGCTTGTCGCAACTGAGGTTTCCGAGAAAAACGAGTGTTTATGTTGCGTGGGGTAAAATGCTGGATTTTTTGTTTTTAGTGTTTTGAAACAGTGGAAGGTCTGTACTGTACTGTTGTAAATAAATTTGACTGAAAAACGTACCCTTTCCATCCTAAAAACGTGACTTTCCTGAGGTGAGGAATTCAATTCCAGCAGAAAGTTAAAAGTTTTGACCGCTCTACTTCAATATTTACACTAAATCCACTCGTTGACTAGCGTGAAGATATTTCTCCGGAATCCATTTTCGTCTCCCGAGTTCAGTTAACCTAACGCAGGTAGGCTATCCGCGTGGCTGTGAATGCAGCGTAGGCTACCGTAAATGCAAACGTTTTAGAGTTTTTAAGCACACTAACTGTTGGAGGAGTAGCGGTCAGAAAAAGTGTGTGGAATATCGATTAGGATACGTGTTTGCTGTGAGAAGCTCTCACCTGGTTTACAGGGAATGGGCTGGAGCGGTAACCCCATCTGGGCATCAGAGCTCACGGATAGCGGCTGGGCGTTGGGGTGGAAGGCCGGGATCATCACGTAGGGCAAATTCACCTGCTAAAGAAGCGTCACCACAAGTCAGTCCTCATTCCTCTGCTCTTGAATGCAAACAGAGCGTTTTACAGCAGACAGTGAGAACATTCCGCCGCATGAGAAAAGAGAAATTCAGATAAACTGATGAAAATCATAATATACACTGTGAGTTCAAAAAATCTCTACCTTTGCTCATAACTTGTTTGCTCATAAATGTTTAGAGAATATTTTCGATGGTCAGTTTTTAAATAGTTTTGGATTTTACAACGTATTGCAGTACAATAATCACTTTAATTTTGGATGCAATGGGAAACAAATTTGGGCAAAATTTTACCAAGTTATGGACAAAAGTATGGTTTGATGGTTTGGTGTAGACGTAGAACTTTTAACTTCCTTTTATTTCATTCTTAATGGTTACAAACTGGAGCAAACAAGTGCAAAACGCTTATTGTTCCACAAATAATCCCTAATCTCAGGTCCGGCAGGTAAAGGCAGCAGTTCTTACCTGGATTTGCTGCTGGAGGAGGTTAATCTTGTGCTGTTGTTGGATGAGCTGCTGCTGCTGTTTGGCAATCTGAAATACACCCAAACATGTGAAAGCTCATTTATGAACCTGAATGTCTATTGTGGGTCAGGGTGGTGCTGAGGCAATGGTTCGAGTTCACGTTCTGGTATAATCATATTAAACATGAGGTTAAAGTTACCCATATAACAGTCTATATTCTTATCAGTGTAACGTCAAATCACAATAAGGTTTCAATGAGATTTTGGAGATGGAGGGAGGTGCGATTTTCAGCTTGCACGAGTTGCAATGAAAATGCGACAGTTCTGTCTGCGTTTTCACTAGACCACCCCCACCACCTCCATTCAACATGTATAACCATGTATGTGACAAATAAAGAATCGTAATTTTTTGGGCTCACCTGTTCTTGCTGTTGGCGTGCCAGCTCCATCTGCTGCTGTTGTTTCTCCAGCAGCAGCGCCGCCATGTTCCTCTGCTCAGAGTGCGCGCCCAACAGCTGCTCTCTCAGCCCGGACAACTGGTTAATCATAACCAACAACTGCAGCTCCTTCTCCGCCAGGCTCTCCGGAGTGCCTACACACAGAAATATGAATTACCTTAACACAACACATTTTTGAATTTAAGTGTGATTATTTGTCATTGTGAACACACCACAGAACAGCACAGCACACCACAACCAAATGTGACCTCTGCATTTGACTTTTTAAATTTCAAAGATGCATTTCCACAAGAAAACGCCAGTGTGATCGCTGAAGTTTTGACACTGTGACATGAAAACTGGCCGAGCAGAAAGACTTTGACTAAAATGCATTGACGTGAATGGGGAAAGAACGAGGGATGATAAAAGTAAGACAAAGATGAGTGCGAAGATATGCGAAGAGGCCCATGGACCCTTGAGTCCATCGAATTTGGTGGCTTTGTGAAGGACAGCGGCCGTGCAGCAAAGCATCAATTTTAGCTCAATGTTAGCCTATGGGGAAAAAACAGAGCTCGCGAACGAGTGCACGCATCAAGAACGTGTACATAAGCACCCCACGCCGGAATACACCGCATGTTTTAGAGTTGGAACAAAGTTTCTAGCGCAAAAACTGTAGGAAGAGTAGCAGTCGGAGCAAGTGTGTGGAATAAAAATCTGATAATGATATGTGATGCTCACCACAATGAGTTTAGAAAGAATATACAGGAAATTTTAGAAAAATAGTTCAAATGACCGAATGAGCAACTTTGCTTCACCTTTCACATTGACATTGTTCTGGAATCCCTTCCCCAAAATCTTCTCTCTCCAGTCAGCATTCAGGAGTTTCTCAATGGTCGGCAGCACTGGTCGGAAAGATCAAAAATTTGCAAACATTAAACGCTAAACCAAACATTTAAGATGCTGTGTGTTGAGGTTTTACAAAGTTAAAAAATTTAAACTCTTGAAACAAGTCCTCGAAATCCACAAGGCCTTCAAATTAAAGCCTCACTTATGAGCGAATGACAGATTCCATGTTGAATGACTTAATAAAAGAGTAAAAGAAAGCAAGGGAAGAACAAAGGAAAAGGAATTTAAAAAGTCAAGTGTTTTGAGCCTCTCACTTCAAAGATGTTCCCCGTGACCTTTGTGCACCTTTTATTTCACAAGTTAGTCAATAACAAAATCTTGTGATGCTGAAACAAATGGAAATTTTACCGCCTTTCAGAGCGCTCTTCCTCTCGCCCTGCCACAGACACAAACAAACTACTCGATTCCACGAGTGCTTGGGAGCCACGAGACGACGCCTCCCTCTACACTCCAACCGTCTCTCCCCACGTTCTCACGCTCGCATTCCTGCCTGCACTTGCTTGAGTTTGGGTTGAAATAATGGGCGATGAATTCAGCAGCTTCCTTTTGTCCCGAGAAGGGCATAAAAGACTCAAAGCTGCTCTGAAGAAAGCAATATAATCACAGCACCATAGTTCAAATGCTGAATTGTGGCTGTTTTTACCTTTATCTGCCATTTACCTCATTCTTTGGTACGATGCTACATAAAGGATCACTCTTCGCAGAGCGAGACTGCTGCGTTAAAATGTTTTGTGGATTTTCACCAAATCAGGAGGAGCTGTGCTCTTTTAAAAGGCCACAAAATCCTCCCATGTGTTTTTTGGAGATGTTCATCAACACAGGTTTTTAACTTGAACTGAAAAAAGTAAAGGTTACTCATTCAAGACAAAAATGCTTATTTTTCCCCTTCCATTATTGAAAACCAACGTCATGAGATATGAGATCGATGTGTACGTTAGGTCAGCGTGGGAGTTTACTCAAATTGGGGGCAATTTTACGTCCCTTTAAAAGGCATTTCTTACCCTCACTGACATTCTGCTGAGCTTCGGGCCTGTCGTGGGTCCGGTTGGTTCCGTCCTGGTTGTTGGGATTGAGTGTGTTCAGCTGTTCCTTATTAGTGGAGCTCACCTGTGTGGGACGGGTAGAGAGACAGTGAGGGACAGTTCACTTTTATACACCTTTATTTTTTTGTGAGTGATTATTTGTCATTGAGAACACACCACAGCACATAGTGCACCATAACCAAATCTGACCTCTGCATTTGACCCATTCATGAAGGAGCAGTGTGCAACTTTTTTGGCAGTGCCCCTGAGAGCAGTGCTTGGGTACCTTGGTCATGAGTACCTCAGCAGTACCTTTACTGGTCGGGGGCTTGAACCAGCGAGCCCTCCGAGCACGGGGCGTAATTTACATTACCTACCAGTCAAATGTTGCTCATGTTACTCACTATTAACATTATATATACACACTACATACTATATTCTTTGTCAACAAATAAATTCATAGTATGCTCACCTTTTTGAGCACTTATATTAGCAAGCCAAATATCAGTTTTAAAAAAATTAGTTCATAGTATCATATTTCCCCACAAACCTTAAAAGTGTAGCTACAAGACCTTGTTCAAAATCTGGAGCAAAGCATCAGCCATGAGACTGTGTTCATCCAAAAGATTGCATTTTGAACATTCTTTGGGGCAGTTGGAAGTGTAACGGTTAGGGAGGTGGCCGCTTGATCGGAAGTCCCAGACCGGTAAAAGTACCACTGAGGTACTCATGACTAAGGTACCGTTCCCAAGCACTGCTCTAATTTTGGCACTGGCAAAAAATGCTGCCCACTGCTCCTTCACGGATGGGTCAAATGCAGAGGTCAGATTTGGTTGTGGTGCACTGTGCACAAATAATCACTCACCTTCTAGTATGTAACTGGAAAGACTAAAACCTGAAGTTAAATTTGGTCATAAATTGTGGATTTATTGTTTATTATTAGAGCCGTCATGCATTCTAATTCACAAAATTCTACAAAAATGTTGATCATTGTGATCATTGTTACTTTTAGCTACATGTTTAAGATGTACTACTATATTTACTGATTTAATAACTAAATAATTAAATAATTGTATAACTACATTAGTTATAATGAAAGGTCCCTTTCATTGAAGACCTTTATGGACAATCTGGTACCTTGGTACCAGTACCTTGCTCATGAGTACCTTAACTTCCGTAAACACAGCTGTCCGTGACCTTACCAAAGGCGAGCGAGATGCGAGCGGCTTTTCTCCATCCCCTCGCTCGGCCGACATCCTCGCCGACCAGTCACAGGAGGGCGAGGACTGCCGGGACACGCGGCCCACGACTCCGCCTCCATCGCCGGACTCCTCCTCCTCCAGTTTGACGCCGACGCCCACCATGCTCACATTATCACTGGCGTGGGGATGCAGCGCAGGAGGGCTGGGCTCACACATTCTGCAAAAAAACGGGCGATTAGAATATTAAGCGAGTCAGCGTAAAACTTTTCCTTAAGCGAAAAGAATTCGGGTGGCCGTGCGAGGAAGCCCGAGGGAAACTCCGCCCGACAGCTGACAGCTTTGAACAGCTAACAAAAAGGGCATTGTGGGCAGTAAAGACACCGGCCACCCAATTCAACTGCTTTCAGCGGAGCCCAGAATAAGGTAGCACTTCTTCAGGAACTCCAGAGCTTTGGAGAATGCAGAGCTGGAAGGAGTGTGTGAGAGAGAGAGTGTGTGTGTTGTGTGTGTGTGTGTGTGTGTGCACAATTCTCAAGGACTCAAATCTATCAACACAGTGGCAGAAGACAGATGGGGGCCTGGAGTTCTCACCACCACCTAGAACTCGTCTCAAGTAGCAAGCCAAAGCCAATGCGATTAAAGGACAAGAGGAGAAAAGGGGAGAGAGGGAAGGAGGGAGGGAGCGAGAGATTGAAAGAAGAAATAAGATTCTTAGATGTTCAGCAAACACTCTCTCCAGTTCCTGAATGCAAAAAACAAATCACACAACAGAAACAGAACAGCAAAAAACAAAGCGGTAGGTAGTTTTGCAAATACGCAGTCTTAAAGGCACATACGCCGCTCATATATACACGCACAGGTCCATTGTTGTACGGAGGGAACAAAGGAAGCCGGGACAATGGAAAGGAGACGGACAAAAGGCTGGCGGGGTAACGATGTGCCGACGAGCCGCGGGGGGAAAAAACATTCGAAAAAAATAATAAAAAAATGCGGAAGGCTCAAAGAGCTGCCAGAGGCACAATGACTCCAGTTCCTCCTGTTTTGTTTAGCTTTTTTTCCTCCATCGGCTCGTCACCTCCGAGTTTACACTACGCTGAGTGTGGGGGCCCGGTCCTGGCTGAAGGCTCTAGATTGAAAACTTTTCCTCCTGGAAGAACGCAAACACTTTCAAGACAGACGCCAGGTGTGAGAAAATAATTTAAGTGAATTATTATTTAAGTGAGTGACTGTCATTGTTAACACACCACAGCACGGCAGTGAGTGCACCACAACCATACGTGCATTTAAACCATCTGTGAAGGAGCAGTGAACAGCTTTTGGGCAGTGCCCGGGGACGGTACCTTGCTCATGGGTACCTCAGAGGTACCTTTACTGGTCCAAGGCATCCTTCCGATCACGAGGTTGACTCCCAAACAATTACTTTGCATTGATAGTGAGGAAAATCAACAGTGGTGGCGCAAGTTGACAGTTAAAAAGTTAGTACTGGTGGCTGCATAGCCGGCCCAAGGCATACACAAATTAAGCGGCCACTTAGGGCCTGCACGCCACCAGGGGGCCCCCAGGAGCACTTGAAATGTCAAGACATCATGATTTTTTTGAAAAAAAAAAAAAAAGAATAATTACAAAAGCAACATTGAGGTGAAGGTGAGGGGCCACAAGTAAATTCTGCTTAGAGCATCATAAAGGCTTGGGCCGGCCCTGAGTGGCTGTTTCTAGCCTGTGTCTTGCAGATGAAGTCAAGTCAAAGTCAAATTTCCCTCGGCTATATATTAGTATATACAGACAAGACAACGTGGTTCCAATTTTTAGAAGAAGAAGGCATTGTTGAATGGGCTGCAATGTGGAACAAAGGTGGCATTCTCAAGCCTGAGTAACTTCAAGTCAATTTTCTTGAGAAACTAAATTCGTTGAAGCCTTTCGCATTTCCGAGATTTTCCAGGAGGCCTTCCAATATTTTGAGAGCCTGTATGGTAAACATTTGGGTAAAAGGGACAACATGTTTTGCTGTTCTCTGATTCATCTTCCAATTTTGCCTTTGCATCTTTTGGGGAGGTGCAAAAATCAAATGGACACAACCTAGTGCCAGACCAACAAGACAATAAGGTGTAATTTAGGACATGATTACACCACCTAAGAGCAAAAAATTGTGAACGCTTTTATGGCCACGCGAGCAGACTGTATCTTGCACTTAAAGCAATGACTTTGAGTAACAAATATGTTTTTGGGGGGAACAGAACCTTATTGCAGTCGAAGCGATTCAATTTTCTAAGGTAGTGTCCCAAAGTTACAACACTTTTAGTGAGTCTGCACATGTTACAATGTGGTAAAAGTGAGGTGCAAAAACTCAAAATTTAATAATTAAAATTATGGCTAAACTAACACAAGACAACAGAGAAGAGGAAAATAAGAAAATAAGTAAAAATTTGACCAGGTTTCGTTTTGTAAAACTAGGATCTACTAACGTGGACCTTAATAGAATCACCAAATCACAAAGATAGGAAGTGTGTGTGTGTGTGTGTTTGTGTGTGTGAGAGAGAGAGTGTATACACAACACTGCAGCTGTCTCCATCCTTCACTTCTGACTTATAAACGTCTTTAATATCAACAGGCCTGATTCCTCCAAGGTTGCAAGGAGAGGTCACCAACCCCTGGGGCCAAAAAAAAAAGGGCTCCGGAGGTCAGCGTTCCGGATGCTGGTGTGAGTAAAGAGCCATCGCCAACACTTATAAGTGAAAAGTATCTACGTTGGAGCGCTGCCAGCGAGTCTCCAAAAGCTATTCCGAGTGCCAACAGCGTGCCAGGTGCGAGCATTGCAGCTTCAGAAATCACGGTTCTTGTCACGGCGCGCTCACTTCGACCTTGTTTGAAACTTTCAAGTTTTTTAAAATATGCAAGAAATTTGGATGATGCCAAACATACTGGTCCAAACTAAAAACAAGCAAGTGACAGTGACAGCCGGAGCGTCAGTTTCCAAAAGGTAACAAGATAAAACTTATGAGGCATTGCCAGACGGTTACGGGGTAAAAACAGACCACCCGCGGATGCACCGACAAACGGACGGCAGGTTAATATCCTTCTTTATCACCAACTGAAGTGGATGCAAAGTTAGAATCGTTATTTAAAGCACTGACACTGCAATAATTGGATCACAAGAGGTGATAAAGATGATATAAATCTTGCTTGAGACTGACACTAAACTACCGACTAATACCAAGTAAAAAGAGTCTGAAGTTCAGGCAAAGACGGAAAATAAACCACACCAAGATAATGACGAAACGGAACTGATTGTTAAAGTTTCCTACCTGTCGTTCGGATGCGGTGTCATTTCTTTTTATAGACACCGGCTAAGGCGAGAGAGAGAAAGAGAGGGAGAGAGAGAGAGAGAGGGAGCCGGGGTTTGTTGCCAGATAAGATCAGAGTGGTCCGCTCCGGTCTGCCTTGCTGCTCGAGCGCCTCTGAAATCGAACACTACCCCGCTGGCGAGAACACCTTGAGTTGCCTGACAAGTTGTAACGCGCGAGCCTGACATTCTGCCCTCGGCGCAGCCCATGCAAATGTCGTCCTTGCTTTTTGGCCCCCCCTCCTCTTCTTACTCCTCCACCCTTACCAACACACACAGACACACACATGTAGGCTCCCGCTGGGGTGCGAGCAGCAGCTAATTTCCTCATTAGAGAGCATTTAGTTTGCAAACACTGACAAAAAAGGGCCAAACAAGTGACTGAAGAGGACTATGAAATAAAGTGCAAGTCTGACACCTTAAGTAATCATTAGAGAAACAAAGTGTTTTCCGAACAACAGGAGTGAAAGGAGACTTGTTTCGACTTGCGTCTTTTTCCTCTAATGTGGGTCTTCTTTCCGCCCCAGGGGAAAATCTTCCACCACTTTAAACTTTTGCTTGACGCTATGTATTAATACGTCAGTTTAAAGGTCTGTAAGAGCGTTGTCGTAATGTTATAACGCTTAATATTTGTGATAAACGATTGATAAATCTGTATTAGCACTTTCCATTTGCAATAAATGTTAAGAAACCTGTTATTACACTGTAATTACACTTTGCATCTGCCATAACAATGAACAAGATTACTGTAGTAACTTTATAATGGACGTTTTCACTTTAATATTCAGGGAATGCCAAAAATACGTAATATAAGCGTTCCACAATCCAGTTCGTCCAGCTCCGCGACACTAAAATCACTAAGAGGAATAAAGCAAATCAACTTGTTTTGTCCGTCTGCAACAAAGCGTCCCATAAGGAGTCAGCTGGGTTTAAAATATCCTGGCGATAAAAGATTGTCAATAAAAGACCCCCCCCACACCCACTTAAGATGCATCAGCATGCCAGACTAGGGCTAAAACAAGCTAAGTTTACCCACTTTGAGCCCACCAGTATGCAATGCCAAGTTTAAGCCCCCCATCAGCTGTTGGGAAACCCAGCCACTCGGGCTTCCCAAGCCCACCCCGCTCACACAAGCCACGCCAGCGGTCAGATTCAGCCTTGAACCTCACCCCCCCACCCCTCACTCACCTCCCCAAAGGGACCGACCTCAGGAACGCCAGGTCCGCTCTCATGGCCCACGCCGGATCCCCCAGGCGTGGCATCGGTGTCGGCGGCAGCAGGTGCCAATTCGGGAAGGCAGTGAAGCAGGTCATGGCGCAGTCGGGGGTGACCTGTCCACGCTCAGGGTAGTTTTTGAGTCTGTTGTGGTGCGTATTTGGCCTTGCCTTTCTCAACTCCGCCCGCGTCCGCTTAAAACAGCATGAAGGCGAATAAGCGAAGCCACAAATGTGTGGCTTTAAGCAAAGCGTGGCGCCATTTGCATGAAGCAGCCCGTTCCCCACGTTCAGTACAGACGCGCGCTGCAAGTTTTGTTCAAATGTGTTTCTTGATAGCAATGATTTTGGATTTTGGACGACTTGGTCAGAGGGATCTTGGTTTTAATATCAGGTCAAGCTGAGCTTTTTTGATTTGCAAAAGAAGCGATTTCGAACGTCCGTTGTCGAAAGATTGTTGTAAGAATTCTTACAAAGTAGAAATTTATGCTAATTAGGCATGAATTTTGATCTCGTTCCAAGAAGGAAGTTGTTAAAATGTATTGATTTATGCTTGATTAATATATCAGAAGAAGGAGGTGAAAACACCTTTCTGCTTACTTAAACAAACTTAAGTGTGTCCCAAACCTCTTTTGCAAACAAAATGGAAATGTTAATAAACAATAACAAGTGCCTACCCTTGGTTAAGTTCACATCCATTTTTTTACATCACGAGGGCCTCGTGTGGGCCTCTGTAAACAAAAGTTGTTTTTTTGAGGGGTGGCAAACATGTGGTGATCTAATCTGAACATCTCTGTATACATGCGTGCATACAAATACGTCACGTACTGGCGAGTGGCGGGCGCTTTAGGCCATAAAGAGGCTCTTTTTCTGGACGTGCCACTTCCCTACCGGGGACAGTCCCGCGCCCTCCCCTTTCCACACAGGTACCGACGGGTCCTCGGTGTTTTGAATGAAGGAAGGGGGAAAAAACAAAATGCAAATCGACAAGGATCTGAGGGGGAGACAAAACAGTAAAGACAGTTGCCTTGTATGGAAAAAATAAACAAATACGTCCAGTGTTTTTTGGACATTGCGGTGGAAGAGGCGACGACACTCCTCCCACGCGACAAAAGGGCGCTGAATGTGAAGTTGGGCTGTAAATCGCAAATTTCCTCACAATATAATATTACATAGATCTGACAGACAACGATTCAACGTCTGACAATATTCTAATTAATGCTTTCTTACTTATGATTATGATGTAACTGCGTGTGCAATCACATACCGTTATCCGATTTTTATTCCACTTTTTTGACCGTGACCCCTCCTATAGTTTTCGTGCTAAAAACGTGTGGCCTTTTCCACTGTGAGCTGCTTATATACACATTTTTGATCCGTGCACTCGCTCGTGAGTGTTCTGTCAGTTTTGTTTTCGCCATAGACTAACATGGAGCTTTACTGCATGACCGCCATTCTTCACAAAGCCACCAAATTTTATGTCGTTTGAGGGCAGTGAATATAAAATGAATATCATGATTAATCTTAACAGAAATTAAATGTTCACGATATATTCCATATTGAATTGATGCTGTAGGACGGTCAACTACTGAAACAATTTGAACGCTACAGATCGATGAATTGTTACACCCCTACATGAAGCCCTACTGTAATTCACAGGGACAGAAAAAGCAGCACCTACATCTGAGGGTCTTTTGTCACAGCCTTCAACCCCCCCTGCCCAAACAAAGGCCCCCGATCAGATCTTGGGGGCCTTGTGTTCTATTGAGAGCTGCTAAATAAGACGTCTAAACAGGACGATGACACAAGCAGGGTCTGGACAACACACACACACACACACAAAGGAGGGACTGCGGGCCGAGTGGGGAGGGAGGGATGTATGGAGGGTGGGGGTGGGGTGATTGTGGCAGCAGTGCCGGCGGGTTTTATTCTCTCCTCCTCGCTCTTTTCAGAGAGACAAGGTTAAAAAGCAGAGTCTTTCATCGCGGCTCTCCGGGCCTGAAACAGTCCGCTTATTGTGCCGCCCGAGCGAAAGGCTAGTGTGGCATTTATCTGAGGCACAAGAGGAGAGAGAGAGAGAGAGAGAGAGAGAGTGTGAGAGAAAGAAAGAAAGAAAGAGAGGGAGAGGGGTAGAGTAGAAGAAGGAGGGGGGCGCACGGTGAATGAAGAGAAGGCAAAAACACGCTCAGAATAAAGAAACATAACAGAGAAAGGGAATAAAGGATGTTTGTGAAGGGCCCCTTTTTGCGGAGAGAGAGAGAGAGAGAGAGAGAGAGAGAACGAAGAGAGCAAGGGAGGGAGGGAGGAAAAGAAAAGGAGGCAACTAACAAAACCAGGCTTCGGGCAAAGCAACAAAAAAAAGAGGAGTGAGGTGGGGGAAGAAAGACGTTAATAAATGTGGTGTTTTCAAAGCCGGGCACACTTTTATATATTCGGTTCTTACATTAGACAAGCTACTTCTGTGCTTTATGTGTGTGTGTGAGCGAAGAGACGTCATCGGCCCCTCGGCTGGCGTCGTCCTTCGAGCGCCGGACAAACGGCAATCTTTAAGACGAGGAGGCCAAGCATCGGAGGCGTTGCCATGGCGACCGGGTCCATCCTCTTTTGTGCGGCGAGGAGCACAACAGGTAATTCTAAGCAACCGCTGGTCCCGGTATTGAACCCACAGCGGGAAAGAAAAGAGGGGGACGAGGATAAGCTGATAGCGGCCTCCAACTTGTAAACGGACGAAACGAAAGAAAAACCGTCGAGGAGGAAGATGCTGCAGCAAGGAGGAAGCAAGGACAATGACATACAGTTAATAAAGAGCTTAAACGTTTCAATAGGAGCAATGAGCAAAACACTAAGGCTAAGGGCTGAAAATGTCCATGAAGGCTCAGTTTGTAGTAAAAATTAAAAGAATGAAAATTTGTCTAAACAGAAGACTCTGGTTTCAGTTTTGGAGTTAAAAATGACACAATTTGGGAGTTGTGAAAGTCAAATGGGGTTTAAGAAACCATAACCTAAGTATCATAAAACCAAAGTACCATAAAAAGTGGGGGGGGGTGTTTTCTTCTAATTTTTCATTTTGTGCTCAAATGTAAAAATATATGAGTGATTATTTGTCATTGTGAACACAGCGCAGCACACAGTGCACCACAACCAAATATGACCTCTGCATTTGACCTAGCCGTGAAGGAGCAGTGGTCAGCTTTTTGGGGAGTGTTTGGGGGCAGTACCTTGCTCATGAGTAGGGGTGCACGATTCAGGAAGTCACAACGTTTCGATTCAATTGTGATTCTTTGGATCACGATTCGAGAAAAGAAAAAAAACGATTCAGAAGCGATTCACAATTCAATATATAGATGAATCCAAATTCAACTCAGTTCAGACAAACTGCTGTTTTGAGTTACTTTTCCTATTTGACTGTGGCAGATCAACCAAAAAACTGCATTTCCTTCGTGCTAACGCCAAGAAGGTCTATCTGGGCAGATTTTCACACTGCGCCATCTATAGGACTGGCGAGCTGAACTCGCGTTAGAGGAAAAGTATACTAGTTATTCAAAAAATATGAATCGATTTTTTGAAATGCATGAACTGATTCTGAACCGACAGAGAAAGAATCATGATTCAAGTCAATTTGCTTTTTTTGCACACAACTATTCATGAGTACCTCAGTTTACTTCAGTTTAAGGGAACCGGCGACCCTCCAAGCACAGGGCCAACTCCCTAACCATTACATTACCAACCGCCTTTTTTTGTACGTTGCAAGTGGTGTGAGTCAAGTGACCATTACACACACACAGCTGGGCAAAAAATTAGGCAAAAAAAGTTTATCAGTTTCTATACGTATATATATATACACACACACACACACACACATATATATATATATATAGAGAGAGAGAGAGAGAGAGAGAGAGACTTTTATATATATATATATATATATATATATATATATATATATATATATATATATATATATATATATATATATATATATATATATATATATTTGCTCATAAGAATGGACAGCTTGGTTTTTATTCTTGTAAATAACATTTCTTCATTTGTGATTTTAAACTTAATAATAATAACCCAAAGGTTTCTACGTGGAGGATTAATTGAGGCTAAAGAAAGTTTAACATGAACGTATATCTTATGTCGATAACGCTTCATGAGTAATGAGCGGAGTTGTCACTTGTAATACATAAATAAATAAAAACAGAGACTGAGTCAACTGGTAAAGCTGAGCTCCATTAAAACAAAAACTTCTAAACTTCCCCATTACCCAGATGCTCGAAGGTAGAGGAAGCACAGACAAAAACTGGGGTTTAGTGTACTTAGTTTAATCCATATCTATAACGCTTCATGAGCAGTGAACAGAGTCGTTGCTTCTCAATGGAGCTGCGTTATCAAATCCTCAACGTGCATCACTTGTCAAGATATTATCGCCTCACAAGAAAACGTTTCAGCGCAACGTTGACGCTGGCAATTAATCTCATCTTACTGCCCCGTGCAATCCTCGACTGGGCTCGACCAGGACACGTGTTAAAACTCCTGCCGCAAAACAGGATGCACGCCCACAAGCCCGGGCACGGAGGCTGTAAACAAGAGAGGCAAAGCCAGAAAAAGTAAGAAATAAAAGGAAGAATGAGAGGAAGAATAAAAGGATATAACCAGGAATAATAGAGGGGGAAAATGGGGGGAAGATTACAGGAGGAAGGATGAAAGAAAGGACAAAAATCACAACTGGTTCCACTAAATGATGTAGACAAACAGAGGAGTTTAGACGTGTTGGTTCATGTTTGGGTTGATTTAAAGAGCACTGTGTGAACTGTTACATAAATTAGAAGTAAATTAACTGTCGTGTGTTTGGCATAATTTCTGGTTGGAAAAGTAACAAGAGAAAGTGATTCGGTCAGGTAGAAATCAGCTTTTTTTTAGGAGCACTGAGCATAAAAACGGGTTTAGACACCTGTGGGGTGTATAAATTTTGCAATAACTCGGATGCTCAAAAGGAGACGAGAGCAAATGCAAAAGAAAAGTACAAATCTACGTTAATATTGATTATGTGGGGGGGAAGTATATTTACACTGACTTTAAAAATCAGTTCTTTTTAAAGTGCATTGACCATCCAAAAAGGGGTAAAATACTTATGAAAGTGAGTCGGTCTTAAAAACAAGATTTTTGTCAGTGCACAGAGTATAAAAGTAGACCAAAAAGGGTGTAAACCACACTATTAACCAGACACGACTTCTGAGAGGAGACGAGAATGTGAGTGAACGCAAAAGAAGTGTAAATCGGCATTAATAAAGGTGAGGTGTGGGAAGAAAGCCAAGGGGGAAAGTGCCATTATATTAGGTGCACTGAGCAAATAAACTGGGGTATATACTTATGAAGCATGTAAACTTCATAATTACCCACATTCTCAAAAGGTGGAGGAAGAATCATGAGATAATGAGTATAGAAAGTGAATGTGAAGAGATGAGGTTGGGGGGAAGAAAGCGGAAGAGAAAATATCATGCGGAGGTGAAGCATTCGATGGCGTCAAACGTTTGAAGCTGGCACTGAATTAGCGAGTGATTATTTGTCTTTGTGAACACAGCACAGCACACCACATCATCTATTACCCAGATGCTCAAAAGGTGGAGGAGGAAGACTTCTGAGATAACGAGTGATGAAAAAGAGCGAACCCAAAACCAAAAGTACAAATCTGTACTAATAAACTTGAGGTGAGGGGAGAAAGTCAGTGTTTTTCGGAGAATGGGCGTCAATATGCGGTGATGAAACATCAACGCCTTCTAACATCTGAAGCCACTGCTAATTTACATTTACAGCATTTAGACGCTCTTTCCCAGAGCAACTCACATTTAACAATTTCAGGAACACGCTCCCTGGAGCAACTTGGGGTTAAGCGTCTTGCTCAGAGTCTTGATCAGTTTCTACACTATTTGGAGGCAGCTGATAGCGTCAAGGTTGCCGGTTCAAATCCCAGAGCGGTAAAGATACCACTGAGGTACTCATGAGTAAGGTACTGTCCCCAAACACTGCTTCCCTGCCCACTGAACTTCACAGACGGGTCAAATGCAGAGCTCAGATTTGATTTTGCTGTGTTCACAATAACAAATAGTCACTCAAATAAAGTATTGTAAATATATAAATATATAATAATAGTGTATTGTAAATTTTGTATTGGCTACTGTCTGCATTTTGTATCGTATTGTCTTGTATATTCTACTGTATTTGTATTTTGCATTAAAAAGTGTTCATTGTTGAAGGCTGAGTTGAGTGTATGAAGACAAGAGATTTTGCTCACTGACGTTCCACTGCATGCTCAGAATTTTGGTACCAAAACAACGCCATAGTCGCCCCATGTTGTGCACTTTAGAGCCGAGATAAATTACAGTTCTCTTCCGCTTGTTTAATTAATAATTCTAGTTACTAACTAGAGATGCATTTCTGCAAGAAAATGCCAGTGTGATTGCACTAGCTTTATTGCTGTGACAGTAGAAAGACTTTGACTAAAATGCATTGTGAATGGGGAAAGAACGAGGGATGATAAAAGCAAGAAAAAGACGAATGCGACTCTGGTAAACAGACAGAGATGTGTGTTCACTGATGCGTTCTGAGGTGGCATAAGAACCGTGTTGACTTTCATGTGAAAACAGATGAAGGGAAGCTTTCGAGTCCCAAATCCCATGTATTCTTAAAGAGAGAAAACGAATGGGTTCCGAATGGGAAAAATAAACGACAGAACAAAAGGATGGAAAAGACGAATGCGGGTTGTGACGGTTACAGATATGTGAAGAGGGGCATGGGCCCCTGAATCACGTCCAATTTGCTGGCTTTGTGAAGAACGGCAGCCGTGCAGTAAAGCGGCGAAATTTGAGCTCCATGTTAGTCTATTGAGGGAAAGAAAATAGACAGAAAAATGAACAGAACTCGCGGACGAGTGCGCTCATCAAAAACATGTATATAAGCACCACACACCGCTATAGGTCACACGTTTTAGAGTTGGAACAAAAACATGTAGCGAGTAGCGATCAGAAAAAGTATGTGGAATAAAAACTGGATAATGATATATGACTGCTCACCGCAGTTACATAATTATAGTTTGAAAATGAATTTCTTCCACAGTGTTTGATCTTTGGAAAAATGTTGCCTCAATAATTGTTTCATAATTCCCACACCTACTGTAATGAGCGTAGAAAGTGAACAAACGCAAAAGATAAGTGTCAGTAAAAGTGATTTAGAAGTGAGAAAGCAGATGAGGAGAAGTTTAGAAATGAAATGAGGAATAAACATTTGATGTGTCTAAAATAAAACAGATAAATAACAACCGAAAGCTCTGAGCTTTGGTTTTTCTCAAGGTTTCTTCCTACTAGAGATAGTTTTTCCTTGCTACTGTCGCCTCAGGCTTGCTTGTTGGGGGTTTGGGCCAGTTATATGTAAAGTGCTTTGTGACAATGTTAAGAGCACTATATAAATAAAATCAAAATTGAAAGGGAGTTAAAAATGGGATTTTAGTCAGTGCACCGACTATAAAAGTAAACTTGACTTTTATGACAGAGGAAACTTCTCCTGCCATCCGACTCCTGAGACGAGTCGAGAACGAGAGTGAATGTAAAAGAAAAGTGCAAATCGGCACTAATAAAGGCGAGCTGAGGAAAGCGAAGGGGGGGAAATGTCATTTTTAAATCTGAGAAAGGGCGTAAAAATCTGCATTAGCTGACCACATCAGTGAGGCAAAGACATCAGCCTGAGAAGATCTCCGTCATCAGGTTCTCATGTGAGCCTCGCACTACACACGTTACATACTTCCCCCCCCCCCAATAAAAGAAACCCTCCCCTAACAACAGACACCCATCCCCAAATATCAGCTTCACCCCTCCGAGGTGCCCCGCGTTCTCAGAAGACACATATAATGATATGATCACGTTCAGCCGATGCTGGCTTTGATACGGCGCTGAAGTTTTCAGACTCGCTTCCAAAAACTCACTGCGACTTTCCACTCAACGTTTGTGCGCCGATATTTCCAAAGTGAGGCCTCGGTGGCTTTAATTGAAGTCGGCACCCGATCCGTCGCGTTCGGCTATGCCTATGTGCAGAAAATGATTTGTATATTCTCTGCTGCAGATTTGCACTTTTCTTTTGCCACCTTCTCTTCTTCCACTCCCTTTTGAGCTTACACCCTTTAAGTTTACATACTTTAGAAAGTTCCATCATTTCATGTTATACTCCAGTGTTTATTTGGTGGTGTTCACAGCAATATTTGTTGATGGTTTGGATGAGAGTTTGCAGCAGTCACCACGGCACCACGCGGATGTAGACGCAATACTATGGCGTTATAATGGTCCTTTAATTCTGAGCACGAATTTGCCAGCAAAATCTGACGTCTGTGGGCTCAACACTGCCTACACGAACACTCCATACACTCCGCACGCCTTCAGATCTATGAAATGCCAAAGGTGCCACGATTCGTCCTAAAGATACCTTACCAGAATGCTGTATAAAGCGCTGCCTTTTACAGCCAATTTACGGCGCAAAAAATGGTGTTTGACCACAAGTCACTAGAGCTACGTAAAAAGTTGTTTTCAACAGAGTAAAAGCATCAAGATATTAGAGCACTGCAAAAAAGTATTTTTAACAAATAAAAACAGATCTTTTAACTGCATAAAAATATAGACAAATTGTGGCACCTTTGGTGTTCCATACGTAGAATTGAATAAAACAAAGTAAGCTGTTTTTTTGTAGATTCTGTTCTTACTTGAGAGCGAATTTCAAATAATAAAACTTTGGTGATCATCGGAATCTTCATTTTACAGAATTTTTTTCTTCTTAAGAATGGTTAGTGAATGAGGCCTAAAACTTGGATCAGGATTGGACGAGAACCCGAATTCTCGATAAATTCTCACCTAAAACTGAGCCTTTGTGCAAACTAGATCACTTCACCTGTATTTTAAGGAAATCCCTCAAAGTCTGGTGAGAACATCAACTCCAAAAATAATTTCTCTCGCATTTTTATCCTTTCACTCAACACGTTAATGACTACACGCATCAATCACAGAGCCGGATGAGTCAGGCGAGGCTGCCTTCGAAGCAACCAAACCAGTTATTTATTTTTTATTCACGATGAGCGCAATATTAGGCCGACAATGCTTTCCGATCTAACTGACACCCCCCCAAAAAAACAAAGATTTTAAAACCTTATGACACCTCCCAAAAAAACATTTTTACAACTACAGATTGAGGCCCGGCATTATCTGACTGTAGGCTATTGCTCAACGCTGATATAACTATCAGCAAATATCTATGGTTCATTTGAAGCAAATCATGAGGCTACAGTGGTTTGGTGAGTTATCAAAAGGCAACGAATGGCCCCTGTGTTCTGGCGGGCGGTCTGGTGGGGGGGGTGCTGGGGGTCATGCAAATCGGGAGCGCCGATATTTCCATGGCGCATTCTTCCTGAGTGAAAGGCCTTGCTGTGCTTAAAAAGCCTGTTGTGAATTATTCAAGTTTGTCAAGAGGGAATGAATACACAAATAACGTCTTATATTGAAGCAAATGAAGTCCAAACAAATCTGTCCATGATATTTGCACCAACACCGTTATCGATCAAAGCGAGAATGATTACAAGCTCTGTCTTCTCTTATCTTATCTCTTTTCCCTCTCTCTCTCGACACTATGTGCATTGTGTCGATTTTTGTGGAATGGAAAACAGTGGCTGTTTGTGTTTGTCGGAATGGATAAATATATATGACCTCTTGCCAGGAGTTCATATCTGTTTAATCGCATTCAGAAGGGTGTTTAAGTAAGAAAGAGATGTTAATAAATTTGCCAAAAAATTGGAACAAAGAAATTAGCTACTAAATTTCACAAATAAATTGTTTGACATGTAGAATTTTCATTTTTTATAAAAACATTTTCACTAAATTCATTAATTCTTTAAAAATTATCTTCATTTTATTTTTCATAGAATATTTGGTTATGAAAAATACAAAATACAGTAAAAAAAAATCTGAATCCAGAAAAATTATCAGAATAAAATAACTTTCCAGTTTTTACATTTTGATGACACTCCTCAAATTCTGTCTTTTTTACTTTTGACGTGCAACATGTATTTGCGGAACACACCCAAATCTAGATGCTCATGTCGAAGCTTGCACGCGCCGATTTTTCTCAAAGCTCTCCATCAACGCCGCACAGCTAAATAAACCAACAAATTATTGCTAAGTAAATGGACCAGTCTTGCCTTCTTTTATTCTATTTGGACTGAAACCTGTTTGGCGTTTGCGAGTGGAAGCTGTATTTCAAAGGGGATCGGTTTCCTTTCATTCTTGTTCGGGCAGATTTACGGCTTTTAGTTAAAACTCTACGCGAACGTGAACGTACCTGCTGGACTTTGTAGCATATACAAATTTGTGAGAACAAAACAAAGAGACTTAATTCCATATAAAAGAGAAAATTAAAGTAACTCTTTTTTGGCCAATTATGCATATAGAAATGGGGAAAACATTATTTTGTATAAATTAATATTTTTATTTTGTCTTTCGGTTTTAAATTATTTTAATCACTGTATATAAGAATTGGCAATAAATAAATAAATAAATAAACATATCTTTTTGATTATTTTTATTAGGATTCCTTTTAGCCATCAGTCTCTAAAAATGTGCACACATTTATTAAGGATTTTTACTAAAAGAAAAATAGATTTTAGAGTCTGTAAACATAAATAATAAAATTAATACCTGTTTTTAAACCTTATTTTTGTAAATGAAAGTTACTGATAATATAAAAAGCATTTAGAAACCAGGTTGCACTTGAGAAACAATACTCATTGTTAGCCTATTTGCAAAATCCTTACAGTTGTGAGCTTTAAACTTATTTAAACTTACTTAAACTTTAAAATAATTTAAAAGTATACAAACAAATAGATGCAGACATGGTCAAATAACGCCTGTTGTTAAACTGAAAGATGCACAAGCTTACCTAATGCAGACGTACTTTGTGCTGACAGTGGGACAATGCTGATGGGTGAGTTTGGCAGCTGCTTGTTTGTTCACCTTTTTCTGCAGACTCTCAATGAGCTCTATTCTTACGGCAGCTCGCCCAATTTCCGCCGCCTCTCTTGCTCCACTGCGCACAGAAGAGGGTAGGTGGCGGTGGAAGCCGAAGGTTTGGGAACATGTAGGTTGATACGAAAAGAAGAAGAAGAAAGTTTCGATGGCACTTTCCAAACCACTTTCGCCAGCCCGCAATTCACGTGTTCTGGAGCATTTCCATTCAATAGTTAGCCACAATTTTTGGCTAAAATTGGGGGATTTATTTAGCTGTTTTATTCATTTTTTCGGGGCTGGGGTGAATTTTAAAAATGCCAAAGTGGAAAAGTGCATTTCATGAAAGGTTAACCGTTGTACATGTTAACATGAGTGTCAAAAGAAATAAAGGAACAAGCCTTTAAAAATCTTTGACACAATGACGCACTGTATGTTTACCAAAGCCCCGGCTTACACTGACTTCTCGGGCCGAGCACTTGCACAAAAAAAGTCGAACAAAAGCCACTCTGCGAGGGCATCATAGCGAGAACTTGATGGACAGCAACAATGAAGGAATGCATCCATCATTGTGTGTTTTTTTTCTTTCTTTCTTTCTTTTTTTCTTTTAAAGGCCGGCTCTTTTGATTTTCATTGACGTTGCGGCAGGCCCGAGGAAACGCACTTCACAAGTCATTGTTGCCGCGCTCTCGCCGGACCCGGTGCTCAATAGGGCCACGATAAACAATGCGGGTCCGAACAGATGAGGTCAAAGTTTGAATGCAAGACAGAACACGCTTTTGTTCGTTCTGTCCGCCCCCCCACCCCATCCCCTAATGTACCAAAAAACACAGCTATCGTGCCCATCAAAGTAGGTCAGTCTTGCTCTATTGAACTTGATACTTAAAGTTTGATGACAAATTCTTCGCACCCTTTAAACACTTTAATTTTTCGCTGGAACTTTGCAGCAATATGGATTTTACACTGAACTTCCTGTTCAAACTGGTTTAAAACTGTCAATCAACACTGGGAAATCACCACAAGGCAAAGTGTCAGCAATGCAAGCAATTCTGACAGAAGCTCAGTAATCACTTCTTTTTTTTCAATATTGATGGTACAAACTGATGTTCGGCACCAGTCTCAGCCCCAAGGGGAAAGCGAAAGAGACTGGAGAGGGTAAAGACCCCAGCATGCAAAACCCTCCCAAACCGTTCTGACCCTTTCGGACTGCAACACTGGCCCATTTCACAGCTCAGACAGTGATAACTGCATGGCTTCGACTCTGCGGCCCTGTCCAAAAACATTAATTGGCTCCTGGGTAATCGGAGGGCCGGCCCTTGACCGTCCAATTTCCATATTGCGAGTTTCAGAGGTCAGCGACAGCCAGCCAATCGCAGACAAGCTTTTATCAGCTCGCACCAAACAAGGCGTACAGTAAAAGGTGGGAGCTGAAGCCCTGATCCTGAATTTCTAGACTTTCCCAGCATCACAATAGCCCCTCTTCTGAACACAGGGCCAACATGAAAAAGAAAGAAAGTAAGAAAGAGAGAAAGGGAGAGAGAAGAAGCAGAAGAAAAAACGAACCAAAGAATGGCCGATGGAAAGGTCAGGGACTCCCTGCTGACAGGCAGCTTTGTGCTCAGTCAGCCACTGTGAAGCCAAACACTTGCGGCCACTTTGCCAACTTCCCCTTTAATGAGCCGTCAACATGCCCATACCACAATGGCCCGGCGCAAAGGTTCGGGTGCCGGTGGCCGAGTCGGGAGGCAACTATCACTCGCTCACTTCCCATCGCTGATGATCCAACCCTCACAGTTGGGGTTTGACAGTGGTGGCGTTAAAATAAACCATCAGGTTCAATTTGAGACCTTTGAAATTTTGACCATATACACAGAAGGAGAGGAAAAGAGAGAGACAGACTTCAAGAAGTATAACAAAGCTTTCATATGCATCAGGTCCACTTTAATGAGCAATACAATGCTAATATCTTGCACTTGAATCATATCAGAAGTAAACAAGAACACTGGGCCACAGTCACTAACCTCTCTTAAGAAGAAATTGGCAATTAAATCCCCCAGTTTTCATAAAGATCTCCAACTGCCAAAGAGCGCTCTTATGCATGTTATTGCATGCATGTCTGTGTAAAACATTCGGTTATTGGGTTATTGAATGTGCCAACAGACTATTACTATTAGTCACAATTTTAAGGGCTGCACAAGGCGTAAACTTTTAGTTTAATGTTTTGATGGGGATGAGGTCTTCTCCGCTTTTAGGGAGGTCCGGAGTAAAGATGCACTGATTTGTTCCTGAAATCGGATATCGACATGACGCTGGCTCAGATTGTTGGGATGGGTATCAGGAGCAACAGGCTGGTCTACAGTGTTCACATATGAAATTAAGCTACTGGTTATTATATTTTTTATTTATTCTGATTGGATTTTGTCCTCATAGCTGACTAGGTGGTGTGTGATACCCCAAGACCCAACTCAGTAACCTTTATCTGGGACTGGAAAAGCGGGATCGGTGCATTCCTAGGCTTTTGTGAGAGTCATATTATTTATATCACCCACAATCCACACCAAAAATTACAACATACGACCTTTGCGGTCTGAAATCGAAATGACAAAAATTAATTTTCCTACACAGTCAGCACCCTGAGAACTATCTCTTGTCAATGTATCATTTGTTGAGCTCACTGTATCACCATAAACACTTCACAAACCTTCAGACCTTTACACCTACAGATACTTAATCATATTTGACTTAATGTACATAAATAATGCATACTTATTGTGATGAGATGGCAAATCTCACAAGTCTTACTTGAAGTTGTTAGTCAGCATTTACGCAAAGTAAAAGAAACGTCAGGAAACCAGAACTATCAAAATGACTATAATTCACTGAAATGCAAGTTTGCACTTAAAGCTGTGACATTTTGACTCGTCAATATTAAGACTCCATGACATTAGTCGACACGAGGGGTGTCAACTAATTCTCCTCGAAGTCAGACTTAGTTTGTTAAGGTTGAGTGAAAATTCTAACGAAATGCAAATTTGTACTTAAAAGCTCTGACGTTTTGTCGCCTCAGTATTCATGACACGGTAACTAAGTCGACGTGAGTCGGTAAACAGTCGTTTAAAAATGAGTTTCAAAATTAAAGATAGAACCCAAAACTCCGCTGACGTTTTGAGGTTTTCACGTCAGGTAAAACCGGGTTTTAAAAAGTCGAAGTTTAAACCGCATGGTTTCAGACTCACCACTCCAGTATAAACTGCGCTGGCCGAACTTCGTATCCCTCCGCTTCCAACGCCGCCAGTCAGTCAGTGAAAACACGCGTTTTTGGGGGGGAAACGTCCACAAAAATCCCAATTCTTCCAGCTTTTTAAAAAATCTAAGGGGAAAATCACCGGCTTTCGCGCTCTCTGTGGTCTGTCCTGTCTTCCAACACGAGCAAGTCACTTTTTTCCCTGCTGCTCCGTCCGTTTCCAACATGCTCCGTCTCACGCCATTCACCTCCCTCTTAAAGGGGAAGACGATCATCGCGCTGAGATTACAGCGGTGTCAGTCCAAAGTTTCATCACGATCCCATTTTATAACGATATTACATCACTTCGATGTCTGCCGCGATCACAAAGCCTGTTATGATACGATATCAATTCGACTCGATTCAGATATGAATTAAAATCGAGTATTGATACAAGTTTAAGTGAGTGATTATTTGTCATTGTGAACAAACCACAGCTGCACCACAACAAAATCAGATCGCCATCTGACCCCTGGGAGCAGCAACTTGGGGACGATACCTTTAACAGTCCGGGACTTGAACCGGTGCCCTTCCGTTTCACCCATCCGTGAAGGAGCAGTGGGCAGCTTTTTGGGGAGCAGTGCTTGGGGACGGTACCTTGATCATGAGTACTTCAGTAGTACCTTTACCGATCTGGGACTTGAACTGGCGACCCTCCGTTCACAGGCACCACCAATTGCCTTAGCACAATCACTTCCACCCATGTCAAATCACAAAAAGCACTATAAAAATAATTTGACGTTTTTCTTAAACTCAAACATTTATGAAAGACAGTCTCCTCCTGTTCAATATAAAGTGAATTTACTTTATGTATGATGTTTGATAAACTTTGATCAACTGAGAAAAGGAATGACAACATAAATCTGTGCAGACTGACTTCTACTATTTTACTTCTAATTAGAATGTTAATTCAGTGTTAGAAAGTTAAGACATTTAAATTGTATAATATTATATGACTGTAGAATTAAAGAAAATACAACGAGCCAATGTTTTATACAAACAGACATGCAATAAAACTGCATAAGAACAAATTTCTTTGAAAGAGCAGCTGATGAATGAGGCCCATTAATCCTATTAGTTTTAATGATGGAACAGTGTCTCATTCGAACCAAAATATGAATTTATTTAGTGATCAGACAACATTAACCCCTTCATGCATACATTTAGATTCACTGACTTAAGAAAGAAAAAAAACACAGTGGCTTCTGATTCAAGAAGAAGAAAATTAGAATGTAAATATCTGGTTCATGTGAAATGATGCATAAAAAATTTTAATATATATTTGCAGGATAAAAAAAATAATGTAACATAGTAGGTGTTCATGCATGTCCATAGAGCATGGCACTAAGATATTAGAATAAATCAATAAAATAAGTCAATGAAATTTCCAGGAAAAAAATTATTCTCTTTAGGATATGAGCACCACTCATTGAGTCCATTTACCCAGCTGGGGGCATGAGGGCAGCAGGGGCATCCATACGGTGGGGTGGTGGGTGGCGGGCAGGGGGCACTGGCCGTGCCTGAGTGAATGATCCAGGTAAATGTGGCAGTTAGCCTTCAGAGCTTTCGCAACATCTCTTTTTCTCTCTTTTTTTCCCTCCGCCGCTGCTCGCAGCTCACCGAGGCCTCGCAGGGCCGAGAGTCTGAAGCCATTGTGCCATTTCTAATCCCCTCTGTTCCTGCCTTTGTGTGGCCGCCCAGCAGGAAGTGGGAGCTGGGCAGACAACAATTAACAAAAGAGCTGTGAGGAATACAATTAGCCATCAATAGGAAACCACAGGCCTTTGTGCCTGTTTCCATGGCAATGCTCGACAACCACTATTCCAGGATTACCGAACCTTCTCCCCCCTCCCTCCACTTCTTCACTCACTCACTCACTCACTCTCTCTCTCTATCACTTACTCGCTCGCTCACTTCATTCTGTACCCTGTCTTTCTTTCGCCCTTTCCATCTCTTCGTTTGTCTCTCAAACCCCCTTTTGTCTCTCTCTTCTCTTTGAGTCCATCTTATTTCTCTCTCTCTCTCGCCTCTGACCACTCTCTTGTCACTAAGCAACTCTTTGGGTTTATCCTAGCCCTTTTTCCATCCTTTTTAGGTCCTCCACCTTTGTCTATAACTGCTGGGGCGAGGTGAAGGTAGCAGCCACCGACTTCTTTTTCTCTCCTCTCCACCCACTCTATTCTTCGTCCATCTCGGGCTCGGGAGGATTATCGTGCCCCAAGCCTTTGAGGTGGCAAGCGATATACTGCTCTGCTGTTCTGACCACACTGAGAGGACTTTTATTACTTTTATTGTCAATATTGCTCTGTAACCTTCACTCGTTCACTCAGGGATAGTTGATAAATACATATGTACAGATCAAAAAATGAGGCTTAAATAAAGCTCAATAAAGAGTCTGTTTGCACTGCAAATTTAAGCTTTTTACTAAGTGTATAAAATTAGGAAATTCATTTTTTTTTTAATTTTAAGCGTAAAGCAACCAAACATAATCTAGTTTAATGCACACTGAGTTTGCAGATATTTTATACCACATATTACAATAACAATTAGGTTGTATAGTTTCTATAAATTCCTCACACTAACTATTGGTAACTTTTAATCATCATGCCAAGAGAAATTGCAATGTTATGTTAGCAACAAACTCAGACAGAAATAAATTTTGTTCAATTTAAAGCAACCTATCATAACCAAGTTTAATACATAGATTGTATACTGAGTTGAATGCTGATATTTTATACTGCACGTTACAATCCAATTTAGGTCTTTAGAAATTTTATAATCGCATAGTTGCTCAAAGTAATTTCAAGTATCATGGCTATAGAAAGTATGTTACCCATCAAACGTTAGACCGCAGAATTTTTTTTCCACTTCCAAAAACCATGATCATGATCAAAATTATCATAAACTGTATGCCACGTTGTCTAAACTTTTCTCAGACTCCAGTTCTCTACGACTAAAACAAGAGCTTTGGGTTTTATCTAATTTCACACCACAGATGTTTGAGCCCTTTCACTAATTAATAAGGTCTTTATGAGTGGAGATTTCTGTGTGAAAAACACATAATGATCTCCACAGGACCCCAACCCTCAAGTTCCTGGCTTAGTGCATGCCTTAAAGGGGCATAAACCACCCACCCACCCCAATCTGGTTAATTTCTTCCAAAAATTGAATTAATTATACCTTATTACACAAACACATGACAATTTTGTGGGCAAACCACTGTAGGCACGCATAAAGGGAGACGGTTATGTATATACTAGTTATATATAACCACCTCCCTTTGTGCGTGCCTACAGTGGTTTGCACACAAAATTGTCATTAATACAAAATTGTTATTTGTTTTGTAGTTTTGCAGGCTGTACTATTATTCTAAAAAGTGCAACAATATGCTGCTTAATAATTAATTTAATAATTAATAATTAATTATTATCCAAATATATAATTTTTGTGTCAATTACCAAACCTTGAATGACTCTCCATCCCTTGCAATTCTGTATAACTTAATCATTTTAACCTCGAAGTTTTGTAAATAAATGAATAAAGACAATTATATTAAACAATACAGGAAATTAAATGTGAGAACTTGCCTGAAGTTTTACTTTTGGGGGTCTTTAAGCATCTCATGTTTAACACACTATCATCATGTTCTCTTCCTGTGTTACCCACTGAGTCAAAAGATCTTTATCAGAACACTGGTGCACGTTTTATTATTCTCATTTATTATTTCTTATTTTACAACAGAGTCAATGATGCAAGTAACTAATAAGTTTTCAAAAATCAATGCAACTCTTTCATAACACATATATTAAAAAGTATACACATCATTTTAACATATTTTAACAATCTTTAAAATTTTTTACTATTCTATGTGTAATAATAGTTTTTTTGCATACTGATTTTTACAGTTTCTCTCAAAAAGTAGAATAAAACCCTCTCTCACATTTTTAAGTGAGTTTATTAATATTTATTAATAATCTTTGCTGTACCCCTTCGTGAGAGGATATTATCATGTAGTTATGAAATTAATGGAGTCATTACAGTAAAAAATGACACGTATGTTAAGATGCATTTTCAAAAATAAACATATAAACAAAACAATAGAAATTATAACACAGACAGAATTTGCTGTATATAATATGATTTTAAATGTTTTTATGTTATAACTGTAATTTTAAACCTTTTATTAAAACATAACATTATTAAATTTTAATAATGCAAGCTCCATGACCTTTCTTAATTGCATTTATGACCTCAATATACTGATACGTCTCTAATGCGGAATGCAGAGAAAACAGCAGGAGAATGATGAAAAACCACTGAAATGACTATTCTGCTTGGCAGTTGCAATTTTTGATTACACCCAAACCAATATAGACATTTTGCCTATGTGTGCACTTCACAAAAAAAACCACTACGCTTTTGCTAACAGCCAATGAAATGTGGAAAGTATACAGAGGTACACAGATGCCCAAACCGCATAGGAACCGGGTTGACTTGGAGCAGCGAAAGCGACAACTATTAACCAAAAAAAGAACACAGGTCCGATAACATCGCACGCATTATTTCTGAGAAACCATCGGAAGACCGCAAACTATTCCGCTTTTACTTCCGCTGGCTTTAAGTAACATACAGGGATGGGTTTTTTTGCTTACATATGCGACCTGGTATGGAAAATTAACGAAACAAAACCCTCAACTTCTGAGCCACCAGAACCCGCAAAATCATAAGGGTCATAAATGGGTCTGGCTGGCCTAATTGAGGTAACAGGTGGCTGTGTAATAAATGGGTTGGGTTGTTATTTCAAACCACTTTATGTAACGGGGCCCCAAGCAAAGAGATCTGAAGCTGAAACCAGTTTCATAGTTAAATAAGCTGCCATGCAAAGGGGACAAATCCAAATACAGTGTTATGATAAACTCTTTCATTCATCCAATGTAAATCAAGTTCTGCTATTCAGTAATGGACACCTTATCAACTATCTCTACTGTCCACAGAGTGTGTCGGGTTTCTACGAAGGACATACTAAACTCTGTAAAAGGTCACCCGATTTCTCCTTTGTTTGACAAATATGATAATGTGGGAATGGGAAGGTCATAAAAGTCACCGGTGACGGTTAAAGTGTATGTGACAAGATGAATCCGAACAGTGTGTGTGTGTGTGTGAAGTTATCATTCATTCATTCATTCATTCATTCATTCATTATCTGAACGCTTAATCCCAACTGGGGTTGTGGGGGGACCGTAGCCTATCCCGGAAACTTGTGGGCGGAAGGCTGGGAACAACCCTGGGCAGGTGCCAACACACCGCAGGGCACACACACTCACACACACATTCACACCTTACAGAGCCAATTTAGAGTCGCCAGTTAACCTATATTGCATGCCTTTGGACTGTGGGAGCAAACCGGAGCACCCGGAGAAAACCCAAGCAAACACGGGGAGAGCATGCAAACTCCACACAAAAAGGCCCTGCTGCCGTCCCCGGGCTTCTTGCTGTGAGGCGCCAGCGCTAACCATTGCGCCACCGTGCCGCCAGTGTGTGTGAAGTTATTTTTCCCTAAATCGTAATACAAATCTAAAAAACTTGATATAACCACATAATTTAAAAGGGCCTAACACTCACCCCTGCAGCACTCCTCACCAAAACGGCTTGCTTTAAGGTGTTTATAGATGAAAAACTTTGCATGACTCGTGAAAGATGAATCTATGAGATGATCTAAGATGATTCCATACATTTTCGTGTGGGAATAAAGCCAGTCAGGTTTTCCTGATTAATGAGAGAACAATTTGCAATTTGAAGAGATCTAATGCTCACCCCGTGTCACACCACCACACAAAAACTGCTTGCTTTAAGGCACTTAGAGATGGGAAACATTGCGTGCTGGGGTATGACTTAATGTGCAAAGATGAATCCACACATTGTGTGTGGAAATAAAGCCAGAAGTTGCATCCATGTGCAAAGATGATGAGACAACTCTATATACACCATATTGCAAACCAATTTTATAGGACCTAGGACTTACCACTGTGACAAACCACACCAACACAGCTTTCTTTACAGCATTTATATACTGTATATGCTGATTATATACTGACTTTATAACGATACAATTTAAAATGACCTAATGCTCACCCCTGTGTCACGCCTCACCGACACGGCTTGATTTGAGCCACTCAGAGATTAAAGACATTGCATGTTTGATGTCAGTGCACAATATGCCAGAGTTCGCCGTATGTCAGAGAAGCAGCATGAGGTCACTTCCATTCAAAACTTCTATTCAGACCACCCAAAAACACACCGGCCGGGGCCCGAGGGAGCGGTAGCACCCGAGGCGTGTCAAATTCAATGCAATGGACCAGAGCACGTCCACGTCACAGCACTGTCCCCATCTAAATGGGCCAGGTCACTCAGGTGGCAAACGATATCGAGGTTCTCCTCCCCTCTCCCCCGCACCCACCGTCCCCTTTTCCCCTTTTTTGCGACTCTGGTTTGCCCACAGCCACCCGCAGTTTAGCGCAGAGCAGAATAAAAGAGAAAAAAAGGGAAAGGAAAAAAAACAAAACAAAACAAACAGGCAAGAATAAAGAGCCGACTTGCTGCAGGGGCTGAAGGGAGTATTGGCGGTGGCCCACACAAAGCCGGCCCTGAAAATAGCCCCCTAGCACAATGAGACCTGCCACTCCGTGTATGAGATAATGTCTAATTGAAAACAGTGTGGCCATTGTACTGCTGTCACCGGCCCCATTGTCCGTGGCCCCCCTCCTCCTTTTTTTTCCATTGACGCGGCACGATTGTTCCCTGCCATTGTGCCCATCGCACCCCTCTCTCTCTCTGCCTCTCTCTCTCTGCCTCTCTCTCTCTGCCTCTCTCTCTCTGTATTGTTATAATTTCATTACTCGTTTGTTTTTTGTTCCCCGTCTCCTTTTGCTCCCCTGCAGATCTTTTGTTGGGAATATTTAGCTGCTCCATAATGACTCGCCACAGCGGCTTTTTCTGTGTGTGTGCGCAAGTGTATTTCAGGGACAGATAAACAGGAAAATAGTTGTAAAGAGTGAAAAAATGGGGGGTGGGGGGTTTATCAACAGCGAGGGCGAGAAGTCATTCAGGCATTTGCATAAAGCCATAAAATAAACAGCTCACCCTTTCATTCGGACCGTCTGACGTGTAAACGGGCAACTGTACGTCCAATTTATGTTAACAAGAACAACAAAGTCGGAGCAATTGTGTTCATACAACTGTGATAACACAAACAAATGGCTGCGCCAACATCGTAAAAGTCACAGCTGCAAAAAAAGATGAAATCGCACTACCATGACCCCAGTCCCCGTCACTGACCCTTCACTCCTCCACAACCCTAGCCAGGCTAGAATGGCGCTGAAATACGGGAGCGCTTGGAACCCCGTACATTATTTGTTCAGACAAAGGACGGGCGCTTTCTCACCTTCACTTTAGCCTTGGACCTGTGCCCGCCGCGGCCCCCGTGTGTTTTTGCCGGCAGCTGCAACAATGAAAAACTGCAACTCTGTTTCCTTGGCTGAAAATTCCAACAAAAGCCCTTATCAGACCCACATATTATTCTACATGTTAATTGGACGAATATGAAGGTATTATGCCTGGCCACCACGCTGTTAAAACAAGATAAGAAAACGAGCACGGGTCACGGCCCACTCGTTCTCTAGAAAAAGATGATTGCTTTTCCCCAAACAGGCAACTTCTGCAGAAGTTAGGTGCATTTGGTAATAAGTATATCTAGATGACTTATAGGATGACGAATCAGTCATTGATACGTCAGAGAGCCTTGAGAAGCTGTTGAAAGGGTAACAAATAATGATAAATGTCAATTATTAGTAATTCAGATCTGCATAATATGCACCCAGGACCTAGCATAATAGTAATATCAGTAATCTGTCATATATCTGGAATATTTACAAGAAAAACAGTTTTATGTAATGAAATGATTTATGTAATGATCCGTGATTAGGCGAACCAAGTTACACAAAGAAAGTCAAACCACAAATTAAACAACTAAACCACGCTCAGTGAGATCTTAATTTGGCCAAATGCCAGTGACTAACAGTCAGTTTTTAGCCTTGATTTAAAAAAACAAAAAATCAAGAGCTATAAACAAGGCAGGTACTACAAAATGTCTCATTATTAGAAATTCTATCAACAGAATAAAGCAATCATGTTCATTGTACATCATTTTTCAAGGTAAATTTTTACATGCAGATTTTGCAACTAGACAACATTAAAATATGTCTGTTTTTAACTGTTAACAGTCATGGATCCAAGGGTCTGCATTTTAAATCGCAGATCAAGGTACAAACCGGGCGCATTTCATCACGGAGTGTTTGCGATGACTAAATAATCCCTCACTGATAACTAATATTAGGCTCTTCCACCACACATAAAAGAACAAATATTTGAATATGACCTTCAACCAACACACAAACGAACACAAAAACAGTCCTAAGCATTAATGGTTAACTGTAACGTTGGGTTTTCATGACAGGTCTGTACAATGCCAGCTCAGTGTGGGTGGTGAGATGTAAGTCGCAGAGTCAAGGTAGGAGACAGGTCAGCTGAAACAAAGGGCCTCGCGGGAGCGGGATAGAGATCTGACCCGGGCCACATTTCCGCCACCGCTGCCAGGCCCAAAAGAGTCACGTAAAGCCGGTCTGGGTGAGAGCAACCAGTTTTCCCTAGGCATGCTGGTGCCAAGGGGGGCCCAAAGTGTCATTTTGGGAGGTTTGTTGTTCTTTTTGAGAGGGTTTTAGGACCTTCCTCTCATGCCACCAACCCCATTATAAACCACTAAATCTCTATCGGGGCCACGGGGACCGGAGCCTTGCCCGCGACCTTAGGCATGAGGGGGGGATGCCGAAACACCCTCTCACTCACACCTTATGGGGCCACTTTAGAGTCGGTCTAAACTGCTTGCTTTTAAACTGTGGCAGGAAACCGGAGCACCCGGTGAAAACCCACACCAACTCCACACAGAAAGACCCGGGGTTCAAACCCAGAACCTTCTTGCTGTGTATGAGGCAACAGTCCTAAACGTGCCACCCCCATCGTAAAAAGTTGACATACTGTAGTTAAAAGGGCTGTTAGAAAGTAGCGGAACAGTTAGGGAGAGAAGGTCGCCGGTTCAAGTCCCGGCCTGGAGAAAGGTACCACTGAGGTACTCACTCACGAGAACTGAACTTCTTATAGGTTCTTGACGTTTCACCTCTCATCCGAAAGACTACATACATACCACGTCCTGGACGACCAAGAACCTACACAGACCTTATAAGTTATCATTTCCTAAAAAACGTAGGATCCCAATTTTGACAGACACATGTCTTTGATGGGACAGCCCAACTTCCCTGTCTGAAAATTCTCAGTCTCATTCCCCATAAAACCAATTTTTTTTTTTGAATGTACCAACATTGAAGGGCACTTTTTCTAAAGCTTTTTGGGTTCGAATCCTATGTCCAGCACTACCATCATTGGGTCTCTAAACAAAGACCCTTAAGCCCAAGTTGCTGTGGGGAGACTGTCCCTGAAATTAGGAAAACAGGAAGTCGCCCTGGATGAGAGTGTCTGATAAATGCCATAAAAGTAAACCAGGCCAGTTTCCCAGTCTAAGATTAAGTCTAGTCCTAGAGTAGTCTTAGCTTTCAATGGTAACTCTCCATTGGTATTGCCGTTTAATTCAAGACTAGGCTTAATCCATGTTCAAGAAACCAGCCCAAAAATAATGTGTTTCACAAATGTATTATTGATGATTTATGTAATGATCTGTGATTAGGGGAATTTATGAAAATCTTATACTGGGATTTCTGCAAAAAACTGATTTATTATAATTTCCGATTTTGCCAAACACGTGCCCCTCCAATAAAACAGCGAGCCTGTCATGTTTCTCAACGTGCTCACTTCCCCACTGCTCTGATGCAGTATTATCACTGCGGTTCTACTCCAGCGAGAGCTTGCGGCTGCAAGTTTTTCGGGGGGTCTGGAGTCAGCAACTGACTTCCTGCCCAAAAAAGCTTCAGTCGACGCCGCATCTGGTCCTCCTGCTTTCCACATAAACTTGCAAAACTTGGTTTAAGTGACTGAGCTACCGCTTCCTCCTCGGGTTGGCAGCGGGTTCCTATCTGTATAGCTGCTCCACCGCCGCCGCCTTCTGACTCTCAGCCACACACACACAGCACATCTATGGAGGACTATGGCGCACAGCTCTTTTTGCTGATTTGTGGCTTTTTGTCATATTCTCCGATTTTTATCGCGCTTCCCGTTGAGGAAGGGGGTCGTTATTAATAGTTTGCGTTTCTCGACTTTTCACTCTCATAATGATTTGTCTGCGAACAAACACCGGATATCAAGAGAATTAAAAGTGATGGTAGCGGCGGCCTAGTGGTTAGGATACTCGCCTCTGGAGTAAGAGGTCTCTGAGAAGGACCCTTACCCCCAAAGTTGCTCCAGGGAGACTGCTCTGAAAATGAGGAAAAATGAATATCGCTCTGGATGACAGCGTCAGGCAAACACTTTAGGAGTGTGGTGGTGGTTTAGTGGTTAGGACACTCACCACTGGACCAAGAGGTTGTGGGTTTGAATCCAACCTCCACCACTAGCACTTCTGGGTCCCTGAGCAAGACCCTTAACCCCAAGGTTGCTCCAGTGAAATTGTCCCTAACATTAAGAAACGTAAGTCGATCTGGACAGGACGGTCTGCTGAACGCTGTAAATGTGTATTATGGCGAAAACAGAGACTCAAGAGGAGCTTCTCTCCTCACGACATAGGGCTTCTTAACCAGGACTTGACACCACTGCTTCATAATATACTGTAACTCATGTCAACACTTCAATATTGTTACCAACCTGCCATTTTACACTGTGCCACCATCTGCCTTAAAGAACTGTATGTGTATTTGTTCATTCTGCAACAACACACATTGCACTTTAAATACAGTTTCAACTGTAATTATGCACATCTACAGTCACTGGTATAAACCTTATAAGATTTTCTATCATTTATGTGTATATTTTATTCTAACGTTTAGTTCATTATAAGATTCTTAACCTGTAAACGTAATTCTTAATTCTAGACTTTTGATTTGTACAGTCTTTGGATGGGAGGTATGAGGTTACATTTCACTACATGTTGTATTTGTATGTGACAAATAAAGAATCTTGAATCTCTTAAATCTTTCAGTAACCCATATCACACCAAAAACACTTTCAGAATGATTTTAAAGATGACTTAAGTGCCAGGTGAGTAATTATTTGTCATTGTCAGCACAGCACACCACAGCGAAATGTGACCTCTGCATTTAACCCATCCGTGAAGGAGCAGTGGGCAGATAACAAGTGCCCGGGGAGCAGTGCTTGGGGACGGTACCTTGCTGAAGAGTACCTCAGTGGTAACTTTAAATGTCCACATGTAACAAAATGAAAGAAACTTAAAATGTAGTGACATGATCTTTTACTGAATCTTATTTATGATCAAATAAAGGAATAATCAGTGTAACATGCAATTTTGAGGAGAATCTCGGACACAGTGCCCTCTTGTGGTTTTGCACAAGTATTGCATTGGTGCCACTCATTGCTCATAAACAAATAAGATTTTAACATTTTAAAAATCAATACCAACAGCATTCAAAGTTTTTAAATCCACTGATGTGTGGATTTTGTGTAGTTATCTGACAAACAGGGCAAACAATATTTCTTATGTATTATCCTAGGGCAGCACAGTGGTTAGGTCCTGGGTTCAATCCCGGGGTCAGTTTCTGTGTGGAGTTTGCATGCTCTCGTCGTGTTCGCGTGGGTTTCGTCCAACAGACCAAAGGCATGCCCTGTTGGTTAATTGGCAGCTCTAAATTGGTCGGTAAGGTGTGGGTGAGTGTGTGATTGTGTGAGTAAGCGCACCTTGCGGTGTGTTGGCGCCTGCCCGGGATTGGTCCCCACCTTGTGCCTGTAGTTCCCGGGATAGGCTCCAGTCCACACAACCCCAAAAAGATTAAGCGGTTCGGATAATAAATGAATGAATTATTATATTAAAGATGTACTTTGAACAAAACTGTAATCTAAATTAAGTAGTGGAATAAATTACTATCGGGCTAACAAAAGAACTATGTATTTAAAATATAAAATAACTTAATCGTGGGGAGAAAAAGCACATTATATTTGAATTAATTTTTCCATAAACTTGGGCATAAGTGTGGTCCTATATGACTGGCATTAATTAGTGTGCGATTAGAGCAATTATAATAAATGACAAACTATTCCAAAATAAAGAAAGTACTCATTCTTTAATTCTTTTGTGGGGTAGAAAACAAATGACATGTATCGCTCAGGTAAAAGCAATGAAAAGAAAACACAAAACAGCATTAATCCATGAAAATCAAACTATCCATCATCTTGGAGAAACGGTGTTCCCGCATCACGGCACATGGGTCCAAAAGCTCAATTTGACACACTCTGCAGCAGCGTGATGTTGTCTCCTTTCAGCATGATCCTCCCTGTGTTGTAAGAGAGGAAAGTAACAGACACTCAGATATAGAGATGCTAAAGGTGAGCTGTAAAGTCAGGATGCTTGATGAACAGCTCTTACCCAGCGGCTTTCTGTTCTTAGTTTTCATGTGGACTTCTTCTGCATCATCCAGAACCAAGTTCATGTACTCGTCAAAACCCTACGGCCAAAATTAAATAACGGGAGTTAGAAAAACGGAGCATGAACTTCGAAGCAAGTGAACACCGACTTAAAACGCAATTAGTTTAATTTTTATTTTGGGGTTCACAAATGCCAATTACAACTTGCAGTAAGCAGTAGCGAGTGAGATTAAACACAGCACATAAACAAATAAAGATAAGCTCAAAAATGATTAGATTCATAGAACAGATGAAGAAAAATGTATGTGAATTAAGATTACAATCATACAGTGTGCGCATGTATTGGTTTTAGATCTCTGATCTCTCACACAATCTTTATTTCTTAAAAAAGGATCAAACACATGGCCGTCTTTTTCTCTGTTATCTATGTATCAAGTCACATGCACGTTTTTAAAAGACCTGAACCAAACCGCACATTTCTATCTGTCACCACACCGCCTAGGACTGTGCAATATGGCCAAAATCATACAACCCCATACGAGTCATTTCATAACTTGATAATATATATATCACAATATAGTACATTTGCTGTAAATTCAGTGGAACCTTCACAAGCAAAATCTAGTGTCAGCGCTTTTCGCGGCACTCTTTACAGCGTAAAATGTCTGTAAAAGGCAGCACTTTTTACGCCGCTCTAGTAAGGTGCCTTTAAGCTAAATTGTGGCACCTTCTGCATTCCGTAGATCTGAGACCGAGGCTGTGGAGTGTTTGTGCGCACTCAGCTCTGATTAGACACACACGCCAGACACCAGATTTTGCTTGTAAAAGTTCCATTGCACGCAGTGGTCACTACTGCAAACCAAAGTAATGCTGTAAACTGTGTATTATGCGACATCAGCAAATAAACGAAGGAGTATAATATAAAATGACAAGTTTTAATTTCGCCATTCGATATATTTCATCATATCGCACAGCCCTAGTTTACTATACATCTTAATAAAAACTGGGTAAATGAAGCCCTTTGAGTTCTGAACGAAGTGATAAGCAACGTCCACAAAAGGCTACACAACGTTTACAGAAACGATACCACTGACAAGAGCAAGATGGATAAAGAAGTGTAAGGAAGGGGAAACCGGCATTAAACGCGAGCCGTCGCGTGCCACCGCTGACATTTATATGATAAAAAAAGTGTCAATAATGGCACAAATGCACTGCTTAAGATATTGAGAAGTGGAATTGCCTGGAGGAAGAGGTTCCTCTATCAACATGTGCAATCTGAATGACTTTTCCTCCAGGACAATGATTGTACTCTGTAATTTCCCTTCTTAAGACAATAAAGCACATTGAACAGCTTTGTCTGGTGTAAGAACCTGCCATCTAAGTGATTACTGCTAAAACACCTTTGTACAAAAGACCGTGGAATGAAAGGACGTGCTTTAGATTAGGACGGATAATCACTAGGAGTGGGAACTGATTTGATTTGATCAATATCAATGCCATAATCGATTCCGCCTATCAATCCAATTCCTTATCAATTCTCTTATCAATTCCAGCGTAGTTTTTTTGAGTGCGAAAAAAGTAGTTCTACACGGTCTTCTGCACCAAAACCATTTTATTTTTCCCAAAATGATGTCACGGTAAACATGAACACATTCAACTTGGACCTACTGAGCAATAACTTGAAAGGATGTAGTGTAGAAACTAAATATAACCTAAATAAAATAATAGACTGCTGCGGGAAGACTTCTTTATCCATTTGGAATCCATCTGGATATAGAATAAACATATTTGATAACAAATAAAACATTTTTCCACATTTATTTTTTTCTCTGTAATGTTTTCTGATTCATTTAAAATGATGAAATCCTGAAGTTTTGGACATTTTTGAGCATTTGGGCTCATTTTGACCTATAACTCATTCTTGACTCATTTCTGGGGGATG
The DNA here is from genome assembly GCA_032718565.1 of Distichodus sexfasciatus. Classification (NCBI taxonomy): domain Eukaryota; kingdom Metazoa; phylum Chordata; class Actinopteri; order Characiformes; family Distichodontidae; genus Distichodus; species Distichodus sexfasciatus. The sequence continues at coordinate 507,214 of JAVGVS010000064.1, read as the reverse complement.
AGTACATTTTGCCTTGATGGCGTTCCATGTGAGAGCTGCGGCACAATAACACGGTGGACGTGCACCAGGAATAATTTAATATCAAGTAAACGGCTGTACTGTGAGTAGAACACTGGTTGTTTTGCTTATTTATCAACTAACAGAAGCTTTGTCTGTAATAAAGGGGAAGATTTAACTGTACTGGAGCATTTTAGTGAACGTTGGACTGTGAGAGTTGTGGGCGCTAACAAACACAGCGCGTGTTTAAAACAAATGCTATATATCGCGAAAGATGGCATTTATGCTCATGCTGGGAAATGAGAGAATCATTAAGAAGAATTAATAACATTGAAGGTGCACAAAGCTGATGGAATCGATGAACTGGAACCAGTTTTTGATTCCCATCCCGAATTAGCACTTGCTCTGTGAAGGGAGAGACGTGCCGTTGTGTAAAAGGGGATTTACTCACGATGATACAGCCCTCTATCCGCATGTTGATCTGCTCGTAAAGCCAGACCTGGATACGAGATCGCTGCAGAAAGAAGGGAAAACGTCGTTAACAAGAGCACAAATTCACAACTTGACATTTGAAATCAACTTTGCAAACAGTGACAAAATGCAAGAACAGTGCCGCAATCATGAATTGAATCATGAATCTAAGCAAGAAAAGCAGTGTGTATATATGTATCTATATATATATATATATATATATTCATATCTACTTCATCTATCTACACACACACACACACATACATATACATGCTGCTTTACACACACACACACACATATATATATATATAAAACAAAGAGAGTAACAATGTATATCACTCTAAATAATATATCAGATGAGGAAATGTCTATATTTGTTGATAGTTTGGATAAGTGTCTGCAGCAGTCACCACGGCACCATGTGGATGTAGACACAGAGAATACTATGGTGTTATATTTGTGCCTTAATTCTGAGCGCGCATGAACTTTCACAAGCAAAATCTGGTGGGTGTGTACACACGCACACCAAAAACTTCAAACCCTCACACTCAGATCTATAGAACACCAAAGGTGCCAAAATCTACCTTAACAGCACCTTACTAGATTTAAATGCACCGTCTTTTACAGATATTTTACTGCATAAACAGCGATGTTTGACAAGTCACTAAAGCACCGTATTTAAGTGTCGGTATATTTGAGTGCCACAAATAATCGCATTTTTAATGTAAAATAAACTGCATTAAAATGTCGGCAATCAGTGGCACCTTGGCGCCCATATGAGCCGCCGCTGACTGCTATGCAGTGAGGAAAAGTAGAGTTGAACACGAGACACAAGACTTTGTTCCAATATTGTAATCAGGATATTTTGGTCATATCAAACTGCAGACGGCCAAACACAAAAACTTGTACTTACATTCTGTAGGTACCTGAAAATAAGGTTCTGGAGAATGAGGTCAAGGATAAATTTGAAACGCATTAAAAAAAATGCATACACAGAATATTGGTTTTGGGTTTTTTTTAGGCTAACTCACATGTGGTGTACAGCAGTCAGCTATAAAATTACGACCAGCTGCCTTGCTCAAAGAACAAAGTAACAAACACTGAATGTTCCAACAGCTTTCTATCAGAAACAACATTTTCAGCTAATCTGAGTGCGGTGGGGTCCTTCTACTGGATCCGACAACTCAACCAGTCTTGAATTGCCTGTTCACCCATTTTCCCATTTTGGGTCATTTTGGAAAATGGAAAATTTTGGTCTTTAGCGCTGCAAAAGAGGTGCAGACAACTTGGACCTGTCGTCTAGCCGTCATCGCAATTTTCCGAGAGCCATAGATGCTCAAATCCGCCAACTCAGAGGACAAAATCTTCATTTCTGCTTCACTTCTTAGGATCCGCAGCTCAAGTCTTGGAGTGTTAAAGGTATCACCGAGCACTGCTCCCGTACTGCAACCTTGTGCCACCATCTCAATTTTTAGCCGAACCACATAGCTTACACTAAGTAAACTCATCTACCTGATCGTTTTATTCAACTCTTCATCCTTCCACTGAGGACCAAATCCATTTATACTCAAGTTCCTGTAGGACAGGGGTATCCAGTTACAGTCCTGGAGGGACAGTATTTCCATCGTACTTGGTGGGTTTCTATGTGAGACCAGGTGTCAATGTTCTCAACTCAAGGACGATGGAAAGCTTCCAGGACCGGATCCAAACACCCCAGCTGTAGGTGGGCGGAGGAACTGATTTACTAAAGGAAATATCCAAGATGTAGCTAAGAAAATCAGGATAAGATCACCCAAAAATGAACCATCTGGCACTTGTCTTCCCAGTTGGTAGTGTAACGGTTCAAATCCTGCCCCAGGATAGGTACTGTCAAGGTCACATTTGGTTGTGATTAGTGTTGGGGAGTAAATATGGAACAACATTACGTTATTCAGATTACAAATTATGGGTAACTGTACTCTGTTAATTACAGTTTAAATAGATGGTAATCGGAATACAGTTATATTGTTAAAAATACTACCTTACATGACAGGATTTTTCTGTTTCACATGTTTATCTTCTCTCTCATAAATTTTGCCAATTCAAGTCATTACCGGAAGCCATTCAAACACACAACCAAAGATTCTAACGTAAACGTCCATTTAAGTTGCCACAGGCACACGATGGAGGAGTCGGAGCTGGAGCCAGCACAACAGAGCCGGGCCAGAAACGCATTTCTGTCTTGGAAATACAGACAACACTTCACATTAATAGAAGAAAGAGGGCGGAAGATGAAGAGTGTGTGCCACGTTCATACAGTTGTAAAAAGCAAGACAATGTGGAAGTAATCCAAAGTATTCAGAACACGTTACTCACATTGAGTAATCTAACACAATACGTTACAAATGACATTTTAGGGAATGTGAATCTGTAGTAAAATAAAAGTTACCTTTCCAACACTTTTTGTGATGCTGTGTTCACAACGATAAATAATAACTCACTAAAATTTTCATCTTTGGTCCATCCTCCATCTCCCCTGAGCACTATTATATATTATACAGAACAGTTTTGTAAATCATAGTCGGTTTTGAACAGAAACTGAAAGCTGTACTCATCTTCATGACCAGTTTACTGCTTCATTTAAACACATTTAACTCCACTCCCACTACTTTCAAGGCACTGAACCTTCCATAACATGAAGTGTTAATCGCCTAACCTCACACCCTCATGAAAGCACTCATCATTCTCAACTTTACGTTATTTTGTAATAATTAATGTGCAAAACCCAGCTACATTTAAACAGCAGCCACGGCTAGTTCTTTTTGTTAGCCATCTGAGATGTGTTTATAGGTTTATAGAGTAAAAAGGATACGATGGGCTGCACCATCACCTTCTGCACCTTTTGTCCTTGTCCTCTGTACGCCATCCTCTCGATTAAAAAGACCCTTTAATTTGGGTTGATTTATGCAACAAACCCGGATTATTTGGGCGCTGATAGCGAAGTTCCTACGTTGAAAATGCAAACAATGGCGGTTCAATATGAAAAGGAAATAATGTTGTAGAGAGACTATTTGTCTTTGGCGTCGCCACAGCGCCCCGGTGTCTCGGAGGAGATCAGCCGCCTGTGGGTTTGGGCGGCATTAGAGCACCATCTGGTGGTGATGACGATGAGTTACATGCTGTGAATTTAGGTGAGTCATTATTTGTCATTGTGAACACACCACGGCTCAGTACACAGTGCATCACAACCAAGTATGACTTCTGAATTTGACCCATCCGTCACGGAGCGGTGGGCAGCTTTTTGGCACCACCCGGAAGCAGTGCTTGGGGTATCTTGCTCATGAGTACCCTTATCGGACCAGAATTCGAACAGGCGACTTTAATTCCCTTCTTTATCTGAGACTTTATGAAATATTACTGTTGCTTAATTGCTTAATGTGTTGCTTAATAATGCTGCTTACATGGTTGCTTAAAGGGGATTTGGGTTATTTTTAAGTGCAAGGGCTAATCTGATCCACTAGATGTCGCTCTGTAACTGCAAAAAAAATTAATACAACATTATAGTGTATAGATATAAATGAAGGAATTGCGCATATAAAATATACCCGTACATATCTCGAGAAACGGGAACGACATAATAAAAATTATGAATATATTAACAATAAATCTCAAGGAGCTAGGGGATATTTTAAGTCATAGTCATCAATTATGTTTAGAAGCGTTTTTGCTTTTCATGAGCTTAAGGCCCTTAAGAAATAGAAAAAGGTCATTATGAAAAACACAAAACCTGGGCTTCGTCTTCGTGTACTTGCATTTGTGTATGTAGAATTTACAAAGGATAATAATAATAACACACGAAAAAATCGTCTAGCTGTACATTTTGACTTTTGGACCGAACGCTATTTTGAAAGCGCTATTACGTATTTCCTGTTGTGTAAAACTGATTACGTAGTACGCAGGTTTTCCGACGTAGTACGCAGGGGACTGTTGGCCAGTAAAAGGTTATCGGAAAGGCGCCTGAGGTGGGTAACAAAAACACATCTGATCATGGAGAAACGCGACATTAGGCTTTAAAAATGCATGATGGCACGACCCGAATGGTGCAGACTCGTGCAGTGGGTTCATTCGGGCGGCGTTTGCTGGGTTTGTGTAAAGTTTTTCTTTTGAAAATCTGCTGCTGTAAAAGCATCTAAGCTAATGTTGCTAGCGCTGGATTTACACCGAGCGGCTGTTGATCGATTTAAAGTCGATTTTCATTCGGAGTGATTCGGTTTCTAGGCTGAAATGACATGGTCTTAGGCCTGACGACACAGTTTTGAGACGTACTTTAGTTTAAAAATACCTTTCGTGAATTACACGACTGGAATCCAACTACAGTCTGCTGCTTCTCTACTCCAGTCATGTAGTTTAAACTCCTGTTGAGTCAAAGTAAACTTCTTAATCTCTGCTATTTATAACTATATAGAGAGACTAGATGACGTGCTTTTAGTTTTTTCAGAGTACACAACAACTAAGGCACATAGACTAAGCATATATATATATGACTAAAATATAAAACTCTAGATTTAGCAAACTATAGTTATGGTCCTGGAATTGTCTTTTTGCATTGAATTTGCAGCAGTTCACAAGTAAAATTCTTAACAGACAATCTATTAAACAGTAGGGATATCTTTATGAAGTCAAAGCTGACTATGAGATGAGTTCAGTGATATGTGCAAATATTGTAACAGCAGTCAGGTAGAGAAAACTACACTTATCGCGGAATAAAATCATACTTTTGTGCATAAGATCTGCAGTTTCACATGAGTATACTGTACAGCAGTTCGATATGGAAATTCTAGACAGACTAGTCTTATATTGAGACACTGTTTTATTTATGTTATGTTTATGTTGTGTAGTTTACAGCCTGGTTTAGAGTGTTTTCACATATAGTTCTCTTTTAGTGTCCCAGCTGATAATGAATTTATTTTGTCTTTTTGTCAGACATTTACAGTTTAATGCAAAAGTTCCAGAATTTATATATTAGCTGTGTACAAGTTTTGTGAAGTAAGTTTGGGCACCCTGATGAATTTGTAACTTTTAATAAAGTTAGGAGCCCCACATTTCTGTGTCACCATCAATGTACAAATGAGTGTTGGGTGACGGTCTAGTGGTGCTTGGATGCTGGATTATGGAGAGAAATGTCATGGCCTGGCCCTGTTGCATCTCTAGCACTACTACCATTCAGCCGGCTAGCTTTAGTAGTTCTGTGAGTGAGAGTGAGTAGACAATGCCCCTTTTGTTTTGTTATACAGCGGTCAGCAGATTTTTGGGTAACTTGCTTTTCATTGGGGTAAATGAAGCCGGTCTCATTCCCAGCTGTTCTGACCTGCCTGGTCATTTGCTGTTTGATGCTGTTATGATGGTGAAGTGGTAAAAGGCTGGGATGCCATGCTGCCATAGAAACACGTAGGGTAGCGTAATTGTGGAGCACACTAACAGTTGCACTGCACATTTGAGACTATTGTGTTTCTCCCACAGCAGAAAAGGGACTCAGAATGCTGCGATTGCTCTGCAAGGCCAAAAATGGGACCCATCTGATGCAAGGCCTGACGCACCAGTCTTGTGTCCAGGAGCTGAAAGGACAGGTGGAGGAGCTGACTGGAATACCGTGTGACGTTCAGAAGATCATGGCCCAAGGCCTCGAGCCCGGGATTCAAGCACTGAGACGCCCATTTAAAAGACTACCCCATAAAATCAGGTGAGGTCTTGTTTTGGGCGTAGAGTTGTTAGTTTATTAACATTTTTTGATGGTAGTTAGCAGAATGATTTGTAAAAAATAAAAGTTATATATACATATATATATATATATATATATATATATATATATATATGTGTGTGTGTGTGTGTGTGTGTGTGTATATATATGTATATATGTATATATATATATATATATATATATATATATATATATATATATATATATATATATATATACATATATATATATATATATATAGGGTACTAATATAAATAGAAATATGGGTCTGAAAAGGTAAATTGAAATTTTTTGTCTCCTTCTGAAAGCTTGTGTAATTGAAGTAGAATCTACTACAGTTTGCAGTTTAATTTGTAATTTAATCAGTAAAATAAAATCAGTGAAATAATATCACTTTTTTTGCCATAAAGTTTCAAGTAAAATCTTACTGATCATACTTTACTTTATGATTAAATTTACGCTGGCGGTGGCTCTTCCTTACTTTACCTTATTCCTCTCATTTACTGTGACTCCTCCCTCACAGGAGACACTCTGATTGTAGAGGAAGAAAAAAACAAGCCGAAAGTTCAGCCTAACGCTGCCATGACCAAAGGCCCGCGCCCGGACTCAACCCCGACGCTGCAGCGGCAAGGCAGCTAGCTGGACAACTCAGGCTCTTCACCAGTGCGTCAGCTACGCAGGAGGGCGGCGCTCTATGACCCAGCTGTGCGGTGCCCCGGAGATGCCGGACTCATTGCCCAAATCGTGGCCAGCGACCCCACCGCCTACTCGGAGGCGGTGCTCGGCAAAACCAACGAGGAATACTGTACCTGGACCGGCCGCGACGAACACGTGGGTGGCGCCATTGAGATCTCGATTCTCTCCAAGTTCTACCAGTGTGAGATCTGCGTGGTGGACACCCAGACTGTGCGCAAGGGGATCCTTTTTGAAGGTAGGACGCGCCGCTACCAGGAAGCGGGAAAGGTTTTCATCTATGATGGCATCCACTACGACCCCGCCCAGAGGGCGGCGCCCGGGTCGGACGCACCGCCACAGACTGTGTTCTCCACCACCAATGATGTCATCCTGGCGCAGGCCCTGGAGCTAGCCGACGAGGCATTTAAGGAAGCGCAGACACGACGTGAAACCGCTGTTTCGCGCCATGGTGTGCCAGACCGGGCTGGTGGGACAGAAGGAGGCGAGGGAGCATGCCAAAGAGACGGGCCATACCAACTTCGGAGAAGTGTGAAGGTCTCACGCCATCATCACTCTGTCGTTGCCTCGTCCTAACTGCCAACCCCCATTCCGACTGGTTCTCTCCTCAATCTCCTCCTTCACTCTGTTCACGGCTGCGTGTCTATGCTTGATGCAGTTCTCACTCCCCACGCGCTGTCTTAACGCTCACCTTTTCAGTATTAATAACTTTGGTCGACACTGGGGTTAAAATGTTCAAATATGGTGTGTTTCAGCACAGTATTGTTACAACACTTTGTGTTTTTTTAATGTAGCAAGATTGCAGTTTGTTTGCCTGATGAGAGGAGTGAGCCTCTCTTCAAACCAAAATGTAAAAAATGCCTTCTATCAGTGTTACCAACTAGTTCTGACACTAGCGCCGCATTCGTGCGACCCCCTCTTTTACATTGTACGTATTCTGAAAAGACTTGCTAACAGGCTCAATAATAACTGTTACTTGAAGCAGGGAATCCGGTAAGAATAAGCTGAAATGTGATGAGCTGCATTTGTCGCTTTTTTACCAGCAGCTTCTCATTTTAAGTATTTGACGAACTTCTGGTGTAGCGCTAGTTTAGGCTTTGATGAAGTGAGTTTTTTGGGGGTTTAAATAGAGAATAGCAAATGGTGCTGATTGTGAAGTCACATGTACATTAATAGGGACACTCCACCCAAAATTCTAGTGAGTAAAAGCTGATGAGCACTAAGGCTAGACTGCATGTAAATCCTTTACCTATTGTTCGCCACAGATGGAAGCTTTGGGTGAATGTCCATTTGGTGCGTGGGTGTAGATTTCCGCTAATGACAGTTATTTCTTTTCTTTTTTTTAACAAAACATGCAATGACTTTTATGCAAAGTTCTCTTGAGTGGCTATGAATTGTATGTAAATTTGAGTGGTGACTGATTTTTGGTTTCTGCTTCAGTGAAGAGGTGTCATATCAAACTTTTGAAATGTTTGAAACACTGGTTGATGTAGCCTAGTGCAGGGAAGTAGTATGAGTGGTTAAACTATATATAGAATGTATTCTAATTCTGGTGAGGTGTTTAAATGAAAACTCATACATTGAGGTCAAGTATTGTCCATACAATACATTTTTTTGTTGTTTTATGACTATTACTACAAATAATGGCACTGTGAAGACAAAGGTAAAAAGCGTTTTCATGTCGGAACCGTGAGGAGAAAAAGTTGGCATATAGCTTTGACCTCATGGTGGCACTGGGGTGGTAAAAGGCGATTAAAACAGCTATAGTTGACTGCATGGTGGAACTATGAGGGCAGACTTTGTCGTTTTAAGGCCCTTTTACCTTTACCCTCACTCGGATGGTAATACTTAACACCGATGGCAAAAACAACAACGTTTGCCCGGCGGCTACGGCGTCTAATTTGTTAGCTTCTAGACTCGCACTCATAATTTCTTAATATAATTCGGCTTTTTTTTGATGAACAGCTTATACATTTTTATGTATGTTTTGAGTTAACCTCAACAGAGATAATAATATAAACAGATATTTCATATACAGACACTGTCGATAGAAACAATACATAGTGTTATATACATATATATATATATATATATATATATATATATATATATATATATATACACACACACACACACACACACATGTAAATATATATATATATATATAAATAGGTATATATATATACATATATACATATATATATATATATATATATATATATATATATATATATATATATATATATAAACTATTTGAAAAGGTGCGTCTTTATATTAAATGTCTGTTTATAGGATGATCATCCAGTCCACTTGTGCTTTTTGTTTCATTTTATATTATTTGTGTGACATCGAAATTAACAACAAAAAGTTAAATGAGTGATATTTCTGCCTGTTGTCGGGAAGATCTATAATTGTTTTTGCCATAACCATCACTTCCATTCGCCGTAGCCACCCATTAAATTCGTCGTCGTTTAAAGTTGCCAGGTTTAAAACTGTCAGGACCTGGACATTTTTATGATATTGCTGTGACATCACTACACAACTGAGTGAAAAGTAAGTGGGTGTGAGAAACTGCATGCTGTAATGGTTAATACAAAAATAAAGGTTAAATTGATGTATGTTTGTTGGTTCAAATGTTGCGTGTTTTTTTCGATTTAAGTTGTAGCTTTAACTTTGACAAATGTGTATTCTTGATTTGAGTGTGACCCGTTTTTAACACACTATTATGTGCTTTCAACTACCACTAATAAATCCCAATTCAGCCAAACAGGATCAAATTGCTTCCAGTTAACCGGGATTAACGTAATGTTATTTTAAGAAACCTTACCTCTAGTAATAGGATTATCGTAGATTTGGCACGACAGCGGCGAGCCTCTTTAACAGATGCTGCAAAAACAACTCGCCAGCGTATGTATTTATCTTTTAAAAAGTCGTAATGTGTTTGATATAATAATTATTACCGTTATAGCCGATTACCTGCCTCTTCTTCTGCGCGCCGGGTTTTCTAAACTGTGATTGGCTGCTGTAAGCTCCGCGCTGGAAGATGATTGTCTAGAGTTAGCAGGTGGTCTGTAAAAACCAGCCCGCGCGCTCACCTGCTGCACTGGACTCAGGTGTTCGCTCCGGCGCGTGGACGCCATAGTGATTACCGCGCGCCTTCAATTGTAAGTTTTTAAACAGAGGTTAATGATATTTATACGTACAATACTTTTACGACTTGTGTCAGCTAATCGAAAGTGGTGGAAACCGTCCGCTGTTACTACTACTACTATTACTATTATTATTATTATTATTATTATTATTATTATTATTATTATTATTATTATTATTATTATTATTATTATTATTATCTGATCACGTGTAAATATGGACGTTGTTTCCAGATAGATAGATAGATAGATAGATAGATAGATAGATAGATAGATAGATAGATAGATAGATAGATAGATAGATAATATTGAAATAATAGTGATTTATTTAGTGGTAGTGGTTCTGTGTTATATCACAATCCACTTGTGCCCATTTAATTGCGGTACACACACGTTAAATACATGATGTTATATAAATGAAGTATTAGGCTGTAACGCTGCGTGACTGATGAAGAAAATCCTGTTACTGTGCTTAAGATAAAAAATCACGTCTTTCACATTACAGCCACTATAAAAACAGAGTTTATATAGCAGCTATCATTCATCTAACTAGGTTAAAAGGCTTTTCCTTGTAAATGTAACTGTCTATAACACTTTTCAGCCTATGGTTTGAAGCCATTTTCATATAGAGTATCGTTGGCTAAAATAGCTGAACATGCATATAACAATCATGGAATATCATATCTATAATGGTTGATTTTGCTGATATTGAGTAAAACTGAGACAAAGCTATATTCTTTGAAAGAAAACATACCTGAAAAAGAATAAATATATATATTGAAATAAAAGGCCAGTTAAAAACATGGTAAAGGCAATTTCTGTAATGTAGGGTAAAGTAAAACTCATAAAAGTAAAACAAATGAGGTCAAATGACTTAAATTTGACTAACCTTCACTGCCATTTCTGCATTTATTCTGGAAGTTTTCTTTAAGTGCAAATTGACACCTGGGCACATTAAATGGACTCCTGTAGTTTGACACGCAACCCAAACAGAGATAACAGATCAACTTTCTCTCTTGTGTAACACACTTGCAATGACTTTGTTTCTAAGACAAATATGGGTTAAATGATGATGAAAGTGAACTTTGTAAAGTCATAACCTTTAGAGATTATCAAACTTTTTTAGCCAAAAAGTGGGTATAGATTAATATTGTGGTTTCTTTAACATTAGTTGAATTAAATTAATAGCATTAGCTATATTCACTTAATCATTCTTATTAATCTTTATGTAGACTGCAGTGTGGATGTATTTTTTGGTTGAGAGTCAGTCCTTGCATTCCTACTAAGTCATAAAAATAAATGGTTTACTTTGCAGTAAGGTGTGTCACGGTAATGAACATAAAACCTCTTGTTTGTCAAATGAATATTATCAGTAACAATCAGGAAGATAAACTGAGACGTCTCATCAGGATTCAGGAACGGGCCCCTATTTTTAACTGAAGCTTCTGCCCTGTTGTAAATCGTAACCTGGCTACGGCATGTCCGCTATGTCAAATCACCTTCACATTTGCATGACACTGAGTGATGTTATAGAGGGGGAGAAAAATAACAATCTTATCTTCAGTCACATCATATTCAAATGTGAGGCATGGAGGGGAGTATCCCCCTGAAGATCAACTTGTATGAATGACTGGCCATGATGACCTTTTAGTTATGAGATCATAGGTGTGTGAACACATTTGTAATTTGACAATATTCACGTCTTATTTTATCTTTTTCTTATTTTGTACCACCCGAAAAGACAGCCGAAGTCTAACTATTACTATGGAAAAATCACAACACTCTGGAATTCGGTATATTGTGTGGTTTAAGACTGACAAAAGCTTGGTGTCTTTTGGTTTATACTAACCTGATCCCTTGAGAGCCATAGTGTAGCCTACATCACGGTTCAAGACACCTGATATGTCCAGTGTAGCACTCAGGAAATACTCCGGTACTAAATAAAATCTTGATACCTGACCGATTATACTGACCTAAGACTAGATTAGTGTTATCTCTGACTTTGAACCCAACACAAACTGTGATACTGGTCCAAATCTTTTTTGGAAAAATCATATTAGTAGGTCTCCTTATTATGTAATTATACAAAATACATACATACTGGTCCAAATTCCATTTTCTGAAATCATATTCATTTGTTTGCTCACTATGTCACTTTTGTAACTTTAAGAATCTTTTCTTATTCATAGGACCAACTCACGCTTAAGCAGCAATGCCGAAAAGTGACACTTGGCTGGACTCTGTTGCCACCAAGTCGATCGGAGAGATGGACAGTGCCGAGAGCTGTGACAGTGTGGTTAGCTTCAACTCCTGCTCTGTAAGTCCTACTTGTGTGACGTTATTTCATGTCCTGACCGCTCTCTCATTTGCTGTCCTATACAAGTAAAGTAGTCTGTGATCACTGTATGGCTTATAATTTCTTAAATAGTCCATTTTCTCAAATATACTTTGCTAGTTCCCTGGTTCGTTGTATGTGAGAATGCACATAGCTGTAACCTTTATTCTGATTCTGTTATTTGCAGTTTCATACTCCCATGTCTCTAGTCAAATAGGTCAATACGCAATCTAAGACATAATCGTGTTCTCGTGATGTGTGTGACTCATATTATCCTTGACAAATCAATCCTCGTAGAAGTCAGAGCGATTTGACAGCCCGCAGCATCTCTCAGCCGAAGAGAAAGCTTGTATTTTATTCTTGGAGGAAACCATCGAGTCCTTGGACACAGAAGAAGACAGTGGTATGTCCAACGATGAAGACGACTGTCTTCCGGCAGCTGGAAACGTGGCGAATAAAGCGGCTTATCTTTCCGCGTCCATGGAGCAGAGCAAGAGCAAAGGTAAAGGTTTAATTGCCATGGTGAGGATGTATTGTCTACGGAAGCAACTTTCTGCCACGCCATGATAATAACGTGATAATAACATCACGTTAGAACGTGTTAATATCACGTTAAAACGTACAAATGATCACGTTAAAACGTGAATATACTTATTAGAACGCGCAGCAATATCATGCTAAAACGACAAATATTACATTAGAACGTGAAAATTATCACGTTAGAATGTGAAAATTATCATGTTAGAAAATTAAAAAAAAATACGTTAGAACGTGAAAAATAACACATTAGCATGTGTAAAATATCACATTACACCGTGAAAATTACCACGTTAGAACGTGAAAATTACCACGTTAGAACGTGATATTTAACATATATAAGAGAGCACAACAGAGTGGATATCTGAGCCCCCTAAAGCCCTCAGAGAGTGATCCAGGAAGCAGAACGCTGCTGCACGTTAGCTCTCCCTTCCCTGCAGGACATTTACCCTAGGAGATGTAAGACCAGGGCAACTAGGGTTGTTAAGGAATTGTCTCATAACGGACTGTTTCAGCTTTGCAATCAGGCAGAAGGTTCTGCACCATCATGGCCAAAACGGAGAGACTTAGGTGGAGTTTCTATCCACATGCCATTGAAATTCTCAAACAGGTCAAGCCCCCCTCCTTTTCATAATATTAGGTTTATTATCTCAGCAACCAAATCTTCTTAGTGTATCATAACCCAAAGTATTGTTCGCCACATTTCGTAAAGTCATATTTCATATCACCGTCTTTATTTTATAGTTCCATTTTTACATCCACTGTTGATGTAAAACCATCCACCTTAGTCAGCAAGAGCAGATCAACTCTAACTCTCTCTATATGTTAAATACTATGTTCTAAGCATGGCAGCAATGCGCTTCCGTAATTGTCACACGATTTCTTTCGTATAGATTTATTAAGAACATGGTTGATAGCAGGGAATCAATATTCTCTTGTGTTTTTTCTTTAATTTGTTCTTAGTTAAGTCAAGTATAGTACAGGTAGTCCCCGACTTGCAATGGATTTGTGAAGAAGAGATATGTCTTCCAACAAGATACATACTTTTCACTAAAATTGGGCTTTGAAACAACAAAAACACAGAAAACACTACACACCCTAACACCGAGACAAACTGAACTCTATAGCTGAAGAACAGTTTGTGCAGGACTGTGTTTGAGAGGAAGGTAGTTTTATGTATCCAGTATGTAAAAACCTTTTGCTTTCTTTCAGACATACCAAAGCACTCATCGATGACCCCCACAATCTTTGGGAGTACAGAGCAAAGCCAAATCCTGAATTACATGGTCCCTACACCCTTCATCCTGGCAAACGGCAATGGCCCTGTCCCTCCCAAACCAGGGAATGTTGCGCCTGAGAAGAAACAGCTGGTCAAAGTGAAAAATGCTCACAAGGGTGACAAAACCAGCCAGAAGAGCTCCAGCATTCCATCAGAGGTGAATGTAGTAGTGATCCCTCCTCCCTACACAGCTAAGAACAACAACAACGCAAGAGGTCGAGGGCCTCTGTCCTACGAAGGCTTGGTGGAGCTCCGTAAGAATGTGTCCACGCGCAATAACACTGACGCCAAGAAGCAGCTTTCCAAACATCAAGATCAGCCGATAACCCATGTTTTATCTCAGAATATTCAAACCCAGGAAAGTTGCAGAAAATCTAATCCTCCAACTGTGGCTCCCAAACCCAAAACAATTCCTTCACACATTTTGAATCACAAGGAGAACACCAGCTCGAATACAGACTCCAGCATCCACTGCTTATCCACGTCTCCTCAAAGTAGAGGTTTGATGCAACAAGAGAAAGTGAGGTTGGAGGCTTTGTCTAAACTGGGCCTTCTAAAGGAGAACGATTCACACTTGAAATCATCTACCAAACAAGGATACAGCCTTGAAACTCCAATCTCCAGATCTTTTCCCACATCCGTTCCACAGCTCTCCCAAAGCGTGCCGCTTCCTTCTAGTCCTCTCAGTCAGGACAGCGTCAGTCTCCACCATCGCTCCATGACTGATCTCCGCACAGCTCCATCACAACCCCAAAAAACTGTTGCACTGGAAAAGTCTGTAATGGGACTGGAGAGCAGCACAACCAACACCAAGCTTTCAGACTTCCACAGATCGAACCACAACTCAGTTTCTGAGATCTCTTGGTCCACAAAACATCAAGCGCCAAGCAGATCCTCCACTGCTCCTCCTGTACCCAGCAAAAAACCAAACGGTCCCCACTTTAATGTACTGATGGTGCCCAGAATGGGAGATGACCGACGAGAAGGTTTTCAAAAAAACTGGGATTGTTGAAGAACTGAACTGTCCAAGCATCCCTGATAAGAAGCACTTTGTCTTTGAACGTTGACTTGTCTAATTTTCTGTGTAATAACATTCAGTTTGCAACAGCATAAACATCTTCCAAGTGCCTTTGATTTAAATGACATTGATACAGTCTACAAGACTTCTTCTGACATAAGTATTTTTAAGATCAAATTGCTTGAACCCAGCCGCACTTCTCCTGTTCGGTTATCTGTGGCTCTCAATGAATCAAATCCATTCATGCAGATTCAGTTGCACATTCTAGCCTCAGTATCAGCTGCACCTAAGCCCAAGCTATGAATAGACCTACAGTCCGTCAGCCTCCGCAAACATCACCACCTCTGACCAACCCCGGATGCCTTTTTACAGCGTTTTAATCGCCGATAGATCACCTATCAGTCCGACTCCTCGTCTTACCCACTAAATGAATGAGAGCACAGTTAGCGCCCCGGCAGATTAGCGGATTATCTCGGGTTGTGACCAACACCTGACCGTGCTTGCACAGAAGGGGACTGTTCACATTACCCAGCTTCTTCCATTCATCTGCAGTCAATCTCAGTATGAACTTTGCAGGGTCTTAACTAGCGGTCGACCGATATTGTTTTTTCAGGGCCGATATTGTTACAAAATTTGCAACCGATATGCAAAAAAAAAAGAAAATCTCTGTCAGAATTTTGAATTTTACAAACACCAAGCACAACTCTTTCCTCTTCTCCTTCTCGAAGCTACGCACAAAACCTGCTAGGAGTGTAGGAGGACAACAAGGCTTCAGCATTAATTGGCTACTACTCGTGTGACATTTAGCCAATCAGAGTCTGTTGTGGGCCGAACAGGAAAAGAAGGAGCGAGATGAGAGCACCTTGTAATTAACTTGATATCCGCAATGGACAAAATTAAACCCAGATACCAATAATCGGCAAAATGGCTAATATCGGCCCCCGATAATCGGCCTTGACCAGGAATAGTAACTAGTAACTAAGTAGCAATGCGACTAACTAGTTTTTCTGTAGCTTAGCAGTAATGAGCGACTTTTAAAATGCTGTAGCTTGTGTCTTGTGTTTCTTACGGTGGATTGACAAAAGTAACATCACAGTTCTTGGCAGCTGCAAGATAGAGTCAGATGGCAGAATCTGTGGCCGTGAAACATCTTGGAAGTAGTTTGCTACTTTTTCTTTGTAGCTTGTAGTGTAGGTAGTCACTCCATTAAAACAGGATCAGTGGCTGTTGCTTAGCTACTTTTAATCATTAATAGCTTGCTGAATGATTTAGGCATTTAAGAGTAACTGCTTCTGACTGACATTGCTGCCACCAACTAGTGACAATAGAGGTTGTCTCTCACAATGGTAGTTGCTATGGTACTGGTTTGGTTTGATCTGATATCTTGGTGCTAAGATCACGTCACGTCTATATCTGACCGAGACTTTTGCATACCAATAGCGTCGATGTTTCATAGTCACACATCTGCGGTCGGTGGCACAATGAGTTTGAAAGGCATTGTGGTGTATATACTGATGAATTACAAGGATGGCATTTCAACGCATAGCTGCTATTATCTAGGCAAATATTTTTGTTTGTGTATGCTGTTGGAAGGATGGAATGATAGGGAGAGTTTGACACACTTGTGATAAGCCACCACAGGTCTGGTGAAGTATTATGATTAACTTGCTGTTATGATTTACTCAAATTTACATTTTAGTTGCCTGCAGGTTTCACACCTTTCTGACCTCAGGCCGATTTCCATTTCTGATGTACTGCCTTTCGAAAAAAGTAATTTTCCAGTTTAAGTGTTTAATAAACATACGGATAAATATGTAATTTTTGTACTTCTGCTTTTATATGTTTAATGAAGGCCTGCTCAGTGACGTAGTGTCACCTCACAGCAAGTAGGTCCTGGTCTCGATCTCTGGGTGCTCTGGTTTCCTCCCACAGTTCGAAAGCACACAAGTTTAGGTTGATTGGATACTCTAAATAGGCTGCATAAAGTATACATGCGAGTGTGTTTGTGTGAGTGTGTGCACCCTGTGGTGTGTTGGCCTTGTACGCCTTGTACCTGAAGTCCCGGGCTAGGCTAGGGATTAAATGGTTCAGATAATGAATGGAGTTTAATGAAGTAAAACAGCATTAATTAAAGAATCAAACCATCAAGTCACATTGCAATGATAAATATAATATCCATTTGATTAGAGTGTAAAATCATCCACTGCTTTAAAGCCCTAGTGCAAGTCCAAGGTAGTAGGTAGCATTTATTTTGGGAATTATGAAGCATGACTACACACAGCCTAATTATGTTATATAGCGTAGTGACGTTTGTAACATGAGGACAGAGATCACAGTCTACAGTAAAAATTTATATAACACTATAAGCAAAAAATAAGTTATTTCGGCAGGTTATACCAGAGTTCAATGTCCACCTACGTAAAACAGACTCAGAGGCTGGTAATGGAAACAACAATGCAGAATGATGGGCTTAGATGGAAGACTACCCTGTTTGTGCTCACATTGGGACCTTTTTGTATACTTCATTATCTTTATGATTAACCAACAGATTAGAAAAAATTTTTTAACATGGTTTCTAAAAGGTAGTAACATTAATTGCATTGTGTGTGGTGGATTGAGCTGGATTAGGATTAGAGTGCAGTAAGAATATAAGATCAAGATCACATTTATTCAGAATTTCTAAATATCAGAGTATTTATATAAAGCAGTTTTCATCAAAAGTCAAGTTTACCAAAGTTGCTTGCTCCTTTCTGAGTAAATTTGTCCTTGAAAATAATCTATTCTTCATAGACTCACAGTTAAATCTGAATATTTCTTCAGTTCTATAAAGCAGGGAATAAAATCTACGTTGGCTTTGGTTTTCCAAAATCAAGATCTTAAAACGGCCACACAAACAGAATGTCATCGGTCTGCTGCTGTTTTGCTCTTCTTCCGCTTGGCTTTGCCATTGGCAGGAACGAAGCCCAGGGACTCAGGTGCGAAGGACGGGCATCAGGGCCTCGTAGCTAAAGCTGAGCCGCTGGAGGTCTGATGGGTGGGTATAAACAGAGCAGCTGGAAAATATTTTGACAAGAAAAGCGAGGAGAGAGAAAAGGATCTTGATCTGTCAGAATGAGTCGAAGTCGGCATTCTATTTCTATTAAGTCAACATACCTGCCCAAGATTCAAATAAATAGAACGCATTCAATTAATATATAGATTGGTTATATATATATATATATATATATATATATATATATATATATATATATATATATATATATATATAAGGTAAACGTGAAACTCATTGATTATAACTATTTCACAAAATGTAGCTACACATTTAAAGTTTGGTGAGCAGGATTTAAGAAGCTACTCTCATTTGGAGTCATAGTGGAGGACGGAAACAAGCTACAAGCTGTATTATAGGCTCTAACTGTACCAACAAAGTGCAGTTACAAGGTAAGGATTGCTAATAAACTTGCAGCTGAACAATCTAGAGTTGTGCTTACTTTTCATGGTCTCTCCTGCTAAAAGCTGACTGGTCCTTTTCACCCTGAAGTAGTTGCTGGCAATATGCTCACTGTCACTCCTGTTCAGCATCTCCTTATAGCGGTCCTCCTCCTCCTAAAGACACAAACCAAAGTTCACAATCAGAGGTTTTCCAAAGTAGGCATACGAAACCCAACAGTAGGAATAAGTATGTTATAGGTCAGTGATTATCAAACTTTTTTGTCTTGCAGGTAGGAAAAATTTTGAAATTTTAGGCATGAGGTGGCATAAGAACCGTGTTGACTCGTGCAAAAACAGGTGAAGGAAAGCTTGAGTGTCAAATCCAATGTATTCTTAAAGGTAGAAAATGAATGGGTTCCTATAGGGAAAAAAGACAAAAAAGGATGAAAAACGAGTGGTTTTGACGGTTACAGATATGTGAAGAGGCTCATGGGCCCTATAACGTCGAACGGCGGTTCTGCGGGAAAGCAGGCTTAAATCTGAGCGCCCATGTTAGTCTATAGTGGAAAATGGATGAAAAAATGGAGAGAACTCACAAACGGAGTGCACGTATCAAAAACATACAGCCCACACTGCAATTAGCAGCACAAAGGAAGGAGTTGGAGCAAAGGATCTAGCACAAAAATTGGAGGGGGAGTAGCGGTCAGAAAAGGTGTGTGGAATAAAAATCGGATAACAATCTCTGCAGTCACGTAATAAGAGAGTCTTGAGTACCATAAAAGGTTCTGAGATGGAGTCTGAGACGGAGTTCCTGCGTGCCGGGAGTCTGGATGAGCTGCTTCCTGCTGATGGAGGCACTGCTGGGAATTAGACATATCCCTTAACAACACCCGAAACACACAACAAACACACACTTGCAAGATTACAAAATCAGTAAGGGCTACTGGGATCTCACCAGAGGGCAACGCTGTCTTCAGAATTAGCACTTCTACAGCCCAGATGCCATTCCCTCCCCTCGCCCCATGCCGCCTTCACCCGTCCACGTTGTTGTAGTTGCAGTCTCCTAAGTGGACCAGAGGTACCATGCGTTCCAGGATGGCCTGAAGAAGCTGCTGGTCGCGTTCCATACGCCGGATGTCGGCCAGATAGTCATTGCGGTCAGCCTCAAACTCCTCCTGCAGGTCCCGGATCTCCAGCCGGGCAGCTTTCAGCTATGCAGGGGTCACATGATGTAATTTATTTTCCCCATACAAACCCATTCGTTTTCTCCCATTTTACGAACCAGTACAAACACACACACTCACAACACACACCTTGCTCTGTGTGCTCTCCAGAAGCCTGTTCTTGGCATGCACCTCTTCCTGAATGGAGTCATAGACTTTAAGCAGCACGCTGTCCCCGTCCTCGCTGCCCTGACTCATGGCCTCTATCAGCTGCTTCTTCCTCTGGTTGGCCAGAGTCTTCCTATGCCTCCGCCGCTGCCGCAACTCCTCGTTCCGAACTTGCTCTCCTCCCACAAACTCCTGCTCTAACTGCTTAAGCCTGCCGGACACATCAAGATCACAGAATACGTCTGCTGTCGCTCGTTTTTTTTCATCATTTCAAGCGTCAGCATAATCTCCAACATCTTTGGCAGTGAGGAAATTTGTAATCTTAATAGTAATGAAATTTGTACAAAAGAGGTGTAGTGTTAGTCACTATGTAAAGTATAAAACTTATAAGAATATTCTCCAGATTTTCTATAATACACAGATATATTTATTCTCTATTCTGTATTACATATATTTTATTCTTACTCTTTAGTTTATTATATGCATTTTTTAACTTAAACCCAAAACTTCTACTTTGTAAATTCTATTTTATGATTTGCACAGTCTTAGGATCATTCAGGGTTACTAAATCATTGAATAATAATTTTTATCTTATTTTGCTTAGAACCATGCTTACCATGTGATACCCAAAGAAAAACGGAAACTTCCACGTTAGAATTTAGTATAAGAAATTAATCTTTTACTAGTGATTTTAAAATTGCAATACACATACATGTATTAAGAGATTTGGGTATTGTTAGATCTTTCATTTTGTTATTATCACCTCTCCATAACATGTTTCTGGTCCAGCACGCCTGCAGATGCATCAGTTACTGACCCTGGGGTGAGAGCTCTTCTCCAGGAGCTCCTCGGCTACTGGTCTGCTGAGACTGTGAGAAAATTAGTGTTAACCTTTCATTCAATATTTGCCTCAATGTCTCCGGACTATTATCCATCAGATCTTCAAACGTCTTGAGTCAAAAACACGTAACGCTGATCTCTTACCTGGACTACGTCTTGGATGGTGTCAGAAGCCTCAGGGTTGGGAGTTGAGGAAATGACTGGTAATGAGAAAGGCAGGAAGGTCAGTCATTATACTTGTCATTATATTTTTAGATTTTTGCTGTGTTTTTGAAAAAATGTTATGTTAAAAATTTTAGCTGAAAGTACCGAATTGATGTTCTCGGCCTGCTCTGGGCCTCTCCAAACCAACAAGCTTCTCCTCGTACGCACTTCTCAGAGTGTTTATGTCTTCCTGCAGCTTGGCTCTGGATTCCTGCTCTGCATTATACTCGGCCTGTAACCTGGCCAGTTTCTCTTCATATTCCTGTGTAAAAACACAGAGCGGAGAGAACTCACAATCTTAATTCGCTCAGTTACGACCTACTAGTTTCAAACTAGCAAATGACCATCATAAACGTCTCGAATCTAAGTCTGGACCAAAATTTCAGCAAACTGAAGGCTATTTGGAGACTTACATCCAGTCTGATGTGATTCCAGCACACAAAGTGATTAGTGACAAATGTTTTGGTCGAGACGACAGACTTGTCTTAATCTCTTGCCCACCTGTTTGATCCTCTTCGGATTCACTTCCGCTGTGTTGCTCTGTGGTCTGGATTGGACTCTTGCAGTCTTCTCGGACATCTGACCTGCAAGCAGAGCTGACAATACACACAATACTAAAACTATTTTTAAAGGCGTATAATTGTTGCTAGGTGTATGAGAAAGCTTTATAATCAGGTTTAATAGGTTACAAATAGGGTCCAAAACATGCTGTTCAAATTAAAACTGGACCCCTTTACGGCCACTTTAAGTGACCACTGATTAAAGGGCTGGGGATATGACTAAATTTAGGATTAGGGTTAGGCTTAGTCCCAGGGTTAAGCTAAGGTAGGGTTAGGAAAAGGGTTAGACCTAGGACTTGGATAAGCTTAAACCTCAAGCTAGGTTTATGTTTAAACGTGCAACCAAAGTTGGATGTTCTGTCAATGTCATTTCTAAGGTCTAGACCATGGTTCAAATTACGGGGTACTGTACCCCTCGACAAGACCAAGACCCCAAAGACAAAAATAGCAGTTTGGGGAGGTTCTGTTATGAAGGCAGTACCCCCCAATTATGGAGGGGTAATTCGCGATCCGGTCTAGACACAGGGGCGGGGCATATGCTTAAACCCAGCGTTACGCTTACCCCTAAGACTAAGCTAAGGTTAGTTTTTTAAAAAGGGTTACACTTACACTTCCCTCTAGGTTGACGCTTAAACGTGGAACCACGGTTAGAAGTTTTGGCAATGTTATTTTTAAGACCTAGACACAGGAGCTGGGGATATGCCTAAACCTAGATTTAGGGTTAGGCTTAGCTTTAGGCTTAGGGTTAAGAAAAGGGTTGAGCTGACTTTGATAAGCAAGCATTAAGAGCTCCAGTGGGAGGAGGACTTTAAGCTCATTTTACTTTAGTCGCTCCTAATTTCTAATTTTTTCATTGTATTTAAATGTATTTTTTATTGATTTATTCATATTTTCACCCTTCTCTCTTAATTGTTTCCCCCAATAAAAATGTAATACTACAGGTAGATAGATAGACACGTAGAGACCCACAGATGGACAGGTCGGGCATGTGTCCCAGCTGGCCAGAGACGAGCGCCCGCAGCTGCTTGATCTCCTCACGGTACTGGCGTAGGAGCGCGTCCTTGGGGGTCTCGCTGATGCGGGCTGTTCCTGATGCTTCTTGCCCGGCTGGCGAGACAAGAACGGCTCAGGGCTCTCCTCGTGAGTTGTTGTCGGGCGGAGAGAGGCAGGCCACCACTGCAAGTGCAGTGTTTCCTCCCACGAGTCCTGCAGCACTGGGCTGGGCTTTGAGTCACGAGTATGGGACGGTTTGGGAGCGGCTCACCAGGCCGAGGGATCACATTGCCCAGGCCGAGAGGGCAGGTTGATTTTGGTGGCCTCCCAGCTGCCTCGCAGCACCGTTTTGGACTGGCGCCACTGCCGCTGGCCGACCAAGTTCAGCTTGCTAGCTCGCAGATGATCTTTACCGGCAGTGTCTAGATGCATGGGAAAGAAAATATTTATTATTATTAATGTAGCCAAAAAAACTTTATTGCTTTTTTCATTATGAAATTAATACATATTTAGTTAAAAGTGTATTAATTTCATATAGCAAATAAAAACATTATTTATTATTAAATAAATTATAAATAAATAATAATTATTATGAATGAATACATATTTAATTTAATATTTATACATTTTATATAGCAAGTAAAAACAAGCATTTGTTTGTTCATTTATTATAAAATTAATGCATATTTAGATAAATATTTATTAAATATATGCGTGTATGTGTGTGTGTGTGTGTGTGCGTGCGTGTGTGTGTGTGTGTGTGTGTGTGGGCGTGACCCTACCTGTGTTGCAGATTTCCAGGTGGATAGTGAATATGGAGTGTGAGCGTGAGGAATCCTTGTTCATAAGTGTGTACCCCACTGAGCGATTCTTCCATCCCTGCTCCATGATGCGCTCACACTCTCCCACGCTGTGCACTGTGTGCATGGACAGTTCTCGTACGTACACACCTCGCTCTGGATGCTCCTTCAGCTAGTAAAGCACAGCCGAACACATTTAGTAGAGTTTACCATGACTCACCCGCTTTAAATCTACAGTATTTTTAGGACACATTATAATACCTCCAGTTTCTGTTTACTGTCTCTCCCCAGCAGGTCTCTGATTTCCTCCTTGTAGATTTCAAGGTAAGAGGCCCTCACAAGGAACTTTGTGTTTTCTGCACACTTAAACATAGGTCTTATTAAATGAATGAGTAATTATTTGCCATTGTGAACACAGCACAGCATACAGTGCACCACAACCAAATGTGACCTCTGCATTTGACCCATCCGTGAAGGAGCAGTGGGCAGCTTTATTTGTCAGCCCCGGCAGTGTGGGGACAGTACCTTGCTCATGAGTACCTCAGTGGTACTATTACCAGTCTGGCACTTGAACCGGCGACCCTCCGATCATCATGTTGATCCTTAACTGTTACACTACCAACTGCCCCAAAGTATTAAGTTACGCATCTGTATATTCTCTTACCTAGAACATTTTCATAATTTCCAGCTTTTATATGACTCTTTCATATATTTGTTTTGGTTTGGGGTGCATATATACCCCATGTATGCATATATATCACAGAAAAATTAAAATACACAATTGAAGCTGAGCTATGTTGGCCTTTTGTTGAGAGAACATGACCCTCTATACCTGGATGGTCTCAAAGATGTGCTCAAAAGCTCTGGGTATGACTCCTCTCTGTGCTGGGGTATCCGTCACACCCTGCATGGTGAAGGACTTGCCGCTTCCCGTCTGTCCATAAGCGAAGATTGTCCCATTGTAGCCCTCAGTCACACCCTATTTTACAGCAGATTTAAGGATTTTTGAAATGTGTCTCCAACAGAGTCTACCATATACTGTAGTTCTTTCCTTGTTTTATTTCTCTTGACCTGCATTAACAATAATGAACTACAGATGCATTTACGCAAGAAAATCCCAATGTAACAGGGCAAGCTTTGTAGCTGTGACATGAAAACTGGCCGAGTAGAAAAGCTTTGATTAAAATGTGAATGGGGAAAGAACAAGAGATGATAAAAGTGAGAAAAAGACAAGTGCGGGTCGAAACAGATTGTGTTCTGTGAGGTGGCCTGAGGTGGAATATAAACTGTGTTGACTGTTGTGTGAAAACACATGAAGGAAGCTTTTGAGTCTCGAATACCATGTATTCTTAATGAGAGAAAAAAAAGGGTTCCTATGGGGAAAATACGACAGAATAAAAGGATGAAAAAGACGAGTGTGGATCATGACGGTTAGATTTGTGCAAAGAGGCCCATTGGCCCTGAATCACGTCCAATTTGGTGCGGCCATGCAGTAAATCGTCAAAATTTGAGCTCCATGTTAGTCTATGAGGTAAAAACAGGCAAAAAAGCAAACAAACGAGTGCATGTATCAAAAATGTGTATACAAGCAGCCCACACCACAATAGGCCACACATTTTAGAGTTGGAACAAAGTCTCTAGCACAAAAACTGTAAGAGGAGTAGTGGTCAGAAAAAGTGTGCAAAATAAAAATCGGATAACGATATGCGTTTGCTTACTTTAGGACAGTAGTACCTACAGTCCGGTTTTCCTGTAAAGAAACACAATGCCTCACCTCAACCAAGGGATATGCAATCTCGTTGTACATCTGCTCGGTGGTGTGGTTAATGAAGTAAGTTCCATCAAACGTGAACTGTTTGGGCGGCTCGTCAGTGGCTCCCGGTTTCTCAATGAAACACTGACAGTGACCGGTGTCCACTGATATCACCACCTTGCAGTTGAGGCCTTTCTCTCGCTCATTCAGGGGCCTACATCGGACCACCACCTTCACAGACTCCGACGCCATTGTGTGTGCACAAGACCAGCCGGGTCACAACCTTTGATACCTGTAATCTGGAAGACTCTGAAATGACAATGGACATGTTTTCAATTGTGATAACAATGCATTTACTGTCACTATGTCCCAAATCTATTTGAAATTACAACTATAATGTAATGTTTATTTTATGTATATTATAGGTCATCATCCCAAGCGACTTTCATAGTTTCTCTGGAGAAATTTGAGATTAAGGGACTTTCAGGGACCCATTGAAGAGCTGGAGGTGGGATTTGAACCCATGAGCTTTTGGTTCAGAGGTGAAGATCCTAACAATTAAACCACCACCATCCAATCTATCCTATCCCATCACATATATCTATAATAATAATAGTCTAATGAGAAATTTTAATAGAACAACAAAGAGGTTTCAGTACATAAAAAAAGTTTATTAAGAAGGTTATGAGTGTGAAATTTGGATTTGCATCTTTTAGAGCTCAAAAGTGAGAAGTAATATGACGTTGACGTAGCTTTTTATAGAAAATTAACTGTTTAGAAATGCCACATATATATGTACAAAGTATATTCTAATATTTTGTAGGATAAATATTTATCATATATCATTTTATATGCAAGTAAAATGTATCAGAAAATATTAAATATGTCTAAACTTTTATTTACAAAATATTTTTTAAAATGGCACTTTTCTTTTCTCTAAACAGCTGCATAATATACCATGTCTTGTTTAGATTTTCTTTACACATCAAAACAGCAATGTCACATCCATTACCTCAGTGTCTACTATTAATTCAGATCATAAAAAAGGATGATAGAAACAAAGGATAAAGCAAAGAGAGAAACAAATTTTCCCCTCTTTCTATCACTTTGTCAAAAAATAAACAGCGTCTTAGCCCAACTAGCACAGGGTCCCTACCTCGCTGCTGAATTTAGTGTCAATATTTAAAACTAATGATTAAACAGGTGTAATACAGGTGATCTTACTCCCGCCGTCATCCTTCCGATGAACATAAACGCATCCAACGTTCAGGTTGAACACGGGCCTAAAAAAGCGAAGATAAACAAAATATTTGATGCTAATCGTCCATATTTTTTCTGTAGCGTTATCCGTTGCTTAGCAACCATAGAGGCGAGCGTGCCACTTCCGGCCCGAAATAAAATAAACCTACTCTAAACCAGATGCAGAAGAAGAAATTGTGCAATTTAATCACATGCCGTGTTCAATAATATGTGCAAAAATTGTAGCAGCAGCCAATTGGAGAACAAAAATTACAGTTCTGGAGTTGTCTTTTGCATTGATTGTGAATAAGATCTGCGGTAGCTCGGTATGAAAAATATAACCAGGCAATCTATAAAATAATAGACAGTGTTTTTATAATGTCAAAGCTAGAAATAGGAAAAATACGTGCAAGTTCGTTACGTGAGAAGTTCAAATAATAAGTGCAAATATTTTAACAGCAGTCAAGTATAGAAAACTACATTCGATAATATGTGAAAACAATGTTAAGCAGCTCGGATAATGAATGAATATTCAATAACGTGCGAATATTAACAGTCAAGTAGAGAAAACTGCAATTACTTATAACGCAAACGTTTTATAAGATTAAAACTTTATCGGATGGAAGGAAGTAAGAGAAAGCAGAATTAAGCTGAATTATGTTATCAGTCACAGCAATCATTAACTATGCTTGGAAAGGATGTTGTGTACTATTTCCTGAAAGCATTCCGAGGTATGTTTGTGGATCATATATCTGTCTCATAAATAGTTTTAATGATGGGAAGGAAGGCTGTTCACTCGAAATAACAAAGTCTTCACACACTTCATTATTCTGCGTACTGGAACACTGCCCTGAGCACACAGGCACATGGGAGGAGAGGGGAGGGAGAGAGAAACCTTGAAACTCTCACAGGGACATCACCAGCTTCCTAAAAGGATCTGCTTATTTAATTTAGCAAAACAGCTGTACTGTGGCATATTCCCAATTTTAGTTACACAGTGCACTTCCCTGATCAAACAAACACATTTTTAAGGACTTGATAATTAGCTCAGGTAGATTTTATAAATGTGCAGTACTTTAAGAACAGAACAGCAACAACAGAAGAGCAAATCATTAATCACTAACCTGCATACTCTCGCCCCTAGGTGGCAGAAATGGCTTAGACTGAGAGTATGGTGTTAACGTGATTTTGAGATAATGAGAATGTTAGTCTTAGTCTTAGTTAGTTTAATATATAATGTATATAGATGTTACATGTTTTTTTGTTTCATATAGGAAGAGAGTATGAATTAATTATGGAATTTTGCAGAGTGAATTCCATTCCCTAAATTCTGACACTGTAATAACGCTACTGCCCAAGTGTAATAGCATTACTTTCCAACTGTAATAAAATTACTGCCCAACTGTAACTGTAATTGTGACTGTAATAATTACATGAACACATTACTCTCCAGCTGCAATATCATACCATAATCATGCCATCTGTAATATTACAATACTGCCTTACTGCTCAACTATAATAATATTGCTGCCCAAACACAATAATATTACTGCCCTACTGTAATAGCATGACATAATACCTTACTGCCCAATTGTAACACTGTAACTGCCCAACTGTTGTAATATTCCTGCTGTGCATTAATATTGTTACATAACATTTACTTTTACTACATTTAGCAGGTGCACATATTCAGAACCACTTCCATTCCCTAATTTCTGGCACAGTCTCCCTCTCAAGCAACATGGGGTTAAGGGTTTTGCTCAGGGACCCAGTGATGGTAGTGCTGGAGGTAAGATTCAAACCCAAGACCTATTGGTTCTAAGGTGATTGCCCCAACCACTAGACCAGGGGTCCCCAAGGAGCAGGCCGTGGATCATTTTGTGCCGGGCTGCAAAGAAAGAAGGAAAACTTTTTACAAATGATTTTATTATTTATTTTACAAAAAATATATTCATTTTTATTGACCATCGTAGTCTGCAGAGAGGTTTAATAAGGAAAAAAATCTTCATTCTGTGAAGGTGGCAGTAAGGCATCTCACTTGGTGAATAGGTTAAATATTACGCACTTTATTATGTTTTGTTACATGTCTCACCCCACTTCCCCCGGCCCACAGAAAAATTGTTATTCCACGGAAATAAAATAAAATAAAACTCCATGTCATGAATAATCACAACCAAATCAAAACCAACATACTGCTCTGGCAGGTCTGGCCTTGAAAAGGTGAGAGTGATTATTTGTCATTGTGAACATACCACAGCACAGCACACAGCGCACCTCAACTAAATGTGACCTCTCCGTTTGACCCATCTGTAAAGGAGCACTGGGCAGCTGACATGGGCAGCGCCCAGAGAGCAGTGCTTGGGGACAGTACCTCAGTGGTACCTTTACCCGTCCAGGTGGCATTATAGCTGGGTATTCGTGCTGCCAGGGTTGTGGGCAAACTGAGCATTACACGGGTGTGTACTAGTTGTTAGCGTAATGGTTAGGGAGTTCGCTCTGTGAACTGAAGGTCGCCGCTTCGAATACCGGACCAGTAAAGGTACTCATGAGCAAGGTACTGTCCCCACTGCTCATTCACAGATGGGTCAAATGCAGAGGTCGCATTTGGTTGTGGTGCACTGTGTGCTGTGCTGTGTTCATATAATCACTCCCTTACTTACTTACT
Organism: Distichodus sexfasciatus; assembly: GCA_032718565.1. Taxonomy (NCBI): domain Eukaryota; kingdom Metazoa; phylum Chordata; class Actinopteri; order Characiformes; family Distichodontidae; genus Distichodus; species Distichodus sexfasciatus. Next base: position 478,181 of record JAVGVS010000064.1, on the reverse strand, counting down.
TACTTACTTACTACGGTACTAGGTAACTACATTTACCGTCGTGCCTTTCGACGCAATCAATGACGCGGCAGCATTTCTGTCTTTTCGCTGCTATTGGATAACACACACTCACACAGACTATAGTCTGTTTATGTTCACTTCTGCTCACTCATTCACACACACTCTCTCTCGGGGGTCGCGTTGGTCTCTCAGCCTCGATTCGGACCTCTTTTTTTTTAAGGAACCGGAGACTCGCCGATTTTCGTCTTATTTTTTCTTCTGACAACTGGAGGGAAAAACTCCTTCACACTTGCCTTTGTTAGCAGAAGCTAGCCGGCTGAGCACACATTGTTTAGTGTGTGTGTGTGTGTGTGAAGGGGAAAAGAGAGAGAGAGAATGTGTGTGTGTGTGTTCGACTCGTTTATTGTTTCTCCCTCAGCTAGCAGGCACAGCTAACGGTCGCCTTTGTCCAAGAGCGAGAAGAAACGTCTGGAACACAAAAATAAAGACCTCAAAATTCTCCCTCATCGTTTTAATATAAAATTGTATCTTGGTGAGTATCCAGTTTTTTAAATTTCCCACGTTTATGTCGAAATTTTTAAGAAATGTGGCTGTTTTTATCTCTGCTGCTTGGTTTATTCCGCGTTAGCCTGATGTCAGATTTTACATATAGGGTTGAAAGTAACGAATTACCACTACTTAATTACCTAATTACTGTAATTTTGCAGTTTAATTTTGAGGTACTTGTACTTTTATGACTATATTTTTAAGTACAAATTAAAGTATGTAATGCTTCACTACTTTTAAGCTGACATACGTGGTTACTGAGAACGCCTGCCATTTAAATTAATGTTTATAAAGTTTGACATTCCTATGTATGATTTAGTCCCACAGTATACGTATTTTCACCTGACTTAACAAATAAGAAGAAAAAGGAAGTGGAATATTTATTCTTTAGATGTCAAAGTTCAAAAAGTAACGAGTAGTTTTTGAATAGAGCTCTTTGTACTTTTACTTAACTACTTTGTAAACCCAGTACTTTGACCTCGTAGATGAGGATTATTTCAGCTTGTACTTAATTACGAATATTCTTTAAATAAGCTCTTACGTTTGTGACGATATGTTTTCCACAAAACTCCGACTTTATCACACGCGTTATACTCAATAATGTCCAAAGTGTTACACGGTTCCCTTCATGTAAACCTGCCAGAGATTTCTCCCTCCAGCCAGGTATCGAGTCACTTTTATTGTCGTAGAATAAACGTTACTGACATGACTTGTGTGTTAAGTTTTTGTTGCCCACTAAATGCTAGTTAAAGAAGGTGGCATATCTTTTCTCAGACTCATGGTCACGTTTTTGCTGATATGGTGTAATTTGTTTTTGTGTACTTGTTCACCTTTCTGTGTTTTTTATATCCATATCTGTCTTTCTGTCTGTCTACCCCTCTGTATATATGTATGTGTATATTGCGTGATTTAGCATCTGTGTTGAGTAACTTGGTTGTGTTTAGCTGTTCTCATGTCTGTTTATTCATCCAGTTGTTTATTCATTCTGGGTATGTTGAGTTGTTTCATATATCCATCCACCCATCCATCCAACCAGTCAACCAACTAGCTGTGTTGTGTTGTATCTTTCTACAGTATTTATCTATTTATACTGTGTAACTTGGATGTGTTTTGCTCTTTTCATTTCTGTTGATCCATTGATCTGCCACCTTTATTGTGTAACTTGGTCATGTTTAGCTATCTGTACAGTTGTCTATCTTCTTATCTGTTTGTCTATATTTATTTGTATGTCTGTCTCTATTTGTCCATTTCTCCATCCATGTTGTGTACTTTAGTTCTGTTTACGTTTTAATATCTATGTGGTTTTTCTGTCTGTATGGTTGTGTCTGTCTGTCAATCTGTGTGTTATCTATGTGATTGTGTTGTTTGTATTTATCTATATGTCCATCCATTCATCCATCAGTCTATCTCTGTGTATTTTGTGTAACTTGTTTTCTTTCTCTCTCTTGTCTAACTTGGTTATGTTTAGCTGCTTCAATATCTGTCTATATATTTTCTTATCAAGCCATTCATCCATGAATTCATCTTTCTTGTGCACCTTGGTGTTTCTTGGTACCTTAACTGTTTTAACAGATGTCTGTCTATTTATTTCTATTATGTAACTTGATTGTGTGTGTGTGTGTGTGTGTGTGTATGTGTGTGTGTGTGTGTGTGTGTGTGTGTGTATGTGTAGTAGCCTCAGGAACAGTTTTAGACTTTTTTCTAAAGCTGTTTTCTCTTTCAACCTTGTGTCAGCAAAAAACACGTTTTCACCATCGTGTTCATGGGGACCTGTTGAACTCGTTTGGAACGGCGATTACAGCTAGAAGGATTATTGTATGAAATGGATTTCTAATGGAGTTTGGATTGGCTTATGATTGTGTGCATGGATTTACGTTGTTTGTTGCAGGGGGTGCTTGTATGAGTTGTATTGGTCTATTGTTCTGTCGAATTAAACTCCCCCAAACTCGGGGCTGATTTGCATTGTGGGACGACATCGTGCCTGCCTGGCATCTGGCCGTGCAACGAGGCTTTTGTCCCTTTGCTGACATAATGATTTGAATCACTTTTGTGTTGACCTCTTTAACCTCCACTCCCTCCTTTTTTTGGGGGGGGATGGGGGGGTGGGGGTGGATGGCATGTCACAGGGCCCCTTTGTGCGAGAGATTTATTTACTTACAAGATTCTTTATTATTCAAGATTCTTCACGTAGGACAATCGCAAGGGATGGGCAATACGACCTCAAATCAATATTGCGATCAATTGCACACTTTGTCTTCATTATGAGTGGTGAACAACTATTCTGTTTTGAGGTTCCTTTTTTGTCTTTTTGCCTTAATAGTTCACAAGGTTTGTACTGTAACTGTACTAAACTATTAAATCTGGGATATTTTTTATAGATATCTATCTGTTGGCTCGGTTATTGTCTGTCTGTCTTGCTATCTATCTCATCTAACAAGGTAGTTTTAGATTAGATTAGATTAATGAACTGCCCAGCCTTATTTGGTGCAATTTTTAGGCCTGACAATTCACATTTCCATGGACTTTTTAACCGGTTTGTTGGCAGCAGGGTGACATGAGGTGGCTATGTTTGGGATGATCCACATCCGTACATCCCTTTTGTTGTTTGTAACACACTCTTTCTCCAAGGCGAGCCTTTCCGATTAGAGCTGGCTGCAGGAAAAGGGTGTGGAACGTGCCTTTCTAACACAGTCAAATAAAAAAAACGGGGGCCTCGAAGGCTGGCACAGGGCCAGTGGTGTCGCTTTCCACACTGAAAAATAGATAAGAAGCCGGGCTCACTGCGGGAAGATGTTGTTGTTTAGAGCCCCAGTGTCGTCCTCCCGACTGAAAATGCTTCGTCGTCAGCGTTCGCCCCGAAATTATCTATCTATCTGTCTGTCTCTCTGTCTGTCTGTCTGTCTACCTACCCAGTTCTGTTATCTATGTATCTGTCTGTCTATCCCTCTCTCCCTCCATCCTTCTATTCATTTCTCCCTCCCGCCATCCATCCATCCATCCATCCGTTGATCCTTCCATCGAACCATCCCTCCCTCCCTCCCTCCATCTATCCTTCCATAGCTCACTCTGTCCATCCATCCATCCATCCTTATATCCATCCCCTCCCTCCCTCCCTCCATCTATCCTTCCATAGCTCACTCTGTCCATCCATCCATCCTTATATCCATCTATCCCTCCCTCCCTTCCTCCTAGTCGTCAGCAGTCGCCCCAAAACTTGATCTGCGATTGAACTTGAGATGAGTTTTTTTTTTAAAAGCAGGTTAAAACTAGGGGTGGGCGATATATCGAATATACTTGATGTATCTCGGCTTGTTCCACTACTACACCACTATTTACTGATGTAGTAAATGACTATATTGTGACCATCGAGTATAAATCCAAACGTTATTGTTAAACAGACAGCATGTACTTAGTTTTTCTGCCCCGTCAAAGCAGACAGCACGTTCCCCCGCCCATCCGGAAAACTCTAGCACTAGCGCATGCACGTTTTGTACCGCTTTCGTGATTCACTTCTCTGCTCGCTCCACCGCCTATGGCGTCACATCAATGCCAAAACTAGAGCGCGCAAAAATGGCTTGCTGGTAAAATTCCGCAAATTTCAAAGTCGTGAGCGCAAATTTCAAAGTCGTGAGCGCAAATGTGAAACTCGAGAGCACAAAATTAAGAATCGAGTGCGTGGTTGTAATAATATTGCGCGCAAACTGTATTTTTCCTCTCTCGAATGTCTTTTTTCCTCTCGATGTGTTAAATGAACAGTGGCAGGTAGATTAAACGCAAGTTATAGTTTATCGACCTTATAATTATAATTTAATAGTGAGATCTTACACGTTTAATAAGCACACAATCAATGGCTCCCCTTGCCCACTTGTCTGTCCCCAATATAAAGTTTGCTATATTATACTTTGGTTAAATAAAAAATAAAAGCATTTACTATGTTAAACTTTGACTAAATTAATTATATTGGTGTCATTTAATGCAGTATAAGGCCGAATTTATCATTTATACAGTGATTTAGAGGAAATTTAAATGTATTGAGATATATATCGTGTATCGTGATATAGCTTAAAAATATCTCGGTATTATTTTTATGCCATATCGCACAGCCCTAGTTAAATCCAACGTGCCTCGTTTGTCAGTATCGTCTTGGGCATTTTTTCTTAAAATTGTTTGTAATAAAGTTGCCAAGAAAATTCTTGAAATTATTGTATTATTGTTTTTAAAACCTTGTGGACGAAAATAAAGCAAATATTTGTCAGTAAGTTAATAAGAGTCCAGGAGATTTCCTCTAGCTTGGTTACAGAGGAGGGGGCAAAAAAGAACTGGCCCTTTTCGGTAAACCCAGGAGTGTGTCTCTGTGTGTTAAAGAGTGTTTAGCCAATAGAGAAGGTTTCGGGCTTGTAGAACCAAAGAGCTGAGCGGTGTAGAAAGGCGATCTCAAATCCAAATCCGGCCGGATCCGAGGATCGGGTTGCTGCAAGCACATATGACGTCTTAATAAATGAGACCGAACGAATGAACTCTGTTGCACTTGTCTCGGCTGAACCATCTCCATCGTTCGGAACGAATAAAGAACCGGTGATAGACCCGGCTACAGGAATGTTTTGTGGGTGTGCAATTAATTATGATTATGATTCATAAGGATTGCTATAGTAGTTTCTTTGTTCTCATAATTTCTTATTTTATTATCTTATTCTCTTCATTTGTTCTGTTCACATTTTCTTCTAGTCTGTGTTCTTTTTGTCTTGAACTCCTTCTTCTTCTGATTCTGCTTCTTCTGTTTTTGATTCTTTTCCTGTTTCTTTCCTGTTTTCGTTGTTGTTTCTTCTGATTCTTTTGATTCTGTTTCTTCATCACCTTGTCCAAGTTTTCATTATTATATCTTCTGACTCTGACTGATTCTTCATCTTGTGGTTTGGAGTGTTCTCCCTTTTTCTTCATGTTTTCATTATTATTTCTTCTTTTGATTCAGATTCTTTTGATTCTGACTCTGATTCCTCTTCTTCTGATTCTGATTCCTCTCAGTCTTTTTCTCTTATACTGTTTTTTCATTATTTCTTTTTTGTTAATGTCTTCTTCTTTTCACCTTATTCTCTAAATATTTCTTCTTCCAATTCATTTTCTGATTCTGATTCTTCTTATTCCTCTTTGTGATTGCTGGGTACCAAAAATATACTTCAGTTTACTACATTGTGTTTCCCCCATCTACTACGTTTTCAAAAAGATGCTATATTGTCAATTAAAATTTCTGTATTATTTTAGTTTATAATATTTGACATTATTATTATAAGTTTCATTTTTATAGCACTATTCTTATTCGACGTCTTATTGGTTTGCATTGCATTCTGTGACCTCATGCTGACCTTTCCATCCTGTCTAACCACTTCATTTCTCTTTCTTTTAGTTACTTAATTTCTACCTTTTTTATGCCTTTATTGTCTGCTCTGTGGTCGTAAAGGACAAAGACATGAATAAATCAGCTTTATAAGCGGCTAATTTGTAAAAAGTCCTTTACTCCACTTGTTGGTTAATGACTCAAAAGAATCAAGGAAAGAAACGTCACGACCCTCTTAAGAGCCGTTTCCTCTTCTCTTAGAACTCTGATCCTAATCTGCGCTGCCGAAAACGTGTCAACCCGATTTTAAGAAACCTACGTCCAACCCACAGATAAATTATCGTTTATGAAAAACTACATGGCGCAGCAGTAAAGCAGGTTCTGGCACAACTTTGATCGAACAACCAGTTTGTCTGTCTCTCGACGGGATGGAGAATTTATTACTCATGTTGAAATGTGCTACTGTTTGGAGGTGCAGTTTGTGGGGATTAAATCCATTTAATCTGTGCTATTTTCTCCTCCAAACTGTTGCTTTCATTTTCCTTCAAACGTTTAGGATTTATCTCAGGAGCAATCCGTGTATCATTTGGTTATTTATTTTTTTCAAATAAAAATAGAATAATGAGTCATTTTACTATTCCCTGTGTCATCCCCCATTGTCCCTCTCCCACATTAGGTGACGCATACTACACTGCAGATTTTTGGTAATGTTTGTGGGAATAAAAGTTGAGTCTGTCCACCAAACCAGTTAAAAAATAGGAGCATGCTAAGAGTTGCTACTTTTATCTTCATTTATTTGTAGATATTTTTAGACCTTTGAGCTTTAACCCCAAGAGCTTAGGTCTAGTCTTTATTTTTTAAGAGCCAGCCTAAAAAGTCAAGAGGAAAAATGTTGGACCAACCTCGGCGCTGCAAGCTAAGGGGGTTCTCTCTCTGTTACCTCGGGTTACCTCGCGTGCCAAATTTTCTGGGGGCTGCGATGGCAGGGCGGTGGAAAGTGGGTCAGACAGTGGGGATGCCAGTGGGCCTGTTTTTTTTTTCCTTACGTTCAACGCCGAGGGGGAAAGAGGGGCAGTGGATTTTTTTCCTTTTCTGAAGTGTGCCACCCTTGCTTTTTCTGACAACTCACTTGATCTTTCGTTGCACTCAAAAAATGCAAAAAAGAATTAAAGAGGAATTCCAAAAAGTCTGGTAAGGCTGTGCGATTAATCGAAACCAACATTCATAACCTCTAATTGATGATAGGCTCAACTCATGACGTCCGATCAATCAGATTTCGGGTGGGTGGGACTTCACACAGTGGCAGCTTCATCACAACGAAAGTTGGCTCTTTTTAGGATTTTTGTATAAGCATGTTGATTTAAAAAATAACCAATGCAAATCATTAAAGACGCCAAAATATCAAACATTTAATAGCAAACATTCAAAGAGGCAGTACATCATTATTTTTTTATTAGTGTTAACAGAATTTCAGAATTATCAAAATTACGATTAGAGGTTCAGTTTTGATTTGTTTTCGATTAATTGCCCAGCCCTAGTCAATACGGTGTGTGTGTGTGTGTTTGCATGCTACACGTCATTCGGGCTGTAATGTTTTGGCACTTCATCAAGTAACTGAAAGTGTTAACCGCTGACAGCAGTGTCTGTGTTGTGGTTTGTGTCAGCCGCGTTTGTGTTCACGTTTCACACCTGACAGGGTTTGTGAGTAATAACAGCAGTATGTGTGTGTGTTTTCCTTCCCTGGTCACATCCTACCTTTTTATGTTTTCTGTGCATTACTCGTTTACTTCAGTAACACGGCGCAGAAAAGATGAAAAACTGACATTACCGCAAAGTGCGTGTGTGTGGGGAAGTTTAGGTTGTGTGTGTGTGTGTGTGAGTGGGAAGATAAGATCCATAACTGACTTCTACTTGCAGTTGCACTTTTTTGCTTTGTTTTTTGCTGCAGCCCAATTCCGAATGTAGCTTGAAAGACGATGTGTGTTGGCGCGAGCCACTTGGACATCCCCGTCCTACCATTTCCTGTTTCCTCCATCCTCACTTCCTGTCCGGGTATCATCCTTCACTCTTTTTTCCCCCCAACCTCTCTGTCTCTCATGCAATGATTTGAAATTGTGTTTGGTTTGAATGACGTGTGAGCACACTGTGTAAGTGTGTTCACAATAGTTTATGGTACTATGGTGTGTGTGTGTGTGTGTGTAAGTTTAGGTTGTGTGTGTGTGGTACGCTGGGGTGTTTGAGAGGTTTTATGGGTTTTTTTGTGTCAATGAGGTGTGAGCAGTATTATGGGGTGTGTGATGGATCTAAAGTTTGGTACTAAAGGGTGTGTTTATGTGGTACTGGACCATGTATGAGGGGTTCTGTGTTTGGCATGTCTTTGGGACTATAATCTTATGTTCGTTTGTGGGGGAGGGGTGTGGTACTGTGGGGTGTATGTGGTACTGGGGCATGTGTGAAAGGTTATAAGATGTGTTTGGTACTGTGGGGTGTATGTGGTACTGGAGCATGTGTGAAGGGTTATAAGATGTGTTTGGTACTGTGGGGTGTATGTGGTACTGGGGCATGTGTGAAAGGTTATAAGATGTGTTTGGTACTGTGGGGTGTATGTGGTACTGGGGCATGTGTGAAGGGTTATAAGATGTGTTTGGTACTGTGGGGTGTATGTGGTACTGGGGCCTGTGTGAGGGGTTATAAGATGTGTTTGGTACTGTGGGGTGTATGTGGTACTGGGGCATGTGTGAGGGGTTATAAGATGTGTTTGGTACTGTGGGGTGTATGTGGTACTGGGGCCTGTGTGAAGGGTTATAAGATGTGTTTGGTACTGTGGGGTGTATGTGGTACTTGGGCATGTGTGAGGGGTTATAAGATGTTTGGTACTATGGGGTGTGTGTGGTACTGGGGCATGTGTAAGGGGTCCTAAGATTGGTTTGGTACTATGGGACGTGTGGGGGGACTAAGTTGTGTGTGTGACATATGATATGTGGTACTATAGTGTGTGTTTGTGTTACTATGGAGTGTGTGTGTGGGTAGTACTATCCAGTGTATGAGAGGTACTAACCCCTGTGATGTGACGGTTCCTCTGGGTGTGTGAGGGGTACTGTGGTGTGTTTGTTCTTTGCGCTGTGTGAGGGGCACTAAGGTGCTGACTGTTGTGTGAGGGGGTACTAAATTGTGTATATGGTACTTTGGGGTGTGTGAGTTGTACAAAGGTGTGTGTGTGTGTGATACTTCAGGTGTGTGAGGGGTACTAAGTAGGACTATGCGATATGGACTAAAAATAATGTGTGTGGTACTTTGGTGTGTGTGAGGGATACTGAGGTGTGTCTGCGGTGTTTGTGATAATATGAGGTGTGTGGTAATATGGTGTGTGTGTCTATGGTACTGTGGGGTGTGTGTGAGGTACTTTGGGGTGTATGAGAGGTACTTGGGTGTGTTTGTAATACTATAAGGTATGTGTGTGGTAATATGGTGTGTGTATGGTTCTATAGTGTGTGAGAGGGGTACTAAGGTGTGTGTGAGGTACTTTGGGTTGTGTGTGGTACTATGGGGTCTGTGGGGGTAGTGTCTGCTGCTGTGTGGGTGTGGTTCTGGTACTGTGGGGTATGTGTGTGTTGATCGATGTGTGTATGTGTGCTGATCGGTGGTTGCCGTGACGCCGGTGCCTGTTTGTTTTGCTCTTCTGCTCGCTGTGTGTCGTGGTGCTGAATAATTAAAAAGCTGCTGAAATTTAAGCTCCGCCCCTCCCTCATCCGCCATCTGTCCGCCCCACGTGTGTGTGTGTGTGTGTGTGTGTGTGTGTTGCACACCCGCGCTGACTGGAATCTCACACAAACAATTTTAATGTAATGTTTATGGTACAGTATCTACTTTAGTAAAGTGTGGCGTTTTTGTCGGTTTTTATCAACATTTCTCACACACACACACACACAAGAAAAACAGCAGCTGCCGGCCATCTATTAGCTGCAAATTAATGTCACAAGGTGACAAAAGACCCTTCACTCTTACACAAGTCCTGAGGGAGATCAACTACCCGGAACACACACACACACACACACACATGCAAAACACACACAGGTCCAAAACAATAGCATCCTGAAGCCAAGCTTGATTTCACATTACCAGATCCCAAATTTCATCAGCATGAAAGCATTGAGGCCGAATAAAACCTTAACATCACGAGGTTCCAAATCCGACAGGAGCGTGTGTGTGTGTGTGTGTGTGTGTGTTTGTTTGTATTTATGGCGTTGTGAGGATCTTTTTGTCTCCTAAAACCACTTTTACTTGTTTTTTTTATGGCTTTTTATAGAGGGGTCCCCATGAAGAGAAATGACTTTATAGAAAATGTGCATGTTTTATATGAGAAACTAAAAGAGGTAAAAGATGTGCATTTGCTTCCGGAGGTTAGGGTTAGATGTAGGTGTAAAATTATATACATCTGTTCGTTATGAGAGTCTATGGAAAGACCTCACAAAGGTAGCAATACATAAACTGTGTGTGTGTGTGTGTGTGTTCGGTCTGAAGCGAACCCTAGTGATTTGATCTCAGGCCTTCATAAAGGAGGCCACAGTCTGATCTCACACATACAGTGGATCTAAGTCGTGCCAGTCGGAGCTTTTTAGTCTTGTCTGATCAGACATGTGCAATGACGTCTCTTTCTCTCTCTCTTTCTTTTCCTCCTTCTCTCTATCTGGTTTTCTCTTTGTTCCGCCCCCCCCCCATCTCTTTCTTCATCTCTCTTTCCTTCTTTTCCTCACTCTTTTCCTCACTCTCTCTTAAGCTCTCCTTTTCTCTTCTCTCTCTCTCTCTCTCTCTCTCTAATTTTATCTCTGATCAGTGGGTTACTCTGCTGTATGTGATATTCTGTGGTGAAGAGTTGTACTGATATTAGCAGTATGTTTTTTCCACCATCGGGATGAAAAAAGAGAAAGTAAAAATAGTTGATACAAGTTTGGCCCGACTTAATCACATTTTTATAGTTGGTGTGACGCACCTAAACAGCAGCTCCACTTTGTGTCTGACGGATAAAAGCAGTCGTGTTTATGTATAAATTTGTTTATTTATTTATAGATGTTGTGTTCAGTCAGCCTTAAACCGCAGTTCAGGATGTAACTGTGTGTGTGTGTGTGTGTGTGTGTGGCGAGGCCAGATAATCTGCTTTGATGAGCTTGTGAATGTTCTTTGGCACACATACACACACACTCACACACACACACACACTCACACACACGCGCTTGTTCATCTTTGTTGTAGTAGACGAGAAAGTGCAGGTCTAGCCAAGTGTGTTTCTATTTATACTGAACAGCTTCTTTATTTAGTGTGTGCGCGCGCAAGTTTCTTTTTTATCTCATCAACTTCACACTCTTAAACACACTTGTATAAAACTTGTGCCTTTCTGCTTCTCTCTTTCTCTCTCTCTAGCTGTCTGCCCTCTTCTGCCTCCTCTCTTTCTTTCTTTCTTTCTTTCTCTCTTATTTCCCTTTTCCTCTCTATGTCTCTCCACCTTCTCTCTCTCTCCCCTCTTTCCTCTCCATCTCTGTCTTCTTCTCTCTTTCTATTCCCATCACGTGTGTGTGATGGTAGGTTCATCGTGGGATGTCAAATAATTAATGCTAATAAATAACAGCTTATGTAAAGTAGTAATATCTAATGCTCGGCAGTAATGGATTTATTGATTATAGTTAATGACAATAACTATTAATAGCAAATGGCAATTATTAATAGCAAATGTTAAGTGATAATATTTCATTTTGAATAACTCTCGTTCTCTTTTCTCTCTATGTCTCAGCAGAACTAGCTTGTTGAGCTGCACAACGATGACGGCGAGCGAGACGAGACGAAGCTGAGACTGACCACGCAGCCGCTAGTGGCTGAATAAACGCAACACGCACACGCTCACACTCTCAGAACCACACGACACACACACCCATGCTGTCCCCCGAGCAGGAGAACATCTCCACCTCATCCTCCACCAAAGTGCCAGTCAAATACGGAGAGCTCATCGTCCTCGGGTGAGAGTCACAAAAAGACCCTGCTGTCTGAAACAGGAGCCAAAAAGTAACCCTCGTCCTGGTGGTGGCTGATTATTGGTACCGATATATTTAGCAGTTTTTGGTTTTGGTTGCTTTTTCTGAAATTTCCCCCTTGAAAAGAAAAGTTGATGTTTGTTCTGTAAAATAGTATTTCCTGTTTGTTCGCTTTGGAGCCCGTCGCCACGTTTTTTCAATTTGGCAAAACTGGCCCCAAACAAAGTCTGGCAGTGTTTCCCTCGCCTCCATATTGGGAACTAATTCCACCGTTGGTGGGAACTGTGGCAGGAACCGGCACCACGTTTTTGTGATTTGGGAACCGATGTCACTTTCTTCCAATTTAGGAACTGGCATCACATTTTTCTGATTTGGGTAAAGCACCATGTTTTTACAATGTGTAATCAGTGCCCTAGTTTACCCATCTGGAACCTGCGCCACGCAAACTATTTCCAGCATTTGGGAACCCAGTTGTAAACTAGCGCCTCATTTTTCCAATTTGGGAACCGGACCACTTTATTCAGATTTGGGATCCGACGCCATGTTTTTCTGATCAAGGAGCCGGCTCCGCGTTTTTGTCCAATTTGGCAACTGGCACCACATTTTCCCATTTTGCGAGCCGCCGCCACGTTTTTCCAGTTTGGGATCCGGCAACGCATTTTTCCAGTTGGGGAACTGCCACCACGTTTTTCTGATTTGAAACTGGTGGAATCGGCTACAAGCTCTCCAAACTGCTGCTGCAAAACTGGAAGTTTTTTTTATTTTGCTTTCTTTCCTTACTTCCCTCCTTCGCTGTTCCCCTCCTCCCTGTTGTTTTGTTGTTCCCAGAAAGCCCTGTGAACCGGTTTCCGTGTAACATGATCACATGAGCGCCAGCGCTCCCTCTTTTTCCCTGACTCATTATTGTTTTTTGGGAATTCTGTCTGAATTCTGATTTATCGCTTCTCTTCTCTCCTCCATCACTCCTCCTCCCTTCTTCCGTCCTTCCCTTTTCCCTCGGGAGTCCTTAGCATAAACTTTCCATTGTGTGTGTGTGTGTGTGTGTGTGTTCAGGGTGTGGTGTTGTGTGGTTTCCATGCTGTCTAGTGCATTGAAGATGTGAATTTCACGCACACTAGAAATGTGTGTCTGTGTGGTCTTCCTGTAAAAAATCAAAAATTGGAAAATGGATTTCCAGACCCAGTCCGGGTTTCCAGCTGTAAAACAAAACATTTGGATTTTTTTAATACTAAAGAAAACAGGATAACATGAGACATGAATAGATTTTTTGGACCTAGAAAACCCCCCCAAAAAGACTGGAAATTTGTCCTCATTTGAGATTCTGATGCAAAGACCAAAATTGTAAAATAGATTTTGAGACCCAATTTGAACAAACATCAGAAAATGAGTTATAATACCCGATAGAGATTAAGTGGTTTAGATAATGAATGAACCTGAAAGAAGGTTTTCAAGATCTAATTTGGGTTTCCAGGTCCAAAACAAAAATTGTAAAAATTAATTTCTAGACCAGGCGGCACGGTGGCGCAGTGCTTAACGCTGCCGCCTCATAGCTAAAAAGGTCCTGCGTTCAAGCCCCGGGTTGCCCAGAGGCTCATTCTGTATGGAGTTTGCATGCTCCCCCTGTGTTTGCGTGGGTCTCCTCCAGGTGCTCCGGTTTCCTCCCACAGTCCAAAAGCATGCAATATGGGCTAATTGGCGACTAAATTTGCCCGGTAAGGTGTGAGTGTGTGTGCCCTGCGGTGTGTTGGCGCCTGCCCAGGGCCCGTAACTGCCCAGGATAGGCTCCGGTCCCTCCGCCACCCCTGTTGGGATTAAGTGGTTTGGATAATGAATGAATGAATTTCTAGACCTGTTTTACAGCCAATATTTTGAGACCAGGTTTGGGTTTTCTGACTCTGAAACAAAAGTCTGAAAACGGATTTAGGTTTTTTCATTCTAAAATCTCCATCTTATTTTTATTCTAAAACCAAAACTGATTTCAGGACCCAACTTGGGTTTCTGAAATGTTACTAAAAATAATTACATGCTGGATTACTACATTTTCTATTTATTTGTTTGAGGTACATTTAAATGAAGCAAAATGACCCCATATTCGATAAAAGATCATCAAACCGCCTCATTTTCCCCGTTATTTTCTATTTTTCAGATTTTAGTTTCAAGAGTCGGGAAGCCACATGGGCTGCTGGTGTGTTTTTAAAGCATATGTCACGCCTACAGCGTTCATGGTTTGCCACGTTTGTTTTGGTATTCGTGCTCTAATCCTCATATGGCGTGACACACGGCTGAGTTATTGTGCTGTAATGTTGACTACTTTACTCAACTGTTTGTATATGTGTGCAGGTACAATGGCTCTCTCCCCAACGGTGACCGCGGGCGACGGAAAAGCCGCTTCGCCCTCTTCAAGCGGCCCAAAGCCAATGGAGTGAAGCCCAGCACCGTTCATGTAGCCTGTACACCACAAGCAGCCAAGGTACACACACACACACACTCATACAGAAACATTGGACATTACTTTATATATCATTTAAAAGTAATGCAAGTATAAATAACATAATCTAAGACAACTTTGAGACCTGATTTGGGTTACATATTCTTACCACTGTGGTACTCATGAGCAAGGTACTGTCCCCAAGCACTGCTCCCCGGGCGCTGCCCTTGTTAAGCTGCCCACTGCTCCTTCACGGATGCAGAGGTCACATTTCATTGTGGTGCACTGTGTGCTGTGCCGTGCTGTGCTGTGTTCACAGTGACAAATAATCACTCACTTTAAAACAAAAACAAAAAAAACTGATTCAAGGACCTAATTCTGCAGCAAAAATCAAGTTTCCGATTGCAAGATGAAATCTTGAAAATGGATTTCCAGTTCTGATTTGGGTTATATATAGAATGTACGGTCAGGTGGATTGTATTTACTTTCAATTAAGTCATTTTTAAACAGATATCGTCATTTTGCAATTGTCTTTATTTGTGTTTTAGTTGTGTATATTCCAAAGACTGAAATGTTCAATAAATATTGGTGGTGTGACGAGATCCTGTGCCACGACATCTCGCGATGTTAAACGTGATGATATTTCTCATTGAGGTGGAAAGCTCTTGTGAAAAAGTATGGCGTTATTCCGAGCGCGCAGTGGAACTTTCACGGGCTTGGAGAAAGCTGATTGACTGATTTGGTGTCCAATCGTGTGGCTAATATGGTTCAAGGTTCAAATAGTGAATAACAACACAGATTTTTCCAAAGGCAGCAACAAGAAGGCGAGTTGTGTTATCAGAAGATTTTAGGTGTGATTTGTTCAATAGTATCCTAGTCTAACTGTATCTGTTAGTATTCCCTAAATCTGTTGATGTTGCGGGGATTATGCCTCTAACATATTTTAATGAAGATGTTGATTTTATAACGTACAATCTGATGATTTAATGAGATGATTTACTCTTCAAGTAGAAGTTAGAAGCTGGTGCACAGTAATGATGTGAATGAGGAATCATACAAGAGAGAGTCCAGTCACTTCATGCACTAAATACACTGCGTTTGCGCTTGACTTTTTATGTCTTTCAGTTGAATAAAAGGCCGTATTCCGCTCATATGCTTCATCATTGAAGATTTCTTTAAAATAGTGTTAAAATCTCATCTCGTCTCGTTCTGGTCATGCCAGTCTCATGTATCGCCGCACCCCAAGTGTCTCGTCACACCCCTAATAAATATGCCTGTTGAGGCGTTTGAAAATACATAGAAGAATGTTATAGACATTTAAACATAAACAGTAACTATCCCTGTGAATATTATATGATTATTATGTAAGGTGAAGCACACGGTGCTGTTTTTGTCGCATAATGGACATAAAGGCATGCAGGTAGTAAAGGGCTGGTGTTGTTAAGAACAGTTGTAAAAGTGAAATCAAATGATCTGCAGGAATAAGTGTTGTAACTGCTCTGCAGGCCATCAGCAACAAGGACCAGCACAGCATCTCCTACACCCTGTCCCGAGCACAGACCGTGGTAGTGGAGTACACACACGACAGCAATACCGACATGTTCCAGGTTCGCGCACACTCTCACACGCAGCTTACTGTCTTTGTGAGCTCCTCCTAATAACTGCCATGACTAGACGTAAAATGGATGATGAGATTTTCAGACCCAATGTGTAAACCTTCACTGGTCTCACGATTCGATTCGATACGATTACGATCAGAGGTGGGTAGAGTAGCCAAAAATCTTACTCAAGTAGGAGTATTGTTACTTTAGAGTAATATAATATTAAGTAAAAGTAAAAAGTAGTCATCCAAAAATTTACTCAAGTAAAAGTGAAAAGTACTTGGTGAAAAAACTACTCAAGTACTGAGTAACTCCTGAGGAAATTAAAGATTACTTTATTTGATCATATAATCAAATATACAAAAATATAAAATAACAATGTACAATGTGTTTGGATATTACCAAACAATATTACATAAAAAAACTTTTATTTTTTTAAATAATCAATACAAAGTAACATAAATTAAAGCTAATTCAGCCACAATAAACAGTACAATAATCTGTAATAACTTTTTTAGTTTAAACAAAAAGGCTCAGCAGGGAGAGATTACACAGTAAAACAAGAACAAGGCAGTCTGTGCATAAACTGTCCAGTGTGTGTGTGTGTGAGCGCATGTCTGTGTGCGTGTCTGTCTGTCTCTGTCTGTGTGTCTGTGTGTATCTCTGCATGTATCTCTGCGTGTGTCTGCGCGTTTCGTGTGGTCATGTGACTGCCTAGCTCCGTTTGATTGTTGAAACGGTCATTTAGGAGGAAGTTTTCCGACAAAACAAACAGATCGTGCATTGGATAACAGATAAATAAAAATAAATGTAGCAAGCGGAATGTCTCTCAATGTAACGGAGTAAAAGTAGCGTTATTTCTTGCAAAAGTAAAAAGTATGTTGTATAAAAACTACTCTTACAAGTACAGTTTATCCAAAAAGTTACTCAAGTAAATGTAATGGAGTAAATGTAGTGCATTACTACCCACCTCTGATTACGATTATCAGGGAAAAAATTCGATTTGATACGATATCCTGATGCATCACCGTTAATTTTTCTACATTACACCACACTGCACGCAGATTGGGCACGGATCGCAGATGGGGCAGCCATAGTTACTATGGGGATTTTGGAAATGAAATCAAATGAAATACATTTGAAATACATTTTAAAAGGCCACCTGCAGTGCCACAGCGGCCCACCGGTTGAAAACCCCTAATCAGTTATGATCTGCTACTGCATCGATGCAGAATCGTCCACGTCTGCATCGCGATGCATTGATTGTGATTCATTTCAATACACATCATATCGTTATATGTACTATATCAACATATATCATATTGTGATGAAACTTGAGACTTACAAACCTTAATAATGATCAATTTCTTCTATTACAAGAAACTTAACCTAAAAATTAAATATATTGCTCACACACAACAGCATTACCGACTTGTTCCAGGTACACACACCTCACACACACACTCCACTGCTCTCTTGTGAGCATACATACTTGCATTTATTTGTGCACATACATATAAAGACAACTTGGAAAGGGCTCATTTGCATTTTAATTATGTACCAGAAATGTGAAAGATAGGTGATTATTTTTCTTCTTTAATTAAAAATCTTAATGGATAAAAATGCAAACACTCAGTGACGTTTATTTCTCCCATTTTTAAAAATATCTTTTGTTTTCTAGATCGGCCGCTCGACGGAGGGCCCAATCGACTTTGTGGTGACCGACACCATCCCGGGCAGCCAGAGCAACTCGGACACGCAGTCCGTTCAGAGCACCATCTCGCGTTTCGCCTGCAGGATCATGTGCCAGCGCACGCCGCCCCACACCGCACGTATCTACGCCGCCGGCTTCGACTCCTCCAAGAACATCTTCCTCGGGGTGAGACATGGCCCCAATCACAAAACTAATGTTAAGTCTGTATACAGTTAATTGCAGTAGTAGTTATATTTATGTGCGTGTGTGTGTGTGTGCGTGCAGGAGAAGGCGGCCAAGTGGAGGACGTCAGACGGCCAGATGGACGGTTTGACCACCAACGGTGTCCTGGTTATGCATCCTCGAAACGGCTTCACTCAGGACTCCAAACCCGGCGTGTGGAGGGAGATCTCTGTCTGCGGAAATGTCTTCACGCTGCGAGAGACCCGCTCTGCTCAGCAGCGGGGCAAAATGGTACACACACACACACACACACACGTTTGTACACACCCTTGTGCGGTTGTACATAGGAGCTCACTTTGAGCACACACACTCACACATTGCTATGGGACGCTGTTGCCGTAGTAACGGTGTAAATGAGACGATGTGTGTGTGTGTAAGCTCAGCTCTGTGTGTGTGTAATGTGACACTGGAAGTTGATCTGCGGCTCGTCTGCTAAATACGTCAGTCAGACTGGAGAGCTCCCTCTCGCTCCCTCTCTCCCTCTCGCTCCCTCTCTTTCTGTTTTTGCCTCTTGCTCCACCGCACTCACTCTTTCTCTCTCTCTCTCACTCGCTCTCTGTCTTTCTGTCTCCTCTCTCTAGCTGCCTTTCTTTCTTCTTTCTCTCTGGCTCTGAGTGGTGTGTAACATCTGAGCTGGGAGCAGCAACACACACACACACACACACACACGCTGTCTGCCAGATGAACCCTTTTATACTTATATGTGATATTTCCCAGAAGCTCTTAAATCACAGTCTCAGCAGAGCTACGCAGTTTGTGATTTACTGCCACCTGGTGGACACTCAGTTCTGCACCAGTAGAGGATTTTGTAATTCCATTTTACTTCGTGCCTGGTCAGGTACTTGGCTTCAGAGTGAGGACGTATTTGGTAATAAACTTCACTCCGATTCGTTGCTTTTTTTTCGCCGCGGCAGGTGGAGACTGAGTCAAACGAGCTGGTGGACGGCTCGCTGGTGGACCTGTGCGGGGCAACGCTGCTGTGGCGCACGGCCGAGGGCCTGTCCCGCACTCCCACCCTCAAGCAGCTGGAGGCGCTGCGGCAGGAGCTGAACGCAGCCCGTCCCCAGTGCCCCGTGGGCTTCAACACGCTGGCCTTTCCCAGCATGCGCCGCAGGGATGCCGCCGACGACAAGCGGCCCTGGGTCTACCTGCGCTGCGGCCATGTGCACGGATACCACGACTGGGGCAACTCGCGGCGCGACGAGGGCGACGCCGGCGAGGACGAGGGCGAGAGGGAGTGCCCCATGTGCAGGGCCCGAGGCCCCTACGTGGCGCTGTGGCTGGGCTGCGAGGCGGCTTTCTACTTGGACGCGGCGCCGCCCAGCCACGCCTTCAGCCCCTGCGGTCACGTGTGCTCAGAGAAGACGGCCGGCTTCTGGAGCCAGATCCCGCTGCCGCACGGCACCCACACCTTCCACGCTGCCTGCCCCTTCTGCGCCAGACAGCTCAGCACCCAGCACCCCTGCGTCAGGCTCATCTTCCAGGGACCGCTCGACTAAACGGCGGAGAGTGCCGTCGACATACTGGACGGAATTCTGGTCTCTATTCCGGTTGGAATAGAGTTTCAGTTCCATCTGAAAATTGTCAATTTCCATTCTGTTTGGAATTCTAGTCACAATTTCCAGTCGAACATTCCGGCCAAAATTCATAATTGCATTTGGAATTCCGTCTGAAAATTCTGGTCAAAAATTCCAGTCCGGTTGAAGTTCCTGATTAAATTTCAGACGACAGACTGGCCCATAATTCCGACATGCAGAACTTTTCCTGTCTTATTTCCCAGACTGTTTTTCAGCTTCCTTGGCTTTATAAAGTGACCTTTTATAGCGACAGCGACGTTGGTGGTTTTTTCTTAATTCGTCAGGACAAAAACAATAAAATCCATATTTTCCACTGGACGTTCTCAAAACAAGTAGCTTAATGAGGTGCAAACAAAAAAATGGGGGTTTCGAAATCCGTGTGTTCTTCCTTGGGTTGGGTTTTTATACTAAAACCGAAATCCAAAAAACAGTTTTCATTTGTTTCCAAAACCGAAAAAAATTAACAATAATTTTTCCAGTTTCTTGTTTTGTGCTTAAATAAAAAAATTGGGGAAATGAGTGGGAAATCCTGAAAGTGAGTGTTACATGGAAAAAACTTCTTTTCCCCCATTTTGCAATTTCTAAATGAGAATTTGAAAAATTATGTGTTTTCCATTTTGGTTTTGGAAACAGATATTTATTTCTAAAAGATGTTTTTGGCTTTAATGAAAAAATTAAAGGAACGAACTATACACGGATTGTGTTCCATAATAAATGAAAGAAACAATGGGACATTGGGAAAGGGTTATACGTCATAAAACGGAGCCGCGTTGTACTCGATGCAATACTCATTCCCGTATCCGAAAAGTGTTCTCCGTCACTCGAGGGCTGTCGTTGCTGCATTAAAAATAATAATAATGAACTTTAGATTTTAGAGGTTTTCCATGTAAATCATATATGCCTAACTTAAAGATTACTTAACATTTTTTTCTTTTTTTATTATTATTATTTATGCATAGTATCGATGTTAATCAAATGTAAAAGTTATAGGTGTGTTGTTTTTTTTTGGAGTTGCGCTCTGTCTCATATTCCTCTTCCCACAGGAACGTTAACCGATTAACGCTCCATGCTGAGCGAATGAATGAATGAACAAGTGAGTGAGTGTGAGAGTGAAAGAGCACTTCAACTGTAAAGCAATAAAATCCGAAATCTAAAAATATTTGAGCTAGGGCTGTGTGATACAATTATATATCAAAATAACAAGACAAATATTATTTCCTATTATTGTTTATCACTGCGTCGCAAAATTTCCTCTTTACAAACGAATGCCTCGAAATTTTCCCAGCAATTTCCAGACCATCGGATGGCCCTCTCCGCAGTCACACCTACTGGCCACTGGTTATCACGACGGCCCGATAAATATCTTCTGCAAAACGACTCGGAACAAGCGCCGGAAAATTGTAAACGGTTGTAATGTCACGTCACAGCAGACAATTGAGAGGGCGATAGTGGCGGTCTAGTAGTACTCGCTTCTGGACCAAGAGGTCGTGGATCCGAATCCTGTCTCCGGCACTACTGTCATTGGGTCCCTTGAGCAAGAGCCTTAACCCCAAGTTGCTGAAATTAGAGCTCTGTATAAGAACGTCTGCTGAATGCCGTAAACGTGTTGATACATATTTCAGGTAAATCAACAAAGCAAACAAAAGGTTTCAGTTAATCTGTGATAGGAAAATTGGGACTTGAATGTTATATTTAAGACATTAATTGCTTAAATATTGCTCCAGTCGTCTTAAGTAAAAGAAAAATAATCATACATGAATGCGTATGAGAGAATTTGAAAAATTAATTCCTTGTTGTCATATCATATAATTCTTCAGAAAATGCATATCGTCAAATATCATTTTATCAGTATGTGAGATTTCGGTCAGGTATCGCACAGCCCTAATTTGAGACTTTGAGGCTGAAACAAACTAGTTTGAGCTTAGTTTTACACTGTAAGGTCCGGACTGGCTTTCCATCGCTGCTCTCGTCCCTCGTCCTGCCAGAAAGCTCAGCAAACCTCTTACGCAACAGACCGCGCTCTCCCTTTAAGCGCCGGCCAAAACCACACGGCTTTCCTGAGACACGTGTGAGCGTGGGTGTGTGTTTATCCGATTGTCTGTTCTGCCTGAATGAATTATAACAATGAAATACGTCATGGGGTGAATATACGGTGGCCTAGTGGTTAAGATGCTTGTCTCGGGACCAAGAGGTTGTGGGTTCATATCCAGCTGAAAGACGTCCAGCAGTAATGTTGGAAAGTTACTGCTTTACTCCTGGACTTCTGCTTTCTGCTGGATTCCGTTCCGTTAAGGCCGAAAGAGTGAGTCCAGATCGTTGAATGAAAATGAAACTGGTCACTGTTTTAGTCCTGGACTCCTTCCGTCTGCATTTGGGAACAACCCTCTTGAAAGAATGAGTCCAGGGTTAACACTGAAAAATGCCAGAATGGTCACCGCTCTTACTCCTGGACTCGCTTTCAACTGGATCACTTTCCAAAATCTAGCTTGAAGAACAAATCCAGAAGTAAAGCAGTGTCCAGTCTGGTACTTTCTCACGGTATTCCTGGACTCCTTTCCGCTGGATTCCATTCCATTCCAAAACCCAGCTGAAGGAATGAGTCCTGGAGTAATAGTCAAAATTTGGTCACTGCTTTACTGTTGGACTCTTTTGTGCAGCTGGATTTTGGAATGGAAACCGCTTTTTAGAAGTCCAGGAATAATGCTGGAAACTAACCAGACTGGTCACTGAAGGTGTCAGGAGTAAAGCAATGACCAGTGAGCAGTGAGTAACATCCAAATTTGGTCAGTGCTTTACTCTCGGACTCCTTTCTTCAGATGAATTTTGGAATAGAACCTACTTTAAAGGAGTCCAGGAGTAAAGCAGTGACCAGTCTGTTACTTTGCTGGACACGTCTTTCATTTGGATCCCAAAATCGCGCAGAACAAATGAGTCCAGAAGTTAAACCGTGAATAATCAAGGTACCTGGTAACAGCGGTACTCCTGGACGCCCTCTTTTAACAGGATTCTGTTCCCTTTGAAAATCCAGCTGAAGGAAGTCCTGGAGTAAACGGCAGTGTTTGACTGGGCAGTGCTTTACTCCTGGACTCCTTCTTCCAGCTGGATTTTGGACATTTGGCATATGTACGGGTTTCAGAATCCATCCGTCCAGCTTTGTGGATGTGTGTGTGTGTGTTAGAGACTCGCTTCGAGTCCCGCTACCCTGTTACAACTACTTCCGGTGCAGATTCCTTCAGCTCAGGGAGACCTTCCTCTTTTTTGACCTCCAGATCCATCGCTATTTTAAAAAAGCTGACCTGGGATCTGTCCTTACTGCCTCACTCGCACTGCGCTCTTCCTCAGAGGCCAGAGCAAAGCTGGAACAGCCGAAGCCCTTTACAAGCTATCAAGCGTTTCCAAGCAATGGGTTTTTTAACAGCCATGGCCATGCTCCAAGGATACCTCACTGCATAATCTATAGACCTTCCCCCAAAACACATCACTCCTTTTGTTGTTGTTTATGGGCCTCCTCATCAGAATGTGAAGACACTTAAGGGCTTGTTTTTGCATTTATTTTTGGTTTGTTTTGTGTGCATGGTCTCTTGTCTATAACCACATTGGGCTTTAGTTCTGGGAGAATCCCACACACTTTTATGACAAACGCTGAGAATGTTTCTGGTCTGATAGGGTTTTATACCAACTTTAAACAATAAAGTTTTAAAAATGTGTGAGTGTTATTTATTAGTGTTTTGTTCTTGTGGTTTGGTGTTAATGCTTGTGGATGTGAAACGATTCATGACAGACAAAACTTTAGCCAAACTAAATGATTTCTTTCTTATTTATGTAATGTTGTGTTGTCACACTTCAATTTAATTTGCATACATGGTTTTAAAACAATTTCTGACAGTTTTCATAATTTTGGTTCCATACAGCACCACAATGGATTTGAAAGGAAACAACTGAGACACAGTTGAAGTGCAAACTTTTGGCTTTAATTTAATGGGTTGAACAAAAACATTGTATAAAAGTTGTAAGAACTGGAGTCATTTTTATACGCAATCTTCTCATTTCAGGGGCTCAAATGTAATTGGCCAAATTAATATAATTGAAAATAACCATTATTACTTGGTTGAAAATCCCTTGCACGCAATTACTGTCTGAAGTCTTGCACCCACTGACATCACCAGACGCTGGGTTTCCTCCTTTGTAGGCCTTTACTGCAGGTTCTTTCAATTGTGGATCTTTTTGTCTGAAGTTTGGTCTTCAGTAAGGGAACAGATCAGGTGACTGACTAGGCCATTGAAGAATATTCCATTTCTTTGCTTTAATAAACTCCTGGGTTGCTTTCGCTGTATGTTTTGGGTCATTGTCCATGTGTTGTGAAGCGCCTGCTGATCAACTTGACTTAATTTGGCCGGATTTGAGCAGACAGTATGTCTCTGTACGCCTTAGAATTGTTTGGGTCCAACTCCTACCTCCAGCACTACCAC
Source organism: Distichodus sexfasciatus (assembly GCA_032718565.1). Lineage (NCBI taxonomy): Eukaryota > Metazoa > Chordata > Actinopteri > Characiformes > Distichodontidae > Distichodus > Distichodus sexfasciatus. The sequence continues at coordinate 454,269 of JAVGVS010000064.1, read as the reverse complement.
CACTGGGTCACTGTGCAAGACCCTTAACCCCAAGTTGCTCCCTGAAATTAGGGAATGGAGTCGCTTTTGAGTGTCTGCTACATGCCGTAAAATGTCAAAAATGACTTCAACTGAATTACAAACGACAAGCGGTCAAATGAAGAACTGTTTGAGAGTCGACTCTTCTTGGTGAGCTGAATAAAACGATCTGGCTCACTAAAAAGAGTCCATATTGCCAACACTTTGTCAACGCAACGCTGAAGTGTCATGAGTGAGTTTGGCCACAAGGTGACACTGCTATTTCACAGGCTTCTATCAAATTGGGGTCAAAATGTTTTATTTACACAATATGAATTTTCTCCTTTTAATGTGAGGTTTTTTTAAGATTCAGCATGTCTGAGGTTAGACTAATGTAAGAGCTTCGAAATGGCCCAGAAAACTTATGACATGACTTCCACATAGTACAAGTATTTAGGGCCGTAATTGTGAAATGAGCAGTGTGACTTTCCTTATTTTGGAAGTTCCCCTTTTTTCGACTGTGCATTTGGTGTGTGTGGTTCAACCCGTTTCCTGTCGGTAGGTTGGATGAATTCCGTGAAGCTGATGCCATCTTCATTCTTGGCATCTCAAGTAGGTTTTAATGTTTTTAACCACACAATAAGAAGCGTATTGCTTCTTATTTTCTCTGTTCTTAGTGTAAAAAAAAAAATCCTGACAGCAGGAACGCGATTTCCTGCCAGACTTCACCATGTGACGCCGTTTAAGGATTCTGCTTTGAACGAGAGCCAACAGGATAAAACTTCTGTAACTTAGCAGGCCAGGAGTTCTGATCAAATCCCCTTCAGCACATTCAGATATAAATGTTTCAGCTCACTTACAAGCCTGCTTTAGGTCCATATAGGTCAGTTTTAAGGGGCTCTTATAATACAGCAAAAATAAATGAGTGAATGGCTACTTGAGTACTGGTACTGTGTACTTGATCTGTCATTAGCAACTGTATTATTACCGTTATTATCAGTATTAGCAACTTTCATGCTACAGTTATAATTCTAATGAAAGTAACATACTTGTTTTTGAGTATTATCAATGTCCGCAACTTTCTGCTCAACCAGTTATGATGAAATAACCATTCTTACTCCAGTACTTTTTTTGTGACAGCAATGCTAGAAGCCTTCCTTCATGTCATTAAAAGATGTAAAATGCAACTCTAGAGTCTCCTGACATTGACAAATGGATTGAGCAAGTGCTGTTACCGTTCCCAAAGGATGACGGGTAAGTATGTCTTTTTAATAACTTACGTTGGTCCTACTAATACTTAATTCAGTTAAAAATGCAAAAACCCAAACTTTGAACTGGAACCTTTTTATGGGGTTTTCATGGTCTTGGTTTTAGTCTTGTATTGAGTTACCTGATTTGTTGACTGATGGCATGATTTTTTAATGTCAGCCCAGTGTAACCTTTCCCTACAACGCTCTATATGCCACTGCGCACGAGTCTCCTTCCTTCCTCAGCAGTTGTAACATATATAGCACAGATTCTGCAGTGAGAACAGACAAGACAGCAGCTCTTTTGTTACATATTGCACTTTATTTCATCCATAAGACGGCTTCCAGGAAAACACACCGCCACACCGGAGCCGATACCATGGCAGAAGGCGTATTGCTTCTCTCTTCTTCACATTATCACACGAGTCTGGTGCTAATGAGGCAGAGCGGTCTGGTCTGTGATTTTACGACAGAAATAATACTACAGGAATAAAACAAACCAGAAATACTGAGGCTCTTCGAGTACAAAAACATGAGAGCGAGTTCCGTGTCGTAACATACAGTAACGTGATGCTGGATTGATACTGACCGAGACAATGGAGCGTTGGGCAAAAAATAAAAACAGGAAAGACCAACAAATTATAAAAATAAGAGTCTTTGTCTGTGTTTCTATCTGTGTTGAGGTGGTAGGAGGAAAGGTTAGAAGTCGTAGAACTGGTCCATATAATAGTAGGTGTCAGTGGTCCAGGATCCGCAGGTTTCCAGAAACTATTTTGTTCTCCAGCATGGAGCCAGCAGGAATGTCGATCCGGTCGCCGTGGTTGGCTATGATAATGACTGTCCCCTGCGGAAAGAACACTCAAAATTAAAAAATAACCAAAATATAATAAGGGCTCAATTTTTTTAAATAGGTCAAAGGGGCCAAAACCCTGTGTTGGTGATCATAAGACTGGGGGTTTGAATCCCAGGAACAATTTCTGGGGCCCTGAGCAAGGCCCCTATTTATTCCAGTTAGGAATTAGAAGTCGTTCTGGACAATGTCATTTGTGTCAGTGCTCAAGAAGCTTGTCATGAAGAGGTAATATTTGACCACAGAAAACATTTATGCTTCATTTACTTTTACTTTTAGCAGTGCACAGACACTCTTATCCAGAGCAACATATATCAGTGCTTTATAGTCCTAGACTTAAAGCAAGGATTAAAAATTTAAGATAGACTTAAATCAACAACTGCTGTTGCACTGAACACCAAAATAAACAAGCGCTATTTGTGAACGTTAAAAATACATGATCAAACAAACTCCCTGAATATGCTTTTTCGGAACTTATCATCAGACTAACAAGTCGTGGTGCTCATTTTAGTTTGATGTCCGCTTTGAAAGTCAAGGGTCCAGAAAAGCGTCAATGTAACAGTTAAGTCATTCTTTACCTTCAGGGAGACATTCTTCCCGAAAGTCACATCTCCAGACACGGTCAGGTGGTCCAGCTCCAACATGTCTGGAATGCTCTCGAAGCGGGTGAGGTACTCCTGGACCTGTCACAAACACACCGTCCACAATAAGGTTCAACTGATAAGTTTTTTTTTTTAGGATCAGTTCTGATTATACGGGTGTGAATGTGGCCTGACCTTGGTGAAGGAGCTTCCCAGCTTGACGTGAGGCGTGGTGGGGAACTCTCTCTTGTGGCTCATTGTGAGAGAGCCGGCCTCCAGGCTGTACAGGTTGGACATCACCAGCAGCAGGTCGGACGTGGTTTTGACCGGCAGGAAGCGGCTTCGTGGCACGTTGATGCCCAGCGCATTGTCAAAGCACTTGATGGCTGCGCCGACCGCAGTCTCCAGCTGGATCACGTTCAGACCTCCATTCAAAGTCTGGGGTCAGAAAAAAAAAAAATATATATATATATATATAGTCATTGAACATACTGAAAAGTTACTATGATGATAGTATCGCACAGCCCTAATGTATTCGTTATTTTGAGCAAATTTCCAGAATCTTGAATGGACATTTAACTCCCATTCAGACCACCGTCCAGGGTCCAAGGACAGAAAAACGTTCTGCGACTCGAGGTTTCAGAGACTAGAAATTTCTTACTGGCTGTGGTAAAGTTAATTTAAATTTTAAGAACCTGTCTGTGCTGTTAAATTTACTATTGTGATGTATTCTGTACACACATATATATATATATATTAGAGGTGTGAATTGTCACTGGTCTCACGATTCGATTCAATTACGATTATCAGGTCAGCGATTCGATTCGATATCTCGATACATCACGATGCAGCCCATCATTTTTTATGCATTACTTCATATTGTTTTCAAATACAAATACAAGCAGTGAGATGTAAGCTCCCTTGTGTGTCCCCAATTCAACATAAACACAGACGTTAGATTTGGAAAAAGGTAAAGTAACCAAGGCCTTTGTGACTCTACCATAAATGTTACAATGGTATGTTACCATTTTGGCAGTTTACCTGTGTAGTATTCTGACACTCGTCTGCAAGCTGTTTAAGGATTACAACTAATATAATAAGTATGTCAACCTTACATACCATCAGAGGATCAACAAAGCACGAAACGTAATGGATGATTAAGCAGATACTATTAAAGTTTAATTCTGGGCCATCAGTCTTGGTGTGTGTGTGTCTGTGTGTGTATGTGTGTGTGTGTGTGTGTGTGTGTGTGTGTGTGTGTGTAATGATGGAGCCATAACGCCTGCTTCAGCATCCCAATGATGTGCCTCGCTGCAGTCTGTAACTGCATCTGTATTTATGTTGAATTGGGGACAGACAAGTGGGCAAGGGGAGCCATTGATTGCGTGCTTATTAAACGTGTAAGACCTAACTATTACATTATAATTATAAGGTTGATAAACTATAACTTGCGTTTAATCTACCTGCCGCTGTTCCTCTTCCTCCGTCAACTTTGGTTTTTCTGTAAAAACTGTCTGTAGTGTGCAGTCAATCACAAAACCAGGAGCCATTGGCCAATAGGATTCGCAGGCAGAAACTGCCAAAACCCCGCCCCCAAAATGCCAAAACCCGCCCCTTTAAAACCCGCCACGTAGAAATCTCACTCGAGCAAAAAAGTCGCTTGTCTGTAATTTACTTTGCGCGCGAAGAGATTTAACACATTGAGAGGAAAAAAGACATTCGAGAGAGGAAAAATACAGTTCGCGCGCAACATTATATTATTACACGAAATTTACTCCCTCCGCCATTCTCGGCTGCCGCGCATGCGGTGAGCGCCGTCAGTGAGATAAGAGTTACTTTTACCCGGAGCAGCGCTGTACTCACATCAGGCAGCCACAGTCACTACCGAAACTACTTTTTAAGTAGAATTTTTATGCCGCCGCCAGAAAATCATCAAACATTGTCTTTATGATATAATCGATTATGTCCTGCCACTGCATCGATGCAGAATCGTCCGTGTCTGCATCGCGATGCATCGATTATAAGATTAATTTCAACACCCCTAATATACATATACATATATAGTACTAAAGGCTTTCTTATGCTGAGCCGACTGGATTGAGAGTGTGATACGTATGTCTTAAATTAAAGGAGTTTGGTGTTTTTAACCTTGGGATTGACGATGATCTCCAGGTCCATGGCGTTCTGCTCCTGGAGCCTCTTGATGGCGGCCAACGAGATCCACAGGTTGTTTGTGTTGAAGATCTTAAATTTGGAGACGGACTTGAACTCGTCCACATGGGCTTTGGGCACCTGAGCGATCTCCAGCAGTCTCAGCTTGCCATTGTACTGGATCAGTGTGCCACCCTGGACGCAGTAAGAGAGACAGAGAGATGCATGATAGCTCCATGCTGAAGAACATAGCAGTAGAGATGCATCACATGGAAATTATTCTGATGATTTTCACGAATACATCTGCCAGTGCCGATACAGATTCGATAAATGAGGAAGGCAGAGTCGAGCCCATAGAGACAAGATACTTTAAGTTCCACTGCACACTCAGAATTTTGGCACACAAATTATGCCATAGTTCTGACATTTCTAACACAGCGCCAAGTCAAGCGAGCTTGAAAGCAGAGTCAAGCAAGGGCAGAGAATTTCCAGTGTAGAGCACAACATTTTAAGGAAGTCATTTCCCGTCCTATGTGGTGTACCAAGTCAAATAGCCAATTCCGTCGTCAATTATCGCCGTGCACCCCTAGATAAAAGGTTGAAAGTGTTAAAAAAGGAGAAATGATCAAAGCTGTTTATAGATGTTATTGCTGAGCTGGCTGTTAAACTGAGTTGTTAAATTCATTCATTCATTCATTCATTATCTGAACGGCTTAATCTCAACTGGGGTCGCGGGGAGACCGGAGCCTATCCCGGGAACTTATGGGCGCAAGGCGGGGAACAACCCTGGGCAGGTGCCAACACACTGCAGGGCACACACACTCACACAGAGTCGCAATTAACCTATAGTGCATGCCTCTGGACTGTGGGAGGAATGTTAAACTAATGTTAAGCTCAAATCAAGAACAGGCTGAAAACAAGTAAAGTAATAGCACATTTCTGCTTAATGGAGCTGTTACCTTGTGGTGAGCAAATAAAATATCACAGATATTGATCTCAGCTTTCTAAAATTTATTTTGTGGACTTTTATGACAGATTCTTCCATTTCAAAGTTCCGAGTCGTCTCTCTTGTCTAGCTTGACATCAGATTTGTCGGTGATGAATGTGAGTTGTACATCAAAATTACATATTTTGTCGTAATCATGACGTAGAAATTATGATATTTTTCATATTCACAAAATAGAATAGCTAAGCACAGCTACAGTATTACTCTCAGTTGCCGAAAGATCAACAATTTTTTAAATAGTTCTTCTGACTGGGATTTTTCAAATTCAGCGATTAAAAAGCCATACCTTGACGTCGGCGCGGGTTTTGTCGGTGACCTCCATGACAAACTCACAGCGCTTGTGTTGCGGCTGGCTGACCAGGTGGTTGAGGACGTGCAGGTCGACGGTAGCGCCCAGGTTGTCAATGTTGGACACAAAGATGTACTCCTTGCCCTCGGAAATCAGCTGCTCCAGCAGGCCCGAGTTGTAGAAGCTGCCGTAGATGTCGCCGTGCCCGGGCGGGTACCAGCCCTCCGCCCACTCCCCGGCCATGCCCACGTCCCGCGCCACCGGCAGCAATGACTCCTTGTTGATCCGCGGGTAGCTGCAGCGGAGAAATGGAAAGCGAGGTGACAATTTTTTTAAATGTTTGCTTGAAATGTAACTGTTCTTTGAAGCAAACATTTTTCTCACATTTGAAATGTTGACTTCACAAAACAGTTACATTTCAAATGTGAGAAAAATATTCAAATTTGTTTCAAATTAACTACAATTTTTAAGGGCATGCAGTAAAGATCTTGTAATTATGACATACTATTTTGTAATTACGAGAAAAGATCTTATTACTGCAACATACAATTTTGCAATCTCATAATTGGAGCAAAATACAGTATTGTCATTATGAGAAAAGATCTTTTAATTTCGACATATTACAAAATAGTATTTCATTATTCTTGGGACGCAATTAAAGTTACAATCTCTTGCAATAAAAACACAGTAATTACGTCCTCATAATTATAACATACTAATTTGTAGTTATGAGAAAAGACCTCGCAATTACAAAATAGTATGTCATAATTACAACATAATTACACAAGTTTACAAGATTCCAGATAAAAATGTCTAAATGCAACCAAAGATTTTGGAAATGACGGTGAAAGGGTCAACGCTCGTCTCGTTTATGACTCACTGTCACGGCCGTGCCACGTTCACGGTCCCCGGAGTTCTGAGTCTGAGAGGTAAGTCTGTCTCGGGGATCACGTTTCGGTGTCCTCCCTTCGTGTGGATTAGATCACATTAGGTTTTGCGTAGCTGTGCACCGCCCCGTTAGATCGCTCCCCACTTCCGGGTTCTGAGTCTACACTTCGTGTGCCCTCCCTAGTAGTTCACGTCCCAATTAGTCCGCTTCCCACTTCCGGGTTTTTGTTTACACTTCGTGCGCCCTTCCCTGAATAGTTCTTGGGTGAATTAGATCGCGGCCTTGCTTCCGGTTTAATTGTTTTCAGCTGCGTATGATTTAGAACACGTTTCGCTATTGGTTTATTGATTGCCTCGTTTCGGTTCATTATTTAACCCAGCCGATCCGAGGCGTTCTTTGAGTTCTTCTCCCTCAACCCGTGTGTCGTGTGGCTCGTTTTGTTTGTGGAGATTCCGGATTCCGTTTGTGTTTCGCCCTGCTGGTTCACCTCTGTTTTTTCTCCACATTTCAGACTCGTGCTGCCCGCTGATATGAGTACTCGTATTTGGCTACATCGCGCTTGGGACTTTCTCTTCTGTTGGGAACAGGAACGGCTCCTTTCGGATTACCCCAGCGGTGGGACTTAGGAGTGCGTCGTGAGTTCCGGTTTTGGAGACCCCCAAGGGGTGTGAGCAGCGAGAACGCAGCGGGGGCACGAGGCCACGTTTATTTGTTCATTTGTTTTGCCGTTTGAGACATCTGAAGACGATCACTCATTGGATTTCGTGTTTTTGCCTATTTTTGTTTTCTGGAATCAACTGTCTGACACTCAGCCACTGCCTTCCCTCCTTTTTTTCCCCCTTTTTTTTGCGCCACATTATACCCCCATGACACTCACAGTGTAAATCACATTTCAGCATCACATTATTGCGTCTTGCTTCTTCCAAGATGAATCACACTCGTCTTGAGAGCTTGTAATAATCAGCTAATAATAATTCATTTTAGTACGAATAAAACTCTAGCTGACCAAAGCTGTTAATATTCTCACTTTGCCTTTTGTATTATTCTTTATTAACCACAAATTTTCATGTTGTGTTCTGAAAGGCTGCTGGCAATGGTCTGTCAAATATTAAGATGATTAATTGTTAAACCATTTCATCAATCTTTAACCAGTTACTGCTGTGCTGTTTTCAAGCCTGAGTGACTACACCTGTTAGCGCCTCATCCCTTTTCAAGAAGTAACATGTCAAAAAATGAAAATGTTTCTAGTAGAAGTCTGTGAAATGAAAAAAAGTAAAAGGAAATCCTGCTGTAAAATCTTAACGCTGGGAAATCTTAACGTTGTAAAATCTTAACACGGTATGATCTTAAGACCGTGTTAGTTACTATGATACTATGAGTGTGTTTGTACCGGCTCTGGTTGAAGGTGTGAATCTTGACGCGGTGGTGTGTGTATTTCTGCAGGATTTTCCTGGTGTCCTCGTCCGTGTTAAAGGAGTTCATCAGCACCAGAGGAACGTCGACGTTGTATGTCTTGTTCAGGTGCTTAAGAAGGAAAACATGACCAACGTTAGAAAAAGCAGTGTTGTATGACAGCAAGGTAACTGTGTTCTCTTTGTTATTTGTTCTTAATCTTACTATTATTTGTATTAAACCTACTGCTTTTGTTTACATTTTTGGCAACTTTTGCACCCCTATCACTTGCCACTTAGGATTATTTTTCTACTATTATTATTATTATTATTAGTCACATACATTTGTCATCCCTCATCCCTCCAATGAAATCAGAAAACTCCATAACATCACCATTAACTTTTTTTTATCCTGTTAAACGTCTTTATTCCTTTATTTCTTCAATGTGAAACTGCTGCCACATTGCTATTTTTGGAGGAAATATTAAAATCTGCTCTTTTAATTTAAATAGCTCTTAACTCCTTTCCCAGTTTTACACTTGTTTACTTTATTTCTCCTTTTTAGCCTTTTTTTCACACTTTATTTCATCTCACAGCAATCACAGATTTTCTCCAGGAAATGCCTGTCTAGTTTCTAATGACATTTATTAATCGTGTTAATACTTTGCCCAAAATTCTTTTTAAGAGTACCTTTAGGATAAGTGTAATTGAAGTAATTTAAGCATGACTGCTGAGCCACGTTCTCTTTCAGCGAGTGTCTTTACGAATTTCTTATCAGGTTTTCTGGGATTGGTTTAGTAATAAAGGTTTGCAGATTCATGCAGCAGTTATTACCCTATATCCTGATTTCTGCAGTCGAGGGCTGTAACTGCTCTGAAATCAAACTACTGCAAGTTTTGCAATACGGGTGGAAAGTTGATGCATGTTTAGCAACACCCTTCAGGGAATTTAAGTCAATGATTTTGAGTCAATTACTTTACACACATGTAACGCAACAAAAGGTGACCTTGGCATTTGACCCATTGGTGAAGGAGCAGTGGGTAGCGCTTGGGGAGCAGTGCTTGGAGACACTACCTTGCTCATGAGTACCTCAGTGGTACCTTTACCAGTCGGGGATTTGAACCGGCGACCCTGAGATCACAGGGCCAACTCCCTAACCCCAAAGTTTTAGGTCTCATGAAACTTGAACCCTGACCTGTAGGGTTGGTCATATCTCATGTCTAAGGCCTTATCTACTGAGCTTTAGTGTGCTCTCTGGACTAGAGGGTTGGCCAATATGTTTTTTCTATGCCGATACCAATACTGATTAAACTGACCAAGCAAAGTAATAACTAATATTTTTAACCAAATGTTTGCTGTAAAAATTAAAATTGTTGTTATAATTCCAACAAAACTAAATGTGAATACCTTTTGGCTTATGTGTAATCACAACCTTTCTTAAAAATTCACATATTTTTCATATATATTCTGACATTGCCAATGTTTCATTTGAGATTTATTCTAACGTAATAACAGAGTTATGAATGTATAAAATTGGATTATTTAAATGTCAGAACTTTCTTAAGAAGTTAGTAAATGAGGCTTTGTATTGGTAAAGTATGGTAAATGAGGCATAGTGTTCTTAACACAAAAGAGCTCCCAGTTTAACCAGTACACAAATAAATAAAATAGCTCCCTGAAATGTAATAACAACCTAATAAAACAAGCAAAAAAAATTACAAATTTGGCTGTCAATTGATAGCTTTACAGACAGATGGCAGCATCAGAGCCAAAGGAGCACATTTTAAAATGAGTTTATTTAATCTGAATATCAATTTAATCCCTAATTTTGAACTTCATATATGTCAATTCCTTTAGCACTGAATATAGGTTTGCACTTCATTGTGAGCACTAACGTTTCCATCTTTCAGATTTTGTTACTGCAGTAACAACATTTGTTTTGGCCGCCACAGAATTCCCAATTTGATGTTTATTTTGCCCCAAAATTCCTAAGGAAACCCATACATCTCGTTCCAGTCGGCATCTATACTTCCGTGTTGGCATCTGTCAGCATGCGGCAAATGAGAAACACAGAGCTCTTTATGCCCACTGTATTTTTAAAGGGGGGGGGTGTTATCCATTTACCTCCTAATGTGTACCTCCTAGGATTGTGGAAATCTGAGCTGTTGGGGGAAGAAAAACCCCAACTCAGAGACACAGAGCAGAGTGTTCTGGAGCAGCGGCGTACCACAGGGCTAAATACTCAGCCCATCTTTCGCTTTTTGACTTTTGCTAAGAACACAGAAGCTTCTGTTGTTTTTTTCTTGCGCCGTCTCTTCCATGCTTTCGTACCTCTCGCTCTTACCTTCTGCTTCGTTCAGTTTCAAAAAAGAGGGAGCAATGTACATTTTTATCATTTGGAAAATCAATTTGGAACAATTTTGAAAAATCACTTGTTGAATTTTGGAAATCGGCAAATGTTGACAGCTTTCTCAAATTTATCCCCTGCTGCATTCCAAATTAAATTTGCAAGAGAGTTTATTATATAATATTACAGTTGTATTATACAATATTAAATGTGTAGTTACAACCTCAAAATTTGCTTAAAAATTTGCCGGAGTAAAACTGTTCATTGTTAACTGTTAAACTTGACAGGTATGTGTAATATAAAAATATTTTTGTCATTTCACGAGATATTGTGGCTCTGGCTGACGTTTAGCTACTTTTTAATCACAAGTATTGAATAGTTTGTAGCTTAAAAAGCTACTGTTTATTAATAATTGAATTATCTCAAATCGGAGTTGCTGCTATACGGACTATCTCTCTCATGTTACACTGAAACTCTCTCTGAAAAGATGTGTAAAAATAAGAAAAATGTCTATATTTACAAACTGTACAGTATTACTATTTCTACAACATTGCCATAATATTGCACAATTTTTGCACTGCCTCTACTATTTGCACAACCGTTAAACATGTATATATCACTGGTCACTTTTTAACTAACTATATCTGCACAAATTATTGAAAATTATTGTACAGAATGGTTCTCCAACACTGCTATATCTGTACAAACTTAAATTTCAGTCAGAGTTTTTAAGAATACACTTCTATTAAATCAATTTCCACTTTTAGCCTAAAATGTATATTTTGTGCCCTATTTATTTATATATTGTTTATTCCATGTGCCCTATCTGTTCTTTGTTCTCTATTTCTTGTTGCACTGTGTAAACTGGAGCCACGTCTTCTCGTCTCTTTGTGTATCTGTACAATATATAGAAGAGATGACAATAAAGTTGACTTTGACTTTGACTTAATGCCAGAGCATTCCATCACTTTGGATACCATCTTTTGTGTAAATTTGGTAGCAGTGATGATTCCTCATTGCCTGGCAACAAACAAGCGGTTTTACTGAAAAGGTGAACCATGAACCAATTCTCAATGCCGAGTGCACCCCGGGGTGAGGAGAGTGAGCTTGACAGGAGTTCTATAGGGAGCAATTTGATTAACTGCCTCGCTTCAAGGACACAACAGCATTGCTAAGTGCGTTTAGAAAGTGCAGTGCTGCAGTTCTGCAGTGCACACTGAAATTTCCCATGATACCCACTTGGAACTGACCCAGCAACTTTACTTTCAGCTAGAAGTCAGCAGCTCCGACCTGCTAGTTTCTGAGTTTGGAGTCCTGAGGGTACGTTTCTCTTTGCTAGTTTTCCCACCTTTACAACACTTCACAAGGACTTCATTAAACAAACAGCTTCAGTCAAGTGATTTTTGAGCAGTTGTCCTCTAAATAGTGTCCAAAAACCGATTTGGCTTTAGTAAGCCAGCATTTACCCCTTTTGGCTGAAAAGATTGAGCTCTCATTTCCCGAACACTGTCTGAAAACCACTTGGGGTGCTTTTACTTGGATAAGAACTGCTTCTGTTATAGTTCAGGAACTGGATCACATTTCCACTGTTTGTTTTCAGAAGAAGTAGCTTTCTAGACAGAACATTTATAAAATGTTTTATAAAGGTTCTTTGAGAGGACAGCAAAGTGGTAGCTTACCAAAGTTTCTGCCCAGTTTGTGGTGTATTTTACAGTGTTCCAGAATGCCAACCCCATCTTGATTTCCTGCATGGAAATGGCTCTCAAGACTCGAGGTGAATTGGAATTTGGGACATGGAGAGTTGGGGTGAATCAGAATTAGGGACTCCAGGTACTGGAGGAGATCAGATTGTGCCTCTTAAAGCCATTGGGATTTGTAAATGGTGCCTCAAGAGTTGGGAGTGGATGGGAATTGGATCCTTGAGAGTCAGTGCTGATTTGGAATTGGGACCTTGGGAATCAGGAGGGGATCTGAATTGGGTTCTTTGGTAAATTGTTAGGGAAGCAAATTGGGGCCTTGAGAGTAAAGAGGGGCTTAATTTGGGGCATTGAAAGTTAGGACAGAATCTGAATTGGGTCTAGAGAATTGAATGTGAATCAGGATTGTGGCCTGGAGAGCTGGGATGAATTGAAATTGGGGCCTTGAGAATTGGTAGAGGATCAAAATTATTCAAGATGTTACCTCGATTTGCTGAACGGTGAGGTCCAGGAAGGTGTTCTCATTGCGGACGCTGATGAGGCTCTTGGGCCCCTTGCAGCCCATGCTGGTCCCGAGACCACCGTTGAGCTTCACCACCACCAGCTTGTTGAGGCTGTCGGCCACGTTGGTGGGCAAACCCTTCTCCTTGATCTTCTCATATGGCTGGATCTGAGGATAATAGAGTGCAAGAGGAAGGATGAGGATAAGAACACTTACATTGTTACAGCCGAGAGGCAAGATGTTACCACTCTTTGTTGGATTTTTCAAGGATGACACAAAGTCTGCCTCTTTTGCGCACAGTGAGTTAAGAAAAACAGTTTATTTACAGTGCGCTGGTGATGACAAAAACAGTGCAAATAAAACACCAAGATTTACAATAGCGACCAATCCAAAAAGGGTAATCCAGGCTCAAATCCAGTATAATCCAAAATGTAGTCAAACCAATAATCCAATACTTATTTGTCACTCTTTCTCCACACCAAAAACCAACCAACACTCCTTCCAACTTCCACCCCCAACAAAAAGAAAGTAGCCATCTTAAATAATTTACAGACAGGAAGTAGATTTTAGGTCATAGGTCAAACCCAGGTACGAAAACAGGAAGCAGTTTGGCTCTGTTTGCCCATTTGTTACAACTAAGGGTAAGATGCTCTGTTCACTGGTACAATGTACTATTACGTTACAATTTACTGTCTCTGTGACCCTACACGTGTCACATTCGCCCCCCATTGTCCAGCCGGTGCATACCGGCAGAGAGAGCATTGCGTGACAAGGCATCAGCCACCACATTCTCCCGTCCAGTTATATGGTCAACAGTAAACATAAACGGTTGTAAGGCCAAGCTCCACCTCAAGAGCCTGTTCTGTGAGTGCTTTACTGAATTAAGCCAGGTCAAAGCACGGTGTTCAGTCCGTAAAGTAAATTGGCGTCCCAGAAAATAGTATCTAAAAGTGTCCACTTTACATGTTACATATTACATGTTACTAGAAAAATGTTGTATTATAACATGCTGCCAGTAGGGAGCTAGTTTTCATGTGTTTGCTAGTGGAACTACACCTCTGTACAGTATGCACTACTAATGTTGATCTTGAGCCTCAAGAGGGGGGCAGTTGGTGGCGTAACGGCAGGGTGTTCGCCCCGTGAACAGAAGGTCGCAGGTTCGAATCCAGGACTGGTAAAGTTACCACTGAGGTACTCATGAGCAAGCACTGCTCCCTGGGTGCTTGTTACCTGCCCGCTGCTCCTTCACGGATGGGTTCACATTTCGTTGTGCTGTGCTGTGGTGTGTTCACAATGACAGATAATCACTCGCTTTCACTAGAAGAGTCAAGAAAGAGTTGTGGGATCAGACTGGGGCCTTGAGAGTCGTGGGGAATCAGAACTGCAGCCTCAAGAAATGGGAGGGGATCAGAATTGGGAACTCGGGAGTTGTTGGGATTGAAATTGGGAGTTTTGCGTCCGTGACATTTATGGCCTCTAAACAGTCTGTGGGGAAAATCAGAATTTATTATTCAAGAGTGGGGGGCGTGAAATTAGGAACTGAAGATTTCTAATATTGGTTGGGATAAGTATTAGGATTGGGGCCGGAAGAATTGAAATTAAGGTGTGTCCAGAGTTGATGTGATCGGACTTGTAGCTTTGAGAGTTGGTGGATCAGATTTGGTGTTGTGAGTCACGCAGAGATCAGAATTGTGGCTTTGGGAGTTGAAAGGTGAAGGGCCTGAAGTGTCAGCTAGGATTCGGAATTGTAGTCTCTATAATCGGCAAAAATTCAGAAATGGGCTCTCAAAAGTTGGTGAGATTGGAATTGGGGATTTTGAGAGGCAGAAGGAGAATGGAATTGTGGCTTTAAGAGTTGAGGGGTCAATCAGACTGGAGCCTGGAGAGTTGGCAAGGAATCGAAATTGGGACCTCAAGAGTCAGGACGTCACTAGAATTGGGGGCTCGAGTATCGGGATGAATCAGAATTGAGATTTTGTGAGTCAGAGGAATTGGGAATAGGGCTTAAAGAGACAGGGGTAACTGGAAATTACAACTAGAATTTTAGAGGTAAATCGGAATGAGGGCCCTTGAGAATTTGGAAGGATTTGGAATTGGGGTCTTAAGAGTCTGTGGAATTGGAGTCTTGAGTAGGTAGGATTGAAACTGGGACCTCAAGAGTCGGCAAGGAACCAGAATTGTGTTGGGAGGTAAATCGGAATTGAGTGTCGGAAAAGTGTGTATGTGTTCGTGTGTAAGAGATACATGATGCACACTGCCTGCGTCCTGTCTTGGATCGGATTCCAAACACAGCAAGCCAATGGGACTTGCACAGAACGTAATGGCTTTAATCAAAGTAATAAAGAAAGAAAAACTAAAATGGGAAAATCTAGTTAGCAGCAGTTAGACCGGTTTATTACGCTTAATTTTCTCTCTCATCCCTCCTGTTTTCCAAAAAAGCAGCTGCTATGAGGTCATTTATCCTCTAGATGAGACATGACATGAGTCAGAGTGGATAAAAACACACACACACAGAACTATCCCACAGAGACAGGGCGTAACCCAAATGCTCATAGTGATGCTCACACTCGCAACACACACCACAAAGTCAACAGAGGAGATAAACAAGACAAATGATAGAAAGAGAAGTAGAAAAAGTTTTTAGGGTGACACTGCATTTCTACATTTACATTTTATTTCCACTTCAGCTTTTCCTTCTTTTTAGGATTTACAGTCTCCCTTTATTAAAACAATGCAAATACACATGTAGCGTTTGGTTGTTTGATCATGAACAAACAACACAGTTTCATATCTAAATAAAATGTATTTGAATGAGCAAATGATATGCATTCTTTTCTAGTTGGATTTCCAGCACCAAACCTGCTTGACCAGCGACTGCAGGAACAGATTATCATAAATTAGATTAAAAACTATGTTGTTTTTTAAAGCTTCTCTTGATCTTCGATCATTGGCTTTTAGTATTGAGTTTGACATCTGTGACAGACATTCCTACTTCTAAAAACAGTTTAAATTTTCTTTGTAACTGGAACTTAAGAGAAACAGCCACATGGTCCATGTTTAAATCACACTAATTCTTGCAACTTAATCTAATAACAGTTTCAAATGTATCTAAAACTAATTCTAAACTACATGTACTATATGACTTACCCTAAGACCTCCATTAAAGTCTTCCATTCCACATTTACACCCCATAAATTTCATTGGTCTAAAAGTCTTTTTTGGAGTAAAAATCCAAACGCTTGGAGCTCATTTCCAGTCTGTGTGTTGTTTTGTCCATTCTGAATATGCCTCTCCTTTCCTGGGTATTTAATTTCCCTGTAACTTATTTTTCACTCGAATGTCACATGATCACAGATTCCATCTCTCACAGCAAACAGGTTTATAATGAGATGAATCTTGATTAGTGGAAAAACCTGACGGCAGGGCATCTTTCTCACATGGAAGGAATGAATCTGTTTTTACTTTTCTTCTCAGAATGTCATTTTTTGTTGCAAATATATGACTTTAAATTAAGTATAACTTTACAAGTATATAACTTTAGAAGTATAAGAATTGAAAATTACTATTACTCAGAATTTCCAGGATTGGTGGGTTAAATATTTAAAGTACGGCTTAAAAAGACCCACTGCACTCAACTAAGCATCTATATATATATATATATACACACACATACACATATATATATATATATATAATATATATATATATATATATATATATATATATATATATATATATTTGTCTTCTTTCTGCATTATACATATACAAACCTCAACAGCAACAAATGGTTCTTATTATACATTAACACACAAGATAAAAGTTTATTATGCTGCTCACATTATCAGCTGTAACTCCTGGAATTTACTTTGTACTCATTTGTCTTACAGGTTACACTCTTCACCTGAAAAGCCGAATCACTTCGTATTCACATGCACTTCCGCTAGACTAAGTTTTGGTGTGGGTGTGGTGTGGGTGTGGGGTGTGTGTTTGTGTGGGAGAGGAGATGGGAGAGAAGGAGAGGGAATGAAAGAGTAAAATAAGGGCAGAAAAGGAGGGAGAGGTGGAATGGGAAAGGAAGACAAGTGGGGAGGTGGAGCAAAGAAATTACAAAGGGAGGCGGAGGAGAAGGGAGAAACGTAAGAGACTGAGAGAAAGCATGGAGGAGAAGGGAGTGAGGAGAAGGAAAGGAGACAAGAGAAGGAAAGAAGAAGGAGGGTGAAAGGAGGGAGAAAGAAATAGGAAGGAGGGTGGGAAGGGAGCAGGTTAAAGAGGAGGGAAAGGTGAGGCAGAGAACTAGAATGAGGAGGGAGGAGGGAGAGAGAGAAAGAGGAGGAACCGAGAAGAGAGGAAGGGAGTGAGGAGGAGAAGACATGAGACAATGTCTGAAAGAGGTACAGAAAAAAAGGGATAAAAAGGGAAGAGTAAGGAGAAGGAGAGAGTGAGACGATAGAATAAAAGGGCAAGAAAGGGATCATGGAATGAGAGAGTGGGAAAGGTGGACAGAAAAGAGGGAGAGGGAGGGAGGAGGAGAAAAAGACAGTGAAGGAGAGGAAAAGAGGGCCAGATAGAGAAGAAGATGAAAAGGAGAGGAAGAAGAGGGACAGAAAGGGGAAAGAGTAAGAAAGAGAGAGAGTTAAAAGGGTAGCAGAGAGAAAGAGGGGACAGGCGGAAAAGAAAGGAGGAAGAATGAGAGGACTGAGAGAAGGTGGGAAAAAGATGGAAGGAGGGAGAAAGAGAGGAGGGAGGGAGAGCCTTTGTCAGCTCACACATGTTTTTAATTTTCTTCCCTCTGCTTTCTCTAAGCTGGAAGGCACTGTGTCTGTGTGTGCGTAAGTGAGTGTCTTATTGTGTGTGTGTGTGTGTGCGCTAATGCTGCAGCTGAACAGGTTGCGTAATCCTCGTTAACTGGGCAAAACCTACAACGTACTCCAGCACACACTCGGAAGCCGCAACCAAACGCAATTCACAACTTTTTCCACACGTTCTTCTTTTATTTTTATTCTCCTGACTTGTTTTAATGGTCATATTATTATTATTATTATTTCCAGAAGACAGTTGTATTGTCCAGTCATAAATCACTGTCATTTCACTAGGGATTGTAACTACGAGTTTAAGGTGTGGACGGTGACGTAATGAACTTTTAATTACTTTAACAGTAAAGAACTGTAAAAAATTTAACACTGGCCAAAAAGTCATAGTCAAAAGTTTTTGGTGATAGAGAGAGAGAGAGAAAAGGGACAAAGAGGGGACAGTGATGGGGCAGAGAGAGAGAAAGGCAAAGTGGGAGAAGAGTGAGAGGAGAGTGAAGAGTGACAGAAGAAGAGAGTGTAAGAGGGGAAAAGTGGAGGGCTGGCAAGGGGAGGGAGGAAAAGAGGATTAAACAGGATGAAAGAAGGGAGGAGAAAGAGAGATAGAGAAGAAAGAAAAAAAGAGGGGGACACAGAAAGAGAAGGTGATAAAAAGAAAGAGACAGAAAGGAGGAGGGAGCAGGACAGAAGAAGATAAAGAGTGAGCGAGAAAAGGTAGAAGACAGTGAGGAGAAGAAAAGAAGGTAAAGAAGAAAGAAGGAGAGTGAGGAAGAGGTGAGAGGGAGTGAAAAGAAAGTGAGAGAGATGGAGAAAAGAAAGAATGAACTTTGGGGATAGAGGGAGAAGTAAGAGTTAAAGAAGGGACAGAAATGGAGAGAGGAAAGGATAAAGAAAAGAAAACAAAATAGTTGAAAGAGGGGTTTCTCTGTGTCTTTGAGGGAACAACAGAAAGGAGGTGTTGGGGAGGCGGGAGATAAGAGCAGCAGAAAGAGGGGAACAAATTAGAAAAAACTGTGAGAGAGAAAAGAGCGAGACGTAAAAGAAAAGAAAGCAGAAAGAGGAAGAAAGAAATTCTACTTGGAATTATCATTAAAAATCCATCACAAAATGAAAGTATAATTCTGCTTTTTAAGCCCAGCGAGTCTTGGCGGGGAGTGTGTTCTTACGAGTCTTCAGGAGTCTGTTGATTTGGCCCAGTCACCGAAGGTCCTTTCTTTTCTGGGAACCTATTAAAACTTCTTAAAACCCTCCGAAATCTTTCTTTGAGCCTGCAGAAACATGAAAATGAAAAAATAACAGCCTGCTTTTTATTAAAAATCCATTTCTAACCCACATTTTCTGGCATTAAGATCCCGGCTGCTGACTCAGAGCTCAAGCGTTATGTTTTACACATAATAATAATAAAAACAATTTGTATAAATTCGGCCCAAATCAGCCAAGACATAATATTTTTAGACAGAAGCAGTTAAAAAAGACATTTGAACACAACAAAATTATGTCAAATTGGGAGCAAGTAAAAATGTTTTTTAAAAAAAATTAAAAGGGGACAAGTAGGGATTTAATACATTAAAAAAAGAAATATTAAAAGGCAGGAAATAAGTTTTAAAACCAGCTGTTAAAATAGGATTTTTAGGCTATTTTATTTTTAAACTTTGATTTTATTATTATTATTATTATTAGTAGTAGTAATGTAGTATTTGATTTTATGTCCAGTTATTACAGGTAGATTGGCTTGTTTTCTGTCTCTTACGTGGCAGGTCCGCTCTATTGCTGCTCTGACGTATTCCTCTAATATTTATATCAATTCAGATTATTTTACACACCACTGAAAGGGGAAAATACGATGGTCAAAGTAATGTCAGGTCAGGCCCTGAATTCACGTTGCAAAATGCAAATACAAATGTAAATGCATCTTCCAACATTAACAAAGTGTAAGCCCAGCTAGAGTTTGTGTTTAGGATAGCAGAGATAGCCAGCGCACTCTGCATCCGCCTCTTAGCTTACAATATTATTATTGTGTGTGTGGAGTGTGAGCAGTCCTTGAACATATAGTTGCTAACTATGTGATCTCATGACCTCTGTCTGAGATTCTTCTGTTCCTGTTTATTTCCCAACTTGCATACTTGAGGTATTTTTGTTACTTTTATTTATCAACTACGAGTTAACTTTCTCACATCCATTTAAGAAAAAGTTTGTTACTCTTTTTAAGTAGAAAAGCCAAACAAATTCACCCGTTGCCTTTGCTTTCGTTGCGTCAAATTCACGTTACTTTTTACGTAAGCTTTCGTCACACTAATTTCATTTTCCGTAAAAGTCAAAAGTTATCTTAATTTTATGTCAACTTTTGTTTTGCAAATTCACTTTACTTTTTCTGTAAACTCGTTACGTGTAATTCAGCTCAAAAACACAGTGACTTTTTCATAAACTTGCGTAACACCAAATTAACACACTACTTTTCCATAACGTCAAATTATTTACATTTTTCAGCAAACAAATGTTCATAAAAAATGAAGTTATTTTTTCAAGTTTGCAACAATCAATAACCTCGGATCTTGAGACAACGAAAATTACGCCTTCTATTGACTTTGGTAAAATGTCTTGGTTTTAGCTACGTTAGCGCGTTTAGCTAGGTTAGTGTTGTTATGCACCTCAGCATCAGGGCTGCTAGCCGTGTTGAGTAGCTTCTCCAGCTCATCGTGCATGGAGCTCTCCAGCTGCTGTCGCATCACTTCCTGGAACTGAGCCATCGCGCTGTCCGACACCAACCTGCTCACACCTGCAGCACAAAACACATGGTACAGTTCATTTAAAAATGTAGGGTTAGTTTAGTACAGAAATCTTTACCCTTTTCTTCTAAAGGCAAAATGAGTCATTTTGGTGGGGAAAAAAGCTTCTCCTTTGTACGCTTTCTATTTTTCGTGCCCACAACAAACAAATTTCACACAACAATCCGATTCATTCCAACTTTAATCATTTTGTCCATTATCCCTTTTGTTGAAAGACAAAAACAAAGCAACTCAGGCGGGAGGAACGAGAGTGGCTGCGATGCCGTCTGGTTACTGTCAAACTAGTAATAGCGACATGCCGGCTTTTGTTTGAAAACAACACCCACATCTAGCATCAAATCAAAACTGACATTTAAATGCCATGTTGGGCATGTTCTTAGATGGGCATGGTTACTAGAAAAGTGAAAAAAGAGCTATAGAAGCCAAAAAGTGTGATTTTTTAGGAGAAATAAATATTATTATAAATATAATAAATATTGTCGCCAATGTGGCAGCAGTTTAACATTTTTAGGAAATGAAAAAAGGTAAAAAATAGAGAAATAAAAATGAGGGATAAAAGGAGTTCAGTGGGATGAAAAGGTTCTGGTTCTTAATTATCCCATTTAAGTCTACTGTTAATGTTTGCTACAATATGTTTTCCATTCAATTTAATCATTCATTCAGTTTATTTGATTGTTTTGGATCGATGTCAGTACAATTTTTGTTTTGGATCAATGCTTGGCCTTGATTTTCATGGAATTGATGTACTGATGTAGACTGATGTATTGTTACATCCCTAGTCTACACATAGGCAAAAATATTTGTGTGGTTTTTTTTTTCCATTTTGCACAGGTTAGATGATGATGAATCACACTAATGAACTGAAATCCAACATGGATCTGGTTGTGAAAAAAGCGCTTTCCAAACACAAGCAAGCTTTTCTCCTTTAATGCACATTATTATTATTAATTTCTACAAGATACATTTTTTTAACTTGTTAGAGTTTTTGTTAGAGAGGAAACCCTGCAATGGCCACAATTTGTGTCAGTATATTCAATATTATATAAAAATCATAGATGAGAAGTTTGGGGCTTGCAATTCAAAAATTCTGTTTTAATCTAGTTTAATCTATTTAAGCTCTTAGCCAATTTTTAGAAAACAATCTTACAAAAATTACTAAACAGGTCCAACATTTAGCTGACAGCAAATATCAGCTCTAATTACACAACCTAAATTAATGAGCACGCTTTGTGAGCCAGTGTTGGAGAAATGGATATATTGCTTACACACGCACCATAAAGCCATCTACAACTATCAAAATATGATTAATAATATGTACACTCATATATTAGTTCCAACAATCATATGTATTTCTAATTAGATCTACCTTATTAATAAACATCTTTTTGAGGATAACTGATGCGCAAGGAAACTGATAATGAGTTGAATCTGTCATACTTTTTGTTCTTTTTATCATCAAAAAGAACTCTTAATTTTCTCTCTTTCTATATGGTCAGACAATCGGGTGTCACAGTAACAAAAATATCTAACTTGACCCCAATGAACAATAGCAGTGCACAACTGGATAATGTATTACACCTAGCAAAATTTGCCAGGCTGTTACAGTGTAACAAAACAATTGGCCATTAACTGGCCCAGGTGTTACACTCGATTACGCAGATATTATCCTTCATTGCCTAGGGAGTTACAACAGTAATAAAAATATTTATCCACATTTGAATATGCTGTTACAAATGCTGCTAGTAACTAAACAATCATAACTGATAAGTTACAATTAACTGTTAAGGTATGCTAGTACAATACTACTATAATATAAAATTAATCTTGACTGGCTCAGGTATTACGCTTGTATCAATAATTTTTATCTTAAATTGACTGGGATGTTACAGTACTAAAAACTATTATCCTAAATTGACCAGTAACATGGGCAGTTACCCCCAATTGGATAGTGTCTTACACTAGAAAACAATTATTCTTAATTGGCTACAATACAGTTGTCCATAATTGTTTATAATATTACACGAGCAACAAATATGCCTAACAAAATGATTCTCTTAATTGTTACAAGCGCACAATGCGCTGCCCTTAAATGAACAGTGTGATAATTAATTGG
The DNA here is from genome assembly GCA_032718565.1 of Distichodus sexfasciatus. Lineage (NCBI taxonomy): Eukaryota > Metazoa > Chordata > Actinopteri > Characiformes > Distichodontidae > Distichodus > Distichodus sexfasciatus. The sequence continues at coordinate 431,615 of JAVGVS010000064.1, read as the reverse complement.
TTACAGTATTACACTAGTAACAAATACAATTATCTTTAATTTGATAGAGTATTATACTTGTAACAAACTATTATAACTATTGGGCTTACACTAGCAACAGTGTCATTGCCAACTATTGTCAACTATTGTTACTTGGCTACAATGATACAATTGGAAAAGTCAGTTATCCTTAATATGTTACAGTGTTACACTAGTAACAACTGCAATTATCCTTTATTGGACAGGCTGTGGGCGTCATGGTGGCGCAGTGGTTAGCAGTGCCACCTCACAGCAAGAAGGTCTAGTTTATCCCAGGATTTGGGCGTAGGACCTTTCTGTGTGAAGTTTCCATGTTCTTCCTGTGTTCACATGGGTTTTCAGCGCCGGTTTTCTGTTGCACTTCAGTTTGTACCTTTATTCCTTCACTTACTGTAATAAACACAGCACTTCTAAACTTCTGAATTATTATTAATTGGCAACTAGTTACAAGCACATTTACATTTAATCGGTTGTTATACAACTATCTACTACAGATAATTATGCTTGTAAATAATGGGACAGTCTGTTACATTAGTTGCATACCTAATGATCTTTAATAGATCATAGTTAATAAATAGATAATAGTGTTACAGAGTTTGTTACTAGTGTGTCGACAATAATAATGAGCTATTCCTAATTAGTGTAGGATGCTACAAGAGTTAACATTGTCTAAGCTGTTACTGTAATAAGCAGGACTCTTCTAAATTGGGTGATACCGACAAAACGGCAGTTACACTTACTTGGCCCTTGTTACACGGGTAATAAATACAGTCATAAACGTAGTCCATCGTGATAACACCGCCGTGTTTAACTGAAGTGATAACTTCTAAAACATATATTTATTTCAAATTTAGGAGAAATATCTGTATTCTTCCGAGTGCTGTCACAGTGATTCATAACTTACCTTCGATACAAAGCGACATCGTGCTGGAAATACTGTAAAATGAAAAAATATTAGTTTATCCCTTATTTCTATAAAAGTTCCTTCATAAAGTCCGTGTGAGAGTCCGGTTTGGCATCGTGCGGAGGACAGTGTGAGGAAAAGGATTTCGCCTCAAAACGCTTTAAACCTCCGCCCACTACTGCTGACCTTTGAGTGTATTGACTATTGTGTGTGTGTGTGTGTGTGTGTGTGTGTGTGTGAGAGAGAGCAACGCTCATACACGCTCGACTTGTGTCGGGTGCGTGTTCGTGTGTGTATGCGTGTGACAGAAAACGCTCACACTCCTCCACGTCAGCCTTCTCCTCCCACCCTCTTTAAATCCCGCCCCGTAACTATTTTCCATTCAGACTGTTCTTTCAACGTTCAAAATTCAACCGGATCTTTATCTTTTATTCCTCCCTTTTCCTTTCTTTTTTTAAACCTTCAAACCGACATCGCGCGATTCTGACCATTTCTCTCGAATGTGACGTCACACATTAACACACCTCGACTCTTTATTATTTTTAAAACGCCCTTCACTTTCGCACCGACGTCAACACAATGCGTCAAAAAGCGAAAGATTTGTTTACGAAATTCGCCAACGTTTGCGGTCGCCAAGGAAACCACGTCCGAGGGTCTCAAGGTGACTCGGGTCACGACTTTGTGTGTCGGTTTCTGCGGAAGAAGAACGTTACCGGGTTCGTCGAATCAATACCCAGTGGAAACTGAAAATCAGTTTCTTACGCTGGAAGGCCGAGTCGCGATGATGGTGTAGGTGATGCTGCTGCGCGTGAGGAGGCTCGTGCAGTACGTGCCGGTGATGGCTCCGTGGCTCCGAGCAGTGCGCGCACGGGGGACGCGGAGGAAGCGAGCGCGCGCGAGATGGCTGCGGAAGTGAAGCCAGAACAGACCGAGACAGGGATAACGCTCACAGCCTTTGTTATTCTGATTATGTAATGGCATAAATAAACACGTTTTGTATATAAACTAAAAATGACACAGCAAGCCTAAATGTATCTAACATATTAACAAGTTAATTGCTGAGGAAATGTGTGTAATTATTTAACAATATACTGACATTAATATGAATATGTAGAATTGCTGTAGTGGGTTCCATAATGCTTTAATAATTGAATAATCTTTATATAACACTATATAGTTATGCAATTTTATAATTTGTATGATGTACAGCTATATTTAAAACGATTAAATACTGTACATCTTACATTTAAGATGTACATTAAAATATGTTGTTTCGTTTGTTATATAGATAACCTTAGAGCAGCAGATGAGTGCTGGCTCAATACTTTTGAACAGTACTCTAAATACTATTTATATATTCCAAATTATAAACAAGTAGTCGTTTATTTTATAAGTGTTCCGTGTTATCTACAGATTATTCATATATCGGACCATTATGGACAGTGTTGGGAAGGTTACTTTTAAAATGTATTCCACTACAGATTACAGAATACATGCCCCAAAATGTAGTTTAGCCAACGTATTCCGTTAAGTTACTCAATGTGAGTGGCGTATTCTGAATACTTTGGATTACTTAATATACTGTCATGCTTTTACAACTACATGGAATGTACTTAATCACATCCTGCAAATTCTTGTTTGTTTTTTTCTCTACCAGTTGACTTGGTAAGCCCAAATCTCTCAGATAGACAATATATTTGCACAGCAGAGAGAGGGCAAAGACGAAATTTCCGAGTAAATGCATTCCTGCTTGAGCACTGCTGGCTCTGTTGTGCAACCGGGTCCATCATTAACAACTCACGCCACCAACATTAACAAGGACACTTATTAGAGCCTCTTATTGCGTGTTTTGTTTGGGTTTCCGGCAATACGTGGAATTACCGAAATTAGAGAGGGGATAGAGTAACATATGAAACAGGAATAGACCGCCGTGTAATCCATTTATTTCAACAAAGTAACTGTATTCTAATGATTACCTATTTAAACGGTAACTGTAACGGAATACAGTTACTCATATTTGGTATTCTAAATACATGCCCATTTTATGTATTCCGTTTATAACTGATTATGGATTACATGTATTTTATGTCAGAGTATTGTAAAATAGAAGTCAGAGTAATGGTCACGTGTAATGTTTTTCACTAATAATGTTGACTTTGTAAAACCCATATCGCATATTTTAATAATATTTGCTTCAGAATAATCCTGTAAAAAGTAAAGCAAAATAATTGGCTATTTTATATCATTGGATTTAACACTACTGCATTTTTGCGTGAATTAATAAATTAAAACTTTAACCAAAATACTCTCAATCCAAGCACATTCTGCAGTATGACTTAAAAACATAAACCACAACTACACACGAAGATATTTAATGTTCAGCTTTATTCACCGTGTAGAATAAATAATTTTCCAACTAGTAAAAATGGCGACCTCAGTGAAATGTGGTGTTTTGGCTGTCAAAACCAGCCAAAGTGGACGAGGCGAAAGCGAAAAGGTGGACTTACAGCAGTAGGGTAACTATGACAGATTAATAGTTCATTGTAGATTAAAAGGAAAAAATGGAGCACAAATGTATGACTTTTGCAATTTTTCCAAATTTTCTCAATTATTATTATTATTATTATTTAAATTATATATATTAAATATTGCATTGCTTTTCTATACTTTTGAATATAATCTTTTTGGAAACTTTCTCAAAATTTAAACCAGTTTATTTTACAATGCCCCCACTCGCGGTCCTTTTAAATTTAATAACTGAATTATTTCCACATTTATGAAGAGAAATTCTCACTCAGGACACGTTTGAAATGATTGTTTTAGTCCAGTCAGATATGTAACAAGTTCAATTTTGCCATGCAAAGTCTGTAACAGTAACACGTAAATACACACATATACACCCGCAAGCTCACCTATTTGACTGTATGATATTTTGGGCATCTCTTATTTGTCTTGGTTCTCTAGCAGAAGCCGGGATGGGAGAAAACAGTTTTAAATTTGTTTTTGCCGTCCGTTCTTTATAAAGTTATTAGCTTCTCTGTGCAAAAGGAAACCGTTCTGAGTTCCCTCTTATCTTAAAAACATTTTAAACGTTTTTAACAGTAACTTAGATGATAATGAAGTGAGAAATAAAAGTTCGAATTCTATGAGCAGTTGACACTAGGTGTGCTAGGTGACACCATGTGGCTAGTGGAGGTATTGCACCTTTTTTGGGGTGGGTGTGGGGAGAGTATGAGGGCCGTGGAGGGGGCGTATCACAGGTGAGCGCTGGGGGGTTTAGGGTGGAGTCACGCCCCAAGGAAGGATATGGCGGTGTCTCGCTCCTCCACCAGCTCCGCCGCCATGGCGTCCATCTTAGCCGGGAGAAAGTGTTGATGGTCAAACCATTGCGATCTTGAACCTTAATCTCTGTGAAAAAAGAAAAATGGCTAAGTAAGAGTTTTCATATAAATTTGTTATATTCATTCATGTTTTTGGTTTTGGGAAGTTTTGGACTTTGATTATTACAGAATTTCAAATTTTGCATCTAGTTTCACTGATTTAACTTTATTGAACAAATGTAAGAATTTGGACATTTTTTTTTTTGCAAAACTATGACTTTACTAAACAAATTATAAATTTGGATGTTTTCTCACAATTTTTAATGGGTAGTCCATCTAAATTCTTCTAGGACTTTAAAGAAGAAAACGACTTTAGTGCGCTGTTTTATGTTTTCCATTTTAATCTGGGAAATTTCAAATGGTCATACTGATTGAGCTAAATTAAATAATTGTGGTAGCTACTCTTTAAATGTACCTTAATGGTAACCGGGAACGAGTAAATGAGATCTCGCCGGGAATGCATTAGGAATTTCGGTGGAGTAAACGCCCATGGAGATGAACTCGCCCTGCGCAACAAAACGGTAAACAACAATAGGATAAAAAAGCAATACAAAACAATAACATCCCATTTTAATGTGATAAAAAATCATGCTCTTTGTCACTACAATGTTGCATTGCTGTTTAGTCTACGTAAAAAAATGTTGTTGCTAACTTAACATTTGGCGTTAAGTCACCAACTGTTTTGCAAAACCAGAAAAAAAAAGCAGCACTTGCCAAACTTTTGGTCTTAACAGCAACCTTGAAGTCCAAAAGTTGATAACAGCCATCCTTTTTTCACAAATGAAAAAGATACCGCTTAGTAAAGGTGTGAATCTTCATTGGTCCCACGATTTGATTAAATTATGATTATCATGTTAATGATTCGATTCAATGCAATATCTTGATGCATCACAATTATGGTCTGTCATTGCATCGATGCAGTATCGTCCACATCTGCATCGCACTGCATTGACTATGTGATTATTTTCAACACCCCTACTGCTTAGTCTACTTAAAAAAACAGCCGGAGAATCACATGGCAGAAACAAAATTAATTGCAGTATTCTTTTTGCTACTTTAGCAAATGTATCAGCATCATCGACAAAGCTTTTCTTGAAAAAAACGATCGCAATCGTTTTATCGCCCGAAACCTAAATTTGAGGCTGTATAAGCCCACCCACATGGGGGAAACCATTCAAATTGGAAAACACGTTGGTAGGAAACAAAACATTATTTTGGGCTGGGTTTTTTGGGACTCTAATAGCCGACCTCAGCAGTGCCGGTCCAGATATCCCTCATGTGGTCACAGATGGCTTTGGCAGCGGACATGGCACTGGACAACTTCCGAGCCTTAATGACCGCCGCTCCACGCTGCTGCACCGTCTGAGGAAAAAAGCAGAAAATATGCCTCATTCAGTAGGGGTGTAATGATTCATCGATCTACATTAGCACATCAGTTCAATGTGGATGATAGTGGTGGGCTAGTGGTTAGGACTCCCGCCTTTTGGCAGCACCCAGGGAGGAGTGCTAGGGGATAGTACGTAAGTACGCCTCGGTGACACGTTTACGGTCTGGGACTTGAACTGCCGACCTTTTGATTACAGGTCCAACTCTCTAACCATTACGCTACCAACTGCCCAGTAAAATGGAAGAGGTCATGGGTTCGAATCCTACTTACAGTGATGAAGTCACCCTTCAGCCAGTCATCGTCAGTGATGACCTCGAAGGCAGTCAGGTCTTTTCCTTCTTTGCTGACCTTGCAGTGGTGGACGTCGGGGTACTGCGTAGACGAATGATTCCCCCAAATGATCACGTTCTTCACATTGTCGGCGAATGCGCATGCATACCTGCAAATATGTGAGGTGAACTACAAGGTTATTTCTTGGCAGAAAGCGTAACTAGCAGTTTCGTTATTTGCATTAACAAATGAAAAAACTGAGCATTATTATTTCATAAAGGAAAATATTGATTCAAATAAATAGAATTATAACATTTGAAATATTAGCTGAGAAAATCTGTAGGGCTGTGTGATATGACAATTTATATAGTATAAATGTTATAACATTGTAGACATATGGCTTATGTCTATATCCAGGATATAGTTTTGGTGATGTCGCACAGTCATGGAGCCGACATGGTTTTTAGGTAAGCGGCGGGACCTGTGACCCGAGGCTCGGGTTGTGTGGTCCCAAGCAGATCCAAGCTCAGGAAGTTCTCCTTGAGGATGGGCGGTGCAGATTTAATGGCAGTCAAGAGGCGAAGTTAAATGATGGCAGGGGTTCCCCACCACCCGAAGACCTAAAAACACAGCAGCACAGAAAATAACAGTGTGATGACTTCATAATCATTATGATTATCATCATAAATTTCTGAAGACTAAGAAATTACCAGAAAGTTTGGTTTGGAAAGCTGGGGAGTGCAGCTAAAAATGTTTTCAGCTAATATTATCAACCAAATAAAAAAAACTTGAAATATTTCATTTGTGAACTGAAATACTATAAATTACCTTTTTCCCAATATTCTACTTTTTAATGAAAGTCAAATAGCATATATGAAGACTTTTTGAGAAGCACTAGTAAATTACATTTTACGTTTGTAGTTTTTTGATATAACGATCAGTTCTCGCTTTTAGTATGTTTTAATAATCGGTATTGGTATCAGCCCTGACACATCGGTTAAGCCGTGATCATGAGCTACTGCCTGAATAAATTGCAACTGACCTTGACGGTTTTCTTGGCGTAGTTGTCCAGCGCAGCCCCCTGGGATTTAAAGATGGCCTGTTGTGTAGGTCATACTCCATCCCTTCCTTCCTGGGCATCGAGCCAACCAGGATGGCAGCATCCAGGTCCTTAAATGCCACCTCTTCTTTATCGGTAGGTATCACCTCTACACACACACACACTTACTTTATTAACTTATTTGAATTGATTCCTCTAATAAATGTACCAGACCCTGTGGCTCAATAGGTATAGCTTTGCTGGGGCAAATACCAGACCAATGGAGGTATCACTGAGGTACTCATGAGCAAGTTACCGTCCCCAAAAAGCTGCCCACTGCTCCTTCATGGATGGGTCAAATGCTGTGTCACAATGACAAATAATTACTCACACTTGTTACTGACTTTTAGGGTTTTTACATTTCATTCATTTATAGGGATTTGCTGCAACAGTGGAAGGAAACATGAAACTGAATCAGGATTTTTGTTGTTGCATTAGAACGATCGACCAGCAAATGGAACCAGTGAGCAGTGTTTAAAATGTTGAAAATCTTTTTCTGTATCTCTTAAATGTCCCGCTGAGCTAATTTTGCAGACCAAAAATCAAGAAACCAAACTAGACATCGTATTTAATTCTTGATATAGCTGCAGCTGGCGATGATCAGGTCAAGCAAAAAAAGAGATCAAATTTAGCAGACAGAGGGATTGAACATGGCAATTTTGTGTGTTGTACCTCACTTACTTTATGAACAGAGCGAGTTCATGGGGCCTCTTACCGGCACAAAGCAGGGCGTTTGGAGCTAATGACGCTCACAATGCTGTTTATAGAGCGACCCGGCTCTCGAGGTCAGATGCAGGGCAGAGCTGCACTCGTCAATGTGGAGAAAACGACTTGCAGTACATGGTATATATGGGACATGTCTAAAGCCACACTACCACGCCATCTACAACTGGTGTGACGTTAGAAGAATCTTCCTTAGATTATCAGGTGCACCCGATGCTTGGCCCCTCTCATCACCAATTCCAGCTATATTGTTATCGAATAATTGATGTTTAATTTTGGACTGCATGGCTTCACTGAAAGTGAGTAAAAATAAGACCTTCAAAGAAACATTAGTGGTACTGGTATTCCATCCTGTACTTAGTATCGAAAGGTACTTTTCAAGAAAAAAAGAAGCACCAAAGTAAACAGAGTCGAACACCAACCCCAAGAATTCTCTGACATGCCATATCTAAACAAATCAATTAGCAGTAGCAAACTGCAACAACACTATTTTTATTAGTCCAAAAGTGAACACAACAAAGGGATTCTGTACATGTATGTAACTGTGCTGAACTAAAATCTCTTTCACTCTTCACCCTTTTAGAAGGATTTTTTGACAAGATTGACAGTGTTGATAGTAGATTGATAGTATCAATATCAATAAACTACCAATGACAATAACAGATTTATGATGTTTAATTTCTTAACTGTATTTCACTTTTTTGCAGGATTTTCTTCTGACAACACAGACCCTGCTGTAGATTCGAAATAGAATTTGGGAATTTCTGGGTTCTGACCACTTCACTTCTTGTGAGTTTTCAATTTATTATTTCATCATCACTAAGAGCATGCACTGTGCAGCAGAAAGTAACTGAAAAAATCAGTAGCGGAGATGGTCAGATAACTTTTCCTTTTTACTGGCACAAAAAGCACTGATAACATCTAAAAATGATCTTTTTAAATGACCTGATTTCACAACATTCTCCTCTTTAGAAATTGAAATGGTATATATGAAGACTTAACATTTTTACATTGCAAATAATAACCTATTGACCTTTTTCGATTGTATATTTTTTTGAGGCACGCTAGTACATTACATTTTCTCTTTACATATTTGTTACTCCAGACTTCAAAGTCGGTTTAAAATATAAGTTATTTATTATTTTGTTATTTGTCCCTAATTATCAGTCAGGAATGAGTGGGTTTTGGTCTGCAGATTTTTAGGTTGTGGGGCGTATGAGGTCTAAATAAGTGGGTGTGCATTCTTGGAGTGTGAGTGTGTGATAGAGAGGAGCCAGCTATGATTACAGCATAGTATTGCATCAAGGGTAGTGCTAGTAACTATGTATATGAATGCATGGAAGTGTGTGAGTGTGTGTGTGTGCGTGCGTGTGTGTAACCTTTGAGAAGCGGAAGCGCACATCTTGCAGCTCCATGGCTGACTCGTCCTTTTAGCAGCATGGAGTGTGATGTCCAGCAGAACCAGGATCAGGGGCTTGGGCAAAAGAATGAAGTGAATAGAATGGAACAGAACGAAGAAGAATTGGAGGAATGTTATTTTTATTACGTCTTGCACAACACCAATCTGCCAAAGAAACAAATTTAAACAGTTAAGAAAACATAAGAAGCTCCTAAGGAGATGAGTATGCACTGGAAGTAATATGCAGGAAGTACAAGCGTGAGGCATGAGATGTTTTGGAGAACTCAGGGAAATCATTAAATAATGTTGTGAAATGATGCACTCATTTCTAGATGCAAGCACACATAGAAAAGGCTAAAAAATTCCAGGTTACTATCCGAATTTTTAAAAAATTAAGAAACTCTTTTGAGAGTCCAGTCCTCAGTTGAAATGAATATGTGAATATCAGAAAATATCTCATAAGAGCATACTTCATTTTTTTTGAGGGTGGGATAAGGTCATGGGCATGAAAACATTTGAGAATGCACAAAATTCTTCGAGGATGAAAATTTAGAGATGGGGGATTGTGAAAATATCTTGTGCTCATACAAATTAATGTCTTATTTTCTTTTCCTTAGAAAACACCTTAAGTTAATACATATAAATGTGCAGAAACCTATCCATAATTTTTTGCCACAGTATTGCAGTTAATGAGTATTGCACAGTTATCTCATCATATCCAGTTTCCCCCCTGTCTTGCTGTTATTGTTTTTTGCACATTTATTTCAGCTTAGACAGTTTGACATAACGTGCACATATATTTGATTATTGCTGGTGTAGTTTTGGCTAATTTTTGTACAGTTATTTCATCCTATGCAGTTCCCTTAGTTTTACTGGTGTATAGAACTGTTGGCTATTGTTAATTTTTTGAGTCATTTTATCCAGAGCCATTACCCTCAGAAAATTGTTTGAAAAAGGGTTTTCAAATCTTCTCAGTGGACCCTGTAACCTGTTACCATAATGCATTACTTTCAAATCTAGGGTATTTAAAATCAAACTGTATTTTTACCTGATTTTTTGCGAAACATCTCCTTTCATGATGCCATATAGCAGAGAATACGCAATTTGTCCGGCAGCGCCAGTCCCAAAACTCTGATAGCATCGGCCTGCAAAAATCCAAAAATGAAAATTTGGTCTGGAAATATTAAATCATTAGCGTGCATGATTAGTCTGGAAACATAACATTTTTTTGCTAAAGCAAATTAATCAAGTACAAGTTTGACCACAAGAACATAAAAATACAGAAGCTGAAGAAACCTGGGGTTGAGATTTCAATTGTGAGTTACGGATTAGAAATTACAAAATTAGGAAACGTTTTTTGTCTAGTCAGATTTCCAGATTGGAAATTTACAAATTCCCAAAATTCCAGTTTGTTTTGTATGTTATAAATGCTTTTTCTCACCATGAATAGATGTTATTTGTTATCAACATGCATTGCATTTCAGAACCACACATTTGTTTGTTTTATCTAAGTTTTTGTTTTTTAAGTTGTGATTACAACAAATTATCGTTAATGGCATACATTTCGAAAAATACATTTCCAGCACTAGTCGATCCTCTGTAGCTTTATTTACGAGTCTGTATTTTTTAGACATTTAAAAAAAATCGATTTAACACTGGGACTGGAGCAGATCTGGAGCCCCAAAAGCTTTCCCTGATTTAAAATAGAGAGCTGCAGTCTGGTAGGAGCTGGCCTTTCGGATACTCTATAATTAAACGAACAAGTTCTTTAAAAAGCCCATTCATTCACAGCAAACAACATTCAGAAATCTACAGCAAATTTCTCTGGGAACTGGCCGTCTAGTTCAGCAGCCAAGGATGGTAAAATAAAAAATTACAGAGCAAAAGCAGCTAACTGGAGTGTAACCAATAATAATAATAATAATAATAATAATAATAATAATAATAATAATAATAAAAATAAATATTAAAAACTTAAAATTAAAATTAAATAAATATGTGCAAAAAAAAAAAAAACATTTTCAAAAGGTGTGCAATAAAATAGAATGTTTTACTAAATAAATTGTGCCAAAAAAACTTTTATTTGCACAATAACATCAAGGAAAATATTTTTTAATGTACAATAAAATAAAAATATTTTAAAAAAGGTGTGCAATAAAATATTGTAGACAGTGTACCATTAAAACAAACAATATTAAAAAGATTAATGGACTAAAAATAAAACTAGCTTTTAAATGTATTCAATAAAGGTATGTGAAATAAAACGTTTACATGGTAATATGAAAGCAAATACGTATTTGTAAGTTTGCATTTGATGTTAGCAAGTTCATAATCTTAATATATTTAATTAAGCGATTTAACTTTTTATATTAATAATAATAATAATAATAATAATAATATAATAATAATAATAATAATAATACATTGGGTTGGGATTAAGTGGGTCAGATTATGAATGAATTAACTGTAATTAGCATATTAAATAATATTTAAAGACAAACGTGAAGTGGAAAAGCCGTACCGCGAATAAGACGGAAATACTGAAACGTCATCACACATTTCCATGGCAACAGAGCGGTAATAAATGTCAGATATTTGTAGTTTCTCACCATGTTCGTGCTGCTGGTGCTTATCTCCTGCCGAAGAGGCTCGGTGTGTGTGCGTGTGTGTTTGTGTGTATGTTAATGTGTGTGTCCCGTTTCGGGGTCACCTCTATCTCTCACACCGGAATCATCACGAGGCACCGGCCCGTTGCGCGCACAGACTCATGGGGCCTGTAGTAGTTTATAAACGTAGCCAGAGCCAAAGTCAGAGCGGATTGAACTACATTTCGCATGAGGCTAGAATCCCACGTGACATGAAATCAGCCTGTCGCGAGTCGTTGTGGCGATTTTCCCAATTTTATGTATTATACGCTATAAAAAATCTATTGTTTTATGACATGTAATATTATTATAATAACTAAAAACGTAATAAGTATGAAGTTATTATAGTAATATAAAGTATTGCACAGACTAGTTCTCCACTGCTGTTACAATATCTGCGCATACTTGTTCCAACTTGAATGTAAGTCAGTCTTTTTAAGAGATACTATTTTATTTAATAGACTGTCTGTATATAATTTTTCATATCGAAACTGTTACAGATCTTATACACATTCAGTGTAAAAGACAATTCCAAGACCATAATTGTAGGTTGAATGCTGCATCCTAATGATCTCTCTTTCTACTTCTAGTTTAAAGTTTATATTTAATACTCAATTTCTAGTTAACGTGTATTTTTTTTAAATATTCTATTTATATATTGTTTATTCTATGAGCCTTATTTGTTCTTTGTTGTTTGCACTGTGAAAGCTGGAGCCAGGTCGTCTCTCTCTGTATACCTGTACAGTATATACCAGAGATGACAATAAAGTTGACTCTGACTTTGATAATATTACATGCCGTCATATATCTAATATCTAATATCTAATCAGATATAACATTTGGAAATTTTGATTTTTTTCTGATAAATGTATGACCTTTTATGTAACACAATATCTGATTTTTCTTCTTTTTTGGGGGGGGGGAACTGTATCCTCTCCTTCAACTAAATTAATATATTTATTTATTCATTTACTTCTTTATTCATTTATTTACTCATTCAGTTCATTCATTTATTGTTAACTACTTCCACGGTTTTGACATTAGTCTAATTTTCTCATTTTTATCAGGCATTCTATACTCTCCCTCAACTCCAAATGTAAATGTTTGTTTATTTATTATTTATTGTTATCAATAGCCACGGTTTTGACATTTTTCTTCCAAATTTGATCTTATGATCTTACAGAATATCTTTAATATTCCGATTCCAGGGATTGGCATTTTATTTTTATTTTTTAGTGTGTCAAAATCTAGATCTGATCGAGATTCTGGTTCTAGACGTTGTCATTTTATTTTATTTCATTTGATCAAATTTTGGTAAAGTGGATGGTAAAGTGACGTTCATTCATTCAGAATCGTGGTCTTTTTTCCTATATTTATTTTTTATTTCCCTTTGGTGTGTCCGAATCAAGACCTGATCGAGATTCTCATTCTAGACGTTGTCATTTTCTTTTATTGTATTTTATTTCGTTTAGTTCAATAAGCCTTTCCGGGATGGTAAAGTGACCTTCATTCATTCATAAACTTCCAGAGTCTATGTGTTATTTAATGTAAATATGTTTTTATAGTATTCCTTTTCTTGTTCTATGTAGTGTATTTTAGCGTGTTAAAACCGAGCTCCGCCTCTTCCGGGTTGGTGACGGGACGTCAGCGGGAAGAGTGCGTACGCGCCGCGGCCAGCAGTGAAGATGGCGGACGGAGGTAGTAACGGAGCAGCAGCAGCGGGAGGAGGAGGAGGTGGAGACGGAGAAGAAACAGAAGCAGCAGCCGAGCTGGAGGAGTGGATCAACGGGCGGATCCCAGACGAGGACGCCTTCTTCGCCATGGAGGGCCTTCAGGCCACCCTTCAGCAGCTGGAGGCGGCGCTGCGCCAGCGAGACGTGTCCGAGGCGTCGTCCACCGAATACTGCGACAACTTCTGTCAGGTAAAGCGGACAAGGCCCGAGACTTTCCTCGGGGCCCGGACCCCCGTCGTGGCCGGGGAGACGTGCAGCCTCCCCGACGGCGACGGGGCTTCGGGCCCTAGGGTAGATTTGGGGCCCTCGAGCGCCTCCGTGTTGCAAACGTGATTGGAAAATTGCGATTATTTTTAGGTTTTGCCAGCATTTAAAGGACCACGCTTTTCTATATGTTGTTTGGGGGGAAAAGGAAAAAAGAACTTTTTTTTTTGTCTGTTAAATGGACGAAGTTATGCTTCAAAGCAAAACGGATTCTCCGGTGCAAAGGTTATGCATGCGTAAAAAGTGGAATTATTTTCGCCGTGTCTGCAAATTAGGATTTATTTACGTGCTTTTTTGCACGCACGAAGCTATGAGATGAGTTTGGAATGCGGGGGGATGAGATGGGGGGGGGGGGGGAAATGTGTTGTTGCTTTGAATCAAGAAGTTTGTTAATCGGGTCATTTCTGCAAAAAAATGCGTATACTTTTATTCTACATAAGTGTAATTAATAATGGAATAATTCATTTTTAAATGCATATCTGTGTAAAAGGAGCTGTGAGACGTGTTGAGAATGCAGCGATGAGGGGGAAGCCTTGCACATGGACGTGTGTTGAAGCAGAACGTTATGCATGTAAATACAAAGTATAGGTTATTACCTTTAAAAAATAATAAATAAATTTAGTCCAGTGCAGTAACCTCTTTTATACTTTAATACAATATTTGCAGAAAAGTTGCATGTTGCATGCGTGTTGTCCAAACTTTAACAGTTTTTACATTTTCTCTTGAATAGACAGCAATTGTTGGTCCCCGCCACCCTGATAAGGGAGTAAGCAGTTTGGATAATGAATGTATGTTTGCACATAGCACAGACAATGCAAATTCAAGCAAAAAAACCCTTTTCTTTCCATGTGTGTAGATCTTGAATATAAAGTGTGAATAGGTATGGGGTTTGGTGAAAAAACACAAAACTCGTGCAACTCCTTTTTTGCAGTATCAATATAATGTGCTTTAAAGCAATTTACACTTTAAAAAATATATATTTTTGCATGCCATACGCACGTGCATGTGTTTAGAAGTTTATTTAGGTCAAATAATCCAAATTGACCAATGCAGCTCTGCTAAAATTAATTATAATTTGGGGAAATAGTTGAAATTGGCCATGCCCATTTATGGAACCCAAGATTTGCCCCATTTCATTGTTTTGCATGCATGACAGAGTTGGGCATGAAGGGAGGGTGTGTGGGTAGCGGGCGGGGCGTTTTTCGGGTAGTGGAGAGGTTGTTTTTGTTGCACTCTGCGACCCATGTCCAGGTCTGGTTTTTTTTTCAGATCCTGAGTGTGTAAAACTTCTTTCTGCTTTTTTCTGCATAGCTTAAAGTTTTGACATTTTCTTCCTCATTCTATATCTGCCGAAGCTGCTCCTGCCGCTGTTGCCCTCCTGGGGCCAGAATGTGATTTCAGTCACGTAATCGGCCCGAGTCTCCTCCTTCAAACAGCATTGTCTGTCTTTAAAACTGAAACTAGCTTTACAGTAGATGGATTAACTGTGTTATTGCTTTCATGGCTCTAAAAGTAAAAGTTTTGTTCGGATGTTTTTTCCGGAGTGTTGTAGTTAAAATGTCTAATTTAACAGTCTAAAATCAATCAAAAATGAATAGAAACTGACAATCAGAACCTGTAATTTTCATAATCTTGCTCTTGATGGGTATTTAAACTATTTTTAGCTTTTAAAAATGTACAGCTGTTCTGTGTTTTTTTTTAAATATTATAAAGATAGTAGCATATTTACATTGCAAAATAATTGTTCATTAATCATAGTCATTTTATATTGATTCAGTGATGCATTCCACAGCCCTAATTAAGTTTTTATCAATTCATTAATTTGCAACTTGTATCAATAAAATCATTTTCATTCATTTTCTAAATTCCAGATTTGTTAAAAGTCTTGTTAAACGTTGCAAAATTAAAGGTTGCTTTATTATCATCAGCAGCTTTATACATGTACAAAGTGTGATGAGACGTTTCTCCGTGACCACGGTGTATTAACACTGAACATCACATTCAAGGTGCAAGCAACCAATACAATAAAAAGACAGTGCGGAAATGTAATGTCAGTGAAAAATGCAATGTAAACTAGAGCTGAAAAGATTATTCGAATAACTCGAATAATTCGATTACAAAAAATGGTCGAGGCAGTTTTTCTAGAATCGAAGCTTCGTTTAAGTCATTTAAATGGCTACAGCATGCGCTGCTTGCGTTTCACACAGACGCTTATTAATGACGCGCAATATCTTCAGTGGCGCGATCAAGGCGAGAATAGATCCCTCTGTATGTGAACGTATTTGTGAGATATTCCGTGCACAAAAACAGAAGTAAATTCATGAAAACGCATAAATGACATTTTTTGCGATGTAAACACGCACGCTGTTTGTAAGCTCCATCACTCGCTAAAACGCTCCGTTTCCGTCAAAACGTCCCCTTTATTACAGACAAAACGCATATTTTAACTGATAAATAACCACAACAACCAGCGTTCCACTCACAATACAGCCATTTATTAAGATTTTCCCATCGATTTCTTTTCATAGTTCATTCCGGAACGCGCTGAACCCTTTATTGTGACGCGGCACCGAGGCGTGCGCAGGGGATTGTGGGAAATGCAGTTCTCATTTTATTGGCCAAATTGATTCAAAATGACCCTTGAACTTCATGTTTCTTCATTTTCAATTGAATACAACAACATAAAGCGTATTTGACTAACTTCTACTCACAGTAGAATAAGCCTAATAACAAATGTATTGTCATTTTCATTTACATTTTTTTTATCCGATTACTCGATTAATCGATAAAATAATCGATAGATTACTCGATTACAAAAATAGTCGTTTGTTGCAGCCCTAGTTTTATCGCCTAGCACTACGGAAAAAGAATATTTTGTTTTTCAGTCCCTCTTGACGATGGGCAAAAGAAGCTCTACTAACCCTGTGCCCAGAGAGTGACCCCAGATGTAGAGCGGCTTGCTGCCAATCCTCTGCTTCAGCCACTGGTAGAGGAACAGAGCATCCAACGTCATGCCGCTCTCAGACGGGCTGCCCTCTGAATCCCCCCAACCTGCAGAATAGAAATCTCCAAGATGTAAATCTCTGTATTTTGATTAAAAAAAAAAAAAAAATCGCTTCTTATTTCACTTACAAAAAACTTTTACAGAGAGAGGAAGGACAGGGGGCTCTCTCTCTAGCCCTCCTCTTCTCCCTCTTTCTCTAGCCCGCCTTCTCTTTCTCTCCTCCCTCTGTCTCTAGCCTTCCTTTTTCTTCCCTTTCTATCCAACATTTCTCTCTAAGCCTCCTTTCCTCTCTATCTAGTTCTCCCTTCCTCCCTAGAATGAAGAGATGGGATGGGGGGGGGAGAAGGAGGGTACAAAAAAAATAAGGGAAACACTCACCTCTATAATCAAAGGTGACTACATGGTAGCCTAATGAGCTGAGAACCTGCAGCAGCACAAATTTACATTATACATCACATCACACAAAAGATTTTATATTACACAGATATGCACAGCAGGAGAGCATTTCTGATGCCACTAAATCAAAGAAATGCAATTTGACATTTGTGATGTTCATGTGTTAAACTGTAGCCGACACTCTCACACAATCCACAGCTGACACTGCAGCCCGTACATGACGAGAGGAATTACATAAATAAAAATGAGAATTTACAAAACTACAGCAGGCTCTGAGAAGGCAGTAAATAAAGGCGTTGATACATTTCACTGTGTTGTACCTGTATAATGATGCATGTGACAAACTCTTGAACCTACTGTTTTAATGAAAAGTAGATATAAGCTGTTAAAAAAAAATACATCACCTTATAGAGCTGCACTCTGTGGTCTCCTCCCCTGAAACACACACACAAAACAGCAGGTGACAAAGATAGATAAGCTGAACACCAAACTTTGGAAGAAACCTCAGAGTGTGTGTGTGTGTGTGTGTGTACCTGGTCCCTGCATTGCCATGGAGATAGAACATGAGTGGGTGCGATGAGGACTGGAGCACTCTCTCATACCAATCTCCACCCTGACCCTGAGCCTCTTTCCACAACACCGCCGGTACTGTGTGCCTGAGAGAGGAAAATAGAAGAGGGGACAGAAGGAATGCAGAAAGGAGGGAGAGAATGAAGAAGAGGAGGAAAGATGACAAATCAGCAGTGAGACTTCAACACTATAACAGAATAATGCTTTACAAAGACGTCTATGGAGGACACACACACTCACTCTCTCGCAGCTGTGTGTCTTTGACCTCCGGGGAGATGGAGGTGTATTTACACAACATCGCTCCAGCAGCCTCCATCACACACACACACACACAACTTGGAAAGAGAGAGAGAGAGAGTGGTAGACTTCTCACCAGACTCCGATATGAAGCCCCTGTTCAGGCTGCAGGTAGAAGTTGTGTGTGTGGTTCAGGCCCTGATCCTGTGGCCGCTTCAGATCTATAAAGTATGGAACTCTCACTGAAAGAGAGAGAGAGGAAGAGAGCGGAAGAAAGGAGGAGAGACAAGGAGAAGGATAAAGAGGAAGGAGAGCACAGGCAGGAAAAAGAGCGAGAAAAAGGAGAAAGAAGAATAGCGAGGGGACAGAGAAAAAAAGAAGAAGATAGGCAAGGGGGAGAGAAAAAAAGAAGATAGGCGAGGGGGAGAGAAAGAAGTAGAAAGAGGAGATAGAAATGGACAGAAAAAGAGCAATGAGGGAGAGCGAGCACGAACAGGAGAGAAGAGACAAAGGCAGAGTGAGAAAAAGAGAGCGAAGTGAAGAGAGAAGGACAAGAAGAGAGGTGTTTAAAAATCCACTCATTTGATCAACATAATGAATTTGTCTATTTTATCATTTGTCTTCATCCTCATGTCACTTTAGTTAAACGTAGCTATGCACAAGTGATTTTTTATTGAAATTTTTTTTTTAAGCCTCAGAACCAGTGATGCTTGAGCACACAATGAAGTGTTTAGAACTGATGACTAACAAATGAGTAGGTTGAACAAAACCGTCCCATATGCTTAACCACTTCCTGTAAACACACACACACACTTTCACTTCCTACGAGGCCAACAACAGAAAACTGTTTTTCATTTAATGTCTGGGTGAGCTGTGGAATAAAAATGTCAAATAATATTTAAGTTGCTTTTTTGTGATGTGATATTAATGGAAGTGAAGGTCAGATTGACTGCTGGCTCCTGAACTGAATAGAATGGAAATCGAATCGTAGAAAACTTGGCAGAGTGAGGGATAGAAATAGGGAGAAGAGAATGGGGGCAGCAGAGAGAGAGAGGGAGGAAGATGGAGGGAGGTGAAAGAGAGAAAGAAAGAGGGATAAAGGTGGGACAGACGGAACTAGGGAGAGAACGAGATAGAGATATATGGAAAGAGGAGACAAGGAAAAGGAAGGAGAGAGATGGATAAATAGATGGTCGGACAGACAGACAAATAGATGAGAAAGAAAGGGACGTACGGATAAAGGGGGAAAGAAAGACGGGGCAAACGGAGGGAGGGAGGGAAGGAATGAAATGGAAAGAGTGAAGGACAGATAGAGGGGGAGACAGAGACAGCGAGAGGCAGTGACAGACGGACAGATAGATGGGGGAGTGAAGAATGAGTGATAAAGATGAGTAAGAGAACAAGGGATGCGAAAGAGAGTGAGAAAGAGAAACAGACAGATAGAGATGGAGGACGGGCGAGGGAGAGAGAAAGAAAGGAAAGAGTGTGGGGGGGAAATGGAAAATGAGAATGAGGGAGGTAGAGTGAGCAAGAGGAAGAGAGAGAAATGGGGAGGGAGGAAGAGAGATGGAGGGAGGGGAAATGGACAGACAGAGGGAGCGTGATATGGAAAGGGGGACACAGAGAGCAAGAGCGAGGGGGAGATGGATGGATAGATAACAAACAGATAGAAGGAGAGAAAGAAAGGGAGGGAAGGATGAAGAGGGAACAAGGTAGGGAGTCAGTATTCTTGTAATAAGTTTGATGTGAAGACTGCATGAGGAAGGAGAAGACTGCTGACGTGGACGCGAGCCAAAACAGTCTGCTGTCTCATCAGGGCTTTACGGGGAACACAGTCTCCTGACCACAAGTGCGTGTTCATTTTGTGTCATGTGTTAACATTTTCGCTGAAACTGCGTCTCCCACCTTTAAAGCCCTGCGTAATTCCGTCCTGGTTCAGAAACAGAAACTTTACCTCCAATTCACGAAATTCTGCTTCAGATAAAGCACTAATCCAGTCTATAAGCTGGGTTTGAGACTTAGACTCAGCTTCTAGTTCTTATTTCAGAGACTCTAAAAATGAGAATATCATGAAAAAGGTGGTCTGTCAAATCATTTTAAATTGACTGAATCTGACCTTTTTAATTACATAAAAATGAAAGTCTTTTGTTAAAATTTCGAATATTATTTTAAAAGTCTGTGTATTTTAACATTTATAATTGTTTATAATTTTAATTAAAAAGGCAAGCCTTCGTATATGCTATAATCATTACATGTAAAGTGGAATATTTCACGCCGTTTATGTTTATGGTTTATAGCTCATAAAAACATGAAATCCAGCACCTCAAATGATTTGAATATTACCTTCGATTAATCAACAAGGATTTTCACAACACCAAAATGTCAAATATCCTGTTTCACGATATTCTAAATATTTGAGGTGCACTACTGGTTATAGAAGTCATGGAGCTTTTAAAATAGAAAGTGAAACTGAGAGTGAGATTTGTAAGTAAAACTTACCGAAGTTTAGAAAGACCAGTTTGGCTTGAATAGCGGGACAGAGTTTAATAATGAGAGGAATAGCAATGTAGATGGCCAACAGCCAGATCAGGATCCTCTTCAGCCTCCATAACACACCGCTCCTGCAACACACACACGCACACACACACACACACACACACACACACACTAGTGAGTATTGTCAAGAACACATTTATATGGAACACAGTGACAAAATTCATACAGGTTTTTAGAAAGCAAACAAAATTCCAAAATGGGACTATTAAAAACTAGAATAAATTCTGCTGATTTAGAGAGAAATGGATGGATAGAGGTGAGAAAGAAACCAAGAGAAGGAGAAAGAGGGAAGAAGGGAAGGAGGAGGAAAGAGATAGAGTAGGAGGAAGAGAAACAGAAAGAGGAGAGATGAGAGAGGATGAGGAAGGTAGAACGAGAGAGGTGGAGGGAGGAAAACGGACGGAGAGAAATTTGAAGGGTGGAAGAGAGATGGAGGAAGGGAGTGAGAGGGGTGAGATGGAGGGAGGGAGGAAGGGAGAGAGAGGGAAGCACGGAAAGAACAAGGGAAAGAGATATGGAAAGGGGAGAAAGACAGAAGAGATAGATGGATAGACATATGGACAGACAGATAAAATGGGAAGGAGGGAGGGAGAAAGGGATGTTGGATAATTAAGTTAAATAATGTGTGTGATACAGTCGTTCTCTCTCAAAGCTGCATCAGCTGAAACATGAGGCCCAGCACGCACACACACTCACCATCTATTAATAATGCACCGCACCACACACACACACACACACACACACACACACACACACACAGCCAGCCATATGAGAGAGAGAGAGACAGAGAGACGAGATAGAGACAGCAGCAGCAGCAGGAGAGTGACACTCACCACTCACCATCTATTAATAATGCGCCACACACACACAACCACACTCTCATGTTGAAAACCCAACCACACATACATCATATTATACACACACACAGTTCAATCCACATACACACCCAAACCCTACTGCACCCAACTATACACACACAAACTCAACCACACATGCCAACACACACCTACGCATATACCCACACACACACACATCTCACCACACACACTAACTTGTGGCTGGTTCAGTGATCTGAAAGATTGAGGTTGTGTGTGTGTGAGAGAGAGAGAGAGAGAGAGAGAGAGAGAGGCCTACACCATCCTGTAGGTTTTAATTTGTGTAGGTGTTCTGAACTTCAGCAGCTCCAGGCTAATCTACCACCATATGTGTTCAGATTAAGTGTGTGTGGGGGTTATGTGAGGATTCCCTGCACAGGAGCAGTGTGACTGATTCCATTAGGGATTGTGTTGGATTTCACTAGATCCATGCTCAAAAAACCCACTACATGGTATCATTTAGACACGGCTTAAATTTTGTGAAATGAATTTTGATGAAGAACACAACACTTGAAAATAAAACTCCCCGTCTCACACACACATCCCCACACTCCCACACCCCCACACCCAAACCCTACAGGAGCCAGACAAATAACATGTTCACTATCACATTGCTCATATCAGATAACAGCTGGAACAAAAAGCCTCTCGCATTTCCCTCCGACTTTCCTCATTTGAAGTACACTTTATTACAGTGCGAGTTCTCAGTGCTGCACTCGGGTTTGATCCATCGCCATTATATACAGCTTTATTTTTTTCCGTTGCTATATATAGTAGTGCAAGTGACACTTTTTGATCCTTTTTTGTTTCCTAATTTAAAAGGTGTCTGCAATATCAATGTGACAAAAGTTCCTTGTGCCTAATAATAAATGCATGTAGCTGGTTCTGTAAATAATTTAAATATTACTAAACCGCTTTATCACAAGTAATAGATATATTTTCCTTGCACGTTTTACACCTGTCCCCAAAAACATCATAAAATCTGAACATTAACTTTCCATATCCATATGTAAAAAGTCAGTGATCCAGACTACGTCTACACCAATCCGGATAAATTTTAAAACAGCGTTTTCGTCTAAAAACGCTCCGCGTCCACACTATCGTTTTCAATCGTTTCCGAAGAGTTGATCATCCACACTGAAACGACTGAAAACGCTTACGTTCCTGTACTGCGCATGCGTGAAACGTAAGACGATTCGACCCGCGTCATTTCCTCCGAAAGCCTCCGTTTTCACAGTCCACACTGCGACGCGAAAACGGCGTTTTCAAATTTATCCACTTTGGAGAGCGTTTTCAAAAAGCTCCGTTTTCCTTGACCAAAAACGCCATCTCAGTGTGGACGGAAGGCCAAAACGGAGAGAAAAAGATTTCGTTTTCAAACTAAAACATATTAGAGTGGACATGGTCCCAGTAGCATGCATTCTAGTTACCTGTGCACCAACTTCTGACTTTTCTCTAACGGGGTTCGTTAACTTGATTTAAGTCTAGCTTTACAGATTGAAGAACAGTCGTGGACTACAAAGCACTGTTGCGCTGTGGATAAAAAAATGAAAATGGAAACTAAGAACAATAATGAAAGCGAAAAGCAGTTTCACCAGCTGCCAAAAAGTGGCGCAATGTGTTAACCCAATCGCCTAAAATCAGACGCCCCTCTTGCCAAATTGTGGTTATGCAAGGTAGTAGTTTCTCAGCCAAATCCTGAGTGCTGAAAGTAAACACCGACTGCAGCGAAGAGCAGCTGTAAAATTAATCAGTCGAGTCCGTAACTGCACAGAAAACAAAGATATGATGATTATCATCATCGTCAAGCCACTTCACGAGTCACTCCAGCCTGTGGAAATTAATGTTGAATCTTTACACCTTAAACACACACACACACTCTGGATAACCCGAAACGGAAGCGGAAAACAACATAGTTACGGATTTTTAAAATGTATACAATATTCAGGTACAAAAGTGGCTAATTAATTAGGGCATCATTGTACTGGATTACTGCATTAGCTGCGAATCACGTGATATACTGTACACACCTGTTGGATCTTCGGGAAAAAATTTGCATGATGAGCATATCACTGTTCCTCCTTATTAATGCGCGCCACCTCCTGTATTTTCACGATATGCGCCTTCGGCGAATGCAGTGCGTTAAGACGCTGTTTTCCAGCTGTAACCGCGCTTGATTTTCAAACGCAATAATTTGTCTGAAGTGGTGAACGCACGAGATGTAGAAAGTAATCACCAGGGCGACAACCAGTCCACGTAGGTTCTCCATCTTGAAACAGTCAACACAGAATCTTCTTCCTGTATTTACATTTTTGTTCACAAACACATCTGACCAATAAGCGGAGGGGACGTTCTCTCGTGATTTAAAGTGACATTTTGGTACGCTTGGATTTTTTCCCGTGTGAAAACAAACCGAACCAAGGAGAAAATGCTACAAGTTTACAAAATTATCAACTGATTCGGACCAGAGCAAGCGTACTAAGGTGTGAAAGCACCCTAAAATCTGCTTATAATGCACAAGGCTAGAAAGAGCGATTTCTAGAGGTGTGATTAAATCCAAAGACTTACAGTATAAAGACTGTAACTTTCCAGTCTTAGCACAATGCTAGCTGGCTAACACAATGCATCTGATGTAACATCATAACAATGTAAAAAACCTCTGGAAACTCATAACTTTCCGATCATGCATGAAAGAATGCACCGATCTGATAATCCAATACTGCTGGATCTAGTATCAGTAACACTCTGATCTATGGGACCAATCGATTCAATTAAATTATAAATGTTTCTAGGTTTGCGCACTTGGTTATGTGTGGGCAACGCTACTGCGGTAAAGTTGGCTTAATGATCGACGTTGGTTTGATATTTGCACTAAATGCAGCATACAAATTCTTACATATTAATAGGATAGTGAGTACAACAAGCAAGGCAACACTACAAGCCCAAAAGATTAACAAATCATGCCATTCTATTGTTTAACCTGCCGGAGATCTCAGTGTTCCTGATGGTTTTAGCACCGCAGTGTTAGCAAGCATCCCAAAATAACACAACTGTGTTTCAAAAAAATCCATTCTACAGAGTCTTCCAGGCTCCTCACAGAGAAAATCACTACTTGGGATCGACAGGCACAAAGCACAGCTATCGGTATCAGTATTGGAACAGAAAATGTTGGATCAGTGCATTCCTACATGCAACTGTTGATTGCAATACAAAGCCCGCCATGCAGGATCAGTTAGGACCACTGGGCATTCTTTTAGGGAATTGTGAAACGCTTGAAGACTTCACCTTTGTACAACATGACGAAAGATGACTTACTGGTCCTGCTGAAAGACAAACAAAAACTCTGGAAGTGATGAATGTCATCCGTCCTGTTTCACTTTCTGCAACAAAACTAACTCTGATTCAATCATTTCTCTGTAAACTTCTTCCCTGCATCCATCTCTAACAGGCTCACTTCCATCTTACCTTCTCTACTCCTTCTATCTCTTTCCATCTTACCTTCTTCATTTTTCTCCTCTTTCCACATCCTTTCTTTAATGAGCATCTCTGATGGATCTGTTTAGACAGCAATGCTCAAGTGAGTTACCGCCACCCCCCCCCAACACACACCCACAATTCCAGCTCAGAATTCCTCATGACACCTTTACTGTCTTTCCTCTACAAATTCACTCATCTTTTCCATCCTGTAGGCTCCAGTTTTGCATAACTTCACTGCATAACTCATTTATTTAAAGCTTGAGGTTTTTCCACACAGTGACTATAAACAGCTTCCATAATTAAGCTTTTTATTTAAAAACCCAAAATAAAAGCCACTGAAGCTATCGTGGCTAACAACGAACTCAAGTAAATGGGAACTGTCAGCTAATGCCGCCTCTTTACGTAGACATTTATTAAAGGTACAGTAATCAAACTTTATAGAAGGAAACGTGTTGGTTTTATATCCGTTCCAGCTTCAGACGGATTGTAATATGACGATAATTAACCCATTAACGCTATCTAATTTTGGACATTTTTAGTCCCAAAAGGCAAAGACCCAAGTCTCTGTTTTTTCTAAGTATGGCTCTACTTCAAGACTCTCTGCCTGAGCTATGACGGAGGCGGTGGAAATAAAGTACTAAATCTGTACAAAGTCTCTCAGGTGGAGAAGCTCCAGAGCGACTATACGTGACTCAGCTTTTAGGAGCGAAAGCGCTCGGTGTAAAGATAGACAACAAGAAATTTGGAGCGCTGAAACCACCAACGCAGCATTAAGTAACAGGAAGTAAGCTTCTGTCTGAATAATTTTCATTTATAAAAAATAAATAACAGGAACGAGGTCTTACCAAACCAAAGTTCTGAAAATTTGCAGTTAAAACGACACCAATTCCAAACCTCAAACATCAAAGAACAATCATGTGGGTATTAACAAATAATGTCATTTTCAAGTTGTAACGTGCAATTATTTTCCCCGTTGTTTTAACACTCAAACGTGCTTCCTTAAATGTTACAGGACAACAAATTCACGCCAAAGCAAAACTGTATTGATGATATTTATTAGAGGATTGTACAGCAGGACACTTCCGGAACGGATGCAGAGGTTAGGATCAGATGTGACTTTAATGTCTTTAGGAAATGGTGTGTGTTCCGGGAAACGGGATACAAGGAGGAATGCTGTTTATCGGCCCAGACGTGGTGCAATAACACTATTTATTTGGCTTAAGTTGTGTGTCAAGAGTTAAGTGAAATCAAAGTCAGTAATTTTTGTAACATTCACACCACAGGAACTTGGTGTCAAACACATTCAATAGCTGCTGAGTAAATACTTTTGGGTATGGCTTCACGCCCAAGCTTTGTGTTTTGTTTTTACATTTTTGCTGCATGCATTAGTCGGTGACATTAGCTCATTGGGTTTCCTTAAATTCTACTTGTACAATATTATACTCTTTATATTTTTTCACTTTGTTTGCCCTGCATTTCGCGCTTCCTTCTTAATTTTGTTGGATTGCGGTTTGGGACACAGCCATAGTTTTCCACCGAAGAGCAGGGCGAATGTGCCAACAATCCCAGCACCAGGAGATGGAACGTTTGTGCTGAGTGGGCAAGGTCTGAACATACACACACATACTCACTCCTCCTTTCGTCTCTTCACTAGAGCCATAACAATACATCAGTCTACACATCCACAAGCCCATAGCATCAATCCAATTATTATTTTTTAAGGTTGAGCTCAGGAATTAAACCGTCAAATATTTTAGTTTCGTCTTAAAAAGAGAAACGTTCAACACTGAACAGAGGTGGAGGCTTGAGATACCAATTATCAGCTGTCTACAACACAGTCCTGAGATCCTTTCCCATGCGATTCAAAACTGAGTCACCTGCACACATTCACTCCTGGGCTCAGCTGAAACCAAGGATCCACACCCTGCCCTGTGTGTCACCCACTGGGCAACAGGGTGTGTCAACGACCACTTTCAAGGTGTCAACTCCACTCGAGGATAAAGACTTTTAGAACCAAGAAAGCCTTTCGAATGCGAGCTGAAACGTCCTCAAGAATTTGAAGTCGAGCCCTTCTCATTTACAGCCCTACTCTCCACTTCATCTAGCGGGAAAAAAAGCATCCCTCTCTCTCGTCTACAAGAGGTGAAAGACGATTTCTCCATCCCCCCCAACTGACTCCATGAGCGGAAAGCATCCTCCTCCTTCGCTCCGGCTGCAGCCGAAAGTCAATCTCTGGAAGAGAAAGTTGATCTCTTTTGGGTGAGAAGAGGAAGCATCTCTCCTTTCACTCACCAAAAAACACATAAAAATATCTACCGAGGTGGAGGGGAGCCAGTCAGTCCGGTGTCACTTTGGCGACTTCTCTGATCAAAAACGAGGCCGTAAAGGATGTGACAACTCATGGATGGGGGAAAAATAAGTGTACTGGAGTGGGAAAGACTCATGCTTTCAAGTAAGCAAGTTTTTCAGGAGCAGGAATTTAATCACAATGTTTTTGAAAACAAAAGACTGCTGATGGTCAACTTGGGCCAAAAAAGCTCCAGCAAGTCAAGACAATCATAATTTTATGGAATTCCCTTTAAAATAGTTTGAAAACATATGAAAGTTATGAAAATGTCACGAAAATCCCTCAAACTTTGGAAAGTGTCCAATAGAATGGTAGGTGTTAAATTCATAAAATGGCAAAAACCATTATGTCATGAAAATATCATGAAAAATGATACATACATGAAATGTCTTGACATTAAAACGGGAAATTTTAACGTCATAAAAATGTCAGGGAAACTGGCAAAATCCATTAAATGTAACCTTATTGAAGTATTCTGTCAATTTATTTGCAAGTCATGAAAATGTCACTAAAAATGGCAAAATCCAATACATTAGAAGTTGTTGAAGGTTTTAAATCCATTAAGTTCGTATTAATGAAAGTCTTTTATTTAAATGGAAAATATTCCAATAAAATGGCAAAACCCATTAAATTTAACAATACAGAAGATTTTCCTATCACTCAAGTCATGTCTGGTGATTTAATCATGTTTATATCCACTTTATATTTGCTTCTTCTCACCAAAAACTGGCCAATTTGATAATGAGATGGCTCTTTAGTAATGGCAGTGTGTTTACATTTACTATTTAGGCCAAAATGTCACATTATAAAAGTTTGAAAAGTCACACAGAATAAACAGCTAAGACACAGATGCAGATCTCAGGGGCAGCTGTAGGTTTAGAGTTACTCAAACTCGCACACGGCGTTGGGAATTTAATTCCATCGGCTGGAATTTCAGATCGAGAGGTAGCGAGATTAAAAGGCAGGACAAGTGTTTCTTATTCTGACTTTTGACCTTTGCTCCCGCACATCCAGATAAACAGCTAGCAAAGGTTACTGACATAAAGAACAAGCTTTTTATGACAAGCCTCTCAACATCCCTGCATCCCTTCTCCTGACTCACATAGATCACTCAAACTCGCAAATCAATTCCAGACAACAAACACAGATTAAATGAGTAAAGGTTGAGTTTTCCCACTTTAAAAAAAAATTATACAGATAGGCAAGCAAGTTTTAGTCTGGTAGGTATCAATGTGTATTGGAATTCACATCAACAGTACCTTACTCATGAGCACCTCAGTGGTACCTTTACGGCTCCAGGACTTGAACCGTCAACCCTCTGATCACAGAGCTAGATGCCTAACCGTTACACAACAAACTGCCAAATAGTTCAATAGAATGAAAAGTTCAGAAGGAGGTCAGAGTATGATATGATGCAACCAAAATCAGTCTGAATTATTAATTGACAAGAAGACAGCTGTTTAAAAATCTAGTTAAGAAAGCAAAAAAAGGACGAACATGACAGTCGTTAATTTCCACGAAATAGAAGCTACTCAATGGGCCTCATCCACCAATATTTACTCAAGTTTATCCTTTTAAATAGAATAATAGTAAACAACTGCAGAATTAAAGAAACCCCAATAAGCTAATCCTTTGCATAAACAGACATGCAGTAAAATGTACTTCATATTCTCTTCAAGAACAAATGTCAATTAAGAAAACATTGCAGAATGTTTTTTGCGCGTTTTAAGGACAAATTTCTGTTGATGAATGAGGCTCAATGGAATGTAACGAAATTGTTATGTGAGTTTGTGCAAATGATAAAGTCTAGTATAAAACACTGTGTGCTAATAATTAGGGGTGTAAAAATACATCACTATATATGGATTCAAAGATCATGTTATGCATACATTAATTTAAGACTGTTTTAGCTCATTTTATCCTTTAAGTGTTTTTATCAAGCAGTTATGAATGTAACAAGAACATTTTATGACCGCCGCTGGACTGAAGATGAAAATCATTACAAATGCCGCTTACCGGTAGCACATCACACTTGCAAAATATCAGATCATTCTAACAATCAATTTTGCACTGTTTGCTTTTCAGTATGTCTTTCAACCAATTTTGCTCTT
The DNA here is from genome assembly GCA_032718565.1 of Distichodus sexfasciatus. Classification (NCBI taxonomy): domain Eukaryota; kingdom Metazoa; phylum Chordata; class Actinopteri; order Characiformes; family Distichodontidae; genus Distichodus; species Distichodus sexfasciatus. The sequence continues at coordinate 402,220 of JAVGVS010000064.1, read as the reverse complement.
AGAGTTGAGAATTAAGAAAACCCCTAGCATGAAGACTATTGGAATCAACAATTTGTAACTGGAATCGGCATCACTTTCTAAAAACTGGCATTGAACCTACTCATGTCTAAAGAGTTGTGGACAAAAGTTTAGCAGAAAAGACAGAGTAATAACTAGAGCTGTAACTTTGTATTACTATACATACAATGAAAGATCAGTGAGCCCATAGCATTAATCCGAAACAAAAATAGATTGTAGCATCACTGTAGATTCAACAGAAAGACATTATTGTTTTTCATTTAAAAGTTTGGTTTAGCTCAGGAATAAAAATTCTGATTGATTTTTATTTGATACGAACGGAAGTGTTAAATCATCATATATTACTGTCATATCATCATCATATCGATCGCTGGATCGAACGGAAATCGTATCGCATCAGACTTTGTGACGTCGAAACACTGCGCATCGAATCGATATCACATCGTATCGCGATAAAACTTGTGATGTACACCCATAGATAACAAGACTAAACTCGGCCTGAGGTTACCGGAGGTTCGGCGCTTCTTACCGGCGGAATTTCCGTCGCATGTCTTTATCCAGATCCCCCGCGTCTCCGTCGCCGTCTGCCCGGTGACTGTGCTTCAGTTTGCCGCTTCCGTCGTCGCTACCGGAGCCGTCATGATGATGCTCTGCGTGGGACGAATTATTTCGTTTTCGCATCACTGGAAGCCGAAGTAACGTAATTAATAAGCCGCTATAATGATTTTATTAAACTGTTTTGTTTCCCTGAGCGGGAAACAAACAACTAATAAATAAATAACCAAAAAAAACTGCTGGCGACGGAGTCCGGGAACGCCGGTGTGTACGTGAGGGCGTGTATATATGTTTTGTCGCTACATTGTTTGTAGAAGTACAGATATCTGCAGAGAAACCAGCTGATCCAATCCCTACCGGGAGCGTCCAAATCCGCACGAATAAGTGTGCTACAGTAGTGCGTCGAAGCAGCAGACGAAATTAAGGAGGCAACACTAGGTAGTGCGTTATACGCGGTTTGGGACGTGACACATTTCTGCGCCAAACATGCCGATGGGCCAATCGGTGACGCCCTGAGGGCGCCATGTTGCTCGCGCTGCCTACACATTGGTTTCTGCACACTATGAAGTGCACTCGATGGCGTTTGGAACATGAACCAAGCTTACAAAATTATTATACTATGCACTGGAAATGTCTAATTACCCTTAAATTGCTAACAGTTTATAGTTTTATATATGTTGTTCTATCTATTATAATTTAGTTGTTAATATGCAAAAAACATCATTACTGGGCCCCTGAGCGAGACACTTAACCCCAAGTTGCTCTCATGAAAAATGTCCCTTAAATTAGGAAAATAGAAATAGCTCAGGAAAAAAACATCTGCTAAATACCGGAATGTTCGTTTTCTGCATCATTTTTAATTCTTGGGCATCAAAAAATGCTCATGACTAAAGCTTAAGGAGAAACTGAGAAAACCACTAGCATGCAATGACTACTTGAATCTGTATCAATTTCTATTTTAAATACGACCCCATAAGCGATAAACTGTAAATTGTCACCTAAGTACCAATACCGCGCCAATCTAAATATTACACTAATCTCGACACTTATCCTTGGCTTTACACACCTGACGGTTCCGCACTACTGTCGCACACTTACTAGAAAGTCAGCAATCAGTTTGGGCCGTGCTCATTTCTTTACGTTATGCTTCAAAGAGAGCTTTAAGCTAACCCTAACCCAAGTCCATTTGAAGTTTTCCCAAATATATGTGTTAAAAAAAAAAGAAAAAAAAAGTTTGGTATCTTCATATTGTTAGTGTACATTTACACAACATAATTACCGTCAGCATTCATCACTGTTATTAGTTCTTAGACTGTAAAAGTTGCACAACAATTATAGTGTTACACTGTGTTTTTGCGTTTTACCCATATATATAGTACTTGGTACAATTAACACTTAAAATGCGACCCTAACTTGATAAAAGAAAGTATTAACTAATTATAGTTAGTAAATAACTTGTCAGAATGAATCCTGAGGCGCCTCAAGTCTCGCCTCATAAGCTAACTCCAGTAGCTGAGTTAGTTAGCTTAGCTAGCATTGTGCGACAACTTGTTAAATATTTTGTTACTTTTCTTAGCAAGTTAAATTGTTCCCTCATGTGAACGTGAAACTGTCAGCATTTAAACACGAAAAAATATTCACAAATAAACCGAGTAAAGACTGTGACCTGACCATTTTGTGAAACGTTCTGGGGAAATGTAGCCTAGCTCAAGCTTGTCCGACTGGTTCCCATAGTTTCCTCTAACTCGACGACTTCACCTCGCCACAAACACACACACCTTTAACCTCAAACTCGATGACCAAAAACCATTTTTACACATAAAACCTGAAACATTTCTACAAAATCATTTTTACCACTTGAGGTAAAACCTCCGTTTTCATACCTTTTATGGTTGATGAGGTTTCCACAAATGTATAAAAACTTACTAAATACACATTATGTACAGCGATAGCCCACCTATATACCTACATTTTATGTGCATCTATTTTCTTGCTTTGTGATTCAAGATTGTTTATTAGTCACATAAAAAGGTCTAAGAGTACAACGTGTAGTGCAATGTGCCCTGAATCAGGCAATAAAGTTAAGCAAATAAATAAAAGAAATATATGCAAACTATTTAATACTAAGGTCATTAAAAATCTATAGAATATTTTCCCAATAAACTTTACAATGTTGGTCGAAGTCAATCATTGCACATTAAAAATGAACACATATGAATGTCACTGGCCCAAAGTCAAATGGTGATAATTTTTCTTCTTCTGTGTATCCACTATTTTACTGTTACAAACATACGTTACATATTTCTCCAGTGTTTCAGTCACTAGAGGGCAGTATAGCACCGTTTTCTATCAAATATTTAATATTTCTTTCATTTTGGGGGTCATTGCAGTGTTGAAGTTGAAGCATCTCTAAATCTCTACTCATATTTTATATCAAGGTAAGTTCTTATAGTTTGTGAATTTCACAGAAAAAAGTTGGCTTTGCTCAAATTAAATGTCTGTCATCCATAAGATTGAAGGCCTAGAACAAGCGAGCCTGTATCAAGCAACTCAAAAATTAATTATCCACCTATTATATAAATCTGCGGACATACTTGGATAAACAATATGTGTCTTTCCAGATAATGTCTCTTGACTTGGCTTTTGACTAGTTCAGGACCAAAACCAAAACTGGGCACGACGATGATTCCTTATTAGTCCCATACATCAGATTTCGAGTTTTAGTTTGCATAGTAAAATAACGGCAACACCTTAGCTGAATACATAAAAATGGAATAATACAAATATTAAGATTAAAATAAGCTATTTAATAATTACACAGTCATTAAAATAAGGTATTTAATAATAATAATAATAATAATAATAATAATAATATAGTCCAGCTTTTGAAATATATACACAGTTCAAATCTAAGACTGAAAACATCCCCCTAAAAATAAACATTAAACTTGTAAACTTCTAATTGCACAGGCCCTATGTGTTTGCTCAGTCTTATACAATTAGCATAAATATTGTTATGAGGCATGAGCCATTTTAATTTTCCATATTTTTCTGAAATTCAATACTAATTGCCTCCTATCAACATGCTGTCTCACTGAGACTTTCAGTAGAAGCAGTTGGTAGGTTTTGACCAAAAGCTAAATAACCTTCATAATTATGTTGCATGACATTTGGGGATGATATTTCTAATTTCTGAGTGCCAAATAAAATATGCATTATTGTCACCTCTGAGTTCTACCGTGTAATTACAGACTTAATCAAACTCAAAACTGGTTGCTGCCCAAAACGAGCCGAGACTCCATAAAGAGTAATTATGGTATTTGCATTGGTTGTTTTATTGAATTCTTTTAAAAGGTGTTATTACACCTCGTCTTGCGTCCCACCTTTTCGAGCCTTTCCCCCCAAATCAGCCAGTTAATCAGAAAAAGGAGTTTATGTGTCATCCGCCTTCAAAGCCGACTCCTTTATCGACTTCTTTTTGGGGGTTGACAGGCGCCATTGTGTGGCCTTGACATGTTTCCCTCTATCGCAAATGACAGGGGCGCGGCAATGGCTTTTGTAATCAAGCCAATCAACCAATGGACGAGGGTTAATTTGCATAATTTACATATTAAGGATGGCACCACTTCGCTTCGCATCTCAGCGTAAAGTGCCTGATGTGTCAGCGGCGGGAGTGTCGTTTCAAAGGGACGTGTGTGTGTGTGTGTTTTGCGCTCTCATTATTCTGTCCCCGGACATTACACTGAAGTGCTGATTGCCCCGTTCTTTGTTTTGCCATTCATTTATTTGAATACCCACCCTGTAATCAAGGCGGCGAAAGTAAGACATTTATTTAAAAGAAAGAATTTTTAAAAAAAAATTAAAAGGCGCACTGGCATTTTCAAGAGCGCTGACGACTTTTACATGTCCCCGAAAAACCATCAGAGCTCACAATACACATCAGAGCAGTAACAAACTGACTGGTGCTGTATTATAGCATTAAATTGAAATTAAACAAGTGTGGAAGGATGGATGGAGGGAGGGAGGGAGGGAGGGATCCGGGTTTCTATCTTTCTCTCTGGTTTCTCATTCAGAGTGATGCTAATGACGAAATAACTCTCTAATTCCAGTAATTACAGCGGTCAGTAAGGGGGGAAGTGCGGCTGACAGCGAGCGGCCCCTTCGTCAGACTCAGTGAAAACAAGACATGGAACGTGACGAGGGTTTAAAGAAAAAAAAAAAACAGCAAGCAGAAAGGATTCAGCTTATATTTGGGGAGATTTGGAAGAAGCAACAAATTTGAACGAGGCTGAAGTTAGCTACTGATTGGAATGAAAGATATATCGATCCACACCAATATCCACACCGATTCAATGATCAATGAGCCCATAGCATCGATATGACAACCTTGTTCAAACATCACACAAACTGTAAACTTGCTATATATTGAACTGGTGTTTATAAACTATTTAAACATCATGTTGAGCTCAGGAATAAAGATGCCAAATTATATGTTTCATTGCTTTTTGTGATTTGATATGAATGGAAGGGATGATGTTAAATTAGCACATGATATTGTCTCATATTCAGCTAATATTTGAAGAGGTGTGTGTGTGTGTGTGCGTGTGTAAATCCCCTTCACTGTCTGAGTCGTTTGGTCTTCGTCACAGCGTAACGAAGCGCTGTAGGGCTGTAGAACTGTGGCCTCTAGCCATTACTATGGCAACGGGGCCCAGTTTGTGCTGATGCGATGATCTCATCTTTCTAACACACACACACACACACACACACACACACACAGAACACCTTGACCAGTATGATCACACATAGACACGCACACACACACATTCTCTCTTATCTATCACACATTGTATCTCTTTCTCTCTCACACACACATACACACACATTCATACACACTTAAACACTTGACCGCACAGATTCTCTCTCACACACATTTTCTCTCTCACTCCCACACACAAACTCACACTTCAACACCTTGACCAGTATGGAACACACATAGATCGCCCCCCTCTCTCACACACACATACACACACAGACACACACACACACACATCCTCACCCCCCGCCGTAGCCCCCCTTCCCCCGGTGTGTAGTTTGGGGGTTGAGTGCTCCTCCACAGTGTCCCGTGTTAAAATAACAGAGGCTGCGGTGTGGCTTGTTCAGATTGAATAGTGTTGGAGCGCGACGGTGCTTCACTCCTCCGCTAATTACCGTGCCGCGTCTACATTAAACCTGCTCATTAGCACACGCACAGAGAGAGAGAGAGAGAGAGAGAGAGACGGACGGTAACAACCCTCTCCGCAGCTTTAAAAATCACTTACACATTGCTATAAAACAGTACCTAACACTCTCTCTCTCTCTCTCTATATCTATCTATCTATCTATCTATCTATCTATCTATATCTATATCTATCTATCTATCTATCTATCTATCTATCTATCTATCTATCTATCTATCTCTCACACATATATATATATATATATATATATATATATATATATATATATATATATATATATATATATATATATATATATATATATATACACTGCAGTCCAGAAGTTTAGACTTTGCTTTCAATGTTTTTTTCTTTATTTCTTTATTTTTCATTACTATTTACATTGTAGATTCTCACTAAAGGCATCAAAACTGAATGAACTGTGTAAGGGCTATTTGACCAAGAAGGAGAGTGATGGAGTGCTGGCCTCCACAGTCACCTGACCAAATCCAATCGAGATGGTTTGGGATGAGATGGACGGCCGCGAGTGAAGGCAAAAGGGCCAACAAGTGCTCAGCATCTCTGGGAACTCCTTCAAGACTGTTGGAAAACCATTTCAGGTAACTACTTCATGAAGCTCATCGAGAGAACGCCAAGAGTGTGCAAAGCAGTGACCAAAGCAAAGGGTGGCTATTTTCAAGAATCTAAGATATAAAACATATTTTGGGTTATTTCACACTTTTTGTTTACCACATAATTCCATATGTGTTCATTCATAGTGCCTTCAGTGAGAATCTACAATGTAAATAGTCATGATAATAAAGAATAAAACATTGAATTGAAAGGTGCGTCCAAACTTTTCACAGGTAATGTATATATAACATGAATTACATTAAAGGATATATCGAATATCCTTTGATGTTGGTGGCCTAGTGGTAGGACACTCGCCTTGGGACCAAGAGGTTGTGGGTTTGAATCCGCGTTACCAACACTGGGTCCCTGAGCAACACCCTTAAGTTGCTCTCAGGGGAACTGTTGCTGAAATTAGGAAATGTAAGTCGCTCTGGATAAGAGCGTCTGCTAAATGCTGTAAATGTAAATATGGGCTTCGGATTTATATACTCAAATATATATTATGATAAAGAATTGTGTAGTATTCCGTTTCGTGCCACTGGAGGGCAGTGTTGTTCCCTCATCCAGACCCGCGGCCCTTAACAACATGATACTGAATGTGTACAGTACAGCACTAAAAACACACTCCTCTTTAGAGGTTAATACACACACACACACACACACACAGGGGGCAGATTCATCTGGAGTTTCTGCACCTTGAGGGTTCTTAAGGAAATTTCTCCCCTCCTCCCAGCCTCCCGAAATTTCAGTCTGAAGATGTACCAAGGTCTGGATGAAGCAACAAAAACAAAGTCTTCTCCCTAAACTACCCCCAAATCCTGCGTCCTTTAAGCCGGAGCGCGGTGCCACGGTGCTAATCTTGCAAATTGAATCGGACTCTTGTTGTTATTTTATTATTTTTTTTACAGGACACGAGAGTTAAGTAGTGCACTTCTGCCGGCGACATAAAAACCTCAATAGAGCGAACAGGTTACAGTTCAATGTCTAATACATTAGCGCTGGTTGGCGGAGAGCCGACAGCGGCGCGTATGAATGGAGGCTGGCCGTAAACTCGAGGGCTCTCCTGCGGCGAAACAAAGCACCAGGACAGCGCTGAAAGACGACGCCGTGCTGCTGGAACTCTCCACACCACCAAGTACTGCTGCCACGCCATAATTATAACAACGAAACAACAATCTGTCACCTTATAACGTGAAAACATTATAATGCCATAACTAGGGATGCACGATACCAATGCCGATATCCGATGTTTTTCATGCTTATATCTGCAGATGACAATAAATTATTACCACTGTATTAGAATGATAGAGAAATGCAAAAAAAAATTTCGCCTCTTTTCAAGTTTTTAATCAGATTTCCCCAAAACACGTTTAATTGGCTGATACAAAGACAGTTAATTATGTTAATTAGTTAAAAATGATCATGTTAGAATGTGATATGTTGAAATTATGTGAAACTATCACCTTGTAATGTCATTAGCTTTGGTAGGCTCTAGCATGCACATGTGAGTGGGGAAACGGCGAACATTGTTTAGGTGCAGAACCCCATTTCTTGACTAAAAATGTATATACTGTAATAACCCTCGCAAACAGCCTGAAATCAGTCCGGGTGGTCTAGCTAATCACAATAGAGCCAACCAAGTCCAAGCCAAGTGCACAGTCCCATAAGACTGGAACCAGTGCTAAGGGCCTCTTTGCTGGCCTTCATATTCTCTAGTGCTGCTGTTCGGCGCGTTTGTAAAGATTTTGTGTTGCTTTCTTTGAGACAAAACCCCTTCGTTGGCGTCTCCAAGGTCACTGCAGCAGCAGCACTTGTGGTTTCATAGCATGATCTCAAAACAATCAGTCTCTCCATCTTCACTTTCTACATTACCGTTGCGGACTGAGACAGGTTTTTTTAGGGCTAGGCAATTAATTGAGAAATTAATCAAAATTTACAGCCTAAATTATTGCAGCTTTAATAGTTGAGCATTTTTACAGTACAAACCATGTCACTGAACCATGAAGGCAAAAAATACCCCAAAACAAAATAAACATTCATTAACTGTAATCAAGGTAAAATGTTCAGTTAATCCTGAGTTAATATTGATTTGAAGTCAGCTCTACGTTTTAGGATGTTTTGGTGCTAAACACTGAACCACCAAAAATCTGCAAAAATTACCATTACGACCTCTGTCGGCTCAGGGACAAGAAGTTGACCCAACGAGGCGCTCAAACAAATTTAAGTGCCAATATTTTGTATTTTAACGGGCACCAGCCGTTTTAAAAGTGGGAGCTCTCTGCACTTACTGTGTTAAGAGTGTGATGTAAAGTTCTTACCTTTACCTTACCTACTGTTTAAAAGTCAATATCACAAACTTCTTGCCCCTAAACACTGCTGTAACACATTTTTGGTCTTTCTCTGCTTTACATCTGCCTGTCCTACTGCGAGCTTGTCCTCTTTTGGTGACGTGTAAATGGTGTTGTTCAAGGGTGACAGAGAAGACAGTTTGTATTTTTGTATTTACACTCCAAAGAAACAATTTGATCAATAAGTCATGTTATAATAAGTCAAGTTCATCTTTCTTTAAGCAATATGCAGTTTACAGTGTTACAGCTTATAAACCACTTCACAGAAATGAAAACCAAATTCTGGATGAACTTAAACCTGTAAGTTGAAATTATGTTTAAGGATGAATGTGTTTTTGCAGTTCTACTGTTTGACTTCTGCAATCGAGTTGTGGCTTTTGCATTTGTGTTACAGCGTTTGCACTCGCGTTAGGTCTTTCCTTTGCTTTGTCACTTTTCCACTTGCGTTGTGGCCTTTCATTTGCTTTGCCAATTTTGCACTCGGGTTCCGGCTTTTGCACTCGCGTTGTGGCCTTTCATTCGTTTTGTCACTTTTGCACTTGCATTGTGGCATTCGCACTCATGATGCAGCTTTTGCACTCGCATTGTGGCCTTTCATTTCCTTTGTCAATTTTGCACTCCAGTTGTGGCCTTTCATTCGTTTTTCACTTTTGCACTCGCGTTGTGGCCTTTCATTCCCGATGTCACTTTAGCACTCGTGTTGTGGCTTTTGCACTTGTGCTGTAACCTCTGCATTCATGTTGTGCCTTTTGCATTCACTTTGTGCTTATAGCATTCTCATTGTGACATTTCCACTGTGACTTTTGATCTTTGGTATTTGTGCCGTGGCTTTTGAATTCACGCTAAACCGAAATGACAAAAAACAATGAGAAAGAGCTCTTTGAAATACATATATGCTTTATTGGAGGACAGTTGTTTTTTGGGTACTTGGCATTGATTTGTAATACAGTTGCCTACTTTTTTGTGTGTGAGTGTGTGCAAATGGTGATAGTCAGAAGTGAGAGGAGAGGAGTCTGTGAGAGGAAACTGATGGCGCAGCGGCTTCTCATCATGCTTTGAAAAAAGCGGAGCGACTAAAAGTAACTTGCGATTTCCAAGGCGAAGTTTCACGAAGCCGGGAGGGTTTTTCTTGCTTTATTTTTTGTTGCAAAATCATCTTCACAATATTCAGTTGAATTTGGCTCTTTAACGGACAGACGGTGAGGCACTCTCAAAATTCCCAAAAGAACCAATTTTGGAAAACCTCAATACACAGTACAGTAATCAAAATAAACATTAATTAAAGATGCTCTTTATTTAGAAGTCCACAGGCGTAACGTAGCGCTAGCACGAGTAATAACGAGGCTATATGTGGCCTTAGCGACGAGGAGGAGGAGGATAGCATAGCTGCTCGTTAACAAGTGTGATGTGAGCATGTTACCGTCAAATTAACTCCCGATCAAAGATCCGTGATGCCGTACAGACGAGAGTGGTGGCTGAAAAAAGTGTGTGCATCAAGTGTGTGTTTCGGCATGTTTGAAGTTTATGACCTCACTTTCTGTTTCCTACAACAGTGTATTTTTAAAAGACTGGAGCCAGGAAGAAAAGTCAACAAAATTTCAGAACAACTTTTGATATTTTATGAAATTGTTAAGTCAAAGATTAAATTTTTTGGAAATTAAATTTCAAACATTAAAGTTGCAGATTTACAAGAAAATAACTCGGATATTCTTAGATATTGTGAGGTCATAATTTGTGGAAATAAGTCCAAATTTCTGCGATTAAAGTCACAAATTTTGCGAAGAAAAAAACTCCTTGCAAAGTCAAAAACTGTCAGAATATCTGTGTTTTACTTTGTAAATGTACAACTTGAATTTTGGAATTCTGACATGTTTCGTAGAACGTTAAACTTGTTCCTCAGCTCCAGCTGTAGTTTTATAAATGCATATTTTATTCTCTTTATTAATGCACCCTCTTTTAATTCAAATGAAATCTGAAAGCGAAACCACGTTTGATCGGAAGTGGAGGGGGAAAACAGGCAGGAAAATTTAGAAGTTTTCCATTGCTCGTTTTAATCATGCAGTCGTGCTGAGGTCAGTGCAAGGCGATAACGGAATATCCGACCTCGAGATCTTGAGTCTTGTTCTGCAAAAAAATGAAATAAAACCCGCTCCAGTGTTCGTTATGTTAACACGATTTCGATAGTAAAGTGGTAGCTAAAAAGACAGCCTTACGTTGAGCACATTTGTTATGTTTTATTTGTTTAATTTGTATAATGGCACCCAGCTTGACCACGGGTTTTCTCAAATCGTATTTTACCATGCTAAAATTTACAGGCAATAATATGAGATTGTTAAACTGTCCCTAAAATGCAGCGACCGAGATGAGGGGTTTTTCAAGTAAAATTTTGCAAACACACACACACACCCGCACACAGACGCCAGCATCAAGCAGCTGGATTAAAGTCTAAATTGTAAATATTAAATACAGAAGATGGAGCTCTAGATTTGCAGTTTCAAAAATGTGCTGTTATTAAGCGAGGTTTTGCCATTTGGGTTTTTAGGAACGAAAAAAAGTCCAAATGCCAGAAATTAAAGCTATGATATTCTAAACCTGAAAAGTCAGGAATTTACAAAAAAAGTCCAAATTTCTCAGATTGAAGTTGGAAATGTATGGGAACAAAATTCTAAATATGCATTAACATTCTCTGTTTGATATTTGCGATAAAAAAATCCCAATTTTCAAGATTAAGGTTGCAAATTCACAGGAAAAAACTCTATTTTTTTCCAATACTGGTCACAAGTTAAAGGAAAGTTAAAGTCACAAGGAAAAACTCCAATTTTTTTTAGATTTAAGTTGCAGATTTACAGGAAAAACCTTAAATATTCTCTGAAATTCTCTGTCGAGAAAGCATTTATGGGAAAAAAACAATATTCTCTGACAATGGGAAAATGAATTTGCGAGAATAAGGTACAATTTTTCAGATTTAAGTTATGCTAATAATGAATAAAGTGTAATTACTGGCTGGTGAAAAGGCAATATCAAGTTGCACCAAAACTTCTTTGTGCACTGGGAATAGCATGCGTGTCTTTCCATTATAGTGCACTACATAGTAACTAGGGGCGATATGAATGAGCAAAATGAACCAATCATAATAAGAAATGAATGCGACAGATGTGTTTGTTGTGGTTTAAGTTGTGTGATGTAAAGCCTGTGAAGACATTATTAAGGTCTGAAGGGTTTCAAGTCTTATGTTGTTGCCGGTGGTCTGTAGACACACACACACACTCATGTGCTAATCGGTGTTGCAGTGTGTGTGCATATGTGTGTGCATGCTTTTGTGTGCAAATATGTGTGTGCACACGTGTGTACAGATGTCCATCTGTGTGTGTGCACATGTATAGATGTGCATATGTGTGTTGATCTTTATGCGTATGTGCATGTGTATATATGTGCATATGTGTGTGTGTGCATATACTGTATATGTGTGTGCACTGCATGTGTGTGTGCATGTGTATAGATGTGCAAATATGTGTGTAGTGCGTATGTGTGTGAGTGCATGTGTATAGATGTGCATATGTGTGTGTAGTGAGTGCATGTGTATAGATATGCATATGTGTGTATGTGTAGTGTGTATAGATGTGCATATCCGGGTGTGTGTATGTGTGTGTAGTGCGTATGTGTGTGCATGTGTATAGATGTGCATATGTGTGTGTAGTGCATATGTGTGTGCATGTGTATAGATATGCATATGTGTGTATGCGTAGTGTGTATAGATGTGCATATCTGTGTGTGTGTATGTGTGTGTGTGTAGATGTGCTTGTGTCTGTAGTGCATATGTATGTATAGATGTGCATATGTGTGTGTGTAGTGTGTAGTGTGTATGTGCGTGTGAATGTGTACAGATGTGCATATGTGTGTGTGCATGTGCATGCGTATGTGCATATATGTGTGTAAGATGCAAAGGCTGGTGAGAGTGAAAGACTGCAAGCACACGTTATGCACACACACACACACACACACACACACATACACACACTGCTCGGAAAGCTTCTAAAAGTAACAGCACTTAAAGTAACTCTAAAAAATCTGTACAAAGTTGTTTAAATACTATATTTACAGAAATAAAACACTCGCATCTCCTAAATAAAAAAAGAAAACAAAATTCCAAAAATAACAAAAGACTTCTCAATCAGCGTCCTCTTCGTGATGAGGCCGAAGAAGAAAGGCAACGAGCGTTTTGCGATGGCTATCCTTAAATTTCTTACCTAGTTTTAGCAGCTTCTCCTTCCCTCTGCCGCCCCCTACTGGCCTTCTACTGCAATTCACATTCTAGGATTCCAGATCTCGCGGGTTGAGCACGACGGCGGTTACGCTGCGAGATTACCAGCTAAAGAATGATAGCGTTTGAGCCTCGCTCACACTACACGATTTTTTAAATAGTTGGACTGTTTGCACCAAGTGACCTCAAGCCTCACAAACCAGGCGGTCGCGTTGCATTAACTTGGCGGAGAGCCTCACATGAAAATGGAAGCTCCAAAACGAACATTTGCATAACGATCTGTTAGGAAAAACCATGCAAAAAGTAGAGGCAAGGCCCCGCCACTTTCTTCCGATTAGCGTTCTCATTGGCCGCAGCCCGCCGTTTGGCTAGATGTCCGATCAGAGGATTGGCACTGGCGATTCGAAAATCGCGTATAGCATAACAAGGCTTCGGCGCCGACCAAAAATGGGTTTAGTGTGCACAGTGTTGCATGGTGAGTAACACTAAATATGCCTGATTGAGACAGGATTGCTAACGTTGAAAAGCTAGCGCACCAACTTCAGGCCAAACAAACCGACGTAACAACAGAAAAACAACAGTGATAACAACAGTGAAACACTGAGGCAGAAAATCAAGGGAAATGCCCAAAAAGCCGTCTCGTTTCTATAACAACGCGGCGACGGTGCAGTCCTGTGACTGCGGCTCGAATCGTCCCCTAACGCCCCAAAAGATTTAGTTGCTAGCTAGAGTTAGCTAGCATGAAATTCCTTTAGCTTTTGGGCGGAGACTCACTTTAAATACGGTGGATCCGAAACGCTAACGAGGTTGATGAAAGTCGATGGCCGGTTCAGGTTATCTGATTTGCATGTTGCTAAGCGTTCCTTGCTAGCTTATTATTGTTATTATTAGCAATGCTACTTTTTGTTTTCGCCTGAAGTGTTTTTGAGCTTTGCTTTTGGCTGCACTATAAATAAACTAGCAAAAGAAAATGAGATGGTTTCAAGGGTGTAAGTCGTGGCTAATGATAACAGCTAACGCTAATGACTGACAGTTGGAATGGAAATCTGCACTTGTTTATTACTGCTGAGTTTGTGTGACGGAGTTTCGAACCCCAAATGACCAGCTCTCGTTCCTGGAGATCTACAATCCTGGTTCACTTCCAAACTGCCTTATGCTGGGTTTGCGTCACGGTTGTCCGTGCTAGAGCAAACTCCAATAAAATCAAATCAAATCACCATCCTAGCCTGCAAAATCATCAACCTTCTTGTTGGAAAATTTTCTTGATGAAATAACTTTGCTTATTCCACATTTTATCAACATATATTCTAAATAATTTTCTGAAGACCTCACTTTGACATACCACAAGAATTTTATGGACAATTCAACATCCGGGCTCCAAAGCTAATTAATTGAGATTTATTTCATTTTAAATAAGCTATTATCTGCCAACGTAGCAAAACAAATTAGGGATCAACCGATTATTGGCCCGGCTGATATTTTGAAAAATCTGTGCTGATATTTTTGATTTTTTATGGGTTTAATTGATTATTTGGACACCAATTTTCATTTTTACAGCAGACACAAGTGGTAAAAATCTGTAATCGGTATCATTATCGACAATGAAAAAACAGAGGTCAAACCTTACTGTAAATACAGCAATGTAATTGAGGAAACATGCCAATTCTCATCTCAATTCCCAAAATTCAGGACTTCATCCAAAACTGCATGAGGGCCTGGATTTTTTTATTTGTCACCGATTTTTTATTTGTCTGGCTCTAATATTAATAAATTTTTAGTTTTTTCTAAAAATAAGCTATTATCTGCCAAAGTAGCAACACAATTTAAGGCTCCACCGATTATCGGCTCCACCAAATATCAGCACCGATATTTCACATTTTGTAATTGCTCTTGGTATCGGACATGAAAAAAACGTATCGGTCAAGCCTTACTGCAAATATCTAGCAAAGTATCTGGAGAAACTTGTCAAATTGTGGCATATCAATTCCCTAAATCCAGGATCTTGTAGCTAACATACGGATGATTTTGCAACGCAACACCAAATTTGGATCCTAGATCTCCAGGCCCAAGAGCGTTGATACCTAACAACCTTCCTCCTACACCTTTAACTCTTTCTGTAGCTTGCTCACTGGCTGAGGAAGTCGATGCTGGCCTTGACAGTGCGTGACGTGGCCACGTCGACGGCCATGGCGCGGATCTCAGTGTCGCCAAACTGCATGAGGGTCTGGATCTCGCGGCGTGCCGCCGTGCTCTCAGTGCCGGTGACATCAAGCCGCAGGGTGCCGCACTTGCGCACGCCTGGGTCCGAGATAAAACCCACCGCCTCCTTCTCAGAGCAGTATACGTGGATGACGATGAGCTGCTGCGAGGGCCGGGCCGGTGTGTAGCTGCGCTTCACCGTCTCGCCCAGCGCCACTGACTGGTCGGCGGCAATGAAGGTGTCGAAGACGTCGGTGCACCAGCGCGTGCCGTCCTTCAGCAGCATCTTCTCCGGAGGGTGTTTGCCATCTACAAAGCGGTTGAGCACACCCACGCCATAGGTGAGCGGTGAGCGCCGCACCCTGATGACCCCGGGGTCCAGACCGAACAGAACCGCCCCCTTCAGGATGGTCAGGCCCACGTCATGCGGGATGATGATGCGACTCCGCCCCTGCAGCATGTCCTGCACCGCCTTCTGCAGCAGCGGCGACTCTGCGAAACCTCCCACCAGGAACAGGAACTTGATGTCCGTCACCTCCGGCCTGTCAAACAGGTCGCCTGAGCGGAAAAATAATAAGTTATTACTTCTCAATCTTCTCAAATTTAAGGGGAAAGAGGAATTCGGTTGTGCTGTCCACAAGAACAGTAACAGCGCACTCCAGCGCACAATACGAATATGAGCAAAATATGACCACAAGCAGCAATGAGCGGGTCCAAACACTGTAGCTGCTGGAAAATCTGGTCAAGAGCTGTGTGCTTGGACCCCTAATAATCGCTGCTTATTACACAGCAATCAAAAGGTTGTACTTTCTTTTCATAAATAAAATGGAAATATTGTTTCTATTCACTACGTAACTGAAATGCTTTGCTTTGACATCCTACAGTCTGGTTGCAACTCCAGTTCTAGCCAGCAGGGGGCAAGCGGTAGCAGCCTGGGTCAAATGTAAGTGTAAAAATGTAAAAAAAAAAAGTGCAAATACATACCCTAAAATTATAGTGCTGTCTGTGTTTTCTGTTTTAAAAACATTTGTAAGCTACTTGCCCTGAAATGTGTCAGCGACTGGCGGTAAGATGAATTTTTGCAAGTGTAGGTCAGACTGCTGGCTATAAATACCCCGACCCAGTTCACTCCTGTCATTAGGATACAGGTCGCTACTGCGAACCATTAACAACACGCTGGTTACACACGGAGGAGAAGGTGGGGATTAAAGGTAGAGTGTGTGGCTGGGCGGGTCGACGGGGGGACGGAGAAACGTACTGAGGTGCTGGATGATGTGGTCAATGGTGGGCTTGAAGAGAGCGTTCATGGCGTCTGGACTCATCCTCAACATGCCCTGAGAAGACCACTTCACAAAGTCCACACTGAAGACAGAAAGAGAGAGAAATAAAGGGGGAAGGACAGAAAGAAAAGAAAGAGCGAGCGAGAGAGAGAGAGAGAGATCAGTTGTGATTTAAAAACTCCAGTGCACTGCAGGAATCTGGCTGACTGTCCAGGCTGTGATGAAAACCAGCAGCTGTAATTAGCTGAGCGGAGCAAGCAGTCAGCGTCAAGCGGCTGACCGCTCCTTTAATAACCCTGCACTCTGCAGACGGCCTGATTAACAGCACACCACTAACGAGCTAAATACACTGGTGTTTTACACTCACACACTCGGATATCTCTCAGTCCAGTCAGCAGGGGTAGTAGTAAGTACTAGACGTGGAATTATTTATAATCAATTGGTACATGTAAATTTGAATTGACTTTAAAAGATATTCACAGAGTGGTGACTTCAGATGAAGAGAAGCGGCTGCATTATTTTCATTCCATAACAGATAACCATAAAAATGCTAAATATCAGCACCTCAGTGAACTGGAACTAATGTTTTTGTACTATCTTCCCAAAAGCTCCTGCAATAGGTTCCAGATCTAGTTATTGAGCACCAACTGTGCTACTTGATAACTAGAACTGGAGCCTTTAGTGGACACTTTTTGGAAATGCTTCCCGTACAGGTTCCAGTTCTAGTTATGAAGTACCCGTGGGTCTGATACATTCCTCAGCAGGTACTTCAGTGTAGGGTACTTGATAACTATAATTGGAATCTGTATGAGAAGCAAAACCAAAAAGCTCCAGTACAGGTTTCAGTTCTAGTTATCAAGTACCCGTGGGTCTGATACATTCCTCAGCAGGTACTTAATAACTAGAACTGAAACCTGAACTGGACCTTTTTGATTTTGCCTCTCAAACAGATTCCAATTAAAGTTATCAAGTACCCTACACTGGACCTTTTTGAAAATGTTTCCCATACATGTTCCAGTTCTTGTTATCAAGTACCCTTGGGTCTGATAAGTTCTTCAGCTTGTACTTGATCACTAGAACTGGAACCTGTACTGGACCCTTTAGGAAATGCTTCCCATAGTTCTAGTTTATGTATCAAGTACCGGCTGAGGAACTTATAAGCCCCAAGGGTACCCAGTTTTTCTGTCTGTACTTTTGGAGGGAAAAAAAGGATCAAGTTAAGATCTGAATGAATATTTGCGGAGTGTTAAGTTTTAGTGTGGTGGGACGCCTTACTTGCTCTTGCGCAGGGCGTGCTCCACGCTGTGTCCGCGGAACTTCTTGTAGTAGTCGATGAAGGAGAAGGGCAGGTTGATGTTGAGGGGGTTGGTGCGGTCAGGGGCAGCTGCCCGTTTGCGCGACTCAAAGGCGATCATCAGGTCCACCCACGCCGCCGGACGCTTGATCTTAAACTGATCAATGAAGTCCTGGCCGAAGATCTTGCACAACAGCTTCTCAAACTCATAGTCGATGCCGATAGAACCGTAGGGGCCGCCTGGAAAAAAGACAGAGAAAGAAATTACTGTGGTGCCTCAGCACTCGGGACAACTTGGAAAGTTCTGATCTGTGACCAATATTTTGAATTCCGAGTGGTGTATTTAGTTGCGAGTACCAAACAACAATTCTCTCAACAATATTGGTTAAGTACTGAAACACAATTTTCTCAAAATAGTACTTGGATGAACCGAGGCGTGAGAAGTCGTTGTTCTGGACTGAATGTACCTATATAGGAATTACAGTGCGGTTTCGGATGCCTTTTACACTGATCTAACATCAATGTCAGTCAGAAACTCAGAAACAACTCAGAACTTGTCGCTGAACAAGAAGACAGATCTGAATTAAACACGATTTTACACTGTGTAATTAACAGCTGCACCTGCTGATAAACACAATGCAGAAACAGCCAAAGTCCAAGGCTCTGACACCGTGATTTTACAGGTTCGTTTAATTTATTTGATCATGAAAATCGCAGTGGCTCCTTGTTTAAATTTCATTTACATTATATCTTATGGAGAAAAAAGTGCTCTGCACTTGAACTGATCGGCACTTGACCTTCCGGTCGTGGTCAAGTGCTGAGGCATCACTGTTATTAATGAGGTACCAACGTAATTAAATAACTTTTTTACATGCTGTAGAGCATCTGAGTCTCACCTGAGGCTTTGTAGAGCTCCTTCAGGTGACCCTCGGGCATGCGGATCTGGTGCACCGTCAGATCCACTGTCCCTCCTCCACAATCCACCACCACGTAACGGTCACCTGAAGAAGAAAACACAAGAGTTTAAAGGAAGTTCTCACACTGAACATTCGAGAACTTTCCAGAACCAAGGGTACTTTGGGGGCTAGTTCTTGTTTCTTCTCAGACTGGAAGAAAAAACTTGAGCGACAA
Organism: Distichodus sexfasciatus; assembly: GCA_032718565.1. Taxonomy (NCBI): domain Eukaryota; kingdom Metazoa; phylum Chordata; class Actinopteri; order Characiformes; family Distichodontidae; genus Distichodus; species Distichodus sexfasciatus. Next base: position 383,282 of record JAVGVS010000064.1, on the reverse strand, counting down.
ACAAAATGATGTAAATTGGTGTCTTGACCGTACCCATCCTTAGTGTTGTGTGACAGGATATTTGGATAACCAATCAGCAGTTTTGCTTAAAAAACACCCAAAAGTACCCTTGGGTCTAGTAAGTACCTGAAGCTGTACTTCCTATGAGGGAACAACTCAGGTACTTATCAGACCCAAGGGTACTTGATAACCAGAGATGGAACCTGTACTGTAAAATTTTCAAAATAGTTTCCATTCCATCTCACAAGTACTAAATGAGGTACTTAACAGACCCATGGGTACTTGATGACTAGAGTTATCATACGGGTTTCATTTCTGGCTAAAGTACCAGCTGACGTACTTATCGGACCCAAGGGTACTTGGTGATAACTAAGTTGGAACCTGTACTGTAACATTTTGGAAATGGTTCCCACATTGGTTCCAGTTGTAGCTATAAACAACCAGCTGAGGTTGAGGTTTGATGCCTATGTCTGGAACCTGTTGCAGTTGAAGCCACGTTTCAGTTCCAATGTGAAAGTTACCCCAAAATGTGAACAGTCATTGTGTAGAACAGCGTTTCTCAATCCCAGTCCTCACGGACCACCACTCTGCACAGATTCAACTTTCCCGACCCACAGCACAGCTGATGCTACTGATAAGCTAATTAGCAACGTAGGGCCAGCGTGCGACAGCGCAGGAAATACCAAATATGTGTAGAGTGGTGGGCCGCGAAGAATGGGATTGAGAAACGCTCGTCTAGAACATTAAATCTCCACTACTAATGGCAATATTGGCTTGCTAACGCAAATGTCCGCTAGCGACATTTGTTGCTAAAACAACATGGCTATGTTAGCTAGCAGGGATTAGCTTTAGTTAGTAAAAATGAGCAAAACATATTGAGTGAATTAGCCGTTTTCGGTGTTTCGAGCAGGCCGGGATTCGTGCTATGAAAGCAGCATTAGCAAAATAAAGACAGGAACAGGGCAAGAACTGAAAGGAAGGAAGGAAGGAAGGAAAGGAAGAAAAGAGAGAGAGAGGGAAAAAAAAGGGAGGAGCGGACTCTACCTTCGTTGAGTTCGGACCAGAGCTCTCCTATGACGTTTTCCACAAGAAAGGTGCGACTCTGGCGGTTTCGACGCACAAGCTCCTTAGCTGCTCGTTGACAAAGAGAGAAGGAGTGTGTGTGAAAAGCCGGAAGAAAAAAGTGCTGGTGAATTTGTGTGTGAATGTGTGTGTGTGAAAGAGCCCTGCTGGAAAAAAGAAAAGTAAATGTAAAGTCGGTCCTTTGCTGATGTTGATGCTGGGATTTAAAACACACCTTAAAGTGGACGTTTGAGGATAAAATTGAAATCCAGTTTACGATGTGTTTGTTTCCTCCAGCAGGGACATTAGTACAGGCCAAGCAGGAGAACGACAGATCAACAGAATGAAAGAAAAACGAGTGCATTCATCTTCTCTACAGCGAGGAGGTGAGGTTTTGAAGTCTGAAGCCAGAGCATCTGCAGCAACACCATAATATACACTATATGTCCATGAGTATGTCCAACACACATATACAAACACACACACAGTATATACTATAAAATATACACACAAACTATTTTATATATTTTATTTTATATATGTTTATAAAAATGTTTTATTAAAAAGATGTTACAAATCCATTTAATAATTGGTCAAAACTCATAACGTAACGGTAGGGTGTTCGCCCCGTGATCGGAAGGTCGCAGGTTCAAATCCAGGGCCGGTAAAGTTACCACTGAGGTACCCATGAGCAAGATACCGTCCCCAAGCACTGCTCCCCGGGCGCTTGTTAGCTGCCCACTGCTTCTTCACGGATGGGTCACATTTGGTTGTGGTGCACTGTGTGCTGTGCTGTGGTGTGTTCACAATGACAAACTTACTTTCACTACACCGATATATCAGTTCAATGATTATCAAACCCAAAGCATTAATCCAAAATCTGTATATTATATATCCACTTCATCCTTTTCTACCTTTTCTGTGTGTGTGGCATCCCTTCCCCTCCCTCCATCCCTCTCCCTCCCTCCTGCAGTAGAGGAGTGTAATGTGCATGTCTCAGAATGATGAGTTCATCCTCTTCTGTCCTGGGTGACGCAGCATTTTTTTTTGCTGCTCCTCTAATCCCCCCCGAGTCAGCTCTGCGATGTCAAACCAGCACCACTAACACAACGCCAAGTACGGCAAAAAGGGGGAAAAAAACAGATAAAAAGGAGCAAAAGGACAGAGAGTAGGAAAGAACAGAGTGTAACAAGTGAAAAAACAGAGCCTCCGAGAAAGAGGGAGTGTGCTTGAAGGGAAGAAAATCAAACAATCTTTTTGTCTCGTACTGGACTGTCCCCAAAAAATTAAATATGACAAAATACAGGAGCTTTGTGGCTTTGCCCATTAACTGGTACATTCTCATACTTCTCTCGGCCTTGCAGGCTGTGTGCTTGTCTACCGTTCTAGCTCTCGAGGCGACTCTTTTCCCAGCGTGGGTAAAGTGGATACAAAGCGGGCGCAGGCCACCTACCCTGGCTCATGCCGGCGCCCACGTTCTCTGTGGGACTGTAGCCGTTGATGGAGGTTTTGGCGCCGAGGTCCACCATCTGGTGAAGGCGGAGCTTGCGGCAGTAGATGGAGGCGGCCTCAGGTTCGAGGGCGATGATCAGCTGCTCCGGGTTCTCCCGACTTGCCAACCCCGCCTACCCGGGCACAGCGGGGGAGGACATAACGTTATTTTGCTGTTTTGCTGCCCTTTTAAATGTCTTGAGGCTCAAATCGAAAGCAACTGGACTTAGATATCTTCAAAACGTTTCACCTCGAAATTCAGATGAGAAGTGAAACATATTCAAGGATTTTGAAACAAACTCGCCTTTTAATCGAGCTCTCAAACTGTACTTCTTATCAAAATTCTTGAAGATGTTTGGCCTCTCATCTTCCAACATTAATATGTTAACATACAGTATATACATTCATAATATATACATCGTATATATACACAATATACAAACACACAATAACATGCTGCATTTTAGAATATTTTGCAGGGTGGGAACAGTGTGTGTGTGTGTGTGTTACTGCCTGTGAGAGTGTGTCTCTAAAGGATGAGATCACTATCTGTTCTCCCTTTTCCCCAGTGTCCATTAGAAAGCAATACGTCACTTCTCTCTCTTCTCTCTTACTTTCACTCGTTTTCCTTCTCATTTGAGAGCTCTCTCTCTTTCTGTTTCTTTTACACTCTCTCTCTCTCTCTTTTACTCTTCTCTGACTCTTTCTTTCTCCTTTGCTTCTGTCTGTCTTCTGCTTTCTGTCCGCCTCTCTCTCTCTTTATCTCCTTCTCTGACACTTTCTTTTTTTCTCTCTCTCTTTCTGTCTTTTTCATTCCATTAATCACTCACAAATAATCACTCACTTTTCTTCTTTCATTCTGTCCCTGTCTCTCTCTCTCTCTCTGTCTGTCTGTCTCTATCTCTTTCTATCTGTCTCTTTTGTTCTTTTGCTATCTCCCTTTTACACTCTCTCTCTTTTACACACTCTGCCTGTCTCCCTCTTTCTCTCATTCTCTTTTTTGATCTCACTCTTTCTATCTATCTATCTGTCTATCTATCTGTCTATCTGCCTGTCTGTCTATCTATCTATCTATCTATCTATCTATCTATCTATCTATCTATCTATCTATCTATCTATCTATCGTTGTACTTCTCTTTTGCTCTCTTTCTGTCTGTCTTTCTTTCTCTCTGGCTCTGCCTCTTTTCCCCCCTCTCTCTCTTTCTCTCTCTCCATTTTTCCATCTCTGTCCTTCTCTGACTAAACCAACACAGCACTTGCAGTACCGAGCTCAGACGCTAGGGGGGGACGAACACTCCTGCAGAATGGGGCAAGAGAGTCTGACTGCAGACCTCCTCTGTGGGTAAATCTCCTCTGTCAGTACGTCTCCTCTTAGGAAAAGGAAATGACGTCATACATATAACTACGGTTATGGTTAGGGTTAGGTACGGTTCTTCGTCCTTGTGCGTCATTTCCTTTCCCTCAGAGGAGATGTACTGACAGAGGAGCTTACCCACAGAGGCGGTCTGCAGCCAGACCCTTCTTAAATGGGGACAGACCCACCTTTTTGGGGACTAAAACATAAAATAAATTGTAGATGGTTTTGCATTAAAAGTAGTGTTAGAAAAGTAAAAGAGCAGAAAAGTTGATCATGTAGAAAAGTAAAAGAGCAGAAAAGTTGATCATGTAGAAAAGTAAAAGAGCAGAAAAGTTGATCATGCTGATCATACCTTATATGCTGCCTCCCTCATAAACTGTTTGGCTGGCATTTTCCATATGGCGGGGACAGTGATGACCCATCTGACGTCTGCGTTGTCAAACTCCCCCCCTGCCTGGTCGCTCAGCTCCTGCGGCCAATCAGAGAACAGCGTGAAGGACGGCAAAAACACAGGGCGTTATAGAATAAGCACCGTAACAAGATCTCATTCCAATGTGCCAAACAAACGAGTACTTTGAGAGCCTGCTCCTTGAAGAAGGCCAGCGCATAGGCGAAAATGTCCAGGGCCTTCACTTTCTTCCCGTTAGCCGCGTGAAGGTCTGTGTCGATGGACAGATTCTGCAACAAATAAAGAATTTCATGTATATATTTGTCCCCTAAAATATATGAAGCCGAAAGCCGAAATTGACAGAGAGAAAGTGTGAGTGTTTAGTATACTTACAGCGGTGGTGTGCAGCTTCATTTTAAACTTCTCCAGGTAAAGCCACTGCTTGGACTCGGTGGGGTCGAGGTCGTGGTAAAAGTCTCGTGCCGCATAGCCAAAACTGTGGAATTTCCTGTCCGGCGTCAGCAGGATGGTGGTAGGGGTCTTCTGATTGGACACACCCGGGTCCCCGCCCTCCCAGCGCCTAGCATCAGAGACACAATGTTGCATGTGTCAAACTCTCCCTAAATTATCTCCCTAAATACAAGGACCAGCTTGTTTCGTTGAGTAATTTACCCAAACTACACCAATTTCCATTTTTACAACAGACAGTTCGAAAAAATTGTTAATAAACATAACAGTAATAATCATATCGGTATCAGTATCAAAAACCAATGTATGGGTGGACTCTACTTTATTTAAGTCAGAGTGGAGACTCTTACTGCAAACATAAACAAGAACAAAAGCAAGCTTCCAAAAATACACATCTCCCCGTCCCAGCTCCTGTCTCGCCTAATCTATTTACTTCTTTTTACTCAGCTGCTCTTTCTCTTTCCTGTTTATCTTGTCGTTTACTCGTGTAGGACGGGATCCAAGGGTCAAAGGTCAGGTAAAGATATGGGGTCGGGACAAGGCTGAGGAGAGCAGCTGATTTGCTGGATACACACTAACACACACACTCACACTCACTGAGAAAAGGAGAAAGAGAGCAGGAGGGAGAAACAGAGATGGCGGGAGAGAGAGAGACAAAAAGAGAAAGAACAGAGAAGAAATAAGAAGGGAGAGACAGAGGTCTAAAAAGACTAAAAATAAAAGAATGAGAAAGACAGAGAAGAGAGAGAGGGAGAGAAAGGGTATGAAAGAGCAAGGGAGGGAGAGAGAGAGAAGAAGAGAGATAAAAAGAGAAGGATGACAGAGAGACAGATGGAGGGAGAGAGAGAAAGAATAGAGAAGATAGAAGGGAGAAAGAGAGACAGCAAAGACAGCAGGGAGAAAGAGTGAGACAGCGAGGGAGAGAGAAAGAAGAGAAAAAGAGCGAGATGGAGAGAGAGAGCAAACAGCTGTGAAAGAGGTCATGAGCTAAAAATAAAAAATGGAAAGAGAACAGGCAGGGTTAGAGACAGAGAGAGGGAGAGAGAGAGAGAGAAACAGACAGATGGAAGAAGAGAAAGAGAGAAGGAGCGAGAGAAGAGACAGAAAGCAAAAGAACAGGGAAGAGGGAAGAACGGAGAAAGGGAGAGAGGAAATTGCAGTAAAAGAGGTCATATATAAAAGCAATTGACTTTGCTTTTAAATGTGATTTATAAAATAAACCTGCTCAACTTGACCTTCTCTCTCTCTCTGTCTCTCTCTCTCTCTCCGTTCTCACCTCATGGTGTGGATACACTCGGGCTCGTTGGTGAAGGCGTAGGCGTAGCCGCTGGAGGTGGTGCCGAAATCGATGGCCACCACCACGGTGAAGGAGTGAGCTGCAGGTTCATCCTGCTCCGAGTCCTTCTGCAGAAAGAGAGAGAGAGCGAGAGTATTAAATGCGCGATGGACACTGTTTGATGCTTCCACCCTCTGAGACCTCACAATATTAAAACCAGACAATATTTCTTGTCGAAGTGTACAACATTATTTTGGGGCAAAATTCAGAAGGTGCAGCGGAACTCTCACCAGCAATCTCTGACGTCTGCACACGCTTAACTCTGACAACACGCGCTCAACTCCACCTTCACGCGCGCTCCACGTGGAAATCTCTTTTTCTTCCTTTCTTTCCTTTTCTTCTACCTCTCCCTTTCTTCCTCTTCTTCCCTTTTCTCTTTGTCTCTCTTCCTCATTTTTCCTTTCTCGTTTTTATCTCTCTCCACTTTTCTTTTTTCTTCTCTCTCATATTATACTTTCTAGTCAGTTGAATTTCTATATTCACTTTTTTCGCAGTTGACTTCTTATGTCTTTCAGTCAAATTAAATGTCATATTCCATATGTTTCGTCACTCAAGCTTTCTTTAAAATACTGTTAAAATCTTGTCTCGTCTCGTTCTCATGAACCCTATCTCGTGCAGTGTTGGGCACATTACTTTAAAAAAGTAATGAGTTATAGTTACTAGTTGCTTCTTCCAAAAGGTAACTCAGTTAGTAACTGAGTTACAGCATTATAAAAGTAACTAGTTACCAGGGAAAGTAACTTATGCATTACATTTTTTAAAAATGTTCAAATATGTCAAAAATGTGGATCCCCCTCCCCCCTTTGATGGAAATTTAGCTGTATGTTCAATTATTTGTAATAACACTGACTATTAAATACGTGTAATTAATGAAATAGACACTTAAAATAAATAAAAGTCTAAATATAAATAAAATAATACAGAAAATTTTATACAATACAATAATTTTTAACAGAAAACATTGTACACAAATCACCTCTCAATTTAATATATCATTGTAGATTTGGTCATTACTATGTATATAATAGTAGAATGATAAAACACAATAGATGTTTTAGAACTTTTCATATTTATTGCACATCAACAGGCCGCAACTGGCGATCAAATAGGTCTAAATTAAATTATGCTTGTACTCTACCTTAGCCAATCATCATCCCTTATGCGGTTGTCTCGCCCCTCACCAAAGAAAAGAAAAAAGCTTTGCCGCTCCCGTAGCTGAGAGCTTGGTCGGATGAAAACAGCTTAATAACAGTAACGCGCCGCATGTTATTGTCAATAACGGTAACGGCGTTGTAACGATGTAAGCAGTAATTGGGTAGATTACCCGTTACTGAAAAATGACCTTTTTTTCAGTAACGCCGTTATTTTAACGCCGTTATTCCCACCACTGATCTCGTGTATCATCCCGTCTCATAGGCCGAATGTCTCGTCACATACCTAATGACCACACACTGGGGAAAGTGTGAGAGAACTGTAAAAATAATCAAAACATCCGCCATGGGCGAGATCACACAGATTAGCGGTTCTGAATGTTGGTGTCGATGATCTGCTCAGTCCTTGTGCCTGACAGCTTTTCATCAATATGAGGACGGCAGGTGCAGCAGCAGCAGCAGCAGCTCTCACCTGGATGTGTGTGGGGGAGAGAGGCGTGATGCCTGGGTCACCAATGCTCTTCGCTGGTGACGGGGCAGCCATTGCATCTGCAAACACAAACAAACAAGAAAAATATGATTTAATAGTTTACTGGACTCACAACAAGAGTTAGGAATGAAAATAACACAGACTGGAAGAATAATCTGGTTCAGGGAGTAAAATCTGCTGTATAAAATCTGTTAAAGTTCTAAGTTAGGTGTGATTTAGAGTCCAACTTTTCTTGTTCGGAAACGGATAATCAATTAATGGTAAAAATTTCTCAAATGTTTTCTTGTCTTTCAAAGGATATGTAATTTCATATTTCAAAACAAAGGCTTGGGCATTTTCTGTGCACCACAGCCACATGTGACCTCTACATGTGACCCCTCCCTGAAGGAGCAGTGGGCAGCTTTTTTGGCAGGTCCTAGGGAACAGTGCTTGGAGACGGTACCTTGCTCAGTACCTCAGTGGTACCTTTACCGGCCCGGGACTTGAACTAAGGACTATCTGGAAGGCATGACGCCCCCTGTCTCCAGCTGGCCAATAAAAACGGGAGACGCTCCGCACAGAACTGAGGAGGAGCAGGGATAAAAGGTAGGGTTTAAGGGAGAGAATTGGGGCAGGGCCCAAAAGAAAAAGAAGAATAAAAGCCCCACGCCACCGTCGTTTTAAAAGCTTTACGTGGCTTTTAACGTAGCCGCTTTTCTCGCCGGTGACATTTGAATCGAATTAGGGGATTGCCTTCGTCCGGTGCCACCATCATCATCATCATCCTCATTAGCGCCCTAATCACCTCGCTAAAACGCCTCCACGTCCCCAAACGGTTTTAGCGCTCGGCGGGACGCCACGCAATCTCAGCTTAAAAAATAAATAAATAAAAAAATAAAACGCTCGTCCCCTTTTTTATTCGTCCATCCCCTCCCACCCCGGCGCTACCCCATGCTGTGCTAAAGTGCTGCGTCCCGCTCGGCCGCCGTAATTACGCCGCGTCTGGCTACCCGCTGGCTAACGCTCTTGATTTAGCGGCGTGCGGGGCTGCTACACCCTCGACATTTTAAAGAAAAACACAAAGAAATGTCAAAAAAAAAATCAGGCGATGAGGTGTAAAATGATTGCACGTACCGACAAACGGCGGTAAAGTGGAGAGTCGCGTCGAGACAAACGTTGGGTTTTGACAGGTTGTTTTGTAAGTTTGTTTACATGACAGAGCTGATTAGTGACCGAGTCGATCCGCCAATTAGGAGATTGATGATGGCACATTTTTGGACGACAGTTTTTAGCGTTTGACGTTACAATAGTGACTGAAATTGGATCTGGGAAAAGAAGTGTTAAAAGAAATGGTGTATCGATTGAGCTGCTCTTTTTCTCCCCCAACGTACGCAATTTAAGGCAACAAATAGATGTCAATTTCTTGTAGCTCGAGCAGAGTAAAAAGACTTGGCTTAGCGTTTCGTGGAGAAAAGTGTGTGTTGTTACCATTTTGTTCCTTGTGAGAACGAAACGTTTTTGCATAGGAACGAGATTTTTGGCATGAGAACGTGATGTTTTCGGTTAGCTGTTTCTACGTGACAATGAGGTTTTCGCGTGAGCTCGTTTCACAAGATGTTTTCACATGAGACGTTTTCGCGCAAGAATGAGATGCTTTCATGTAGGCATGAGAGGTTTTTGCTTAGGAATGATATATTTCCGAGCGAGATGTTTTCGCGTGGGAAGTAAACTTTTTTGTGTGATGCTCAAGATTCGATACAAGCTGTTTTCACATGAGACGTTCTCAAGTGAGAAGAGGTTTCTGCGTTTACATTTGAGAAGGAGTGGCGAGGCCGAAAAAAAGACAAAGTGAGAAAAGAAGATGGGGACAGTGTGAGAGACAAGGAAAAGAGAGAAAGAAAGGTGGAGGAGAGAAAGGAAGAAACAGGGGGCTAGAGGAGGAGGAGGAGGAGGAGAAGGGGGGGGGGGGTGGATAGAGGGAATGATGAAGGGAAAAGCCTCATATTTTCCCAATTGAGAGTCCGAATTGTGATTACGAAGGCGTCTTGTTTCACCGCCATCCTTACTGCAAAAAGAGGAGAAGAACGGACCTCTTAAAATAGAGCGCACACACACACACACACACACACAGTGTAAACAAAGAAACACAGTCACAGGGAGAATGGATAGATGCAGAGGAAGATAGCGTATCCTGTTTTGGTCTTGAATCCCTCCCAATATTCTCCATACTCACGCTCAAACGCACACTGGTGTGCTTTCATTTTACTGCTTTTAAACCTGGAACCAACTTACACAGGATTTTTAAGACTTGAGGTTTGATAAATCCGATGATGAAATTTCTTTTCAGAAACACAAAACATTTTCCTTACAATTGATATACAGTCCTCACCAAGAACACATCCCACTAAGCAATTTAAACAGCAGTTTCATAAGTGACATTTAACCCAAATTACCACAAAATATATCAATGTTCTGATGAGATAATAATCCAAAAATATATTAGAAATAATTTTATTGAATGAAAAATTTGAGCCATTATTTATTAGACTTGCAAAACATCCAATAACATCAGAAGATTGAATTATTGATCACTCTTATAATAAATATATGATGTTTAATAGTGATATAAGTATTGTTACCTCTGTAAGAAGACTTTTAGTTCTAATCCTAAACCTGAAACTTATCAATAACCTGAATAAATCTAAATATGAACACTGCCTTTCTTTAAGAACTGATTGTACTTTCTGTGGGGCCACAATTCTTAATGTTTGGGTCGGCCCCCCTTAGTGGTCAGAGAATGTGGCAAACAAACACACACACACGTCTGGAATGTCATCCACAGTCTCACCGGAAGCGGGGGGTCAGAGGTGAGGCCTCCTCTATGGAATTCAGAGGAATTTCAAGCAGCTGAAATGCATATTATTAGTATAGGCTGAAAGAAGTAACACACACACACACACACAGACGACCTGAAGACCTGCCAAGAACACGGTGTTACTCTGGTCAAAAGAGAAACATATTTCTGGGTTGTATATGAGTGAGAGAGAGAGATAGGTAGATAGAGAGATGAAGAAAGAGAGGTGGGAGGAGAGAATGAGAAGATGGGGAGAGACAGAGAGAAAGGAAGATGGAGAGAGATATGGAGGTGAGGAGAGACTGAGAGATGGAGATAGAGAAAAAGATGGGGGAGAGAAAGAAGGGGAAACAGATAGAGAACAAGAGAAAGAGAGAGAAGAAGAAGAGTGTAGAGACATTACAGAGAGAGAGAGACATACAGACAGAGAGACAGGCTGAGAGAGATACATTAGAAGGAGATGGACGAGAGATAGATGAAGCAGAGAGATGGCTGAGAAGAAGACGGAGATGAATTTTATGCTGCGTCAGTATCGGGTTGAGAAGTCAGAACTGAACTTGTATCACAGCAGGGACTAGTTTTGGCCAAATCCTCAGACAGAAGAACAAAAACTGTGAGAATAATACGCAACACTGTCAGGAAGACCTGCACGTCATTCTACATGTGTGTGATGTGTGTGTGTGGATTGTGTGTGTGTCCCTAAGGATGTCAGCAGTGCAAGAATAGTCTTCTTCCTTAGTAGGAGTGTGTGAAGTTCTGACCCTCTCACCTCGAAACCTGCTGCACTCTCTATTTAAAGCATCTCCACAAGGAGGACGATACGACCAAAACATTATCACCGTATTTTCCACTTTTTGAACGGTATTACATCACAATTAGACATGGGGTGGTATGACATTCTGCAAATAGATGGTGATTTCATGGTATTACGGTACTGTGATTACAGATGTAAACAGATTTTTTTTTAAAGGGTCATCAATTAAGACTGAGCAGTATTACTAAGATCTCATATCACGATAAGTCATTTCATATCCTGTTAACAATATATATCACAGTATTGTAAATTATCGTAAATTCAGTGGAACTTTCACAATCAAAATCTTGTGTCTGTGTGCCCTCCAAACGCCAAAGGTGCCACACTTCGCCAAGATTTTTACACAACTGACAGTGAAACAGCTGTCAACAACGGCACTGTGGTAAGGTGCCTTTAAGGTGAACTGTGGCACCTTTGGCGTTCCATAGATCTGAGCACAAGGGTTTTATTTTTAAACAACATATAACAGCTTCTGTTTTCCTCGTCCCCGCTGTGAGATGAGTTCAGCTCGCAACTTCTCACCCTGACTTAGATGGAACACAAAATCTTCTTCTCATGCCTTTCTCTGTTTTCTCATCCATCTCTTGAGGGCTGATAATGATAGTAATACAAATAAATATTGCACTGTCCCTTATTTTATTTGACAGCCAGTTGCTTACTACCTACAGACTTGAGACTTCTTCAAATTTTATGACACTCTCCAGAGCGATCCAAATTACAAATCCAAGTGTACAAGCATGATTTCACACACACACACACACACACTCAGGCTCCGATTTCCAGGAACGCCCCAATCTCTGAGCTGTTCCACGAAACCGCGGGACTTTTTGGTCGACCATCGACATCTCTGTCCACTCGGGAGGGCTCGGCTTTCATCACCCGTCAGTAGGGATTCATCACAACTGGAATGAACCGGAAAGAGGGGAACTTGATGCGTAGGGATGCACCGAAGCAATGGTCCAATAATGACTCAAACAGCAGGACTGAGTACCCGTAACACTGGGCCAATTGCGTGGGCAGCGGCACTGTGGCAGAGTTGGCGTAACGTTCCACGTTGGGTTGATATTGGTGCTAAACAAAGCTACAAATTCTAACATATTCATAGGACAGGAGAACAAGCAAACAACACACTACAAGCCCAAGCTACAACAGGTCTCACTGGAGATCTCGGTGTTCCTGATGGTTTTAGCGCTGCAGTATTAGGGAGTGTCCCAAAAAATCCATCATAGAGAGTCTCCTCAGTCTCCTCCTCACAGAGAAATATACAGATTATTAATTAAACACTGATATCAGATTGGTACTCACAACTGACCTGCACACAAAGTCCAGGTATCAGTATCCGAACTGAAAAAGTTCGATCGGTGCATCAACCGCATGCATTACGACCTTACTCCAGGGATTGCCCTCTACACACAGCATCCTTAAAGCCATGATCACACATCACAGCAACCTCTTCTGTAGCGTCTCAGAAATAAAATTTCTACTACACACACGGTTAATTAAAAAAAGAAGCAAAAATCGAATTTAAAAAAACCCACAAAACCAACATCCACGGTCTCCGATTGTAGTAATTGTTACCTGATGCAATAAAAATAATGGCTTACCTACATTAAAGGAATAAAGCAATTAGCTTTCTGGAAATGAATTTCCTCAAAATGAAATTTTTAGAAGGAGGAAGACACTCCTCTGGTTCTCTTTGTCCATCTCTCACTCTCAGTCTCGCCCTCTCTCTCTCTAGCCTGAAATGGCTCCAGACGATTCCGGGACAAGAATCTGAATTATTGAAGACACTGGAATTATTTAGGCTTTCTGCCAGTCGCGTGACGGCGTCTCGTACGGTGCGACCTGACCCAGCTCTGGAGGTCTGCATCTGAAAACCAGCCGACAATGTACAGATAAAGCGGGCAGTATTATTATCATAACATGCTGAAAAAATGCGAAAAGGGTTTGGTGCCAAAAACCTGTGTAGAGAAAAAGGCAGAGAGGAGAAATAAAGTCGGCAGTCTGAAATATTCCTCCCAAAAATGACAATGTGGTATCTCTCCAGTGAAGAAACAGTAAGAGGAGGAATAAAGTCAAATAAATGAGGAATAAAGTGGATCAATGGAATGAAAAGGTCAGAAAGATGTGTGGGACCACACTTTGTGAGCTCATCTGAGGAGAAAGAAGGGAAAAGAGGGACGTTTAAAACACTAATAGGAAGAAAAGAGGAGGGATGAGAAAGGAAAGAATGAAGGAGGAGGAAGGATAAATGCTGCTAAAGTCTAACAGTGGTCATAAATGTTCAGAAGCCAGGAATCTACCCAGTCATAGCTGCTGGTTCATAAATGTGCAAGAGAGGTGTGTGTGTGTGGGGGGGGTGCTGACACTGAGTATTTTTGCCAGAACTCATCACATTATGTTGTGCTTAGCATTTGTCTAAGAGAGAGAAAGAGAGAGAGACAGAAAGAGAGGGGTGAGAGAGAGGAGATAGTGAGATACCAGAAAGAAAGAGGGAAGGTGGGGGAGAGAGAGGTGGGGGGGATGACAGCAAAAGTCAAAGAGTAAAAGGAAGAGAGAAAGGGGAGAAAAGAGAGAGAGGGGTGTGAGAGAGAGAGAGAGAGAGAGGAGATGGTGCGAGATCAAAAAGAAAGAGGGAAGGTGAGGGGGAAAGATGGAGAGAGAGAGAGAGATCTTTAGAGGGTTAAAAGGGACAGACAGACGAGCAGACAGGCATCTAGCTGACCTCGGGCACTAATGGTCCTGCCTTCAATTACATTTTACACCCTTTCCCCAATACACACTCTCTCACACTCACCCTCTCTCTCACACACACACAAGGCTCCAGACGCCCCCTGCCAGTCCAGCCATTCTTCAAAGGCCGGCCTGCATGGCCAATTCATTAGGACACACTTTAGAAGATGAAATAAGAGAAGACGGCAGGACGGTCAGTCTGCAGACGGTGACTTTGCCTCACACACACACACACATAGACACACAGACTCAGCCTGTTCTCACACACACATCACATTGTTATCATTAAGCCGTGTTGCCAGGACCTCAAAACTACACCTTGTTTTTTCACTACAGTGAACACAGTGTTCTGAGATGAACGGCAGTGGTGGAAGACTTCTACAACTTCACATCTACTCTACATGTGTTTACGGCTACAGTCACGTCATGCTCCTCATACTGCACTACTGCACACCCGTCCTTCAGATCGTACGACTAGTTATTTACTGCACACATTCACACTTCTGCTCATTCATCTCATGACTTTTCTCAAACTGTGTTTTTACAGTGAAACTTTGTAAATAACTACTGCACAATCACTGCTCCAAATGAAAAGCTAAATCTTGCTTTAATAATAATAATAATAATAAATATAGCCGCAAGCGGCGATGACGGGGTCCAAGCACTAGCAACCAAAGCAGTAACAGTCAAAGAAAGGAGTCAAGCATCACGCAGCAATCGCATAATTGCTTGTCGCCAAAAACTGAATTGTCGCATGATTGCGCAAAAGTCACTGAGTCGTTGTTGTCAAAGAAAGGAGTCCAGCAGCAATGCAGCAAAGTGAAATATGCCATAAACTATTGTTTTAGCTAGAGCTGCAAATGTCAAGTTGGTAGACATCAAAGAGAGGACTCAAGCATTATGCAGCAATCGCTCATCGCCAGAAACTGAATTGTCGCATCATTTACATTTACAGGCAGAGGTTGGATTCGAACCCCCAACATCTTGGTTCAAAGGCGAGTGTCCTGCCACTAGGCCACGAACACCCACTGGCATAATTGTGCAAAATTCACAGAGTCTTTGTCGTCAAAGAAAGGAGTCCGGCACCACTGCAAAAAAGTGAAACATGCCATGAACTAGTGTTTTGGCTAGAGCAGCAAATGTCAATGAAATTGCAAGAACCAGCAGCCCGGTGGTAGTGGTCAAGAGAGAGTCAAGCATCATGCAGCGTCGCTTGTCACCGAAACTGAACTATACATTTTACATTTACAGGCAGAGGTTGGATTCGAACCCCCAACATCTTGGTTCAAAAGGCGAGTGTCTGCCTGGGCCACGAACACCACTGGCATAATTCTGCAAAATTCACAAGTCTTTGTGCGTCAAAGAAAGGTCGGCACCACTGCAAAAAAAGAGTAAACATGCAGACTGAGTGTTTTGGCTGGGCAGCAAATGTCAACGTGAAATTACTGCAAGAACCAGCATTCGCGAGAGTCAGTAGTGGTCAAAGAGAGTCAACCATGCAGCAATAAACTTGTCTTAAAAAGCTGAATTATCCCACATCATTACTTTTAGCAAGGCCTCTTTTTCAAAGTTATAGCAGTTTAAGCCAATTTTGCCACTTGCTAGCAGTTTATTGGCTGGTCTTAACCTTTATTTAATATTTACATTTTATTAAAAAGCCTTTTAAAGACCAAATCTAAGACATATGTTGTGCTGTAAATGCTGGATGACAAAAGTATACTGTTTAGTACTGATTTTAACTGGACATGTCAAATTATATGTAGTTCCATGTGATTATACAACCTGCAGTACCTTTTCACCCACAAGGTAAGCAGTCATATGCACCGTAAAAGTTCTTGTGGGTCAAGGCTACTACATATCTGATCATTTGCAAAACAGTGCAAAAATGCAAAAACTTTGCTGTAGCTTCCCCAGCAGCCAATGTCAATGAAATTTTGCACATCTGTGGAGTATCATATTTAATATCTGTACCAAGTTTAGTGCAGATCAGAATTCAATTTTCAAAGTTATAGCGGTTTTAAGCCAATTTTGTCACTTTCACAGCAAGTTTATTGGCTTGTCTGCTTTAACATTGTTAAGTGCAAAAAAAGCTTTCTGTTCAATACCGGGCTCACTCTCGCAGTTAATTGTGATGTATGATTTATGTGGATTGGCCAAAAGACCTAGGAGGTGTTTGCAAGAGTTTGTTTTCAGAAATCTACTTGAAGTTATTGTAAAGTTGTGAAAAAAATGACACATTCCCAATTGGAAAGTTGTTTGGTTGTACTTAAGGAGTGGGGAATGCATGAAAGAACTTTATCTTACTTTGAGTTCCTGGAGTTATAAAGCGTAATGCTTTACTGCAGCACAACAGCACCCCCACAGGCAATCAGACAAACTTTGCAGGTGTGGTTGGGAGTCAAGATCTATGCACCAAATATCAATTTCAGCGATCGATGTTCTTAGGAGTGTATGAAAAAAAAGCACTTCAGCATTTGCATTGGCTAATAGCCGCCATGTTTGTTGACGTAGCATATGGTGACATAATTATCCTTCATCCAGGGGCTGCCTGAATGAAGTGTACAGGCCTGAGCCAAATGGAAGTGCGTCACCGGTTCTTGAGATATTAACATGCTAGCATTTAGAGAAGCGCCCCTGTTGGTCGATTAGCGTAATTTTTTGTATATAGATCCATAGAATCTTATTTCCATCAAGGTCCTGAAGTTTGAAAGTGGGTGGGTCAAAAGCGCATTTTAGAGTTACGTTGGTCAAAGCAAAATTAGCCGCGCCCGTAGCAGCCCCAATTAGCGTGGCTCACTAGCTGCAGCTTTGAGAAAATCGCAAAAAAGCTCTCTGTTTTTGATGTCAGCTCAGTCCACAGATTCGTTTGACACCTGACATGCCTGATTTGACCAAAAGCCTAGGAGGTACAAAAAAAGTCAATTTGCCAAAATTATGCAAATTAACCAAAAAATCTATCTATGACGGAAGTCCATAGTCCCCAATTTGAAAAGTTGTTTGAATTGTTGTCCTTGATGAGATGCAAAGGAATTTTTCGAAGTGGATACATACGGTTTAGAGTTAGAGCCTAAACGTGTTTGCCTCCCTTAACAGCGCCACCTATAGGTCAATTGTTGCGGTTTTGTTGTGGAAACCGAGTTACTTACATTTCAACCTAGCTGCTCAAGTTTCAGCTCTGTTAACCGGTTACGGTTTAGGCTGCAGGAGAATCAGTTTCGTAGGGAAAAAATAATAATAATAAAAGAAATAATAATAATAATATATAATAATAATAATAAAAGAAAACTTCGGCAAAAACAATAGGGTTCCATAGCATAGGTGGCTTGGACCCCCCTAACTATCTAACCCCAGCAGCGGCGATGGAAACGGAGTCCATGCAGTAGGTGGCACTAACACAATGACAAGCTTTGCATACCGCGTGGAAATGCTTTCGACAAACATGCTAAATACATTGCACTTTTGATCTACCACATAGACACCGCTAAACTTTGCATACGTGAAATGCCGTGGAAACATGCTAAGCGCACATTTTACCTTTGATCTACCACGTAAGACACCGACAAAGCAGCATGCGCGAAATGTCACGTGGAAACATCATCAAACATTTACACTTTGGTCTACCACATGAACTTACCGGCACAACACGCAAACATGTAATCTCTGATGGAAACATCACGAGAAGCTTTGTTACCCTTTGGTCACCACTGTACAAATCAGATTTCGGCCATGTTTTCCCAATAATAGTGATTGTTGATCTGCATGATATTTGTATGAGCTAGACCCATGTCTTGGAAATTGTGCACTGTAAAGATTTGAGCTTCGAGGGCTATCTGATTAGCAAGAGACAGGCAATAATGTCACATTAGTGCCCTTTCAACTGCAATTCGCCAACTAGTGGCAATGTTGACCAGACTCACAGCACTTGCACAAACTGACATGATACATACCTGATCAGTTTGTTAGCCATCGCCTCTGGGTTTGAGGTTATTAAAGTTGAACTTTCATATGCAACGACAGTAACATTAATTTACGCCTGGCAGCCATTTTCATTACCAAATCACAAATGTTTTTGATAATTATTTCTACTCGACGTCTCCCGTGTCAAATATTGACACCATGCCGTGCACAAGGGTTGAAAAACCACATTGGTTGAAAGAGTTCCAGTTCTATATTAATGCATATTATATTCAAAGGAAATGAGTTGGGATGACAAGCGTGCACATTTCAAGTTTACTTTTACAGGGCAAGTTCACAGCAATCAAAGAAATTTTGCTCCCATGTTGCTGGAGTCTGGCTGCTACCAAATAGGATACTGTGACCTTATGAGCCGTTAGAAAACATAGGCTTCAAAGCCAATTTGCTCCAGTATTTGGCCCTGCAGTGGCGATGTTCACAAACTTAGCAGGTTGGCAATGGGGTAGTGTCCTGCATATTACATTCAAATGTGAACAGTTCTGACTAGCGTGTAATCTCGTCCCTCTGTGTATTAGACCATTAGCGGTTCAATGTATGTAGATGGCATGTGTTTGTGATGAAAAGTCAAAATGTTTTTGATGATTATTTGCTTTGAGACACTTCTGAATCATTTGTTGCAGATTGGTGGTGGTAAAACCTAGGACTAGTTTAAATTTTAATTTCCTTGTCCATATGAAATTATGTACAAAAGCAAAAGATTATGAGGACAATGACCTGCATTTTAAGATATGACCCTCTTGGCAGTAGGCAGCACTCAAATGATCTTGTGATTATTATCACCTTCTTGAGTTATTCCCAAAAACATTGCAAAGTTTGGACCTTTGCCATAGCGCCCTCAAGTGGCCAAATTTAACAAATTTGAACTGTATGATCTAAAGCACAGGGGATTAATGTGTCATTCAAGTTCAGATTTTTTTGGTCAAGGGATAACCATGTTTTTTTGTAAAGCATTTTTTACCATTTTTTTGCACATTTTGGCCATATTTTTCCATAATACTGTTGCTAAGTCATGATCATTTTAGTATGAGCTAGACCCATATTTGAGGGTGTTCACTGGGATTTTTGAGCTTCTAGGCCATAAGAGTTGTAGAGACAGAAATAATAATGTCACGTCAATTAACTCTTTCACCTCATAATAACCACCTTTTTGGCCAATGTTGGCCAAACTCAGGTGCTTCTCAAAAAGTATTATACATAAATGATCAAGTTTGGTAGCTAGCCTCTGGGTTCAGGAGTTATTCAGTTTAAGTGTTAATATACAAATATTGGCAACGATAATTTGCATGTGTCTACATTTGAATACTAAAATCACAAAATATTTTTTGATAATTATGTACAAGAGACCTCTTTGGATTCAAATGACATAAGCATGTACAGATTGAGACCAAAATCAGATAGTTCACAAAAGTTGATTTGCAATTACAAATTAGCAAAAATCTAATTAGGCCGGAAGTCAATAGTCCCAATTTAAAGTTGTTCATTACACTTAATGAGTAAGAATCAAGTTGAATTTTTAAAAATTGACCACACCTGTCTGGTCTGGATATGCGCGTTTTATTGCTGTAGCGCCCTATTAGCTGGTTGGCTGTGTACTTACCGGTGGAAGGACACTACCTAACCACAAAGTTTCCAAGTTTCGACTTACGGTTTTAGGCTGCACAGCCGCGTTTAAGGCAGAAAATATGTGTGCATCAGGCCAAAACGGCGGGTTCCTGCAGTTGCATGGACCCTAATATGTGTATGTGTGCAGAAAACTCAGGCAATAATGGGTTCCATAGCATGGGTGCTTGGACCCTAATAATAGAAAAAACTGAGCAGAAAATGTGGGGTTCCACAGCACTTAGGTGGCAGGACCCTATATCATATATATGAGATGAGAAAAGATGAGAGGTAGAGGAAGGGAGAGAATGGTAAAGAGAGGGAAACTTGTGCAGAGGGAGAAGAGAGAGAGAGATAGAGATGAGGGAGAGGAGAGAATGAGAGAGAGAGGGAATGAGGGACAGAGGTGTGAGAGAGAGAGAGGATGGGGAAGGCGGAAAGAGTAATAAGGACAGAAAGATGAGGAGAGAAAGAATAGAAGAGACAGACAGAGAAAGTGTAAGAAAAGACACAATGGAAGCTGAGAAGAGAGAGATGATGAGAGAGAGGAGCAATCAGAAGGAAAGGGGAAGGTGGCAGGGGGGAGAAATGAATAATCTTTATTTATATAGTACCTTACATACATAGAAATGCAGGCATACAGAATGAGAGAGAAGAAGGAGAGAGACAGAGAGTAAAAACAGGAAAAAGCAAGAGCCGTTTTGCAATGTCATCTGCAGAGTGTGTGAGAGTGTGGGCCGGCCAAGCGCAGAGATTTAACACAGCTGGGATAAGAATCTATCTAAACATTTCTCCCGGTGAGGAAAAGCTGAGAAAATGAAGCGTGGCAGAGACTTAAAGCGCTTTCCCTAATCCAGTCTGAAGCAGGGAACAGAGATGGACGACGGATCCTGCAACCTTGTTATGTTATGAGTGTTGTCACTGTTTAGTCCACTTGCTGAAAGTAATGTTTAAGAAAAATAAAGGTTTTTAAGCTGCATTATGTGGACAAATCTGTGTATAATTCATTCATTTCTCAATCCAATAGCAATGATCCAACTCAGTCCAACCCGCCTCCAAAGAACAGGTCAAAATAACATGGTATCATGATGAAATTTGAGATTTACACTTCTACCAAACAGTTATTTTTGGTGTTAATTTTCAGAATAAAGATTATCTCCCAGCATACAAGCATTAATGGACGTGCCAGCAAGAATGAGGCCGAGGTCGAGGTGGAAGGAAGTCACTGTCAATACTCAGAAGCCCCTGAATTCCCAAAAGCAGAAAATGCAGGTCTGACAATTTGTGGATATCGGATCCCTCGGCTAGTCCTCAGGGAGTTACAGGCGTCCATTAGAGCAGCACAAAGTAGACGTAAAAGCGTTTACACATGCGCTCTGCAGTGCGTTTACACTCTCATGAACGCCTTGTATGACCTGACTGAATTATGATTGAAACGCATAGCCAGATCCTGGCTTCTGGGGTTAGTCGGCCACGACAGATTTATGACATTTGTGACGCCACTGTGCCTGACGCCCAAGACTGATCTCATCTGAAATGAATTAAAGTGAGTTATTATTTGTCATTGTGAACACAGCACAGCATATCACACAGTGCACCACAACCAAATGTCACCTCTGCATTTGACCCACCTGTGAAGGAGCAGTGGGCAGATTTTTGGGAAGCAGTGCCTGGGAACAGTACCTTGCTCATTAGTGGTACCTTCACCGGTCTGGGACTTGAACCGGCGACCCTCCAATCACGGGGCCGACTCCCTAACCGTTACACCCCAAATTCTTCATCTGCCTGTTTATTCAACACTCATTCCATCACTCCTTACAGTCTTATTACGATGTAATGGATCTTTACTTTGTATGGAGCCTCTTAAGGCAAAAGCTATTAAACAAGTTAGATACGGGTTGTTTATAAGGTTAGAAAGAGCACGACATCATATCAATTTCCACTTGTGAGCATGTGAAACGTCTAGTGTGAATGCAAAATTATTTTTAATAACATGCGGCGGTGAAAAGACAAAAACGTCTAGATTGAGTGCCTTAAAAGAAAAAGTGACTGAAAACTGTGATTGCTCCTGGCCCTCACTCTCCTGGGGTTCAGATATGTAAAACATCTGTGTGTGTGTGTGTGTATGCGTATGAGCCTAGACATAGCATTCCAGAGCAGTTCACGTTCTTTCACTCCAATGCATTACGCAACAGAATGTCCCGTAATTAATGTGCGGACCACTTTAAAAAACAATTTGTTATTTGTTTATGAACAAATGAAACTAATTACAGACAGTAATCCGGCTCTATGTGTACATACATAGTGTGTGTGTGTGTGTTCGCCCATATTTTTATAATCTGTGAAGAATCCGTTTCTCATAAGTAAAGCACACACAGCCACACCCTGACACCATTCTACTACACATTACACGTTACTACACGTTACACTGCAGTCTTTCTGTGTGTGTGTGTGTGTGTGTGTGTGTGAGGGAGACAGTCCAAATGGCCACACCCCACCATTGACAAAGATTTTAGACACGTATTTGGCTTGTGTGTGTGTCCTTTAATGCATGCGTTCTGTTGCATGCCCTTCCAGTGAGACATCAGACCTTGCGTGTGGGTAAGCGTGTATGTGGGTTTGTCTGACTGAGTGTGTGTGTCTGGGCAACATATATCATGCACTCATCCGTGTGTGTGAAAGTCTGCAGAAAATGGTGTGTGTGTGTTCATGCACAACCAAAAGTGTTACACATGAGCACGCCCTTCCACCGAGACAGAGGACATCAGACTGTGTGTGTCTGTGGAAGTCTGTGCAACATGCATCATGCACTCATCTGTGTGTGTGTGTGTGTGTGCGCGTTCATGTACACATGTGTCTAGGTTTGCCTGAAATGTGTGTGTTTGTGTCTGTGTAACATGCATCATGCTCCCATCTGTGTGTGTGTATGTGTGTGTGGGCAGTCTGCAAAAAATCTCACATGCGTTGCATGTCTGTATGTCTGTATACACGTGTCACTGTTAGTCTGAAAGGAGTGTGTGTGTGTGTGCGTGCGTGTGTGTGTGCACGTGTGTGCACTCATGCATCTGTTTGTGTGCTCAGCCATAAGCATGCGTGGGTTTGTCTTACCTGTGTGTGTGTGTATCTGTGCAACATGCATACTGCATAATCCATGTGTGTGTATGTACTCATATTTTGCCAAAAAATCTCAATTGTGTGTGTTCATGCAACCATATGCGTGTGCCTGTGTGTGAGCGAGCGCCGCATTGCTGTGACGACCGTCCCCCCACCCCTTGCTGACTCAGCACTCCCACACCATCCCCATGCGCTATGATCAGCATCGCTGCACCGCCTCTTGTCCACGCTTCACATCCTATTGTCCGACAGCCGCGCCACGTGGTGCTGGGGGTCTCGTTGTGCCTTTATACACACAAAACACACCGGTGCTCTGCGCGCCTCCCGGATTACACTCCACAAAAGCATCATTATGAAAGACCTCGAAAAAGTTGCGCGAGAACAACACACAAACAAGAGAGAGAGCTTCGCTCTGTGACAGGGCAGGACCGATAAATTGGAGAGCCGGTTAAATCACCCGATATGTGATAAACCGCAAATAATTTGGTCATTTACCAGTGACAATTAAAACAAGAACATAACAGATCCTTCAATAACTACACCGTCACAACAAACATAAAATACTTTTACTTTCTTGAATAAACATAACTAAATATGAGACCAGAAAAAGTTTAAAGTTCAGCTTGAGTAAAAGTACTGATCACCACCACTTAGTTTTGGTCACTTAGATCCCTGCACCAAACGATTACCACGATAACTGTCTAATTAGACAATTAGCACTTTTAATGATTAGGGGATTGCATCCCTGGAGCCATCTTTGGGCCCCTGAGCAAGGCCACTGTAGACCCCAAGTTGCTGTAATTATGAACTGGAAGTCCCTCTGGGGATAAGGGCCTCTGCTAAACAGCAAAAACGTGTACGTAATTGATTTCCTGCAGATTTGCAACATATGAGTACATTAACACAAATGAGCAAATGATCCACGCTTCACATACACACACACACACACACACAGGTGAGACAAACCCAGACAAACATATACACACTCTGATGTTCTCTGACTCTGTGAAAGAGATGAGCATCCAATAAAAATGTCCTGTAGCTGGAGAAACAAAAATGATTTCCAATATTAAAAACAGGATTATAGTATTCATTTGTGCATTCATTCTCCATACTTCCAAACTATCTCCCAGAGGTTACACACCACTCAACCAGACCTACTCCCAGGACAAAATGTGATTGACCAGTTGATTATTTATCCAAGACTTTTGCCGAAACCAACGTAGTCCAGGAAAAAAAGTTGTTTATACAATTCTTGCAGCACACGTGCAACCCAGAAGCAGCCTAATGACATAACAGTTCGGCGTAGTGAATGGCTTCGCCTCCTCCGTCCCTACGTGAGAGCATGTGCTACCTCTGAGGCCATCCCCCGCCCCTGGCCCTTTTCTCCCCCCACAAAAAACAAAGGGGCCTTTATACCCCTGCTGCCCAAAAGTGCCACTGTGGGAAATGAGAGGCTTGTTTTTTACTGACGCTGGGAAAGGTGGAAATCGGGGGAAACCAAAGCTCCACACCAATGCAACATAAGGTGCTAAAAAGTTCTTTGGTGCAGTGGCATTATAAAGTGCCAATCACATAATGAGTTTCTTGTCTTAAAGTTTGTAGAGGTTTGTTGAAGGACGTTCCTCTCCAAAGCTGCTTCCATAAAGCCTCAAATTTAAAGACATCAGTTCTCAAACTATGCATAACTATAAAGTGACTTACTGTATGGCTTCAACTCTCTTTGGCACCACTAATGCAAATTCCTCATATGTGAGAACGTACTTGGCAATAAACGTAATGCTGGTGCTGATCTGAAAGGGGAAGAAATGGTCTCAAGTCTACTGGACTCTATATTTAAGTAATGATAAAGATTCCCTAAAAAGAAAAAAGTTCTCCATTTAGTAATGTAGTAATGTGTCTGATATGAACAGTTCTTTAGAAGTAAAGGTATTTTGCTGATATTAATAAAGCTTGGTCATTACAAAAATACTAAAAAAAAAAACTAAGCCCAAAGCACTTTCATTTACTTGCTTTCCAAATCTGATGCCAATTTTCAAATCGCTTTAATTCCAAAAATGAAGACCAGAGCGAGGCACTGCATCATCACATTGGCCTAGAGGAACCATAACATGTTTGGGTTCTGTTGTGCCAATTCAAGCTTATGACCGTCTTTGCAACATCAGCTACATAAAAGCCCCTTCAGTATCAGTTTCCAAAAGAACAGAAATGTAAAATATGAATAAGTAATAGCAAGGACTGGACAATACAACCTCAAATCAATATGACGATTAACTGAATAATTTACCTCAATTACAATTAATGAACAATTATTTTACTGATGTTTGTGTTCACTTTTTTGCTCTTGTAATTCGCTGTCAAGGTGTAAACCGTAAATATGCTCCAATATTAAAACTGGAATATTCTTCTAATGATAGAGCGCATGTCTTTTTTTTATGACTTTTAATACATTTTCAAAAATCATCAAAATAACTGTCATAGACAAGATTACGAGGTTTTGAAACTCAATTAATTTTTTGATTAATTGGCCAGCACTAGTTGTGTGACTACTGAACAGGTCTATTTTATTACAAGAAAAGATTGTTTTTCTTTTGAATTGAATTGTCAAATAATATTTGTGGAGGTGATTGTGTTAAGTTATAAATATGATACTTTAAGGCAGTTGGTAGAGTAACAGTTAGGGTGTTTGCCCTGTGACCAGAAGGTCACTAGTTTGAATCCCGGACTGGTAAAGGTACTACTGGGGTACTCATGGGCAAGGTACCGTCACCAAGCACCGCTCCCCAGGCACTGCCCAAGTCAGCTGCCCAGTGCTCCTTCACAGATGCTTCAAATGCAGAGATTACATTTGGTTGAGGTGCACTGTGTGCTGTGCTGTGGCATGTTCACAATGACACATTATCACTCACTCACTCACTTTTTTCATATTGGTTGCTATCTAAATTGTATAGTGATATCGGCAGACGTCGAATTTTATCTATAATATGGTACTGTGATGATATTTGTGTTTTACACCCTCTATTAAGGGCAGTAAGTATACTTAAGTCCTACACGACAATGCCATTAGTGTGCATGTCAGCTTCCTTTCTGCATCATCACTTCATTACGCCTCATAAACTGTCAAATGACGTCATAACCTTGCCATGACGTACCCACGTCCATCCCTATAAAAAGACAAATAAATCCCACCCGAGTTGCATCACGTCACGTCAGCTGTCAGGCCGTATCTCGTCCTTCACGAAGGGCGCACGCGGGCTGCGTCATGCACCGGACAAACCGCAACGCCAGAAAAAAAACACACCGTCACGCTTTTACGCTGCCTCAGAAATAGATTAATTAATTAATAAGTAAATAAAGAACTAAATATAGAAACAACATCCGACCAGCAGTGACGTCGTCGCCCTGACAACGACCGCCTCGCTAAAACACGCCGCACTGCGACTTCAGTTCACGCCGACTAAAACTCATAAAACGGGACGGATTTTTTTTCTTTAAAGAAACGCACCGGTTTTACGCGACGTCTGAGCCCGGGGTTCGCCCGCCTTGTCTCCGGCTGTGGCTCCAACCTCTGCAGCTTCACCTGAGACGATGAGGATGATGATGATGGTGGTGAGGAAGGAGGAGGAGGAGGAGGCATGCAGACTTTTTGCTGCATTGAATCAAAGCTCCCGAGAGAAAGTGGGGAGAGGGCGGGGGTCACGTGACGTCGTGACGTCACCGCCGCGGTCCGCAAAAAACGTGCGCCGGCCGCGTAATTGACCAAAAAACTTAATATTCTCGTGAACTTTTGTATTTTTTTGTGAATACATGATATTTTTGAGTAAAATGCGCGTTTTCGCGTTTTCACCCATAAGGGTACTTTAAGATTAAAACAAATAAACGTCCCCTCACGTTCCACACGATAATAACCACATTTAGTTTACTCATAAATCACAAAATATTCTCATTTATTCACACGCAAACCCGAACAAATGGGTTAGGACCGTGTGGAAACGTGAGGGAACGACGTGAGGATGGTGGGCGGTGATAACGGAAACGAGAGCCCACTTTTTCTCCCTGACAAACTTAACAAAATAGTATTAAATATTATAAATATTCTTACCTATTATGAGGTCTTCCGTCAGCATCTCCTTGTCCTCGGACATTTTATCCTCCTGTGGCGGTTGTAAACCTAAAAACATGCAACAAAAAAAAGTCTAGCAGCAGTTCCACTTTTTCATTAGATGTTTTACGTGGAGACTCGTCGCGTTCTTCCCTCGCGCCCCTCTTTCTAATCCAAATTCACCCAAAGCTTCTCTTTTTGCCCCCCTTGTTGAGGTTTAAAGTCCTCCACATGCGCATTTACTTGTGCGATTAAAGGTTTTGGTTGTTTTCTAGAGTCTGACACCTCTGGGTGAGGGAAGTCCGTCCTGACCGCTGCTTTTCCCGTTCCGCCCCTCATTCGACCCTCCCGGTGCCCTTATCTCCACTTCTGACTTAAAGGAGGATTTCGGGATGGGAGTGAGCACAGGTTTTTACCACACGTTTAACACGGCAGGTCAGTCAAGACCGTTTGTTATCCAGATTTTGCATTTTTTGTTTAATTTGCTCTAAAAGTAATGCTTAGCTAACTTTTATTGCTTGATTATGAGCCCAAATTAGCATATGTTGTGGTGGACGGTACCATGTACCATGGTATCGATGAGTACCTCAGTGATACCTTTAGCGGTCTGGGACTTGAACCGGCATCACTTGGATCACAGAGCCAAGACCCTAACTGTTCCACTACAAACTGCCCTGACCTCTAAATTTGACCCATTTATGAAGGAGCAGTGGGCAGTTTTTTGGCAGCGCCCGGAGAGAAATGCTTGGTAATGGTACCTTTCTCATAAGTGTAACTGCCGAGAGTCACATGCTTATCCAACATGAAGTAAAACGTGAACCCTAAACCTGGTTAAGCAAAAACACCTAATTAAAACAAATATAGTCATCTGAATATATGCGTTTGCTTTACAGTTAGGTTTATAGCAAGTGCTTGCCTCATAAGCAGTTGGAGCATTTGGTACTGTAAAGGTTAGGGAGCCGGCCCTGTGATCAGAGGGTTGCTGATTCAAGTCCCAGACCAGTAAATGTTCCACTGAGGTACTCATGAGCAAGGTACCGCCCCGGAGCACTGCCAAAAGCTGGCCACTGCTCCTTCACAGATGGGTCAAATGGAGAGGTGACATTTGGTTGTGGTGCACTGTGTGCTGTGGTATGTTCACAATGACACTCATAAACGTAGTGTAAATAAAGGAAGAATATACATTGAAAATGCAAAGATTGTTTAACATAACATGGCAGCGAATTTACAAGAGTGAGCTCCCCACAGAAACTTTAAGACCTTTAGCATTTTTAGATTGGTTTCTCCCTAAATCAGTCACACAACAGCAAATGTAAACACAGCAGGCAGGCTGAGACTCATCTACTTATTTTTAAATCAGCTGAGGTGTGTAAATCACAGGTTTTATCGCAATAAGATATTCTATCGATTCAATGGACAACATTTGATGTCTGCTGATATCACCAAGTCTATGATACGATTTCCTTTAAACTCACCACAAAAAGCAACTAAAATATCATTTTGCCATTTTTATTTCTAAGCTCAACCAGAAGTATTTTTTTCAGTTTTAATCAAATAAACCTTTTGTCCAACATGAAGTGACATTACAATAAGTATGATGTCTTATCAAAGTTTTCAATGCCATCGATTTATTGAGAACTGAATCAATATATCAATGTGGATGTATCGTTTTACCTCTAGTAAATAAAAACATAATTTTGACACTAAATGTGCATCAACTGTAGGACTTTAGAGGTAATTAGTAATTACACAGTAAGTAAATTTCTGCACAAATTAGTCCTTTGAAAGTATTGAATGTATATACAGACCATCTCAAAAAATTAGAATATTGTGAAAAAGTTGAATATTTTTTGTCATGCATTTCAGAAAGTGAAACTTATATATTACATAGATTCATTACACATAGAGTGAAATATCTCAATCCTTTATTTCTTGTAATGTTGATGATAATGAAACCCCAAAATTCAGTGTCTCAGAAAATTAGAATACTGTGAAAAGTTCAATATTGGAAAGTCATGGTGTCATACCCTAATCAGCTAATTAACTCAAAACTCCTGTAAAGGTTTCCTGAGCATTTAATTGGTCTCTCAGTCTGAGTCAGTAGGCTACACAATCATGGGGAAGACTGCTGACTTGACATAAGTCTAGAAGACAGTCATTGACCCCCTCCACAAGGAGGGTAAGCCACAAAAGGTCATTTCTAAAGAAGCTGGTTGTTCACAGAGTGCTGTATCCAAGCTTATTCATAGAAAGTTGAGTGGAAGGAAAAAGTGTGGTAGGAAAAGGTACACCAGCAACAGGGATAACCGCAGGATTGTCAAGCAAAATCCATTGGGGGAGCTTCACAAGGAGTGAACTGAGGCTGAAGTCAACCGTGCATCAAGAGCTACTATGCACAGACGAATCCTAGACATGGGCTACAAATGTCACATTCCTCGTGTCAAGCCACTCCTGAACCAGAGACAATGTCAGAAGCGTCTTACCTGGGCTGAGGAGAAAAAGAACTGGACTGTTGCTCAGTGGTCCAAAGTCCTCTTTTCAGATGAAAGTAAATTTTGAATGTCATTTGGAAATCAAGGTCCCAGAGTCTGGACGAAGAGTGGAGAGGCACAGAATCCACGTTGCTTGAGATCCAGTGTGAAGTTTCCACAGTCAGTGATGATCTGGGGCGCCATGCCATCTGCTGATGTTGGTCCACTCTGTTTTCTGAAGTCCACAGTCAACGCAGCCATCTACCAGGAAATTTTAGAGCGCTTCATGTTTCCTTCTGCTGACGAACTTTATGGAGATGCTGATTTCATTTTCCAGCAGGACTTGGCACCTGCCCACACTGCCAAAGGTACCAAAAGCTGGTTCAATGACCATGGTGTTACTGTGCTTGATTGGCCAGCAGACTCACCTGACCTGAACCCCATAGAGAATTTATAGGGTATTGTTAAGAGGAAGATGAGAGACACCAGACCCAACAATGCAGATGACCTGAAGGCCGCTATCAAAGCAACCTGGGCTTCCATTACAGCTCAGCAGTGCCACAGGGTGATCGCCTCCATGCCACGCCACATTGATGTAGTAATTCATGCAAAAGGAGGCTTAACCAAGTACTGAGTTCATAGAAATGAACATACTTTTCAGGAGCCTGACATTTCTGTTTAAAATATCCTTTTTTTATTGATCTTATGTAATATTCAAATTTTCTGAGACACTGAATTTTGGGTTTTCATTATCTGTAAGCCATAATCATCAACATTACAAGAAATAAAGGCTTGAAATATTTCACTCTCTGTGTAATGAATCTGTATAATATAATATAGACTTTCACTTTATGAAATGAGTGACAAAAAATATTGAACTTTTTCACAATATTCTAATTTTTTTAGATGATCTGTAATGTAGTGTTTACACATTTGTATGCAAATGCTACATCTTGGTTCTACTTCTAGATTTACTTTAAGACTAGACTTGTACAGACAGTTTTTTTGGTGGTTAGTTTTAAAATTAAGTTACGGTGCACTGTAATTTGTGTGTTACAACCTCATTATGTCTGAGTGGATTTGCTTTGCGAGTGTCATAATGCACGCCATGCCTAATGGCTGGGTAATGACAAGTAAGTTCATTTAAACAAAAAGAAAATATTCATTGCACACAAACCGTTAGTGCTTACACTACTGATTATGTGTTCAAGAGCATCTCAAGATTTGTTTTAAAAAGGGAGGTCTCTATCTGTCTCTATTATAAGTACTGCACTTAATTACAAGTAATTTTTTAGTTAAGAGGCCTGGTGTCAGCTCTTTCTGTTCATGCTTTTGCATTCAGCAGGTTATGAAAAGCATTTAAGTGTTCCTAAATAAAATCTCTTTTACTGCTCGTGCACAGCGATGCAAACAGCTGACACATACAAATGCATTTATATCTAACGCTGACATATTGTATTGCACTCATTTGTGTCAAATTACCGGAAGTACGAGCAGGTTGTTCCATATGCGCCTTAAACATCAAGCGTTACACACATTCACACACTTCCTCTGAGGAAAGGTGGAGTTCAGTGTTGTATTTTACACACAATAGCTACATCCTATACTGCATAGGTCTACTAGCATGGAACAAAGTATCTTATACCACATCTGATTTATTGTATTCAAGTAATTCTACTTCATTACTGTATTTAAGTATTATTTTGAGTACTTTGCTCATGGACTTGATTGGCATCATGTTTGGAAAAGAAGACAATTAAAGCAAGATGTTAAGTCTAATATTACGAATAGCAGCAAAGTACTTGTAGTATTTAAATAATTATTTTAAGTCATTTTACTGTGTTCCTCCTTTTTTACCAGTTTCTTCCATGTGCAAATGTTATTGCATCAAATGCAGTGTTGGTTGAAAAGAGCATCCATCGATAATGCCCTGTAAAAGTGATTTGTTGAATTAATCGCGTTAACATACTTCTTTAATTTACTTCAACTTAAAACAGTAATGTAACTTTTATGAGTTTCCACGGCTATATTTATGAGTAAATATAGCCACCACAGAAACTATGTATTGAAATGTGCAAAACTTAAATAGCAACCTATTGTTGTGTGTTTAAGAATATACAATAATTTACAGATAAATCAGGTAAAAAGTAAAATGAAACACCAATTTCTTACAGAAAGCAATTTGTATTGAAAGGTGAAATAAGTTAGAATTTACTCAAACCCTTAAGGCAGTGATTGAACTTACAGTGTGTGGTAAATATATTCACTCTTAAACATAGACTTAGTTACAACTTGAGTTTTAAGTTAATCTGGTATCTTGAAACTTTCGTTTACATGAACTAACACTGAAAAGTTTAAAAAGTGACTTACCTATCAAATCATTTTTAATGCAGTTTTCATGTATAAAGCAGTTCCTAACCCCATCTAGTGGACACTATCTGACCTGTAAGACCCTCAGATTACCCTGAAATGCCACTTACAGGAAAATTGCAACTGGAGTACGAATTACAGCTCCTCTTCAACCCGGGGTGGGGTGGGGGGAGTTATGTCACAGCTCACACCTTACACAACAAAAAATTTGGAATATTCAAACAACAGATATTATAGCACTGGAACAATTATTAGGCCTAGTTTTCTCAGAAACCCAAGCCAAAAAATAGAGAGACTTTGGGCCCAAAAATTTAGGATGTTAGGATATTTAGGATGTTTAGGAGTTAGGATGAAAACCCGACATGAATTTTTACTTTACACACCAAGACCATACTATGTTTTATCAACTCAAGAATGTTCCAATTATGTTGGATTAAAAAGTGCCTTTCATGTAATAATACAAGCAAGAAATACTAGCTAATGGAACATTAATGGATAAATAATAAATACAGTAGATATGAATGGACTCGGGTCATCAACATTGCCATACAGGTATTTATATTCTGGCTTAGTATTTTTTGAATATGTCCTCTAAAAGAAACACAAAATGTTTGCAGGATTTGTCATTGCAGGTCAAAAGTTTTTATTGGGTGGATGAATCTTGTATTTATCTGAGTGTAGCCCAGGTGTAGTGACCTTGTGTGTATTTTTCTCAATTCTGCTTTCATTTCATCTCTGCTCCCAAGTTAATGTCACACAAACGAATGCAGGAAAGCGAATCCCTCTCTATAAAAGCAGGCAAACTCATTCAATTAGTATACTCAAATCGACACAACCAAACTTTGCCCTAGCCCCGTGAGAAACAGCAGTAAAAGCAAATAAAAGCAATTTTTCCAAAATGTCAGCGCTTTAAAATAGACAGAGCCTACGGAGATGCTCGGATTCAGAGTCTTACAAAGAAAATAACAAGAAACCAAGACAAAGAAAGGAGCATATGCTGTTGAAATTGTAGGTTTGCTGTGTGCTGAGAAAAAGTAGAAAGGGATAAAAAATGTTTAACATTTCTCTCATTTAAGAAACATATGAAAAGGAGAAATAAAGTAAAAAATGTAAGGATAAATGAAGAGGTTTGGGATGATGTCGCAAAGTGTGCACATTTCCCTGTTAAATCTGTGGGAAGAACACACTTTGTGGAAAGAAGGGAGAAATGAGGGATGCAGTTGGGCTGTAAACAAGGGCAGTTGGTAGTGTAATAGTTAGAGAGTTGGCCCTGTGATCGGAGGTTCGCCAGTTCAAGTCCCAGACCAGTAAAGGTACCACTGAGGTACTCATAAAAAAGTGGGAAGAAGAAAACAATCAAGAAAACAAACAAGGTTAAGAAGATGAAAAAGAAGAAACAAAAGAAGCCAGGTATGTGAAAGTGAAAGTAAGTGATTATTTGTCATTGTGAACACACCACAGCACACCACACAGTGCACCACAACCAAATGTGACCTCTGCATTTAACCTATCCATGAAGGAGCAGTGGGCAGCTAACAAGCGCCCGGGGAGCAGTGCTTGGGGACGGTACCTTGCTCATGAGTACCACAGTTGTCACTTTACCGGCCCTGGATTCGAACCTGCGACCTTCTGATCACGGGGAGAACACCCCACCGTTACGCCACCAACTGAAGAAGAAGAAGAAGAAGAAGAAGAAGAAGAAAAATAATTAAGTGAATAAGTTGAGGAAGAAGAAATGAAGAGAATAAGATTATTGCAATATACGGTAATATAATGTACTGCTGAGATGAAGTGTAAATTGTGATGGTGGTCTATTACGACAATCATCTCTGGACCTCCAGCACTACCATCACTGGGTCCCTGAGCAAGACCACTGACCCTGAATTTTGGAATGGAAGCCACTTTGGATAAGAGAGTCTGCTAAATACCGTAAGTGTAAATGTGCTGCTGGTGTGTGTGTGAGGAAACAGGGGCACCAACAGGAAGACCAAATGTTTGAAGAGTGAGTCTTTCCATCAGCCGAGTGTCGTTCCTCTAAACCACTCTTCCTTGTGTATTCTGTAAGACTCTTAATTTGCATGACAGGAAGCGTCACCTCAAGAAGCTGAGATCCGAAATAAATACATAAATACTGCCTCGTTTACACTCTCTTGGCTGATTAGACACAGTTGACCACATGTCTTTGTTAGGCCTTACTAAAAACTAAGTAAACTTAAGTAAAGTTCTTATTTTGTACTGTGAGTGAACGAAAGACATGACTTTTAATAAAGGAACTTTATGAAAGTCTGTGAAGATCCAAGCTAAAGAATTTTTGTTGATGTTAAAATAAAGTTCAGATAAAAATCCAAGCTATAAGGCATCAATAGCATCTGTAAAAGTTCCTTAATTGTATTATGCCTGTTTTATTAACACAAATAATTTACTATAAACCCTGTAGGTTTTTGCTTTTTTTATTTTTTTTATTTTCAAAATATACTCTTATTCTTTATGGAATAAAAGGTACTATTTTCAGAATCTAAATAAAATGTTCCAAATGTGTAACTTTTTCTGTTGGTAACATTAAAACTGTTTGTTCATATAAATTTGATGTTTACTGTATAGATTTTAAGTTTGAAGACAACTGTAACAATGTACTAAAAGCAAAGAAAATTATTCATGAGGATAATAAAGTGAACTGTGAACGATACTATAACTGATATTTCCAAATATTCTAAATGTGTGCTTTATAGTTTGCTATATTAATACTGTCAAGAACACAAAAATATTCAAAATAGTATTTTCTTCTGTTTCAAACATTATATATATATATATATATTATATATATATATATATATATATATATATATATATATATATATATATATATATATATATATATATATATATTTTTTTTTTTTTTAATTCTAGATTTTATTTTTCACATATTTTATGTTTAAGAGGTAAGCTGACCTGAAGTCCACAAGGGGGAGTGTGGAGACATGAAGTTGAAATTCCCTGGTATTTCTTTTTCCTGGTGGTTGAAGATCGCTAAAGTTTTCATGCCTTTTGAAGGAGAAAAGTATCAGGCATTAGTGTGCAAATGGGATTTCAAGCATTATCTTCAATGATGAGGATGGACAATTTGGATGTATAGTCATGTAAAATCAGTAACACACAACTGCTCGCAAGAGCTAATCAAAAGTCAGAATAGCCATTGCATCACTGTCAGGATTCATTCATCAGAATAATTCAGCCTCTGATTCTATGGGTTTTAAAAGTAATAATGGTTAAAATTGATTCAAAATTGATTTGAATGAATGCTTAACTTGTCATTCTCCTTCGGCCTACAAACTCCACAAATACGAAAGAGTGTGCAAAACAGCGTATTTGCTGCAAAATTATTCTTCTGAAAGTCAAATTCTACATTCTGAATTCCACTTTAGAGGTAATCTTTCAGCAAAGACAGAAATGTTATTTTTTTAATCTCTTTAAAGTTATGGAGTCTTTAAACTTTCTATTACGTGCTCTTTATTTGGACATTTGCATTTCATATTCAGGAAAGACATACATTTACATCATGCAGAACATGTCATCAAGCCGTACAACACTGAAGCAGGAATTTATGGAATCAGGCGCTCTTCCGTGGCGTGACGTGTTTATTTCTTGGTACGTTAAATGCAGTTTAAAAGGCGGAAAATGTGGGAGGTCGAGGGTTTATATTAAGCAGATGGTGGATTTTTTGGTGGGGAGGGGGTTATTAGGCTAATTGAAGCCGGGGCTCGGTGAGCTGAGTGGCCACGGTCCCGGTAAGCCCCGTTAGCGCGCGACCTGCCCGTGAACCCTCTCGCGGAGCTTTAGGAGGATGGAGAACGACTTAATCGGAATCGGCAGCGTCAAGTTACTGAAGACTTAGGGCGCGCTTTTTGGTCGCGCGCTACATCTACAGGTGGCGTTTCGCGAAAAGCACACCGAAAAAACTTTTATGTTGATGCTAAATAAAATAAAATAATAATTTAAAAAAGAATAAGAAGAGAATAATGTTGTTAGGGGAGAATTAGTCGGCATTAACAATCTTAAGTTTTGTAGGAAAAAGGACTGCTTTGCGGAAACTGATTCAAAATATGGTTCGATTTTTAAAGAAAACGATACGATTTGGTTGCATCACTAACATCCAGTTTATTTAAATCAAAAATATAAAAATAAAAATAGCTCAATTAATTTTTACTGGACGAAAATAAATACCACTTCGAATATGTCTCTAATATCAATGCCTTTGAACAATTATTATTTTTGAATAATTATATTTTAGGTTGTTTGGTTTTTTTTTTTTTGCTTAACTAACAATATATTTTTTCCTTGATAGCCGTGTTCAAAAATATTTTCCACACATGTAACATTTTTGGAAAAAAAGAGTTCTGTGTTAACTCCCCAGGATCTATGTTAGTTTAGAAATTTAAATAGGAGTATTTAACTGCATTGTAATATCTATAAATTATTCCGACAACTGATGGACAAATAAAATAATAAAGAATGTACATCCTAGTTTTTTACAGTATGGAAGATTTGGGACAATGAATAAACCATATGGCTTAATTTATTTATAAATAAATAAATAAATAAATAAATAAATAAATAACAACAACAACAACAAATGAGGAGTTTGAAGCTGAGAGAGAGAGAGAGAGGGCATGGGCTCCAACGCTCCCATTCATCACACACCTGGTGAAGCTGGTACTACCATGATCTCCGGGGCCAATTAAAGCCCCCGAAAAACCGTCGCTCGTCCCCTTTTGGCGCGGCATCTGGCGGCTTTCTTAAGGCTCGGGCAAGACGCGCTAATAGGCAGAAACGGCCTTTTTTTCCTCGGTGACCTGACGGGACCTTTGCAAGCTGTTTAACACATTATTGAAGCGCTAAATTAAAAGGCGTGAATAGCACGGACGACCCGTCACGAAAAAACACGGCGCGAGGGTCACGGAAAAATCGAGCGGTAATTACAAACTTAAATAAAAAATAAAAGCCGGTCTATTGTTCCAGCCCGAAACCAGCTGCCCTACTGTCAACAGAGTTGGGAAAAGTTACCTTTAAAAAGTTATCTTTTACTGTAAGCAGTTACCCGTTATACATTTAATTTGTAACATCGAAGTATATGGAAATCTTAATTACTAATTAGTATTCTTAGATACTACACTTTTGTGAGAAGCTATTATACAGCCCGAAATATACCTCGAATAGCTTCTCTAATGGGAATTACCAAGTAATATCTCAAATTACTAACTATCATGTTGAGATACCAATTACGTTTTGAAGTACTAAAAGTTCAAATACCATCTCTTAAAAACTAATTACTCATTGGTATTCTGTAGATAATACCAAATGCGCATTTTAATTACATTTGGATTATCTCTACGTTAACTAATATTCATATTCACCTGTCACGATTAATTATACAACAGAACAATACTCCAGAAGTTACTTAAGGTTAAAGGTTAAAGGTTTAAAGGTTTTTCCATTAACCACACAACCACAGCATTATTCAGCTCTAATAGAAAAATCTGGAATAACTGAATAATTTCGTGTAAGATGACATGAATAGTTTTCAGGGGCAGCTGAACATTGTGTTTCTATAGAGGAGACTTTTATAGAGAATTTTATATAGAGAAAGCAGGACCAGTTTGCTTTCTATAAGTCACGTAATTTATCTACTTCTGCTTAACTTTTGTTGTATTTTCACACAAAGTTCCCTAAACGCCATTTATATCCACAAAATAAAATACCTTCATAGTTGTTAACAATAAATGTTCAAACAGTACGTGAACTAATGTTAAAGTGGGGGTGAAGCTAACTAGAGCTAACTAATGCTAAGTTACCTACAACGTTGTTTCATTTATGAGGTACTTAACAAGTAGAGTGAGTTCTGACCATCAAACATAAATCTGTTGCTTATACTGACCTCTCTCATCACAACAATACAGAAATGCCATTTCATCCTAACGTTACACAGTGCTTCTAAGTCTGCACGCCTATTTTGTGTCTACATGAAGACGTAATTAATGTAATTTGTAACATTGCTACAACTCAGAACCACCATGTTCTCTCTGACAAATTAAATGTTAAAAGCACATTAGTATTAAAAAAAACCTGTTTAAATTACACGTATATGAAAGAGTATAATAGCAAGGTAGCTAACTGGTCATAACTAGCAACATAAGTTGTACTGCACAGCTAGTAGTCTTAAAACACAGCCCATTATTAAATATTTCGCAAAGAAACTAAGACAGTTATTTACTCAGTATAACCAGCAATATTTAATTTCATTGCAAAATATATACAAATGAATTCAACGTAAATTACATTAAAACATTTGACACACCGACAGCAAAAAATATGAAACATGAGGAACATCTCAATACTTTTGCGCAGTACTATGTATACTATGAATACTATGAAGAAAAAATACAACTCTCAAATTATAAAGTTCCAAATAACGCCAAAATATAAGGAGCACGAATTCCAGATTCTAATATTTTTTATTTTATTTTAGTGGATGAAATCGTTTTGAACATTTTGCACTTTAATCTGTTGCATTTTTTTTAGATATCTGCAGGTAAATTAGAAGAGAAGAAGTGAAAAGAGGTGTAATTGGCCATGTCTGACCTCTCGGTCAGTCACATGTCCCCCCAGTGTAGAGCTTCGCCAAGTTTTTTTGGGCGTCCAGTTGCTTTTGTGTTAAAAAATGTCCGAGGAACGATTCTACTGGTCAGAACAACGTGGCTATTTACCGGCCTTTACACGGTCCAACAGATCTACACATGCTCCCTCTTCAATCACCAAAAACCTCCACAATCGACTTCCACTACTGAGTTAACCTTTTATAGTATTATTTTCTTAAATATAAGTTTTACCTTCTATTCGTTTGTTTGTTTTTTATTTTAATATTTTGTTACGATCGCAGTGGTTACTGGAAGTATCGTCCGCGCAATGTAAGTGAAAATAATTTTAATTTAATAATTAACAGACAAATCTGTCTAGGGAATTGATTTGTAGATTTCTGCCAATTTCCACCTTCCACCAGCTCCAATAATAATCGATTAGAACGGTGTGACTGTAATTATACTGTAATTAAAAATCAGCATTTTTATTTCTTAGAATTAGTTTTGAACTTGCATTTTGACGGTTTTGATTCGGGTTTTGGAGAGTAATGTGCTCAGGCCGGTCGGTGTGTATGCGTGTCTTTTGTGGGGGATGTGTGTGTGTGTAGGAGGAAACGCGTTTGTCGACGTGACCGATGGTGGCGACAAGTAACGAAGGTGCGTAGTTTAATCCTGCGGTGAGTTTAAAAGCTTTTAAAAGCTTTTAAGACCAAATAAACAAAGATACAGCACAGATCAAATATGTACCCCAAAATATAATAGGTTAATTATTTAAATTTACATTTTTTTGGATAATGCTTACAGACTAAAATATTAATTATAAATATTATAAATTAATAACTAAACAGCACCTTTTTAATTATTATTCATATTATTAATCTTATATATATTTATTAATTATTATTTTACTTTGACCACTGAGGTTAATTAGGATTGGCGGTTCGAGATTGTGTATATGCATCCATATTTAAAAAAAGCAGTCACATAAAAATGAACAAACTAATATACAGCATTATTATTATTATTATTATTATTATTATTATTATTACATTATTATTATTATTATTATAGCTTGTATTTGCCTGGTAGAAATGGTATTTGTACCGATTAATAATAGAAAGGCAATAAGATGGGACAAAAAGCGAAATTAGCGCTAATTACGTGGCTGAATTTCTGCCATATAGTATAAAAATATTTTAGCCTTATTAGACATTGATTGTATATTAAAATATTTTTAGGTGGCGTGGCATGAAAAGGGGTTTTAAAATGAATAAATACATAAATATTTCGCATGTCAAGCGGATTTGATAAGGCTTCCTGCTGGGGGAGTCCTCTGCTGGCCGCGCTGTGACCCGGCCCGGGTTGAGCTCCAATGCTGCCTGCCATCCCGCTTATCATAAACAGTAAGAGGACATAAATATAATGTGGAGATTAAAATAATGTAAGTAGCAGTAAGTGAGGTCTCCTGCTGTTTACTTCCTACAGACTTTGATCACAACGCAGATATCGTCATTATTGTTTCACTGTGTGTGTGTGTGTGTGTGTGTGTGTGTGTGTGTGTGTGTGTGTGTGTGTGTGTGTGTGTGTGTGTGTGTGTGTGAGAGAGAGAGAGAGGAGAGAGAGGGAGAGAGAGAGAGAGAGAGAGAAATGACCGGTCAGGAGTTCAACCTAAAGGGCTATCAGAGTTAGTTGGCTAATGGTCAACATAAAATATCTATTCATCTATCTATCTATCTATCTATCTATCTATCTATCTATCTATCTATCTATCTGTCTATCTGGTTTTGTTTTTTAATTAAACGTACATTTGCAGCCACACTTTGAGGATCTTGCCGATTTCTGTTAGTCAGATCTAGCTGAAGCCATTAGTTAGCTTAGCCTTACACCCTCTCCCTACCTCTGGGTGAAGCTAAAGTCAGAAACAGATACATCAATTCTGGATATTTAGCTACAATTAGAATCACTTAAGCAAAACAAAACAAACAAGAAGCAAAATTTCCACTCTTAGTTACAATATTTTTACGCTGTTAAAGGCAGGTTGTCAGTTACGCCATTTTATTAGCGAATCAGAACGCTGGTCGCCAGGAGCAGCAGCTATTGTTCCCAGGTCCTAGCGCCATCCCGAGAAGGCTCCATATAAATACGTACGAAGACGTTTGAATATTTAAACGAAAGAACATAAAAGTCTTGAGCAGCAAACGTCTTAAAAAAAGAGCTAGGCTTTCTTGTGTTTTATTTTGATACGATATTGAGAAAATTTATATATAATTTAATATAAAGAAAATTTAGGGGTGGCTCAAGACTTTTCCAAAGTGGCGTGTATATATTTATTTGCCAATGAAAGGACTAAAATGTTAGAAATATGCCTCAAAGTAGTACTAAAAAACGTTGGTGTTTGGAGGCACAGGCCTGAAGTGATTAAGGTCAAACCTGGATTAAAGGTGGTTTTAAAAGGTGAAAGAGCGGGCAGAACGGGCAAGAAAGTTTAGATCATGTGCACGTGTTTGCGGATGTAAAAACCCGATTGATCTAAATCGAAACGTTTTAATTAGATTCAGAAACGTTTGTAGTAAAAAATAAAAAATTAAAAAGCTGATACATTTAGGCTATGATTTGTGGTTGGAGAATAACTGGAGCTCTACAACCACAAATCATAGCCTGAATGTATCAGCTTTTTTTGTTTGTTTGTTTTTTAATTTACTACAAACGTTTCTAAATCTAATTAAAAACATATAGGAGCTCAAAGTAGATGTTTCTATTCAACGTTATTCAGTCTTACAAAGCATTATACTCCTGTAAAACGCGCCAAAAAGCGATGGATATTTGCAGTTGCTGTTCATTTGGAAATCAAACGGAAGCTGTCAGAACATTGTGTGGAAATAGAGAGTTTATATGTAGACTTCAGACCCATGCACTTACAAAGGCGGAAAATACGCTATAAAGGAGCTGTCAGGAGACAGGATGTACTTTAATGCAAACCCAAGGTTATTTAAAGTAGGATGAAAGAGAAGATTATTAGAAGAAAGACAGCATATAGAGCTGATAAAACTGCGCTGATCTTTTCAGATTTAATGCAGCTCTTATTCGTACAGTAGTTTACTATGAAAGCAGCCTTCTATAACACCTTCAATATTTATTCTGTTTTAATGAAAGCTCACAACAGTTCCGCTAACATCTTGAAGGTCATCACAAATTAACCCGAACGTGTTACAGAGCCGACGGTATTATGGTCACAACACGGACGAATAAGTAATTAAACGTCAAGAATTATTCAGGAAATAACGAATAAA
Organism: Distichodus sexfasciatus; assembly: GCA_032718565.1. Lineage (NCBI taxonomy): Eukaryota > Metazoa > Chordata > Actinopteri > Characiformes > Distichodontidae > Distichodus > Distichodus sexfasciatus. The sequence continues at coordinate 341,606 of JAVGVS010000064.1, read as the reverse complement.
TAGACCGTTTTATACTGTGATAAACTAGTTTTTTCAATAATCAGTTACCAGTTGGCAAGACTATTTCACAGTCACGAGTAATTAAACGAAACTATTCACACAACTTTGAGATTAATTTAGGAGCAACATTTTTAGTCACACATCCCTGCTCCGAGTTAATTTGTACGTGAATTTACAGTCATTTAGCCATAAGATAAATCATGTAACGCGAGCTGAAGGCAGCTTATTATCTGAAAGAATCCACTTTAGCATTTTTAAAGGTTAAATTACGCATTTTTTCTATATTAATTTGTCCTCACAAATAAAATATCGTTATAAAATAATAATATTAATAATACACACATTAATAATATATATATTATTATTATTAATAATATTAATAATAATAATAATTATATTATTATTATTATTGACAAACCCTACCTAAATATTAGTAGTGAACCTTTGTAAAAATTCATGTGTAAATATCGATTAGTGTAGGAGGAACAAGACCCTCTTCATTTAAAAAATGATTACTACTATTTTCATTATTTATTTGATTGTTTATTGTTTTATTTATCCGCATTATTATTGTTAGTATGTGTAAAAGATGGTAGTGATTTACAGTGAATATTTAGTGTAGGCCTAGTTACTTTTAAAGTTATTTTAGTGTCTCAACACGTTTTCCAGAAGCTTATTAAATAATAAAACATGTTGCATCAACGGTCCGCCCACCACCTGGACCTCTTTCAAATTAAGGCGAATTTATTTTCTAATTAACCGATAAATACCCCCAGGTATAGTCAACGAAAAGTAAACCGATTCCTGACTATTAAATTATTATATGCTGAATTTTGTGTAATTGTTTTCAAATATATAAATCTACACTTACAGATCTGGTAGACTCTAGACTTTTGTTAGCCAGGTTTTTGGTTACTAATTATAAACTTTGCGTCCTGCGCTGTCCTTCGTCCTGGGTGTAAAGATTCTCACCGGAGACAGATGCAATACAACCACAAATGTTACGCTTATAGTTGACCGAAAACGTTTTTGGCCAACAATCACTAATATTGTAATTAAATAAATGAATGTACACATCGTTTTGCCGTAATAATTAAGGGCGATTGACCCGCAATGTCTGTTTAGTACCGTCGCTGTGAGCGGTGCGCGGTGTAACAGGATTTGCCCACGTTCATTAAGAAGATGAGCTCGGAGCCCCGCGGTTCCGCCATGGAGACCAAATGAGCGCAGAATATCTCCGTGCGAAGATTACCTTATCTATTATTCATTACAGTGGTGCGTGCCCTCATAATACACTGTATGAACAAAAACGGAAAAACATGGACAGCTGTAAAAAGCAAACAAACAAAATAAAAGACATTAATTTCAATATTTAAACAAAACATCGTCAAATGCAATGATTTTTTATTTGAAGGACTACATAAATAAGCGTATTGTTTAATTAATTTAATTTAATACTCAAATACATCTTTCTTTCGACTTTTTATTATTATTATTACATATATATTATTATTATTATTATTATTATTATTAAACCATGTAAATAATAATAGAACCAAAAAATCAATCAATAAATACAATAATATATAGTCACGTTTTAATGAATTTGATTAACTTATATTATCAAATATAAATATGGCAAATTTAAAATACAACTTTAAATTGTCAAAAACATGACGTCATAAAACAAAAAAAAGTAAAGAAATAAACGAATGAATTATTTAAAAATACTGGATCTTTTAAAAACAAACAAACCAAAAAAAAACCCCAACCAACTTTTTATACAAACGAAACTCCCGAACTCTCGCGATGTTTCTCAGACGTTGCCGAGCAACCGCGGGAGCCAACAAACCCCGGCGCGAGTTTTCGCTGCCGTTTCGTTATTGCGCGCTTGACGACACAACTGGACGATGATGATGCGATGACGACGACAATAAATAAGGCGGCAGAGTAATTACGTGGTTGTGCAGGTAATTTGCGCTCGTTTTAGCGGCTGTTTGGGGCAGAATGTCCGCGCCGCGGGTGAGGGCAGGAGCGGGCAGCAGCGAGCAGGACCGGCAACAGCTATTCTACCAGCTGAAATGCGATGCGGCCGAGTTTTACCGAGTAAACCATACCCTGCCATGCTGTCGAGGAGTTCTCAACCAGATCTACTTCGAGTAGCTTTCTCCAAAGATATTTATGGTTTGCCTGGGTATGGTGTAACTATTTCTCAACCAGGTCAAACTTGATTCATAATTTCACATTTGAGTTATACATATAGGAGCTTTTAACGATTTCTCATAATTCTAGATTGCTGGTCAAAATACATTTTCTAAGGGAGTTGGTCCCGTAGTTCTCAGTTCAAGTCCCAGACTTGTAAAGGTACCCCTGAGGTGCTCATGAGCAAGGTACAATCCCCAAGCACTGCTCCCCTGGTGCTGCCAAAAAGCTGCAGAGGTCACATTTGGTTGTGGGGCACTGTATGCTGTGATGTGTTCACAATGACAAGTTATCAATCACTGAAATATAGTTTACTAACCAGAGGTGTATCAATACATCAATTCACACATCAATATATGATGCTATGATTAACTGAGCCGAGCAGCATTGATCCAAAAATTCAAAAACACTGGAGCATTTAAGGAGTGATAGCTGAGAACAGAGCACACAACAAAAAGAAATGTGGTCTCTGCACTTCTGGCCCATCCTTGAAGGAGCAGGGCAGGGAGCAGTGCTTGGGGACGATACCTTGCTCATGAGTACCTTAGTGGTACCTTTAGAGGTCCAGAAGTTGAACCAGCGACCCTCCGACCATGTGGTGAACTTCCTAAGCGTTAACGTACCAACTCATCCTATTGATCTGGCATCATACATATTGTAACATGTTTTCATATTGATTAGGTGCTCTATTGTTTATTAAAGGAGAAGATTGCTTTTTTTTAAATTAAAAAATAAATGGCAGATTGAGCAATGCAAAAATAAAAATATCTTAAAATGAATACTTTTAAACCTCTTAAGCAGCAGGTTAAATCCTATGGCGGATAGAAAGTTATTGGAATTTTGGAAAAATGAAATGTACAGTACATGTGACCCTCACTGACATCTGTTCTGCGTCGCAGGGGAACTACTTCTCGCAGTTTTCACACCCAGCCAGGACTTAGTTTCCTTGGCAGCGCCAATAAGTACGACTGCAGGGCTTAATAATAGCTTCAGGTAGACGTGTTCTGCATCATCAGGAATGAAGAGAAAGTAAGCAAACTTAAATAAAACATCAAATCTATAAATCATTCATCATGACGAATTTGGATTTACACTCCCCAATACTGCTCTGCGTTTGGGTCGGTCTTTGTGAGTGTCTTACATGTGTCTTATATACTTACATAATGGTTATGGAGCTGGCCCCTTGATCAGAGGGTCGCCGGTTCAAGTCTCGGACAGATAAAGGTACCACTGAGGTATTCATCAGCAATGATGTCTGTGTGATGTCTGACGGATGATTTCATTTTGGATTGACGTGGTCTTTGTTCATTGAATCAATGTATTGATGTAAATTGATACATCAATGTATCATTACACCCCTACTCACAGCCACGTCAGTATCACTGCTAGTTGGAGAATATGCCGTATGTACCTAAAATAAGAGCAGATCATCTGGGCTCTGATGGGCTGAAACATGACCTGTGGTCAACACACACACACCTATACACACAAAGTAATCACCTATGCAAGTTGTGCAAACCTGTGTGTGTTGTGTTTGTTTGCGCTAGTCTATAAATTAGTGAACTGGACAATGCCGGACCGTCATGTTTATTGTATGTGCGTGTGTGTCAGCATGTCTGCAGTGTCGCCACGGCCTGTGTGGACGAGTATGTGTTGGAGCAGGAAGATGCAGTTGCCATCAGTAACCATAAGCAGGCGTCGGTAACCAAGGCGATGGAATGGATCAGGGAACATCTGAGCCCTAAAGTGTGTGGCTTGGACCCCGCACACCAAACACACCTGGACAAGATGCTCAGGTATGAACACTCTCTCTCTCACACACACACACACACACACAATGCTTCTAATAATGTCTGATCTCTCAGTTGGATGTGTGTGTGTATCAGTGAGTTCTCTACAGCCCACTACCTGGAGCACAAAACAGCTCTGGGCAGGGATCGGAAGAGCGAGGAGGAGGAGCAAAAGGCGGAGCCTGTGCCAGAGGTCACGCCCCCTGCACCAAGCAACAACAAAAAGGGCGGAGACAAAGGTAGTGTGGATAGAATGAGGGAAGTGTAGTAATAGAGTGAGGGAGGAAAGGAGGGAAACACACACACACACAGTAACTGTGTGTGTGTTCCTGCAGGTAAGAAGGAAGCACCATGGAGAAGCTTCCTCCCTCCAGAGAGCCCTGGGAGCCCTGGGTTGCCTGGGGCAATGGTGGCGGCTGCAGTGTCGCTTGCGATGGCCAAGTGTGCAGCAAGACTCGCACACCTGCCTCTCTACACACACATCTACACACACACACACGGAGACATGCAGGTAAACACACATACACACACCTGCCTCTAGACACACACCTGCCTCTCTACATACAGTACGCACTCCAAACACACATAACACATAAGTATTAATCTGCTTTCTCTCCCTCCCTGTCTTTCTTCCTTCACACCTATCTGCATCCCCCTTTCCTCTTTCTTTTCTCTCTCCTCATCTCTATCTCCTTTCTTTCTCACCTCTCTTGCCTTTACCTCATTGCTCTCCATCCCCTCTCTCTTCCTTGATCACCATCTCCCCTCTTCCCCCTCTCTCATTCTTTCTCTCTCTCCCTATGTCTTTCCCTCTCACACCTCTCTCTCTCCTCGGCTTCCTTCTTTCCTCCCTCCTCTCTTCATCCTCCCTCTCAGCCTCGACTGTCTCTCCTGCCCACTTAGTCACAGTGTTGAGTTGTGGTAAATCCTCAGTGGGGAAACTCAAGCTGCTGGAAGAGATTATCCTGCTGCCCAGTAAAACTCACACTCTCTCACAGGTACACACACACACACACAACCAGATAATTACACACAAACCTGAATCAAGTATTAGCCTAAACTTTGTGTGTGTATAAGATCATCGAGATGGCCCGGGATGTTCAGAGAGAGATCAGGAAGATAAGCAGCTCTGTGGGAGGTAAATCTGGGGTAAGAGCCAAACGCACATTCCACGCAAATATAACAACCTCTATTTTAAATATATTATCTATTAAAAAATCAAAATAAAAATCACTGAATATTTTATTCACTCTGCCATCACCATGTTCTTTTCATCATTTCTTCTTCGCCTTCCTTCTTGTCCCTCACACATCTTCCCATTTTTTGAGACATCGCTCATGCTTTTGTTTTCTTCATTTCAGGTCTAAACGGAATGCCATATTTTGGTGTCTCCATTAAGAAGAACAGTGCTATTACTTTTCTTGTGGTTGGCTCATTCCTGACGTGAGCTTAACATTAATTAACTCATATTTTGACAGCTAGCTCAACTATCAGCAGCAGAAACATCAGAAACCGCCTTAATCATTCTCCTTTTCATATCTTTTTCACCCTTAACCCTTTTCTACATTCTTCCACAAACAGCAAAACCATTTCTTCTCAGCAGCTGCCCGCCTAGTTATAAGTCTCTTCCTGTCTCAGCCTGTAGTCGTGGGTGTGTCTGAAGGTGGTGCTCTGCAGCTGGGCCTAGAGCGTCCGGAGCAGGCCCTTGACATGGTGACGGAGGCCTGCGCCAACTTGAAAAATCGCCTCGCAGCGACGACGCCTGGCGCTGAACTGTGCTGACAAGTTGATCGACCATGTGAGTACTCACTTAAATCCACACTAACTAATCATACACTCATCTACCTCGTCAGGAGTGATGCTAGCTGCATAAACAATCATCTCTGCTTTCTTACATCAGTCCAAGGGAAGGTATGAGGTGATGACCGGGACACTGAAATCTCCCTCCGAGTTGGTGGACTTGCTGGTCGAGCTGGTGGAAAAATATCCGGCCATCATAATGCTCATCGACCCTTTTAGGAAAGAGGTAAGAGACCAAGAGCTTGCAACTATCACCTGTTTTTCCCCAGCCTCAAACTCTCAAAGCCCAAAACCTCCAAATTCCTGACCCTCAACCCTCCAAGATGAGATGGTCGAACACCGCTAAAGCGCCCCTGTTGGACCCAATTAACTTGAGATACTGACGCCGATGCTTTCTCTCTGCAAGAGGATGTGGAGCAGTGGGATCGGCTGAGCTCTCTGATTGGTCAGTCCTGCCTGCTAGCCGCCGACGCGGCGTTCAGGCCCCGCCCCTGCTGGAGGGAGACCAGGCCCCTCCCCCCAGGAGTCACGGGGGTGCTCCTGAAGGGCGGCAGTGACGTGACCCTCAGTGAACTTCTGCACACGCTGACCGAACACAGAGGTGTGTGTTATACAGAGAAACCTGAATCAAGCTTCTCACGGAACAAAGTCAGACTTCTTCAGTTAGCCAGATAAATTCAGCTACTAACAGCTAAGCTACTCACTTAACTACTCAAGTTACTGACTTTACTAACTTTCAAAATGAGAGAAAATGAGAGGGAGGGGAAACGGAGAGAGAGAGAGGCTAGTTTATTCTGCACTCTAAATAGACATCAGCTCAATATAGAGGTGATCAATATCATCAAGGATGGAGAGAGAGAGACAAATATCAAGTGCATTATGCAACCTGGTCCTTAACGCAGACACACACACACATACACACACACTCAACACACTGGAATGCCATGCCCCAGAGCTGCCACATATTTGCACTAGGCTTCAGATTTATCTTCCTGATGGATGTGTGTGTGTGTGTGCAGATGGAGAAGTTATTTTGTCTGTCAACAGTGAGGAGATCGGAGATGACACTATGGTGGATGTGGAGAGTTTTCCTCTTAATAATTAGGAACTTGCCAGGGAAAAAATACGATTTTATTGGAATCACTTACAAAAGCCCCTCATTTACAAATTAATTTTAAGTTGTAAAATACATTTATATTTAAGGGTTAAAACGCACAAGCACCGTGAGAGTGTCTGACTGCACAGGGCAAACATTATTAAAAACGAATGAAAATACACTCATTTTTATGTGATTTTTTTGGCATGTCTCCTGTTTTATGTTAATATAATTTACTAATGTTTAAGAGATACATACGGTATACATAACATTAAAGACATACATGCACATACGTACTGTAATGTGCAAAGGTTTTAGGCAGGTGTGAAAAAATGCTGTAAACAAAGAATGCTTTCAGAAATATAAATAGTGATTGTTTATTTTTATGAATTTACAAAATGCAAAGTGAGCGAACAAAAGAGAAATCTAAATCAAATCAATATTTGGTGTTACTACATTTTGCCTTCAAACCAGCATCACTTCTTATAGGTACACTTGCACAAAGTCAGGGATTTTGTAGGATTATAGTCATTGTATTATTTGTAGTCATTATATTATTTTGTAGTGATTATAGGATTATAGATCTGTGGATAGATATATATATATAGACAAAACTCTAGATGTGTGTGTATATATATATGTATATATATATATATATATATATATATATATATATTGGTTGTTGTACATAATATACATATATATATATATATATATATATATATATATATATATATATATAAAAAATTACATATTTGCTTTTCCTTTTTATTTGTGTAGAATCAATGCAGAACAAACATTCATAATTTCTACATAAATCTATAAGCTACAAATAAGTATATTATATTTAACATTAAATACTTATAAATGTATATAATAAATATAGAACACACATTTATATATATTTACTTGTACATTTTTTCATCTTAATATGATTTCCTAATGTTTATTTTTCTTTTACTATTATAATTTATAATTCAGATGAAAGCATGAAAGTGGTATGTAAATAAAATGTTGAAATAGTTTTTTTTTGACTGAGCATTGACACTTTTACTGCATTGGGTTTGGATGTGTGTGTGTGTGTGTGCAGGCTGTAGGTCTGAGCGTACCCTTCCTCAAGCTTGGCGGTCTTTACGGAGGAGGACGAATGAATAAATACAATCGACTTGTTAGGATAGAGCAGGAGCTGGAGGAGCAGGGCTTTCTGGGTATGCATACACACACACACACACACACAAATGTAGGATTTAAATCCACAGATTCTTACCATTCCTTATTTTGTTGTCCAGTGGAGAGGCGGAACGTGATTCTGACCTGTGCGGGGCATCAGCAGGAGGAGGAGGAGCTAAGCAGCCAGGAGGAGGGGCTAAACAAAAGCCCCGCTCTGAAGTGACCCTCCCAAATATCCGTCAAACATATAACTGTACACATATATAAAACAGGCATCAAATGCAAATAAATGCTGAATTATTTCAGGGAATAAAAAAAAAAATCGAGAAATAAAGGTTCAGTCAAAATATGTTGTATTTTCTGTTTTCTACACACATTTTTACACTTTTATTTACAGTCTATATCAAACTGAAATGTGGTCACCACATCCCGCTCGCACGTCTTCGCATGAACATTTTCTGTGTTTTTATTATTAGGTTAAATCCAGGCTCCAATTTAAGGTGTAAAAAGTTAATAATGCTTCAGTTAATTATTGGGGTATTTTTATTATTAGGAACTTAAGTTATGCAAATGAAATGCGCAAATCAGCTCGCTCCAAAACGGGGGATTAGATGAGGACCTGGTGAGGTTTTGGGGTCAGGACTCGTCCTGCGTTCCACAAAGTCCTGTGAGAGAAGACAGAAGTGCAGCCGAGCATTAGATGAGGAAGAATAAAACGACAAATTCACTCTCACTCCAAACGTATTTGTCGAGTAATTTTAACTGTGGGCAGAAATTAAATTTGATGGTCAAAGTGATGAAAGTGAAAATGATGAAATGTCCAGATTTCACTGCTTTATCATTTCAACATGAAGACTTTCCTTTCAAACAAAAAAAAAAAACAAATTACACTGATGGAGAGAGGGAGAATGAAAAACAAAGAGAAAGAAAAATAAAAAGAAAGGGGAGAGAAGAGGGAGAGAAAGAAAGAAACAGAGAGAGAAAGTCAGAACGAGAAAGAGAAAAAAGAAAGGGAGAGAAAGAGAACGAGAGAGAGAGAGAGAGAGAGAGAGAGAGAGGAAGTAAAAGAAATAAAGAGAAAACGACAGACTGAGAGAGAGAGAAAGAGAGAGAGAAGCTCATCTACAGGCATGTGCTGTGGTTTTCGTGCAGGGCAAATCAGTCTGTTTGGAGAATAAACAAAAATGATGAGTAAAATAAGCTAAATCAAGTGCCTCCTCCTACACACACACACAGACACACGCACGGGCACCTCCAATTTACAGCTGCTTCAGCAGGAGCGCTTGCTCTGAGATGGTTGGCAGATGGACAGATAGAGAGAGAGTAGAAGAATAAGAGGAAGGAGACAGAGAGGGAGAGAGATTGTGAAAGAGGAAAAGAGAGAAGAGATGTAAAGAGAGAGAAAATGAAGAAGAGAGAGAGAAAAGAGGGTGAGAAGGGAGAGAAAGAGAAGGAGGAGGAAAAGGACACAGTGTGGTGTATTCCACACAAAACTCTGTGTGTGTGTGTGTGTGTGTGTGTGTAATGGAGATTGGTTTTCCACTTCAGGTTTGTGTGGATTTAACTTCATTTAGAGAGCTGAGCTACACTGGAAATTGTGCCTAAATATATGAATCAAGGCCAAGTCCTCAGTAAGAGCTCGTCTTTCTCTCTCACACACTACACACACACACACTTCCGACGTGGTGTCTCCTGCCGAGAGCTACACTAAATCCCTCTCACAAAAAGCTGAAACTGGATCCCACCTCTAACCCTCCATGACTAACATCACACCATTATGTGCAACAAACAGGACGCCCAACACGGCACTGTAAACCCCACAAACTCTCAAACCCCCCAAATCCCAAACCTCAAACTCTAACCTTAAACCAACAAACCCCCAAAACCCCAGCTCCCCAAAATCTGAACCCCTAAACCACCAACCAATAAAACCACAGCCCCCAAACCGCCAAAATCACAGCACAAAATCTGACAAAGTCTGTCCAGAACAAGTTGGAGAAGCCTCAACTGCCAACATCTGTACCATCACAATCACACTAATTGCTGCTAAAAATCAGGCTGGTCTCTGCTGCCAGGTTTTGGTTGAATTAATGCTGGACAGACGAGCGAACGCAAACCAAATATCAAGCAACCAATCGATCACTTCTGCACTTATGTTGTATGTTCTATTTGCCCTTGAACAAAACTGGACTCCAACATATTTGCTTGAGAAACGAGCCAAATCTTTATTTTCTTGTTTGCAAGCGTCGCCTAATGTTTCTCAAGTGCTCTGAGGTACTGTAACTTCAAGCTAAAAGGCAGCAACAAAAAATAGCATTTGACTAAAAATGGACAAAAGACGAGCTCACGCATGACAAAACTACAACAATCGTTAGCAGGAGGGAGAAGAGCGCCGCCCGGCGCCTTGTAATTTAGCGATTGGAGGCGTCAGGATAAAAACCCGGTCTAGACAGGACGAGTTTTAAACTCTTGCGTTTGGCCGGCGTTCAAGTCTAAGCTCCGATGTCGCTCTGTGGCGACACAAAAGACTGTAAAACTGTGCCTTAGTGGCCGACGGAAAAACAACTCCGGAGACTCTGGGAACGTCGGGATTTTATTTCACTACCATTCAAAAAGGCTTTTAGAGGTCATGCAAGGAGTGTGGAGTTGAAGTGTAATGATATACCGATATAGCGATTTAATGCTCAACGATGCCATGAGTCTGATATAACGTTCATGTAAAATGTAAAGTTGTAAGTGAAATACCAAGCGCGGATTCCTTACAACACAAAGACAAAACTTTAAAAAAATTACTTGGAGCTTTCAGTCACTAATTGACCTTTCAGTTTTTTAATTGATGGATATATACTCCAGATGGAGTATATATGTACAGTGTGTGTGTGTGTGTATGTTGGCTGTGTTACACACCGTTGTCGTGCGAGTTCTCCAGCACTCCTCTGCGTTTCTGCAGGACTCGGTGCAGCTCGGACTGCTGGTCCGGGGAGGCGGGTCTAGCAGGAGGGGCGGAGCAGGGGGCGGGGTGTTTCACTGAGCTCTGTTGAGTGACACACAAGCTGAAGAGTCAGGCTCCGCCCCCAAGTGGGGAATAACCGCACTTTGAGGTCAAATATAAATAGCATTAACACACACATTAGAATACTTTAAATTATAATTTTTTTAAAAACTACTGAAAATCTGACGATAAACTGGTTTAGGTACCATAAACTCCAGGACTAAAGTACCAAAGACGGCAGGACTGATACTGGTACCAAAAATGATAAATTCCAGGACTAAAAACAGGTACATGGTATATATTTTAGTGTACATACACACACACATACAGTACATACATGCACATTTCTATCTATCTATCTATCTATCTATCTATCTATCTATCTATCTATATGTGTGTGTGTGTGTGTGTGTGTATCATGCAGTGATTATTAAACATAAAACTATAAGTATTTTTATATTTACCAGTATGCCTTTAAGCTCCTGAATGGCAGAACCCGACTGCAGTGGTTCTCTCTGCAAAACAACAGAAGAAGCGAGTGATTTCCCCAGCACTCGTCTCTTAGCTCATATTCACTCCCAGCTCTTCCTCCAGTTTGAAGAGGCCGATGTAATGAGTAAAGAGAACGCTTACACCTTTTACTCTTCTCATTTACACCTCCTTTAAAAAGTCCCAATTAACCAAGAAGACGTTCATAATTACAAAAAGGCTGCTGTTTTTAAATTCTTTTTTTTATATCCGTGACCTTGTCTAACAGAACACTTTGTGGATTAAGTCGACACAACTACAAATAAAAAACTCGTCGCAAGGATGAACTGAAACCCATAAAATAAGAGTCATTACCTTTATGAGAAATGAAATTTTAGTTGAAATCCGTCTAAATGTAATTCAGTTTTATTTATTAGACCTTCATGATTTCATCTTATCTCCACTTTGCGCCATACACAGTGTTTGTCGTAGAGACATCCTTCGTGGCTCAAAATGTTCAATCATTCATTCATTCATTCATTCACTGAACCGCTTAATCCCAACTGGGGTTGCGCAAACTCCACACAGAAGGGCCCGACGGCCGACCCGGGGCTCGAACCCAGGACCCGCTCGCTGTGAGGCAGCATGACTAACCACTGCGCCACCGTGCCGCCGGCTCAAACGGTTCAGTTCATCCAATCTTCTACATCCAACAAAATCACAAAAAGTTTCAGATTTCTGTCCTATAGCCTTAAACTGTGTCTTCAATCAGGGAAATGTTAAACTGCTGCCACATTGGCATTTTTGGAGGAAACACACTAATTTCTCCTGTCCTATATTTTTCAGCTCATTTGCTTTAATTCTCCTTTAAATCCATTAATCACACCCTTCTTCCAGGAGAAAATAGGAGCAAGTCCCAAGTATCACCTAAAAGACAGGAAGGCAGATTTAGGAATTGTGTGTGTCTGGATAAGTTGTGTAAATGTGAAGAACTGATTGTTCCCTAAAAGGCAGAAAAAGCTGAACTGTGTCATGATTTTTGTAGCTGTGTGTGTATTTGTGCATGGCTCTAAACACCTCAATATTCCCTAAAGGGTACAAAAAGCTAAAAGTTGCCCCAATTTTTGTTGCTGTGTGTATATTTGTTTATAGCTTTTAGATGGTTATAAAAACCCAACTGTAGCTAAAATGTTACCATTTTTGTTGCTGTGTGTATAACAGTGTATAGTTTTTAGTTGGTTTTAGAGAGCAATGGAGGGATTGTTCTCTAAAGAATACAGGTAGCTGAAATCTGTCAGGATTTTTGTTGCTGCGTGAAGAGTAGTTTTTACATGGTTGTGGGAAGCTAAAAGACACGGAAACCTTGAGAGTTAGGTGATTTTTTGTGGGTTTGTGAGGAGGTGTTTGTACATATGCATATACATTCCTCATGAGGAAAATCTGCTTTTCTAGGAAAGTTTTAGGTTTGATGTGAGAAACTAAAAAAGAGGTTTTAAAGAGGTTTGTTTTTGGTTGATGAGTTTAAGGGTAGGATTAGCTGATAAAGACAGTGTGACGCAAATGTGTGTGTGTGTTGTACCTGTTGTGGCTTGGTTTGGTTGCCGGTCTGGCCAACTGGCCGCAGCTGAATCCCTTTTTTGATTCGCTCCATCATCTCCGCAACCGCCTGCTGCCTGATGTCTTTCTCTGTAAAACACACACACACACACAAATTCTACTTCAAATATGCGAATGATGGCAGTAAGTGAAAGCAGCCACTCCACGTGCCGCTAAACAGCAGAATAATTGAAATAGCAACACGATGTTTTACAGTCAATAAGCAATTCATTTACGCAGCAGGCATTCCGAGCAGCTGGGGATTTTAAAAAAGAGAAGGAAAGAAGAAAGAAAAGCAAAGCCGTGAAAAAGGACGATAAAAAACAGGATGTAAGGTCCCACGAATACCTGCAGCCACTACGGCAAATATATTCTGCATTAAAGCTACATTCAGTGTTTACAAACAAACCGAGGTTTTTAAAAGAGTTTCCGACAGAAATTCGGGGAGGAATTTAACCTTGGCGCTGTACGTTCGGCACGTTGTCCGACATTCCCTCCTCAAAAATAAAAAAAACACACCGCCTTTCAAACCTTGCCTGATTTTAACAATCCGCAGCAGGTTGAAACGTTCTTGGGGGAAAAATTCGAGGAAGGTGAAAACGTCGCATATTTCCCTTGCGGGACTCACTTGGTGGGAATGTCAAGACATGAAATTAGCTTGATGTAAAATGTGGTAAATGATTAAAAGTGGCTTTGAAAAACTGGAGTATTTTTAAAGGTAGAAGCTTTCTAAAAACGCGACTAAGTGTTCATTTTATCTTTCTGTATTAATGTTTCAGATTCCCAAGAAAATCCTGAATTTCTAGGAGCAACAATGTTGCTAGAAAAGTAGAAAATTAATTACATGCCGTATTGAAGAGCACATAAATTAGGATCTTAAAAATCGTGCTGACATTTAAAAAGTGTTTCACGCTGACATGGCTAACGCCTCCACCGGTTTGTTATTCTCCACACACTTAAAGACCACTAGACATTTTTAATAAATCTACTCGACAAGATAGTCATACCACCGATCAACAGATTTTAGGTTGCAAAACGTTTATCAAATCTATTTATGTGCATGAAAGTTTATAGGTCGGATGACGCAAAGCAAGGTAAAACTGGATAGCTGAAACTTGGTCAAGGTAGACTCCATCCTCCGACTCCATCCGGCAGCTGCCAAGAGCACGCTGGGATGCAACAAGTATGTGTCATGTGGGTGCTGTGGCCAATCAGAGACCACTTCTGCCAATTCAACACCAATATGTGACCCTCCACGGCAAAACCAGTCGCTTGTCGCAAATGATCAAAATTGAGTTATTTTGTTTTCATGAAAGGGCATAAATCAAGCTTCAAAACAACACCTATATGGAATGAATCGGACGACATATGACTGAGATATCAACATTCAAAGGAGTCGGGTTTCTCCTGTCACGCCAAGTGAGAAACGGAGAAATCTGCCTTTGAAGTTGACCATCGCCGTAGCACTCACAGATGCTTGGTACGGTCGCGGCTACGTTTGTATTTACGGTAGCCTACGCTGCATTCACAGCCACACGGGTAGCCTACCTGCGTTAGCTTAACTGAACTCGAGAGACGAAGATGGATTCCGGAGAAATATCTTCACGCTAGTCAACCAGTGGATTTACTGTAAATATTGAAGTAGAGCGGTCAAAACAGAAACTTTTAACTTTCTGCTGGAATTGAATTCCTCACCTCAAGAAAGTCACGATTTTGGGATGGAAAGGGTAAGTTTTTCAACGAAATTTATTCACAACAGCGACTGGTTTTGCCATGGAGAGTCACATTTACAGACATTTCCATCCTGGCCAAGGTAGTCTCCATCCTCCGACTCCATCTGGCAGCTGCCAAGAGTGTGCTGTGATGCCAAGCGCTCAAACCAATTCAAAACTATCAGGAATTTTTCATGACATTGTAAAAAGAAGCTACAGCGTTTTAGAAGTAGCTTCACTACTGGTAAGCTACTGGAAATGAAAGTTTGTAGCATCGATAATTTTAGCTAGCTACTCGTAAAATGACACTAGTAATTTCCAGCTCAATTTTACCTGCAGCACTACCACTGAAAATGACTAGAAGCCAACTAAAATTAGAGACGCTACTAACTACTTTTTTTGAACCTATGACAGAGAACATGATTGGATGGAGAAAGCCCCGCCCCCTCTGCTGTGCTCTTACCTGGCTCTTTAGCAGGAGCGTCTTTTTCGATGAGGGGAATGTCACTACTGTTGTCTTTCTTTTTACGAAGCATTGACAGTAAGGAGCTGGGGAGCGAGTACAAACAATAAATAAATAATTAAAAAGATGAGTACAAAGTAGAGGTGGGCGATATATCGATTTTATCGATTAATTCGAATTTACAGTTCAGGACGATGTGTTTTTATGAAAATCGATTTTATTACTTATTTTACACGCGGGCGCCAAAAGCGGAACTAATGCGACGCATCGTTCTACACGGGTAAATTAGCGCGGCGCACCCAAACCCTGTAGTAGATTCATAAACATGGCAACGACAGGGGAAAAGTATGGCGTCACATCAGCGCCAAAACAAGAGCGCGCAAAATGGCTTGCTGGAAAAAATTCGCGGGCGTAAATTTCACAGTTGCGCGCACAAATGTGACACTCGAGAACACAAATTTAAGAATCGAGTGCGCGATTAAATGTGACCCCCCCTCCACTCCATAATTAGACACTTTTTAGGTGAATAAATATGATTATAATATAAAACACGGAATTCAGAAGAATAAATATGGAAAAACGGAATTCAGGAAAAAAATCAAACGGAATTTAGGAAAAAACAAAACGGATTTAATAGGGCCCTATGTATATTGCAAAAGACATGGTGCCCATACATACTGTGGAAAAGCCGGGATTCATTAACATGCCAAAAGTTTTTGACCCGAAGTACGTGCTTCCAGGCCGCAAATATTTTTCTGAATTTGACTTGCCACAACTGTATAATAAACACGTCAAAGAATCGGTAGAGAGCTGGAGGAGGAGGTGTCGTATTATTCTGCCACAACTGACATTTGCCATTTGATATTTATTTGCCATCTGTAGTATGATTTTGAGTAGGGGAGGAGAAAATCGATTCAAATCAAAAATCGGATTTATAGTGAAAAAATCAGAGATTTTATTTTTAGGCCATATCGCCCAGCTCTAGTACAAAGTGATTATGATATTGCCCACCGCATTTTAAACGTGGTTATAATACCTTGTCGAACCACAAGAATTGTTAAAAATGTGTCTAAATGGATATTTTATTCACTGTTAAAGTTGTCATGTATTGTTAATATGAAACAGTTTTTTTGTCATGTGTATGGTTAATAGTAAATGATATGCTGATAAAATAAATCAATATAAAAATACACTAGAGGAAAGCCCCGTCCAAATAAAATCAGCACTGAAGGCTGAAGCCATTGAACATTTGGCATTCTGATACAAAGCTGGGAGCTTTATTGAGTTTTAACATGACAAAAAGGTCTCAGAATTGAACACACAGTGAAAAGGAGTTTACATTTTGTGTCAGTGATTTGTTTTTCAAAACTTTGATGTCAATTTTCATTTTTACAGCACTATATGAACAAAGGTTTTGGTCTTCATTACTGAATTTAGCTGTTTCAATCAGACTCATTGCCATGGGTTTATCATCACGAAACTAAATGTGTCATTCTGAAGAGCTCAGTGACTCGGCGTGTGGTACTGTGACAGGATGCCACCTTTGCTTGTGAAGTTTCATCCCTGCTGGACATTCCATGCTCAGCTGTAGGTGGGATTATTGGGAAGTGGAAGTGTTTAGGAACAAGAGCAACTCCAACTCCACCAAGCGGAAGACCGCGTAAAGCCAGAGCGTGGAGTCGACCACTGCTAACGTCCGTGATGCGTGAAAGTGGCCAACACTGCTGATTCCAAAGGTGAAGAGTTCTAAACCTTCACCAGCATTAATGTAAGCACTAAAACTATGCGGCAGCTGCATGCTCGGCTGGAGTGGTGTAAAGCTCACCGCCACTGGACAGTGGAAACGTGTTCTATAGAGTGAACAATCACGCTTCTCCATCGGGCAGTGAGATGAGCGAGTCCGGGTTTGGCAGACGCCGGGAGAACATTACCTGCCTGACTGCATTGTGCGGACTGTAAAGTTTGGTGGAGGAGGAGGGCTAATGGTGGCTGTTTTTCAGAGTTTTGGACTCTAGACCTATAACTGGTCCCAGTCCACAAAGTAAGTTCCATAACGACATGGCTGGATGAGGTCAAAGTGGAAGAATCTGACCGACCTGCACAGAGCCCTGACGTCAACCCTGTTCCACACCTTTGTCTAACTGGAACGGAGATTGCGAGCGAGGCCTACCAAATGAAGGAGCACAAATTCCCAGGGAAACCCTGCTAAATTTTGTGAAAGCTGTCACTGCTGCGTAAAGGGGGCAAACCCCATATCCAAGTCGATGTATTTGATTGCAATGTCAAATTCCTGCTGGTGTAACACTCAGGCCTCCAAATACTTTTGTCCATATAGTGTATACCAAGTATCGGGGCTGATCGCCCCTAACACACACACACTGACCTGAGGGGGTTGGTTGGTGCTGATGGTGGAGGTGGAGGTGGAGGAGGAGGGGGAGGAGGAGGAGGGGGAGCAGAAACAGGATTCGACACCTGCTGGAGTTTTTTCTGCAGTTCCTCGACTGCAAAACACACAAACACACAGAATAAACTACACAAAAATGGACAATAACACCTGATTTCTGTCAGACCCATTTTTCCGTCCGAGGCGGTCCTCGTAAGGACACGTTGTAGGAAACTAAGAGGCCATTTTGCCTCTTGGTTACTGCTCATGTAGAGTACCCGCCTGTAGAAGGAATAGATACAAACATTCATTTCTTCCTTACTCTATCTCATTTCTTAATCAAAGGAATCCCCTAAGATAGTTTTTTATCCGTTATTTGTCTCATGTTTGTCTAGTACGACTGTCAGATTGGTGATGTAAAACAATTTTCTGTGTAAAAACAGACAATAAAGTATTATTATTATTATTATTATTATTATACTATGTAAAATATAAGTTTTAATATACTGTATTTCACTTAAAATATGTCATTGGGTTTTCCCTAAGAGTATCTCCAGTTTAGTTTTCCAACTTGCATATCTGTAGTAGCCTATTATTTTCTATTTAATCACTCCTAACATTAAGTAACTTTTACAGATGGCTTTGTTGGGCTTTTTATTGTTAGAACTGTAAAATTCTGTTTAAAAAGAACTGTAAAAGGCCATTTGACAGAAATACAGACTAAACAATTCAGCTTTGTTTAAACATGCGTCACGTCTAAATGACTGTGCCTAATAATTTTTTAAGTTTTAAAACTTGTATATATTAAAAATGTAAATGTGGATCATGCTGCCCAGTTGTTTTAATGCCAGACTACAGATTAGGCTCAAATTAAAATACAAGGCAGATTTGTTTTCTTTTGTTTCTAGACGTGCGTGTGTGTGTGTATGGTGTGTACCAGTAAAGCGCAGGTCCTTGGCCTCAGTCTCGGCTTTGCAGCATCTCTCTAAACATTCTTTGCGTTCTTCCTCCAGTACTGCAGTCTTCCTCTCTAAAGCTGCCAGCTGCTTCCTCAACTCACATCCCTGTAGTTCAGCCTCTAAACACTTCAGCTGTCCACACACACACACACACACACACAGTCTTGTATTACTATCTTGGTGAGGTCCTTCAATAGGCTCCCATAATGACTAGATGCATATAATTTTACACCTACACCTAATCCTAACCCTAACCCTAACCTCAGTAACCAAATGCACATCTTTTACCTCTTTTCTCAAATAAAACAAGCACATTTGCTATAAAGTAATTTCTCCTCATGGAGACCACTCAAATGTCCCCACAAAGCCCAAAAAACAGATAAAAGTGATTTTAGGGGACAGAAGGTCCCCACAATGCGATAAATACATGAACACACACACACACATACAGGTGAGCGTCTGCTGTGGCAGCTGGGTGTATTTAACTGTGCACTAATAATATACCACTAACTCTTTAAACATCACACTCAAAACTATGTACGTGTGAACGCTCAGCCTGTCGCGTGTGCTGTGTGTGTGTGTGTACCTGCTTCTGATGCTCGAGACGTTGTGTCTCCAGTGTGTGTGTGAGTGTACTAATCTCTTTGAGAGCGTTGTGCAGGGCTTCAGACGGACACACGCTCTGTAGCAGAGTCTGACTCTGCCTCTTCAGCTTCTTCTGCTCTACCACCATCTACACACACACACACACACACACACACACACATATAATACATTCATGAAAACATACAAACACATGCAAAAACACACACACACACACACGCAATAGCACACATACTGTACAAAGACACATTTACATGCAAAAACACAAACACGCACACACACACTCACACACACAAAAGACTTGCACAAACACACAAGGACAAAATGTAAAATATGACACTGCAGTCTAGGAACGTTTAATTGGAACATAGAAACCAGAGATTCTGATGTATGTGTGTGTGTGTGTGTGTGTGTCCACCTCATGCGCAAACTTCTCCGCCTCGACTCTCAAATCCTTCTCTAGCTCCAGATCGGCCTGCAGGGCCTCGTACTCCTCCACCGCATACTGAGACACTACACACAAACGCACACTCAGGGAAGGGAGATTTGCACATTTACAGCACAAACAGCATTAGTGTCCAAACTTCACTAAAGCACTCTACTTGAAGCACGCCGCTTGAGGCTTCAGCGTAGAAAGAAAACTGTGAGGAGAGAGCTGGTGCACTAATTATACGAGTGTGTGTATTGTATCGGGGATCATGGGTGGTGCTGTGTGTGTGTGTTTGCGTGTGTGATGGAAACTGACCTCGGTTGTACTTTGCCAAGAGCTTCTTTTGTCGCAGTGTTTCGGCAATCAAAACAGTGTTATCACGCTTTTCTCTAAAGAGCTGAGAGAGAGAGAGAGAGAGAGAGAGACGGAGGAATAAAAGGAGGTAAAGAAAGAGTAAGTGCACATATTAATACAGAGGTCAAGGTGTAACCATATTTCACAAAAAATAAAACAATTAAATTCACACTTTAATTTGTAATAAATTGTAAGTGGTATTTTAAACGAAAAGATAATGTGCATATAATTAACAATAAAACAGCATCAGGCTTAACTTAACTAGGCTTAAAACTAAAATTAAAATGAGGTTTTTAGCTTTACCTCGTCTCTTGTTTCACGCAGCTGCACTTTGTCGCTCTCCGCCTCGACAGCCAGCCGCTTCTTCTCTTCCAGAACCGCCTCCAGTTTATTCCTCAACTCTGTTTCACACGAAATAAAAAAAAAGGAGTCAACATTTCATGTACTAGGGGTGTAAATCGCAAGCTTCATCACTAGAACTGGGCAATTCATTGAAAATGGAATGAAACTGACATTCATTCATGTAACGCACCCTGTGATGATTATTTTGATTATGTTTGAAATTCAGATTAAAATCGTAATCGAGGTAAAACGTTCAGTTACTGGTGAAATTGATTTAAGTTTATATCGCCCAGCCATATTCATCACGATATTACGTCGATTCAATGGATTACTTGACGTCTGCCGACATCACAGAGTCTGCTGCGATACGATCGGAGGTGGAATCGGGCGGCGATATATAGATATCGATCAAGGTGGGTGAGGTGAGCGAGTGATGGTACCTGTGATGAGATGCTGGCAGTGGGCGGAGCTACAGATTCCAGACTTTGCCTCCTGGTGATTGTCTTCATTCTCGTCTTCGTCCAGGTTGATCTTGGCGATGACATCGGCTCCCAGGTGGGCCAGATACAACATGCTCTTACGCTTTAGAGAGCGGTTCTGTCTGTTCAGCTGCGCGCGCCCACACACACACACACACACACACACAGAAGTAGGAAAAAGATATTTATTTAGTATATATCTTCACAGGGCATTCCTAAGAACGGCAGTAGAGATCAGAAGTGTAATAACAAAGTACTCAAAGTAATACATCAAGCAATAATACATATATGTATATATATATACACACACACACACAGTACTGTGCAAAAGTTTTAGGCAGGTGTGAAAAAATGCTGTAAACAAAGAATGCTTTCAGAAATATAAATAGTGATTGTTTATTTTTATCAATTTACAAAATGCAAAGTGAGCGAACAAAAGAAAAATCTAAATCAAATCAACATTTGGTGTTACTACCTTCTGCCTTCAAACCAGCATCAATTCTTATAGGTACACTGGCACAAAGTCAGGGATTTTGTAGGATTATAGTCATTATATTATTTTGTAGTCATTATATTATTTTGTAGGATTATAGGATTATATCTGTGGTTAGTTCCCCGAGATGTTTGGAACAACCTACCAGCCGAGTTCCTTCAAAAACTGTGTGCAAGTGTACCTAGAAGAATTGATGCTGTTTTGAAGGCAAAGGGTGGTCACACCAAATATTGATTTGATTTAGATTTCTCTTTTGTTCATTCACTGCATTTTGTTGATTGATGAAAATAAATGATTAACACTTCCATTTTTGAAAGCATTCTTTGTTTACAGCATTTTTTCACACCTGCCTAAAACTTTTGCACTATTATTAGATATATATATATAGATATAAGTTAATAAGAAAATAGATAGTTTAATAGACAGATATGTACATGGACTGATTAATAAATAAACAATTAAATAGATAAATGTGGTTAGATCAATAAATAGACAAATAAATGAACAGAAAGACTGATATGAAGATATTTCATTTTAAAGATGAAATAATAAACTAATTTCAGACCCTGTCTCTGTAAAAACCTCAGTAGGCGCTGGTTAAAATCTGCACTAAACAGCATCCGAAATCTTTTCAAACGTTTTAAATCTAAAACATAATAAAAAGTCGGCCTCACACAACATTTGAAGAGATACGTATACATAATTTTCATGCCACAGGGAAGGTGTTTACCCTGATTGGAAACTGAAGGGCATTGTTCAAAAAAGAGAAGAAAATAAGCAACAGGAAGATGATATCAGTCGGCAGCGCCTCATTTTTCCGCCGAGTGGAAAGACGGACGAAATCAAAACTCAAATCTATGTGCTGATGACACACGGGCAGCTCAAACGCCAAGCTGGGCACATCCCATCTCAAGCAAATCAAAAAGACGCGCGCCAACATGCACCAAAACCGCACACACACAGCACGGGAGGCTCTGGCGAAAAGAGCAATAATCAAGGATAAAATAATACGGCCGACGGGAAATCAGGGAAATAAATATAATTATGGGCCTCGATCCCTCACAGACGTAAACAGCATCGGGGGGAAATGAATTTCTGGCCTTGTACCTGCCGGAGCACAAGCCTTCACCTTTTCTTCACGCTTTAATTAAGCTCGTTAAGGCAAGAGACACACAAACGAGCAATTAACAGTTAATTAAGTGGACGGCCAATGAGAGACAAGATGGGAGGGTATAGGGCGAGTTATACAAATAAGCACGGTCCGAGTGGAGCAGAAAGGTGGCAGCAGTGTAAAGAGGGTTGGCACGACAACGGCGTAACAAGGGTCGTTGCGGCGAAGCTTTAACGAGCGTATTTTTATTAATGACGTCCCCCCTGCAATTTCATCCTTTTCCCCTCTGATGATGTCCTTCACTATCAATGCGGCCTTTGAGAAAAATACAATCAATAACTCGGAATAAACACACACACACACACGGGTAATCATCCAGCATTGATGAGGGAGCGTGAATGTTAAATTACACAGTTGCTCAAATCAGTCAGAGGTCGTCATCCTCCTTGCTACACACACACCTATACACACACGCCCAGTTCATCCCCGAACATCAAAACAAAATGTCATGTGTGTGTGTTTTGGATTGCGTGTTGATTTGACTGATTTGCTCTTCCTCCCCCGTTGCTGCCGTCGCCGCTGCGGCTGCTGCCTTTTTAATTCAAAACGAGTTTAAGAAATCGACTATGATTTTTTTGCCCGTCAGCACACAAAATTACAGGCATCAGGAACAAAGAAGCCAACGACTGAAATATGGCGGTTATTAGAGCTGATTCTCCTCGCCGCTCAGGACAAAAAATAAAATAAGACAGTTTTGGAGCGATTTAAATGTAAATTGGGAAGCGGGGCGAGATGCTGTAATTTTCCGCCACGTCGCCGAGACCTGTTCAGAAATAAGAAAAAAAGGTGAGAAATAACATCGATTTCCACAACGTTCCCCACTTTTTTAACCGCCTTTCCCCAGGCCGGGAGTGTAAACTGATTTCTGATTCAATCATTTTGATTGAAAAAAAAAAAATATATATATATATATATATATATATATGCACCCCGAAACGTGATGTGTGTGAGGTGTAGTTGGCTTGGATAAGTCTCCAATAAGAAGTTTTTGATTAAAGCAAAGAAGGAAAAGTATTTGGACAGGTCATGTTTACATGAAAGTAAAAAAAACCACTCAGATCTCTCCAAATTGATCAAATGTAAAGGGACCCATAACAGAGCCCTGAGGTACACCATCAAAAGGGGCAAGACCAAAGCGCTTTCGTTTATGCTCAGAGGTTGGAACCAAACCTCACACTTATTTAACCATCTTTGATGAGGCCGGAGTGTAAACTGATTCCATTCAGATTCTGATTCTATTGTTTGATTGAAAATAAAACGTCACTGAAATATGAAAAATGTTCTGAAACATGTTTTTGTTTTGCTAAGTATTTGTAGAGCTTTGAATTAAACCTGGACAGAAAATTCTTCAGATTCAAGTCAAAAAACACTATCTCTCCAAATTGACAAAAACCTAAAGGCCCTCAACCGAGCCTTGGAGTACACCCAAACAAGAATGTTGGCTCAACAAGACTAATGTATGCTGGATCCAGCACGCTGCTTTAAGGTGTTGTTGGCTTGGCTAAAGTGTCCACTGAAAAGACAGAAAAGCAAAGAAAGATGTGTGTGTGTTAAATGCGTTAATACACATATAATGTTCAGATTAGCGTAAAAAACACGCGATTTGTCAAAATCGATTAAAACGCCACCACTTGCGGCAAGACCAAAACGTTTTTCGATATCCCCCAACTGTTGCTGTTTTTGCTCAGCAGTCGGACTAAAACCGCAAATGGGCTCCCGAGAGTCTTACACACCTCGACGCTCCCTTCTATAGGACCAGAGGAACTGATGAAGTGGTTAAGGAGAGCAACAAAAAACAGTTTACGGCCAAGCTAGTGGACAAAAATCAGATGGTCGAGTGTGATGGCGATGGCGGCTGCTGACAGCTTTTGTTGCAAGGAGGGGGCTACTGTTGCCTCCCCGCTGCGAAATCACATTCGCCGGGCTTGAATACGGTGCGGTAAACGACAAGAGATGGCCCAAAGAGACGGAGGAACAAAGGAACTGGGGGGAGGAAAAAAAGAGAGGGAGGGGGGGCAAATTCAAGCACAGTGGTCACCAGCAATAGCAGGACACAACCAGCATCTTCTCTAATGGGGGACAGGAAGCAGGTGATTGGTTCAAATCAGACTTTTCTAAAACGCTATTACACAGGGGCCAGCAACACCAGGGCCATTTCAGCGCCACGGAAACCGGGGGGACAAGCTGAGAGGGACAGGCACCAAGTCTGACTCTTCATCCTCTGAATATACAATTTTTACATTCAGAAAAATAGTCATTTTTAAAAAACTTATAGTAAGTCTTAAGGTCTTGGACAAACCATGTAGTTACATAGTAACTAAGAATTTTAAGAGAATATTCATATTCAAACATAATTTTTGTGCTTCTCAACAGATCTATTTTAGATATTAATATATTACGCTCTGCTGTGAGTGCTTATTACTGAAGCATAACATGAAAATATTTTAAAAAAACAATAAGGTAATAAATATAAACGGCCAGGCTTTTGATGGTCCAAATAATTAAACATGGATATTCTCTAACATAGTAAAAAGAGGGGATACAATTAGGAGAAATCTTTAAAAAAAGACATTTTAGAAATTAAAGTTGAAAAAATGAACATTGTCTGGAATTGAGAAACCATAAGTTTCTGAGTTTGACTATTTATAACATATTCATGATTTAACAATGTCAAAGAATATCTACACCTTTCCTGAGTTTGAGAAACGCAGCAATTAAATACTTGAATCATTTTATGTGTTAGTTACGATGCCAAAGAAACAATAACCAAAATATATTTCTGTTCTTTATTGTAAATTTATTTGGAAATAAACTGCCTTTTTCTTGCAAATTTATTTGCATTTTCTGTAAATTTCCTCCATATTTTATCCCTTACAACAAACACTGTAATGTCCAAGACCCCGGGACTTGCAAAAACTTTTCCAAAAATTTCTTTATCTTTCTGAATGTAAAAATTCTTGATTCTAAGGAAGAAGAGCACAGACGACAGGTTTTAGGGGTAAAAAGCAGCAGCGTGCCACCTTCCCACCCACCATTCCTCTCTCTTTCATTCTGCTCATCCCTCACTCCTGCCCTCCACGCCGTCACCTCCCTCATCTCTCACTCCCGGCATGGGGCCGTTGCGCCGCAAACGCAATTCTTAAATCAAAGAAAGTAATAAACCCCCCACCCCACCAAAAATGTCCAGAAAAATAGTTCACAGTTCTGCCCCAATCTGTATACTACCATTTAAACAAATACACATATATTGGTTTACAATCTAGAGCTGCAGCTATCGATTGTTTTCGAGTATACTATCATTTTTTTTTCATCAATTAATTGGATAAATTCTTTAAAAAAAACCTGAAAAAGACAAGTCTGAAAGTGTACAACCAACTGGCTTTTCTTCTTGAAAGTTCCTTCTTTAAAAACTAAATTAACCCTTACACCCTGAGGTGTTTTTCTGTACCTTTTTTAGGCTTATTCTAGAGCATATGTAGATATTAGCCAAACATGCGTTATATTGTTGTTGAGGACGTCCTGCACTACTCGGAGCTGTCATAGTTTGATGTGTGAATGCTGACACAGTCTTAAAATCAGCACATTTCAGATGAAAACTAGCCTGCGCCTGTAGAATTTTTTAGTTTTTTTTTGCTTTATGTAGTCTAAAAGTGCTGAAACTACTAGAAATAGTAAGAACAAGGCCTGCTTTATTGGCTTGCATGGCTTTTATTAACCCTCCTGTTATGTTGCAGGTCAAAACAAATAGTTGAAAGTATTTTTTCAGTATGAAACTTCTTGTGTTTGGCTTAAAGGGTAATCAACGTGTATGTAATATGTGTAACCTCCCCACTGCATGATTATATTACATAGATGCTATTCGGGTCAATCAGAATTGAAAATAATCACTGTCATGTAAAACTATTGTGTTTTATATGTCGGTCTTTCCAATGTACATTAAAAAGGGTGTTAAAATGTATTTTTAAAATGAAAAACGAGTGAATTATCCTCATTAAACCATGATCTGTGAGAAGTAAATAACACCATTACACCAAATATTGATTGAAGTGGTTAGTAATGGAGTTAATAATGAGATATAAACAAGGTTTATTGGGATTTTTTGGTTTCTGACACTTTTGGATAATTAATCATGCCTCGGGTCAAACTGACCCAGGCACATCATTGACGTTCCTGAGAAACAAACATAACAGAAGAGTTAAGCGTTCTATGGCTCAGTATTATGAAGATAAATAAGGTTAGTGCCAGGCAGAAACACTTCTTTATCCACTTGGTATCCATCAGAATATAGAATAAAAAGGTTTGACAACAAATAATGCACTATATTTCTTCTTTCCTATTGATTACTCTCTAACATTACAAAATTGAAAAATTATCTGATCAAAGGTGACGTTTTGGTTCATTTTAAACAACAAGGCCTATAAAATGAGCAACTTTTGGCCTTCTGGGAGAGAACTACATTTCCCACAATCCCCCGCGTATTAGGTTTAGTATTAGGATAAGAGTGTGATTAGGATAGAATTAGAATTAGATCACTGTTAGACTCAGAATTTGTGGTTAGGTTTTGATTTTGGATTAAACTAGGATTAGTTTTAGCTTGTGGTTAGGTTCGGGGTGAAGAAAGGTTTGTGGTTAAGTTTAGGATTTGGATTAGACTCTGATTAGTTTAAAGATTATTATTAAGTGTTAGGTTTGAATCAGATCATGATGGCTTTTAGGATGAGATTATGGTGAGGTTAGGGTTGGATGTACCTTAGTTTTAAGGTTAGATTTAAATTTTATATTAGGTTTGAGGCCAGGTTTAGATTTCTATTGGTTTTCGGTTGGTATTATGTTAGATTTAGGGTTTGGGTTTGATTTCTATCACATTTAGGGTTAGGATTAGATAATGATTAGGCTCAAAGTGAGACTGCGTTTAGATTTAAGGTTAGGAGAATTTTGTGATTAGGTTTAGGCTTTGGATTAGTTTTACATGTTTATATGACAGAACGACAAACTTAATCTTGAATCTTGCATCAATACGACAGCAAAGGTAATAAAAGACACCTTGGATGCGAAAGCCTCCACCGTCTGTCTGCAGGTTTTTTCCACCTCCAGGTTCTCCTGCATTGTGTTGACCTCCTGCAGAACCTTGTGGGACACTGCACACACACACACACACACACACACACACACACACACACACACACACACACACACACACACACACACACACACACACACAATTACTACCTCATATGAAGGTGTTATTGCACTACAGAGCGAGTAAATCAAGAAAAGCTGCACTGCTCCTTTACAACAAACCCAATTTTACTTTTATTGTCAAATAAAAAAAAAACATGCTGTGTTAAGTGTTTGTGCATGTGTGTGTGTGTGTGTGTGTGTGAACGTGTGTGACACCTTGAGCTGCCAGTTTTGGCCATGTGCAGTTTTAGTGCTGGTTTTAAGGTTGAGTTTAGGTTCAGAATAAGATTAGGTGAGGTTTAGGTTTAGGATTGGATTTTAATTAAGTTTGGGGTTATTTTAAGGGTTGTGCTTAGGGTCAGGACTAGATTACAGTGAGGTTCATTAGACTGTGATTAGAGGTAAGGTTTGAATAAGATTATGGTGAGTGTTAGGATTAGGGCTAGATTATATTGTGGGATTAGAATATAGTGAAGTTTAGGGTTAGGTTTAGAGTATGGTGGTTAGGCTAGGGTTAGGATTTGATTGTGGTTAGGCTCAGAGTAAGGACGAAATTGTGGTTAGATTTTGGCTTTGGGTTAAACTACACTTAGTTTTAGGGTTCGGATTAGATTGAGGTTAGATTCAGGGTTAGGATAAGACTGGGGTGAGGTTTAGTCTTTGTTTTATACTGTGATTAGTTTCCGGATTAGATTATGATTGGGTGTTTGGTTTGAATGAGATTATGGTAAATTTTAGGATTAGATTATGGTCTGATTATGGATTAGGTTTGGGTTTTGGATTAGACTATGATTTGCTTTAGGACAAGGATTAGATTATTCTGATGTTTGGGATTAGATTATAGAGATTATGGTTTACGTTTGGGTATAAAGTAAATTTAAAGTTAGAATTAGATTTTATACTTGGATTAAGGTTCGTATTAGATTTCTATCAGTTTGGGGTTAGTTTTAGATTTCTGCTAGTTTTAGGGTTAGGACTTGTTTTATATTACACTTAGGGTTAGGATTAGGTTCTTATTAGCTTTAGAATTGAGACGAACGCTGACAGAGTCCTAGAGAAAAGCCTTGTCTTATTCTGCGTTTTGTGAGTTGTAAGTCTTTGTTTTTCTACTCGTGCTTTTCTGACCGAGTAAATTATAACGTGCACACAAAGAGTCAGGACTAAAATCCCAAATCTCGCCTCAGAGGCCCATCTAACCATTTGCCAAGACGCCAGTGCCAACAGTCGCGGTGTTCGGCTGATGAACAAGTTTTTGATTGAGCAAGTTTCGGCGAGTGGCTGACAGACGAGAAAGAGAAAGAGAAAAGAGGGAGGTTAAAAAGCGAGGAGCGAGCGTTAATGCCAGCGGTGATTTGTGCGGCTAATCACCGGCAGCAGTGGCTGGAGAGCAGATCACTGCCACTTAACTAATTACACATTGTGGCTGAGAGGCGAAAACAGGAATTAGCGCTTTCCCGGACAACGCTTCCCTCCCTATGACACCTAATTAAAAGTTGATGAACGCAGACACCGGCAATATTCCCCCCCCCCAAAAAAAACCTTCCCCCGTCTGCCATTAAAATCTATTTAGCTGCCAGTCGGAAGCCCCTCCTCAACATCCAAACACACACTCACACACACTACTATGTTAGGAATGCTGTGATAAGGCCAATATATAAAACTACATCCTAAACCCTAATTTAAAACCTGATTGTAAGTGTTCATCTGATTTCAAAATAAATTGTTTCTTTTATTAGCAATTTAAAGAGTTAACAAGTTTATAAAGCCTGAAAAACAGTTAGATTTTTGTCAAATAATTTTTCATTAATAAAAAAAAATCTATGTTAAAAAGCAGCCAAACTTTCTCACATAAAATCAGTATTTACCGTAAAATAAAGACACACCCACATTTACCCTGATTCTTTTTTTGGTTTTCCTTCTTGAGGAACAGTCTATTTTTAGAAATTACATGAGTAAGGCATTGTAAAAGTATATAAATGTAAAGCATTGTTAAGGCCTATACATATATAAAACTGCTAAAAAGACCAAAACTGTCTTTAAAATTCTAATTCTGTAACAACCCCCCCCCCACCCCACGCCCCAAAAGGACCCTTAAACTGAACCCTCAGTTTCAAAACTAAAATGAAGTGTTTACGATTCTAAAATGAATTTTAATTCTTAACCTTAGAACACAAACTGAAATTTCACATTTCAAATTATTTTTGGCTTTTCTTGTCAAGAAGTCAAAATTTCCTACTATGCCATGAATCATACAGTGAACACTGAAACCAAGTGTTTAGGGATACTTTAGAAAATCAATTTTAATCCCATATCTTAACCAAGACATTATGAGCTAGGTATAATCTAAACCTTGTCAAGAGCCTACTGATTTTTTTCCCTTATATTTCTGTTACTTTTTGGCTAAATTATTGGTCAAAATTTAAAACTATGCCTCAATAAATGACACAAAAATACAGTCATACATACACTTTTTCACAGGTCTATGTCACAAGCTAAGTGTAAAAACTAGGGCCAATTTCCCAGTCTATGATTAAGCCTAATCGTAGACTAGTCTTGAGGTTCAGACGTACTGTAAATTAGTCCAAGATTAGGCTTAATCCATGATAAAGAAATCAGCCCCCAAATCAATTTTATATGTAAACCTTGCCAAAGAAAATGATTTTTTTGTTCATTTTTCCTGTCATTTTTGTCCTTCATATTTGTCTTTTCCAATGTTTTTTTCCTATACCAAAATATTAAATTATTTCTGTTACTTTGGGGCTTATTTTTGGCCAAAATTTCAAACTATGCCACAAAAAAATATAGCAAGGAGGTTGGGTCTTTACCAAAGGACAAATACGACCCCCTCTCCCCCCAACACACTCGTACACACACTCACACTCTTTCACAGGCCTATCCCCCCGGCTGACAGGTTAATTGTGGCGACTGGTTGGTTTAAACAGTGTTTGGGCGTTTGGGGGGGAACATCACCCGTCCCAGCTGACAGTCTTAATTGTGAGTTTTGTCGTCTCCTTTCTTCATACGTCACTACCATCCTTCTCTCTCTCTCTCTCTCTCTCTACGACGCCCGACGTCCCATATCGGGCCAACACTCCCAATCCTCCCCTCGAGATGGATCTGAACCCCCCCCCCCACCACCACCACATCCCCTCCCAAAAAAACCCTGTGATGAAGGGGGCAGATGCCTTTGTGGTCTTATCATTAGAACACAATAGGCGTGTTGTCATCAACCTTGCCATCTCCTATTGAAAAGGCAATGATTGTGTGTCGTTTTTCTCTCTCTTGCTCTCTCTCTATCCCTCGCTCTCTCTTTTTTTTCTCCCCCCCAAAACACTCCCCCCTCGTTTTTTTCACCCCACTCCAACCCGCCTCACGTTGAATAGAAGCAATTTTCCCAGAGCTATGAAATCACGTAATGGCTCCGAAAAAAAAGAGGGGAGGGGAAAAAACGAAAGCGCGACGGCAGCTACGCCATTATTTAAGTGGAAGTCATCCGAGGCGGCGCATGTTTACGGCACGTCGTTTTTGTGTGCGTGTGAGTGTGTAGGGGGGTCGGAACCGATTGGGCCAGCTACGATTTGCCCACATGCAATAATAAGCCATTTCATGCATTAAAATGAGAATGCCCCGACCGCACTCTCTCTCTCTTTCTCTGTAAATATGTGTGTGTGTGTGTGTGTATGTGTGGGGCGGCCGTTGTGCTTTTGCCACGTCTCCGCAATTCAATTTTCGCATGTTTCAATTCCCAAAGAGCGGGAGCGCGGCATTTTTCGGCAAGAGGTGAAGTGTGGGGATTTATTGCAAAAGGGAGAGTGAGAGAGAGAGGGAGAGGGAGCCGAAAAGACGAGGTGTCAGGATTCGGAAGCGGAGAGTCATAACCCCTCTTGGTTTGGGGAAATACACATCTGACACTAGTCAAGCACTTCGAGGGCTGGATGGGCACAAATCTAGACGGAGGCTTTGAATTAAAAGAAAGAAAAGAGAGAGAGAAAGATTTTGAACTTGAGAATGTGATTTGCGATAAAGCGAGAGGGATCAAAGAGAGACGTTGTCGAGTGAAAGATGCTTTTTGCTCGCGCTGTGACTTGAACGTGCAGAAAGGAGGACGGTGGTTTGTCGCCTGGTATATTTCAGATTTTTAAAAAGTAAAACAATTCTGAAATATGAAAGGTGTTTGCTTCATTTACCGCTTGGTAGAAAAATATGCAAATAAGATTTTGTGACCATTCATTAATAATAATTATAATTAAGAATAAATGGATTAATTAACAGTCCTGTAATGCAACATAAAAGTCATCCTGCTTTTTAAAAAATAACATCCATACTACATTCCATTCACTGATTGTATCATAGAAGCATTTGAATGTGTGTGTGTGTTGCCAGGAAGTCTTTTATGTCACTTTGAGTCCTGATTGCCCTGTAAAATATATTTAAACCTGAGCTTTGTCATGGTGTTTGTGACTTGGTGAGGACTGTTCCTCTTTAAGGGTGTAACGATATATCGATCTAACCTTAGCACCGATCCCAAATGAAAAATCAGACTAGGGCTGGTTGATCCGACCTCAAATCAATATCACAATTAATTTGATATTTTACCTTGAAAATTGTAATATTATTTTAATGAAAGAGTGCATATCATTGTGATTTTAAAATAAATGAAGGAAACACACAGATAGCGTAGTGTAGTGGCAGACTGAACAGGGAGTCACGTGACAAAACCAACACTAGTACACACACTCGGTTTTGATGAGTTTATCACATGCTTCATATGGAACAGGAGCTCTTTTTTATTTTTATCTTGATTTATATATCTGGCTGGAATAAACATGTCAAGTGATGGTGGAGTTCATTTTTATGATGTGATATGAATTGAAGTGGTGGTGTTAAATGAGCCTATAAGATTGTTCAATATTGAGTCCTGAATCGAATCGAATGGAAATCGGATCGTTAGCAGACTTTGTGGTATCAGCTGATGCTGAATTGTCATCTGCTGAATCAATATAATAGCGTATCGGGATAAAACTTGTGATTTAACACCCCTAGTGGTCATGAGAAAAGTTTCAGGTTTGAGATTATATATATATGTGACCCTGCCTATGATAACCCGGCTAAAGTCACAATTTTTCTACCTCCTCTTTACCTGACGTGACTGCTGCGGATACACATTGATCTTAATGTCTGTATGCACTTTATAATGATAGAACAGTAGTTCCTAAACCGAATAATACCCAAATCACCAGTTGTTTTTGCACATAAAGTAATCCCAAAGACGTTAGAAAAGTAATGTTTTTACGAAGCCAACCTCCGGTATTTTCCAGTGGAAAGTGGAAACGTAAGGTGATAAAATCACGAATTTCGCTATTTATCCTGTTAGAAATTACATTTCAAACATTACATCCGAAAACCTCAGTACATAATCTATCATTTACTGCAATAAACTCATATGGCATATTGTTGACATTTTTCTCGCTATGACTACTATGACGCTCTTTATTTCGTATTTAGATTTGGCGATTTTAGCCGGGTTTTCACAGGCGGGGTCACATATACTCATTAGTCATTAGAGAGTGAATGGAAGGACCTCCCAATCATAGCAAGACATGACTCTGTGTGTGTGTGTGTGTGTGTGTGTGTCTGTTTGTGAAACATGTCTGAACACCAGCCACCAGGCCCAGACTCAAAAATATGCCCCAACCTGAACCACACACAAAAACACACCTCCGGGAGAGATCTTTTTACAGCACTTTCTCTTTCCCAACACACTAATCTGGATTTGCCGTTCGAGTGTGTAAACTCCTAACACTCACCAACGACATTACTCGATATATCAACACACACTGATGTATCATCACACTCCTGAAGTTTAGATTCAACAACCGAGACACAAACCTCTTTCGAATTCACCCAGCTTCTGCAAGGCTTCATCCCTCTCCTTCTTCAACTGCTTGCACTGAAACCAAGAAAGAA
Organism: Distichodus sexfasciatus; assembly: GCA_032718565.1. Taxonomy (NCBI): domain Eukaryota; kingdom Metazoa; phylum Chordata; class Actinopteri; order Characiformes; family Distichodontidae; genus Distichodus; species Distichodus sexfasciatus. Next base: position 307,955 of record JAVGVS010000064.1, on the reverse strand, counting down.
CACAAACACAAAAATGAGTGACATTTAAGAGAAGAGGCAGCAGAAAGCCGCCCATTAGCGTTCCTCGATGCCTAATGCACAGTCCCGACCTTTGACTTAAGTTAATTGCACTTTGTGAAAAGCTATTTATTCACATTCCTCAGCACAGATGTTTCTCCTTCTCTGTGTGCTGTGCTGTGTTCACAATGACAAATAATCACTCAATTATTCACATGCTGCAATAAACCACTAACTGCTGTTTCATTTTCATACAAAATATAAAGAAACGACGGGAGGCTCAACACTTACTGTATATTTTGGGATATATAGCAAAAAAAATCCAAACCTGAACAGCTCTGTTTGGAAACGTCTAGAACGATTTAACTGGCTTTATAGGGAAATGTGTAAGCCATTGAAGACAAAAATAATGATAAAGCTGAAAAATATTTTTTCTTTCCTTGAACTTTTTCTCAAAATTTTTAAATCCGAATAAAAGGTTCTCTCTCTAGATTCTACTCTAAAGATTAGTTGTGGAAAAATGAGAACCGGCCAAGTTTTCCTTTTGCAGCAAGACGTGTGATTTCTTTTGTCTTACTTGACATCATGATGACAAAATGATATATCATCCAGCTTTAATCAGAAACCCTCTCAGAAATCCTTATTGTAATAAGTCTGTTTGGACCCTCATGGTTGACTTTGCACTCGTTATCCATTTTGAGCAATTACAAAAAGAGTGAGGAGAAGATTAGAATGACAAAAAGTGAACAAAAAAGAGAGAACTCACCTCTTTTTCGGACTTCTCATGCTGTTTCTTTAAGTCCTCGTACTGGCGGAGAGCTATGGAGAAACATGGAGACCAGTAAGCCATTTTTACCCAAAAATAGGGTAGTTGGTAGCGTAATAGTTACAGAGTTGGCCCAGTCATCAGAGGTTAATCGGTTTGAGTCCCAGACCAGTAAAGGTACCACTGAGGTACTCGTGACCAAGGTACCGCCTGCCCTCTGCTCCTTCACGGATGGGTCAAATGCAGAAGTCACATTTCGTTGTGGTGTGTTCATAATGACAATTAGTCACTCCCTCACTGCACCACCACCAACACCAACCAGTTTCAACATAGAATTTTTTTCCAGCACAGCAATGGACTCATATGCACCACCGGCTTTGCTCACGACAGGAACTGGAAATTATTTTCTGGCTAAGAACACATTGGGATTGAAGAAGAGGAATAGAAGGACGCATTAGTGTTACTCAGGGGGAGAGTGAGTAATGGGAGAGATCAAGTTATCTGGAAAGAAAGATCAGAAAATATAAGGTATGTGTAGTTCTGAACTTCCTCAGAGTATTAAACAGCTTGTATTATCAAGCTATTGATAAACAAAGAAAAATGTTTTTGGAAAAAGGTCAAATTTAAGGTAGTCAAAAATCCAAACCCCAGTCACAAAAACCCAGGCCACAAAATCCTTTATAGAAGTGATGGCGTATAGAGTATCTGAAAAAGATTTGTTCCAAAGAATAGGAGTTCTAGAACAGTACGCAAGTATTAAAAATATCTTGTTGGTATTAGTATTGATATTATTCATTTTCCAAATATGATGCTGATTCTTAAATTGTATTAATCCCCCAAAAATAAGTGAATTCAAGTGAGTGATTATTTGTCACTGTGAACACAAGAAATCACAGCACACAGTGCACCACAACCAAATGTGACCTCTGTAGTAGCTTGAGGACGGTACCTTGCTCATGAGTACCTCAGCGGCACCTTTACCGTTCTGGGACTTGAACCCTCCAATCATGGGGTCAACTCTCTAAACGTTAAGTTACCAGCTGTTCCAAAATGATGAGAACCAGACTTTGGTGTAAATTCAATCTTCAACACACTATGAAGTGACCAGAAGTGGACCGTTCAGGTTCAGAAAGTAAAACACTTGGGCTTAGGAGTTAAGCTTTTCACGTTGAAGGGAAACCTAATGCACCGGCTAACAATAAATGAAATGAGGAGGTCTGCTCATGAGCAAGGTACCATCCTCAAGCACTGCCCACTTCTCCTTCACGTATGGGTCAAATGCAGAGCTCACATTTGTTTATGGTGCACTGTGGGCTGTGCTGTCTTCACAGTGACAAACAATCATAAAATAACAATATAACTGCAGAACATCCGCGAGCAGGACCTTAACAGTGGCTCTCGGAAATGGAGATTTAGTGGGGCGCGTTCCAACAGCTCGACCTGAAACCGTGACCCGATTTCATTGCTTAAGAGGGCAAAGTACGGGCCAGACGACAACAAGAAAACGCCCTGCCAAGACAACTTTAGATCGCCTACGTTCTAGTCAAGGAGCAACTGTCTATGTAGGGGCAGAGTGAAGGCTGAGTCCCAATACGAGGGTGACTCCGAATATAGCATATGATTAGTAGTAAAGCTAATAATTCTGTTCACCAAATGAGAATTAAACAAAAGATTATACAAAATGGTGGACAAAGAATAGCTTCCATCGGTTTATGATGTGAAATGCTGTAGCTCTTCTTTGAATGTAGTTGCAATAGTGATGTTCAAATTTTATAATGTGTTTAACTGCTACAATGCCATGTTACTTTATACTTGTAATGAACAGTGATCTTTTTGTTGGTTCATGGTAAGTAATTTTACTTGTTGAATTATGTTTGCCGAGTAAAATGATGAGCTTACGAGAACTTCTCTGTTAATATATGTACCCAATTTGGACACAAGTGGTGTTTCCATTAAAGAGAACATTAATTCACAAGCTCATAGTTTAACAGCTCTAATTATTAGAATGGCCTGTCTTAGGACTGACCTGTCATTTGTGAGGGAAATGTGACAAATTTAGGTTGTATTTATGCAACAACAACAACAAAAAAATAAAACTTAGAGCCTTGTGGGCGCCTCACAACGCTCTTGTCCATCTGAGGTAGGGAACAGAATTAGGGGACTTATTAGGCAGCTGTTTTCAAAATGGAACGCACCAACAGTTTCAGATTTTTTATATGTCATTCACCTTAAACATGAGATATTAATACAAAACAGAAATTTAGATTTTTCCCCTCACATCGACGCCTAAAAGAGCTGAGGCGCGCAACTCAAGGGTGACGAGTTTTGTGCTTCAGAATCAAGCTTTCTTTAAAAATAAAGTAAGAAGTGTCCGTGAGAGACGTAGAAAAAGCTTGTAATTCCACACTTTCTTTCTTACCCTGGTCCGAGAGCTCGGTTATGGTCCTCATTTGCTTTTCTTCTTGATCAGTCGTCGCCATTTGGGAGAAAGTTGCAGCTCTTTTACCTGTGGAGCTGAAACGCTACCGAACAACAGGAAATGACACGGACACACCTGACTGTTAATCTCTGCTCATATAAAACGGAGCTGCACCGCTTTCCCCCTTCACTTTTTACACTTAAAATTAAAAGTTTTCATACAAACATATACGTCCTCAAAAACCACCCCTCAGCTCATATAAGGCGTTATTAAAATGACGGGAATATTATTTAAAGAAAGGCAGCCTCTTCATGTTTTCTTGTGACTGAAAGGGTTTTTTTTTTTTACTTACGTATATAATTCAAAATTCGATTGTAATAAACAATCATTTACTACAAATTGGTTAAATTTGCTATTTACTAATTCTCTAACCATATTCTTAATCCAAAGCATTGCATTTTAATGTATGAAAGTTACGATATAAATAGATTATAAAGCACCTTTTATACATTAAAATGCAGCCTTAAGTTTTTTAGATTTTTTTTTTAATTAATTTTTTTTTTTTTTTTTTTTAATGTATGAAGGTGCTATATAAATACATCATAATACTACTACTACTACTACTACTAATAATAATAATAATAATAATAATAATAATGATAACAACAACAACAACAATAACAATAACAATAACAATAACAATAACAATAATAATAATAATAATAATAATAATTTTATGAAAGATTATCAAACCTTTTACAGCATCGTCAGTGGACGTCAGCACTAACTTCTCTCAAATGCTTAAAAAATGTAAGGAATGTGCTGCAGTTGTGGCATTTTCTTTTTCGCTGTGATAAGTTCAGTATGAGGAACAGAAGTTTTTTTTAGTTTCCAGTCATTGTACTTTTTAAATTTAGCGTCGCTATGCCGCCGTCACCTAGCCAACGGAGGCTCGTCTGGATTAGCTAGAGCTATAGCTACCATGTAGGATTTATTCTTTCATGCAAATGCAATTATAACAGCTGCTTTCATGGTTTTTCATTCATTTGTGAGAGATATATGGTAATTTTAGTTTGTGCGTGAGACGTAAAACCGATCAAAGTTATGCTGTGCGACGACACAAATTATAAAGTCTGTTACAATACGATTTCCATTCGATTCAATTCAGGAACCAAATACCAACAAGACAGTATCATATGCTGATTTAACACCATCACTTCCTTTCACTTCAAATCACTAAATATCATTAAATATCATGGCATTTTTTTTTATTCCTGAGCTCAACAAGAAAAAATAAATAAAAGTAGAGCTCCTATTTAATATAATATTGAAGTTTGATCAAAGTGATCATTTTGGGCCCATGCTACAGGCTTGTTGATAATTTAATACATGTATCAATATAGATTGATGTACCTTTACACCCTTTTAAAATGCAGTGTTGGGCAAGTTACACACTATACAATGTGATACATTATAAATTACTAGTTACTGTAATTTCAAGTAAGTAATTAGTTTTGTTTCTATATTACTGTCTCTGAATTGTAATGCGTTACATGACTTCTTACTATTGAGTTGCTTTCACCAATATAACTGCGGAAGTAGGACTCGTTATGCTAAAATGTGTAAATGCAGTTTTCTGCAGTTCACTGTACACCCAGTGTAAGGCGATGTGGTGTAGCATAATGACTGTAGGCACACAGTCTGTAGGAACGCTACCATGGCACTCTCCTAAGAATTAAAACAAGACAAGTCTCCACAAGTCAAGAATAATATAATTTAATCATTTCATATTCAGCACAAATAGAATTTATACATACATATGATAAAGATCTGAGAGGAAGTGGATAATCATTTTTTCTACATAACACAGCGCATGCTCCCCAAAAAACATCAAATGTTAACTTGCAGTTTTATGTTATGGACAGTAGCTCAAGTCTGGTCCAGTTGAATCAATAACCAGCAACAGATTTACAATCACCACAAATCTGAAAACTACAGGCTAGGCAAAACACTCTAAATGACTGCATTAAAGGGACACTAAAAACTGAAGTTTCTAGGAATAAACGAAAGCAAAAACGAACCCGTTTATGTGATAAATGCCCCTTTTAAGGTCGTCAGGTTGAACACAAACCAACCGTCACAGCACTTTTAAGATGATTTAAATTTCATTTTGCCGAGACTTTCCTGTAAATCCATGCCACCGTCGTTACGATTGTACCAATCGTTTTCCTCAGCTCGACTTAACCGATCGACCGGCACAAACACTCAGTCAATAAATAACTTCGGAAGGAGAATGTGACATTTTTCTGCAATTTTGAGTTGGGGGAGGAAAGAAATATGAAACACAAAGAAACACAAAGATGAGGTGGAGAAATTGGTCCAGCATTAGCGTCGTCTTCTTGATTTAAAGATCTGTTTACATCTTGAGGAAAAGAAATCCACAAACAGTAAAAGCAAAATGACAAACACACACTACAGTATGCTAATCACAGTTACAAGTTTGATACACACACAAACACACACACACACACACACACTCCTAACAGAGGATCCTGAGCCTAAAGCTTTAGAACACTTTATTTAACAAGGGTCATAACGAGGACTTTATGCCCCAACAGGGAACGCGCTACTCAGCTCTGTGGTCCGGGTAAGAGGTGGACAGAGGTGAGGGAGGGGGAGCGATCTGGATGCTTGACCTCTTGGACCCTCCATTTCAGAGGGTGTTAGGAGGTGGTCCCGTGACGAGCGGCCGACTCCCTCGGGTAGAACTCGGCCAGCGTGCTCTGAGGGATTCGCTTCAGCATCTCTTTGGGGAAGATTCGCAGCAGCTGCCAGCCGATGTCCAGGGTCTCAAACACCGTCCTGTTGTCGTAGGGGCCTGGAACACACACAAGATAATGATCACGCTACTTCCATATTAAGGTAAATCATGTTATATATTAATTGGGAAGTTAAACGCTTTTGATATTTTTCCTACTATATTTTTTGTGATGAGCGTGAGGGAGATTGAATAACTACGTGGTTGTGGGAACCGTATTTTTTTGTGTTGTCACCCAGAATCAACTTGTCAGCCGTGAGGAAAAGTAAACAGACTTCAAAAATAAGTCGTAAACTGTATTTTCCAAACCACAACATCGAAAAGGTTGCCGAAAGAGAACAGAGTGGAACCGGTTACATGTAAGTTTGGTACGTGAGACGGGTTGCATTTAAGCCTTCACTCTGAATTTCTAGCTTCGTCGTCTCCATGGTTACCGGGGCACTCCACACCCAGTTTAAAGCAACCCCAAAACAACGACGGCTGAACATCTATAAAGTTAGGGTTAAAGATCTGGAAAGTTTATATAATAATAATAATAATAATAAGTGAAGAGCTGTTGGTCACCTTGAGCGATGAAGTTCTTCTCAAACTTCTGCAGGAACTCCAGGTAAAGAAGGTCGTCAGAGGTCAGGGCCTCTTCGCCCACCACCGCCTTCATTGCCTGCACGTCCTTACCGATGGCATAGCAGGCGTACTGAGAGACGGAGAGAAAGAGAGAGAGAAGGAGAGAGTGTGTGTAACCCATGTAAACCAACACAGATATGTAATGAATGCCGATATCTCCAGGCGAGTACCAGTTGGTTGGAAACGTCAGCGTGGTCTTTTCGGGTCATTCCCTCTCCAATGGCCGACTTCATCAGACGAGACAGTGAGGGAAGCACGTTGATTGGTGGATACACCTGTCAATCACAGTCTTTAAGTGAGTGATTATTGCTCACCACCACAGTGCACCACAACCAAATGTGAGCTCTGCATTTGGCCCATCCGTGAAGGAGCAGTGGGCAGTTGCTCATAAGTACTTCAGTGGTACCTTTAGGACTTGAATCTAAACATTACACTACCAACTGGCCCAATCAGATGCGATGTGTTACTACACAGAAGATATGAGTAAGGATGGGTAGTACACTATCGGTTTGCTATTTTAACAAAGAACTTTTTGGAGGAAATAAACATTAAATTAAGGCTCCTGTTTCTACAGAGTATAAAAAGACACATGGAAAATACAGGTATAAATGAACAAAAAAACTAGTGATGTGTAAAGTGCAGAGGTGTGAAAAAAGCCAGCTTACAGCTAACTTTTATGTAGCAATAATACACCTACATCATCATTTCTCCAGTACTCAGCTTTTACATATTCTTAGATATTTTAGCCCCGGGTCTCATTTAATGCCGGAGTCGGTACCAGCGCCTAAATATGACATCGTAGTTTATCAAGCATCTCACCTGTCTGTTGTGCAGCTGTCTGTCCACGTAAACCTGACCCTCTGTGATGTACCCAGTCAGATCAGGAATGGGGTGGGTGATGTCTATGAATAAACAAGGGGAAAAGAAGCAAATAAGTAGAATTATACAAGGCCTTTCATCAAGTCAAAGAAAACGTTGTCATCTCAGCTGTACTTTTGTACTTCTCTTAAACAGTTTCATCTTCATAAATTCAGATCATAAAAAATGAACATCTACAATTATTTGGGATTTTTTAAATGATTGAAACCTGTGTATCGGTCGGACTGCTTAAATAAATTCCCTTCTCTCCAAATGCCGCCCGTAAACCAAGGTGTTGGACAACTTGAATGATTAAATGATAGAAATCGGTATCAGTATAGATACCTGTATATTCTTAGGACTCCTTTAAGAAGTCTCTTCCACCAGATGAAGAAAAGGGATGGAACAATTTAAACGATTAAATTATTGAAATCGGTATCGGTCTTGAAGCCCGTGTATCGGAAATCCCTTCCATAAAACCAATGGTTGGCCCATATTTCCACCCCCACATCGATTCCACACAGCCTCTGTTTACCAAACCCGGCTAATCGACTCGGCCCACTGCATTGTGGGAGGAGCGCTTTACAGTAATGGTGCGAGGGCGATTTGGAGGAATGACTGTGTGTGTGTGTTTCCTAATGGCCCTGTAATAGGGGACACCGATTTAGAAACACACACTGATCTTTGACAAGGATGTTTCTATAGTAACGGGAGGGATGGATGGCGCTGGTCTCGCACTCGTCTGGAGAGAGAATCGATACGGAGGCATCGCCGTGCTCCACCCCAGCATACCTGGAGAGTGTGTGTGTGTGTGTGTATGTGGTTGTGAGAGAGAGGGTCAGGGGTTAATTCTCAGTGCTTGATTACTGCTCAGCCAGTTGAATGCGTCATTGTGTGTGTAACCACTGGTGTGGGTTGGAGGAGTGTGTGTTTACCGTCATCAGGAATACAGACCACAAGCATGTGTGTACGTTTGTGTGTACGTGCGTGTGTGTGTATGTGCATGTGTGTGTGTATTGATATTTAGTCACTAAGGTGTTAGTGTGGAGCATGTGTGGTTATGGTGAGGACAACTGTGTATGCTATTAGTCATGTTGAGTGTGTGCGTGTGCGTGTGTGTGTGCGTGCGTGCGTGCGTCATCCTGCATGTGTAATATCATGTGGCTTGTGAGGTACAGTATGTATGAGTGTACACCATTGTTTGACTCATATTTTGTTGATTTATGGTGTGTGTATGTCAGCATCTGTCTTGGAGTTGGTGTGTGAATGTGTACCATAATTATAATTGGGGTGTGTGTGTGTGTACATGCATTATAATTAGGATTAGAGTGTGTGTGTGTTCTGTTGCTGGGCATGGTGTGGGTATGTGTTTGGGCACCATCACTGGGCATGGTGTGTGTGTGTGTGTGTTTGGGCACCGTCATTGAGCATGGTGTGTGTATGTGTGTGTACCGTCGTTAGGCATGGTGAGGATGGGGATCTGCGTGATTGATCCGTTTCTGCCCTCCACTCGTCCAGCTCGCTCGTAGATCGTCGCCAGGTCAGTGTACATGTAACCGGGGAAACCTCTGCGTCCTGGCACTTCTTCACGAGCCGCCGACACCTACACAGACACACCACACACACACTTTTATTTTCAAAAAAACATAACCTGGACCCTCGCCTGCGTTCAGTTTTTCCGTAATCCGAACCCAAACAAGCGCAACCTCGCCACCTCACTTTCCCTCTTAATTAAAAAGGACGCTTTTATACCTCCGCAAGCGAGGGACGCGCTATCTTTTCACTTTCCCGATCGTGACGACCCTGAGGTCTACAGAGCCACCGGCTGGCGTTCTCGAGTCGACAAATGAGAAGCGTTCGAACCCGTGCGGCCTTCCAGCCTCAAAGCACTCCAAATCTCATCAATGGTGACGACAGTAGCGCACCTTCAAGACGCTCATTCAAATCCCGCCAAACGTCTCCGGGAGGTCACTGCCGTGGCGACGGAGTGGGGCAGGGGAAACGTAAGTTAAGCGCTAATGCCCTCCTGGAACCTTTTACCTTTTCCCTCTTGGCTCTCTTTCTCTAAGTGGTTACGGACCAAAACAAACCCGGCGCATTGTTGTTGTCGTCAACGCCAGTCAAGGCCGTGGCAATCAGAGCCGACGAAAAAAGGCGGTCACGTGACGGGAGGCGGAAAAATAAAGGCGCGAATACATCGCTTTTGAATAATACAGTATTTTTTATCAAAGTGCTGGAATGCTTTGTGCTTAAAGAAAGAAGGTAGAAGCAAGAGAGTGCGACGTCTCGTCTTGTTTCCGCAACCGAACCCCCCCACCCCCAAAAAAACCCAGCTAATAGCCGCTTGCGTGTTCCGCTTTGCTTAAATTACCAGCACGTTTAGAAGCCTTGGCTCGAGGAGCGCGTGGCTTTGTGTCCGAGCGCGATTATCGTCTTTTATTTATCGAGAGGGCAGATGGGCCTGGAATCCCGCCATTGTGGAGCGAGGAAACCCGACGCCAGCTCTAAAACCCAGCAGATCTTTTCAAACGGATACAAAATGTCAAGAGGCGTTCGCTCGTCACAGCTTAATCCTGTCTCCGAGTCACATTAAAGGGCCGTGAAACCCTCCGAGGTGTTGTTTTTTTTAAAGATGCTCAATACCGCACACGTCTCACTGATAATACACCAGGAAAACCCTGCAGTCAGTGTTGCACTCAGAAATAAAATGAAAATGATGTTGCCCACCAGAAGGGTAGATCAATACCCTGTCAAACAGGTTTCAAACATCCTCTTTTTGTACAGACACCGACAAGAAGTCGTTGGGGTTTGTTCAAGGTACTGTACATTTTTAAGGAAGTGATTGAGAGCACACCACAGCACACAGACCAACATAAGAAAATGTCACCTCTGTATTCGAGTCCTCTGTGAAGGAGCAGCAGACAGCTTTGTTTTTTGGCAGTGCCTGGGGACGGTACCTTGCTCATGAGTACTTCAGTGGTACCGGGACTTGAAACGACGACCTTCTGATCCCTAACCGTTACCCTTCCAACACTCTAATACCAACGCGATTTTGTTTAACGTGAATGAAATGCAATGAAAATGTGGTCAAGTGGTTAGGATACTTGCAGGGTCAGTCTGTGTGGAGTTTGTGTGCTCTCCCCGTGTTCGCATGGGTATTCTCTGCCTGCTGCGGGTTCTTCCCACAGTCCAAAAGCATGCGCTGTAGGTTGACTGGATACTCAAAATTGACCCCAATGGTGTGAATGTAAGCGTGTGTGCCCCGTGGTCGCTGCCTTGCGCCTGTAGTCCCGGGACTGGCTCTGATGCCCGCAACCCTCATCGGGATTAATCGGTTCAGATAACTCCACACACATATCGGTTCATAACAGCGCTCTCCTCGATCACAAATAATCGTTATCGACATCAGTACTGCAAAAAACAGCGTAACGGTTGACTCTTGGGCCTGACTGTATGTTTGGAGCGTCTCCTTTGATTTTCCTTTTAAGGCCAATCTTAATTCCAATCTTGCAACTCTTTAAAAACAGGAATTTGTCTGACCTCAACCAGGCCATGGCCGGCATTAAGCGCACAAAAAAGACCGCAAGGAAGCGTAACCTTTTGGGCGTAACCTTGCTGTGGAAGACGTTTTAATCCTTTATCCAGGTCTTCCCAAGAAATCTCCTTTGCTCCACGCTTGTATTTACTAGTCTGAGGTCCGGGGAACTGTTGATATCAAAAGATGTTATTCCCCTCCAGCGCTGAACGGTGCAGGAGTGGGTACAGTAGCTGTGACCTTAATGTTAAACAAGTCAAAGGTGGGAAGGAGGAAAAGAGGGAAGGGTCTCGGCTGACCTCCATTCCCACTGGGGCTGTGTAGCTGACCGGAGTTACAGAGACGATTGCAGGAATATTTCAGAGGGGAAAAGGAAAGTGACTTTGTAAAGGAGTTGATGACGGCGGGGGAATTCCAAGGTCGTCTCTCTCCGGCGCTGGTAATTAGCGGGTGAAAGACGACGTGATTCGAAAGGAGGGAAAAAAAAAACTGTCTCCTCGAGTGTCTAATACAGTCCGAGCTCGTTTGTCTGCGTTTTATATCGTGAAACTGTTTAAGCTGCGTCCCTAGTTAACGTTGTGCATCGTTCGCTCGTTACTTTATTTAAAAATGTAATCTAAAAGTCGTGCCTTCAAAGACCGAAGCAATCTGGAGGTCTGGCTCTCTCTAATTTTCTTTTTTATTACTGGGCATGTAATGTCCAGAAGCTGATGCACTGGGTTGATGATGTCCCAATGGTGAGAAGGACAGACTGGGTGCAACTGGAGTTCATATCAAGTAAACACAACCTGAACTCAGTGGTGTGTGCAGCCTTACCGCTTCTTAGCAATAACCTGACTCCAAACATTACAGTTAATCACTCACTACGAACATGGCCTCAGCTCAGAAAACATTTCAGGTTGCAAGGACCTTCTACCCTCTCTCCCATTAAGTCAAATCTCATGTTTATTCTGTCTGGTACGGATTCAGCTTTTTCCTTATGGTTTGATAAAGGAATTAGAGTAACCCTCTATATAGGAGATACATTTGCATCTTTCTCTCAGTTATCACACACTAGCGCTGGGCGATAAGACGATCTCAATATTTTATCGAGAAAAATGTGATGACGATAACGATGATAAACTAAGCTATAAAATTCGATCATACTTGTTTGTCCACTATGCGACAGCGCGTTGAGATAGACAGTATCTCGGCTCTCTTTAGCTGTTCTTTGGCAGCGGCAATTTTTTCCCCCCCAGTTCTCAGGGCTCTTCAAGTAGAAATTTGTTGAAAATTATTTGTTTAATATTGTTTGATTATTTTTACTTGTTCATTCAGTCTGTATAAGAATTCAAAAAAACTAAACATAAAAAAACACAATGACAATATATCATGATAATTATCGAAATCGATCAATATGACAAAAAATATCGTGACAATGTTTTTGTTCATATCGCCCAGCTCTACCACACACATACAATCTACCAAATAATCATTTTTTTTGTTATTTGCAGATGAGGAGTTTTGTACAAAAGACATTTGACAGCTTTCCAAATAAAACCCATTAAATCACACATTGATTATATCCTCAAATTGAAGTCAGACTGTAAAGGACTGATATCTCACATACTGAACAAATCAGTAACATCAATCCTCACTCCATTACAAACCTGATAATGCCATGGGACTCTGATCTTGGACTAGTTCTAGCTCTAGACTAATTCTGACAGATGACCAATGGAATTCTATTTTAGACTTTTAGACTTTTTAGACTATTTTAGCTACCACATCATCTACATCTGGTAAGCCTAGCTTGATGCAACTGAAAATAATACACAGAGCCCACCTGACTAATGCCAGACTGGCAAGGATCTACCCAAACACAGGGTTCCCACACCTTAGTTAACATCAAATTCAAGGAGGACCTTTCAAGGATTTTCCAGGAGCAATATCCTCAAATTCAAGGACCACGCGCGGCGGCATTTACCTACTGCTACCGCTGAATATGTTAATAATCAATAAACAATTTTAGATGCAAATTCAATAAAAGACTGTGAATGGCATAGAAGTTGTTGGGACAAAATCAATGCAAGAAAGTGGACTGAATGTATAACCGACATCATAACACCCCCCAAACTTCACTTCCACTCTGACTCAGCGTAACTCTGGTTGCACCTAAAGCGGTTACGCACACGTTACGTTGACTACGTACAGGAAACACAAGAACGTAGTGGCGAAAATGTACAGAAGAACAAACGAACTTTCGTAAATTAAAAGTCGGCGTAGGCATAGATTTAAACAAACTTGTGGTGGCAAAATAATAGCATGTTAACAGAGGTCGTCATCCATGAAATTTCAATTCCCAAAAAATATTCAAGGACTTTCAAGGACGGTGTCTTTTTATGCCTGTTTTCAAAAACTTTCCAGAGCCTTGAACTTATTTGTTCAGATTCACAAACTTTCAAGGATTTCAAGGCCCCATGGGAACCCTGCAAACATAGACCCATCATGCCCTCGATGCAGAATGCAGCCGGCAGATTTGGTGCACATGTTTTGGCTATGCCCTAAATTCTCCGCTTTTTGGCTAGGTATTATTAAAGCCTTTGGTGATGTGTTTGGAACCCGACTTGATCCCGATCCTGTTTGTGCCCTATTTGGCTTATTGCCCAAGGAATCTCATGCTCTTTTACCAAATAACTCCCGCACGGTCACTGCGTTTACCACTCTCCTTGGAAGACGCTTAATCCTGCTACAATGGAAGCAACACACTCCCCCATTCTTTTCTCGCTGGATTGGAGATGTTACGCATTTTTTACAATTAGAAAAAATAAAATATACACTAAAAGGATCTACCCAAAGTTTTACTAAAATATGGAGGCCCTTTCTTGATTTTAATGACTCTTCACAGGAGACCCTTGATGATATATAGTACAGGTTTTGTAAATATCTTACTGTAATGGCAGTGGTTTAAAAAAAAAGAAAAAAGTATATTACCTCTCCTGTTCTCTGTGTATTTTACGAAACTTTGGGTGGGAAATTGGGGTGGGATAGGGGTTTCCATCAATCTGTTAAAAGTTCTAATGTACAATTACCTGTATATTACATGTACATGTTTTATTTTGTTTGTTATACCCCTATTGAAAAAATTATTTAAAATCAATAAATAGATTGAAGAAGAAAAAAAGTAATCTAAAAGCATGCTTTTTTTCAATTGGAAATAAGCAAATGAATTGTTTGCCATTTTAAAAAAAGTGGATAAAAGTGGATTTCAACTGTGACCCGGAAGTGAGCGTTACATGTGGGAGTGGCGAACGCCCCGCCGTGTTCCTCACCTCTCGGAGAGCCTCTGCGTAGGAGCTCATGTCGGTGAGGATGACCAGCACGTGCTTCTCACACTGGTAGGCCAGATACTCGGCGGTAGTGAGAGCCAAGCGTGGAGTGATGATGCGCTCGATCCTGCACAGCGGAATTACAGACGCGTTAAACCGTCACCCAGCTTCGCAACACTAACATTAAAAACGCTCCGAACATCTACTCAAACTAAAGCCAAAAAACCTGCTTCATTAAAGGAACAGTCCGGCCCAGCGTCCCTTTTAACCACACTTACATGGTTCGTGGCTTTAACAACTTAAACATGGAGACACTTCTGATGAACAAATGAAGCTTTTTGTCTTGTTAGAGACCGTTGGCAAAAGGTTAACGTTTAAGTGGTCCTCACCAGTTTAAATGTAAAAGTACAATGTTCACATTCCGAATCGCATGTTCCATTTTAACGCAAACTCACGTGGGGTCGTTGGCCAGGTTGAGGAAGAGGCAGACGTTGTCCATGGACCCGTTCTCCTCGAAATCCGACTTGAAGAAGCGAGCTGTCTCCATGTTGACCTGCCGGAGTGAGGAAGATTCCGGAGGTTTAGATGCAAATCCGCCAAAAAACACCCCACCATTCCAATTTTGCCGCTAATTTCGCACTGCTTTCCGAAAACGCTGTCACGCTATTCAAAAAGAAAGGTACAAAAGCTAATCATTTCCTGAAAGAGGAACACCCAACACCCATCCTGAACTGGGGGGTTACAACTGGGGATATAGTGTTACTGCTGCTGAATGGAGGGGCGAGGTAAGGGCCGGACCCAAACGAGTAGGGTGTTAAGGGGGGGTTAAAGGCAGCCGAATCCGTCATGAGTTTGGGTTAATGGAGGCTCTTCACACCTGAGCGTGCAGGTGAGGGACGGAAGGAGGGGGTGTCTAGTGGGCGACACTAACACAGATTTGGAGAGGTGCAAGGGGCAGGTTAAGACAGAGTTAATGGGGGGATTAGGGCGGACAAACACACATACACACACCCCTCGTCTAGACGGAGGTTAAATCCTGGTGTGTTTTTGGTATCAGAGTAACAAAGGAAAAGTTTAATAATGAATCGTTTATTTTTCCGATTTTGGTTTATTAATCTAATATGGAATGAACGAATGATACACGGATTTATAAAGCAGTTTTCGCCACATAATGCTTTAATATTCATTTTCTTTGAGTGGACAACAAAACGTATTGAATTTCCGTTTTTCTTCCGCAAGCTGACTAAGGCAGGGTGCGTGGACCCTCTTCTCCTCAAGCTTTTGTACAGTTGGTCTCCAGCTCTGCAGAGAAGCGAGTGAGTGAAGTGGAAAGTGTGAGAAGAGAGACGCTCTTACTCCCATAGCAGCGAAGACGATGGCGAAGTTGTCGGAGCTGTAATCCATCACGTCCTTGGACTTCTGGACCAAACCGGCTTGGCGACAAATCTGCGCAGCAATCTGAGGAGAAACACACAAAACCGGTCACGCTGGAGCTCTCAGTAAACGCTGCTTTTTATGGAAACATATTGATGGAAAATGTCTATGGAAAGATTCTGACGTGCCTCATGATTTCAACACTTTCATACCGGTAAAGAGAGTAAATATTGTGTGTGGGTCTAAAGAGGGAGGGAGAGAAAGAGTGAAAAAGAGGAGCAGAGAGAGTAAAGGAGAACGACAGAGGAAGAGAGAGTGAAGGAGAAAGAGCTCATAATAGAGAGAATGTATGAAAGAGAAAGAGTGAGAGAAATAGAGCAGGGGGAGAGAGAGAGAGAGAGAGAGAGAAAGAGATGGGGAACAGGAAGAGAGAGTAAAGAGAAAAGCAAGGGAAGGAGAGTGAAAGAGAAAGTTAGAGAGAGAAAGAGCGTGGGGAAAAGAGACAGCATTGAAAACCAGAATAAGGGGTGAAATAAAAGGAGACAGATGAAAGAGGGGGAAGGCAGAGACGGTAAAGACAGAAAAAGAGGGTTAGAAAAAGAGAGAAAGACATGGGGAGGAGAGAGGCAGAGGGAGAGAGAAGAAGAGAGAGCAAGGGGGATGGGATGAGAGGGAGAGAGGGAGTAAAGACGAAAGATAGACAGCAGAGACGGGGGGAGAGAGAGAGAGAGAGAGAGTGAGAAAGAGTGAATGAAAGATAGACGGTGAAGAGAGAGAGAAGTTAAGAGAGAGAAAAGAGAAGGGTAGAGAAGAGAGAGCAGGGTTTATGCAGGAATCCTAGAGTCAAATTTACTACCTTTTACTACCTTTTTTACTACCTCCACAATATTTTTTGCTACCAACACGACATCGAGCAGCAGCCTTTTTTTAGCGTCCTTCCCTTAACCCTAGCCCTTGGGTTATCCTAACCATAACCCTTAGTCCCACCCTAATAAGGTCAACTTGACACTTCTTAAAACAAAGCCCTTACAGGCCAGCACCACTGCAGCATCAGAATTCTGCTCAAATCCCTCCTACACACAGGCAGCAGAGGCTACATGCTGAGGCCTTTCACTCTGATCTGAGACCAGCTGCGGGCCTCCGTTTACACTATCTAAGATTAGAGCCTCAGGGCCCAATATACATAAATGAGAAGACACAGCACAGTACATATTGACCCGCATCATTGACACTATTTATACGTAATTTCTTAAAATGTGGCGCAATGCCGAATCGAATGATGTAAGCAGTCTTATTCTTGCCAAAACGTTTAGCAATCTCGGAGTCATTGACCATGTTTTCGAATAGTTCCCCAATACCCTCATTCGAATTGTAAGAGTGATGGTTGGCCTCGGTGTTCAGGCACCAGAGAACTTCAGCTCTGAGAGCTGACGTTGGTAACAGTAAGCTCTGCTGTCTGTCTGCTGCAGCCGTCGTGGTGCTAGTGGCACTAGTTTGCTGCTGAGGTGGTGTGATGGCAGTGTTTGTGCTCGTAGCTGACCTTAGGTTTACATTTCCCCTGGTCCGTGTAGCATCATTTATTGTCTTCTTGCACACACTGCAGAATGCTTCCCGGTCATTCCCCATGACCGGCTTTAAATGATGGGTCATCAAGCCAAGTTTTATTAAACTTACAGTTCCCCATTTCCCGTTTGTGAAAAACAAGAAGTGGCAAGTGGCTACTAGCTAATATTAGAATGTTTGCCACGCGCAAAATGGCTTGCCGCGCAAATGTGAAACTCGAGAGCACAAAATTAAGAATCGAGTGCGCGGTTGTGATCATATTGCGCGCAAACTGTATTTTTCCTCTCGCGAATGTCTTTTTTTCCTCTCGATGTGTTAAATGTCCTCGCGCGCAAAGTAGATTACAGACGAGCGGCTTTTTTGCTCGAGTGAGATTTCTGCGCGTGCGGTTTGAAAGTGGGTAGGTTTTGGCAGTTTGGGGGCGGGGTTTTGGCAGCTTCTGTCTGCGAATCCTATTGGCCGATGGCTCCTGGTCTTGTGATTGACGTGTGCATCTGTGTTTATGTTGAATTGGGGACAGACGCCCGCGATTTTGTGCGCTCTAGTTTTGGCATTGATGTGACGCCATAAACCTTTAGCAGATAGAATTTCACTTAAAATAGGAAACCTCATAGTCTGAAAAACAAAAAAACCCTATTTTCTTTAAATAATACCTCTAAAACCAAATTTAACACTTTTAATGGCCTTAAATTTGGCAATTTTGATTCATCACTTTTTAATACTTTTTAAAACCCCGCAGACACCCTGGAGAGAGAGAGAGAGAAACTTCACACTTATGGCTCAACGTTCTACCACAGTGTGTGTGTCTGCCAGAACTGCTCTGCCCCGCCGATGAACTCTGACCCCAACACCTGCCTTTCTGAGCGGATAAAGCCGGTCGCGACCTTGGTGAACCCGGCGACCCCACCGCTTGAGGCTCGTTAGCCGCGGTTTAACGCCCAGCTAGCGGCACTTGTCAGAGAAAGAGGTGGAAGAGAGAAAGAGACAAAGAGGGAAAGCGAAAAAGAGAGAGAAAGATGGAGAGTGTGAAGAGAAAGAGAGGGTAATGGAGAGTTAAAATAGAGAGAAAGAGAGAGAGACGAGATGGTGGGGAGAGAGAGAGAAATGGAGACAGTGAAAAGAGAGAGAGAAGGAGAGAGTGAAGAGAGAGAGAGATGGGGAGAGTGAAAGCAGACTCGATGAAGGATCCCAGTAACCCTTTTTATTTCCTCATTAATCTCCTGCTTTTCAGCTGAAACTCCACCATTCAAAAGCCCAATTAATTGGAGAAGTCGCGCGCAAGAGATAATTTATTAGTTTATCTGTGCAACACACACTCTGGCCAGACCCAGCGGCCTTTTATCTGTGTACGTGTGTGTGTGTGTGTGTGTGTGTGTTACGATTAGGAAAAATTCTAAGCTCGGCCTTCAAGAGAGGGAAGGATGAGTTGGAGAAACACGCGGTTTGTGAATAGCGGCGGCGTGGTTAATGAGTTCCTGAGCTAAAGGTCTCGGCCCTGATCGGAACTCGGCTAGAACTGATTAGTCTTCTGAAAGCTGCCGCGCCGCAGAGCGCCTCGTTTAGAAATCATAAACAAATGGAAAAAAGCATGGCAAATAAAAAGGAAAAGCGAGAGACTACGGGCGATCACAAACACTCAGCAGCGACATGAGAGCTGCATTTAACCCGGAGCAGGGGGACAGGGCTGTTGAAATTAATCACATAATCCATACATCGCGATACAGATGTGGCCGATTCTGCATCAGTGAAGTGGCAGACCATAACTGATTATGTCGGCGGTCTTCATCCTTCCCTCTCTTGAAGGCCAAGCTTAGAATTTTTCCAATTGCTTTCAACATTTTCTCAAAAAGAAGTCTTACATTAAGGTTTACGCATTAATGTTCTTACAAGTGCTGGACAGTTAACCCAAAATTGATCGATAAACCCACATTCAGAACCTCTAATCCACGTAATCTTGCCCATGAAGACAATTTGGATTAATTTTTTAATTCCTTCACGGATGGGTCAAATGCAGAGGTCAAATGTGGTTGTGATGCACTGTGCCGTGCTGTGTTCTCAATGATAAATAATCACTCACGCAGTAGTAAACTTGCCTTTTCCTCCTGTTTGAACAGCAATATCCATATTCTTCTATTTACATGACTATCTTGTACATAAAAACACAACTTTTTTGTCTTAGCATCTGCAACACATAAATAAAGAATCTGGGATTCCTGAAAAGAGCTCATTCTATAAAGCAGTTTCCAACAGGCAACGCTAAACTCAATGCCAAACTGGGACCTGAACAGCTCCTGGAAGACCGACTGCATGAGCGTGCAGGGCCAGAGCTGAGTAAATGTAGTGCTCCTTTAACGGGTATTTCCCAGCAGCGTGTCTTTATTTGCGGTCCGGCCCGATTTTTCCAGAGCTCTAAGAGCTGAAAACGCGGCGTAAAAATGTCACCTGGCGTTCGTCAAGCTGTCCCCGTGACCCACTCGCGTTGTGCCGAGCCGCTGCACCACAGGTGGCAGACAATTAAAGCTGCTCTCCCTAATAACAGCAATCATCGGCCACACTCTATCTCTCTTTCTCTCACACACACACACTCTCTCTCTCTCTCTCTCTCTGAATGTCCCTTTTGCACAGGACAGCGATTGAATTATTTTTTTAACAGACTACAGCGTTATTAGCCAAATAGGGCCAGCGCTAGAAGGCCAGCCTTTATTCATGCTGGTCACTAGAAAAATGATTTCGATGAACAAAAATGGATTTCACTATAAAAGAACCAATTTGAAAGTATTCCAAAGCACTGTAGGGCAAGAGTAATATGTTACTTTTTGCATTTGTAAAGACTAATAATATTGCTATAGTTATTAGAATCAAAAGTAATTAGTTGTGTTACTTTTAAAAACGAATCCACTTTGTGGAACTTTGCATTTACTGGAACAATGAACCTCGTATAGGAGTCAAAGATCAAACTGCAGCACAACAAAAATTCTGCCTGCGTGATATACACAGACTGTAACCCTTCACACTACTCCTAACTGGGGACAGAAATATTATTACAGTAACACCATGTTGCCCAACAGTAATAATATTATTGCAGTATCACATAAACATCTTCCTGTTTACACAGTGCACCACAACACATTTAAGGCCATCCGTGAAGGAGCAGTGGGCAGCTAGCAAGGGCAGTGGCCGGGAAGCAGTGTTTGGGTACGGTACCTTGCTCATGAATACCTCAGTGATACCTTTGCCAGTCCTTGGATTCAAACCGACGACCCTCCGATGACGGAGTTAGGGTAACCCTAACCGTTACGCTGCCCAGCAATATTAGCAACTATTACTCTTTTATGGCAGGTATGACGAAAGAAAATTAAAAATAGGAATTATGCGAATAAAATAAACAACCAAGTTTTTAAACATCTATACTAGCTATAAATTCTAAAACTTTCAAAGGTGGGGCTTCAATAAAAACGTCAACTGCAGCGCTTTGCTGTAGAAACACTGTCTTTTGGTTCTCAGGGCGGAGCAAGAAAATAAAATATGCTTTACTGGTAGAGGCCCATTACAAGGTGGCACAGTGAGGGTTGATTACCAGTAATAAAAAAGCCACAAGTGAGTCTTGAACGGCCTATCTGACATCTAGTATAAACTATTTGATCATGTCTGCACCGAAAAGCAAAAATTAACATCCTTTTAACAGTAGGAATTTTTTCATGTAATACATTTGTCCCATTCAGACTGCCATTTATCAGAGAAAGTAGAACTCAATACAGATTTAAGATACGAGGTGGGAATTTGACATGCACTGATTTCTTCATGTTTCTACATTACAGTAACAACATAACAACCAGCTGCAATATTACAGTAACACCTTAATGCACATCTGTAATATTAGGGTTCAACTGTAACAATTATATTTACACCTTACTGCCCAGCTGCAATATTACAGTTAGGACTGGGCGATATGGCATAAAAATAATAATTTTTAAGCTATATCACGATACACGGTATATATCTCAATACCTTTAAATTTCCTCTAAATCACCGTATAAATGATAAATTCGGCCTTATACTGCATTAAATGACACCAATATAATTAATTTAGCCAAAGTTTAACATAGTAAATGCTTTTATTTTAAACCAAAGTATAATATAGCAAACTTTATATTGGGGACAGACAAGTGGGCAAGGGGAGCCATTGATTGCGTGCTTATTAAACGTGTAAGATCTAACTATTAAATTATAATTATAAGGTTGATAAACTATAACTTGCGTTTAATCTACCTGCCGCTGTTCCTCTTCCTCCGTCAACTTTGGTTTTTCTGTAGAAACTGTCTGTAAGGTGCAGTCAATCACAAAACCAGGAGCAGTCAGACGATAGGATTCGTAGGCAGAAACTGCCAAAACCCGCCTCTTTCAAACCACGCGCGTAGAAATCTCACTCGAGCAAAAAAGCCGCTGGTCGGTAATCTACTTTGCGCGCGAGGACATTTAACACGTCGAGAGGAAAAATACAGTTTGCGCGCAATATTATCACAACCGCGCACTCGATTCTTAATTTTGTGCTCTTGAGTTTCACATTTGCGCTTGCGACTTGAAATTTACAGCCGCGAAAATTTTTGCGGCAAGCCATTTTGCGCGCTCTAGTTTTGGCGTTGATATGACGCCATAGGCGGGGGAGCGAGCAGAGAAGCGAAACACGAAAGGGGAACAAAACGCGCATGCGCTAGCGCTAGAGGATGGGCGGGGGAGCGAGCTGTCTGCTTTGACGGGCAGAAAAACTAAGTACATGCTGTCTGTTTAACAATAACGTTAGGATTTATACTCGATGGTCACGATATAGTCATTTACTACATCGCATGTGGAACAAGCCGAGATACATCGAGTATATTCGATATATCACCCACCCCTAATTACAGTAACACCATAATGCACATCTGCAATAATATTAGGGTTCAACTGTAAAAATTATATTTACACCTTACTGCCCAGCTGCAACATTACAGTAACACCATAATGCACATCTGTAATATAACAATAACGCCATTAGGGTTGGGTACCGAGGTCGGTACTTTTACAGGGACAGACCAAATGATGTCTGTATAACCGGATGTCGCGTCACGTCAAATCAAACAGTGCCAAATTTCGGTACATTCACGCTCTCGTCAGCAGCGGTGCACGCAAGCTGACCAGGCCATACCGAACTGGGTGAAAGGGTGACGACATGCAACATTTGCCAGGCAAAATGCAGAACTGGGGGTGGCAATACGTCAAACTTGAGGAAACACCTCCTTAAACATAAAACACATTTACCTGCGGATGAGTGGGCGGTGTTCGAGAATTGGAGCACCACAGCACCTGCAGCGACCATCACCCCTGCAGCCAGCAACGTCTTACTGCGCTACTGTAACAAAATGATGTACTGGCCAACTGTAACACTATAGCTGCAGGGATCCTATGATGGTAGTGCTGGAGGTAGAATCTGAACCCACAACATCTTGGTTCAGAGGTCAGTGTGTTAACCACTAGACCACCATCAACACCCTCTTAACTGTAATAATACCTCGTTGTGGGGCAGGCCGGCGGCGGAGAAAATGGGGATCTTCTGTCCTCGGGCGATGCTGTTCATGCCGTCGATGGCTGAGATGCCGGTCTGGATCATCTCCTCCGGGTAGATACGGCACTGCGGGTTGATTGGCTGGCCTAAAAACAAAAAGGTCAGAGGTCAGCAAGGGGGTCAATCATGCAGCATAGAGTAAGAATGACTGGTTCATTTTGGAAGGTGATTTCCAGTATAGAGCCTGGCAAAGAGTTCTCTTTCTCACACACACACACACAAACACAAACAAACAAACACACACACAAACACGCACATACATACAGCGGCGGCCCTGCTATTAACTGCCGTGGTTAATGTCTTCACACACAAATCTTTTTAATTAAGCGAATGTTAATTTTTGCCTCATCTACTCTTTCCTTCATTGCTTTAGGGACACACACTCTGGCACATGAACACACACACACACACACATTCATTGGGGGAGTTTCCTGCCTTTATTCTTATTGCAAAATCATTTGCATTCTAATGCAGGTGCCGTGTGTAACTGGCTCTGGCCTGAAAAAAAGCGAGTGACCCTGAAGCGTGGACTTTCCCCCCTTCTCTTTTAGCCCAGCGAACATTAGTGACAATTAAATGGCTTTAACAGACGTTAACTCGCTCGTGCTGCGCATCGGAGGCTGTGAGGGCTGTGCAGTACCAGCAAAAATCTTCTCTCCCGATAATCACGCCACGATATAGTACACTTGGACAATGAACAGTATCTGCCGATATCACAAAATCTGCTATGAACTGATTATAAAATTCGATTTAGTTCAGGAGCCAGCGACCGATATGAGACAATATCATACTCTGATTAAACACCTCTTTCATTCATAAGAAAAATTCAGTACAATGAGAGAAGCAGGTGAGTCTCGTACCCATGATGTCCAGGTAATCCTCTGCCAGGACGATGGGGCCGCGGTCGATGGGTTTGCCCGAGCCGTTGAAGACGCGCCCTGCACGGAAAGCAAAAACACTTTTTTTTAAATGCAAAAGGTGGAAGTGCTGCATGATTTGTGTAATCGCCTGTGTGCTTATGTGTAGTAGTTCTGTGCAAAATTAAGTTTATACTTTGCATTATAGCCCCCGCATTGCACATCTGATGTGACGTGGCAGTTGTAATTTTGCGGTTTCGGAAATGACTTAAATGAAATTATAGCCATCACACTTCCACAGGAAAAGGTAACATGGCTGGAAAAACTGATGAATTTATGAAGGATGGTAAAATAAAGCAGAGGCCCCCTTTTGCAGATAAGAAAACTTTCAACCTCTCTTGTGTTTCCAAACTCTACTGGATTTTATTTACAGAATGTAGTTCACACTAATTGGGGGAAATGCATCATGTATCTTATATTTCTACTGTGGAACAAAATTTTAGGAAACCACTGGCTTAAGGTAATATCAGATACAACTGAGGCTGTAAGCGTGTGTTTTTACCCAGCATGTCCTCAGAGACAGGAGTACGCAGGATGTCCCCTGTGAACTCGCACGCCGTCTTCTTAGCATCAATACCTGAAGTCCCTTCAAACACCTGAGGATTGAAAATCGGACATAAAATGTGAGTTCCGACCGATTATCAGTGCTGACTAACGATATGCCG
The DNA here is from genome assembly GCA_032718565.1 of Distichodus sexfasciatus. Lineage (NCBI taxonomy): Eukaryota > Metazoa > Chordata > Actinopteri > Characiformes > Distichodontidae > Distichodus > Distichodus sexfasciatus. The sequence goes on along the minus strand of JAVGVS010000064.1, from coordinate 283,509 downwards.
ATAAAATAAGCGAATGTAAAAAAGCAAGACACTATGCTGTGCTTTTCACACCACAACCTGGTGCTAGTAAAATGCCAAAATTATTTGTGAGACAAATTTTAAATGGAGCTTTTATTCATCTAGAAAACCTCAGCGCATTGTGATGAAATGTGGGATTTTGCACACTAACATCTCCAACAATGATTGTTAAACCTTTAAACTTCAACAGGAACAAGTTAAGTCACCGCAACTCACTTCCCCTCCTTAGTTCTGCTTGGGAAAAACCTCACACCACTGTGGTGAGTAACGCTCACCCGAGTTCTCATGCGCTCACTCATCCTCCACCATGTTCTGGGAGAGGAGGAGGAGGAGGAGGAGTATGGGAAGTAAGAGGTGGTGGGGAAGAGAGATGAGGTTCGAGCCCTGAGCAGTCTCTCACCTGGACCACTGCCTTGCTGCCGATCACCTCCAGCACCTGACCGCTCCTCTTGGTGCCGTCCGGCAAGGTGAGGTGGACGATCTCGGCATAGCGGGGGAACTAGAGAGGGGGAGATGTTGCAAACCGTTACATTGTTATTTTTTTAAGATCCTATTATTTATTCTCTTTACAAAGACACATATTGTTAACCAGCAAGTGATGCTGATTGGAGAAAGAGTTTTTCCGCTAGAATCACTTTATTCCTTTCTATCTTCTTCAGCATGCAGCAGTAACACAGGTTCTCCAGGAAAGGCTCGTCTAGTTTGTATAGCTATTAAAAGGGATTATTTGACCATGGCGGATTATGAACGTTGTGCAGAGATTAGCTTTTAGAATTATTATAATTGAGCTATTACTGTACTATTATTACCAATTTATTATGGCAATATATTAAAAGATTAAAGATTTCTTCTTACTTTGACATTGTCCAAAATCACCAAGGGCCCGTTTACACCCGACACAGTTGAATACGCTGTGGGGAAAAAAAGAAAAAGTTGAAATATTTCATTATTCATAAAAGTTATCACAACTTTTCACATCTGTGACTCCCTTCGGCACGAAATCATATGCGCTGACCTTTACTCAAGTATTACAATCAGAATGTAAATGTCAGGACCAAGCCGAGCCAGGGAGGGTCTGTACTCCTCAATATCCTCCTCCACCTCCTCGTCTCCCTGCTGCAGGTGGAGGTGCCAGACCAGGTCTCAAAACCCCTCTCCTTTCACTCAAGTTCCGTCCCACAATCGCAGCCTTTTTGACAGCGCATAAAGGTACGGCAATAATAACGGGCATTAGAGCGGGAGAGGCGGCTGGCACCGCCCCTGGCATAGAGCGGTCAGAGCAGGGTCTCGATAAAGTCAGATGTGGGCGATGTGGGGAGATGGGAGGAGACCATTCCAGATTTTACTTTTAAAGCCTGGAGTGGTATGACCGTACTTAAGTCCACATGTGGGTATGTTTATGGAGTAGACTAATGCATGTCGTCTTAATCGGTTTCCGGAACGACAGGCTCGCCGTTGCGTGACTTTGTGTTTACAGTTGTGCAGGTAATCTTGATGGGGAAAAATGGATGAAATTTGTATGTAAACATGGGGCAAAATGTAAAGGTTGTACCGGTTTGTGCTTCATGTGAGTACAAAACAGCTGAGAAAACCAAACGAGCAAAAAGCACAAACGGAAAGAAAGCATTATGCCAGGGCTGGGCGATACAACCTCAAATCAATATCACGATTACAGTATGCGAACATTTAACCTCGATTACGATTAATGAACAATTATTTTGTTCCGTTAGTTTTTTGGCCCCACAGCTAAAAATACTGTAACAATTAAAGGTTTGATTTTGTGATTTCAAAATAACTCTAGGAATTTCAGAATACGGCAATGACACAGGCAGGATGGGCAAGACTCACAGTGTAGCGTAAATAACTACAGCTCCTACTAACCCTCAGTTATCCTCAGCAACCAAAAGCAACCCTTTTACCTCTTTCAGTTTCTCCCATCAAACCTGAACCATTTCTAGAAAGGGAGCATGATGGCCTTTATGAATTCTGGCCTTGGGTATCTTTGAAATCACAAACATATTAGATAAAAGGAGACAAACTCTGGTAGGAGAGAGAGAGAGAGAGAGAGAGAGCAGGCCACACCACGGTCGAAAGAAAGTCTTATAACAACACCAGACGTCTCAATAAACCTTTGCTTAAGCTTAAGAGGCTGTTTACTTAAACCTGGGATTTCGGCGTAAATTCCAACAAATATTCTTATAAAGATATAAAAATCTAGAGTTAGGGCAGTTGGTAGTGTAACAGTAAGGGAGTCAGCCCCGACTGGTCCCAGACTGGTAAAGGTACCGTTGCTCTTCCACAGACGGCTCAAATGCAGAGGTTACATTTGGTCGTGGTGCACTGCGTGCTGTGCTGTGTTCACAATGATATAATCACTTAGCTAAAAATGAATGGGATGAGCCAAAAAATGGCAGGTCTGTAGGCTTAAAAAGTACCACACACACACACGTCAGTGCAGGTGTGTGTCCTGGGTGGGCCACCATTAGCAGCTGAACGCGTGACGACTGCAGAAGAGACAGAGTGTGTCGGTCCCCACTGTGTCTTTTCGGAGTGAAACATTAGCTGCTCTGTCACCGGAGACAATGTGCTGAGTCTCCATCAGTGTGTGTGTGTGTGTGTGTGTGTGTGTACGTAGGTGTGTGTGAGGTGGGGGCAGGAAAGTCCAACTCTGGCTTCTCCATAGTTGTCCATCAAGCCTCCGTGTAACGAGGTTTGGAACGTGGTGAATAAACCTGAGTGTGTGTACGTGTTTTGGTGGCCGTGTCACATTATAAAGTGTGTGTGGGAAAATAAAAGGTCTGGATGTTCTGCAACACTACACACACCCAACACTACAGCCCCACGGGGGAGCGGCTCTAATTAGCCAGCAAGGCGCTGAATACCCAACACACACACACACACACACCTGCACTTCATACCCAATTAGTAACATAGGTCGGGAGCGAGTGAGAAAAGAGGGAGGAGGAGGAGGCGGAGGCGGAGGAAGGGGAGGAAGACTCAAAACATTTTATTTCATTTTGTTTTCAGTCATTCTTAGTGTTCACACACACACACACACACACACACCACGAGAAGGCTCAATATGTCTTGTTAAAATGGAGACAATAACATACAGACAGAACTGATTTCACCCTTTAATGCCATTAGGGAACACAGACTCTAAAGCTGAGTGTATAATCTCTAATAAATAATAATAATAATAGCCATGTATAATAATAATAATAATAGTGTGTGTATTTTATAATAATAATAATTTAATAATTGATTATTTGTTCTTCTTCTTCTTATTATTATTATTACTACTACTATATTCCACGCTATTGTTTTATTCAAAATAAAAGCTGTGATCTCGGTCAGCCTCGTTAACGAGATGCTCAGATAATTAAAGCTGTAAAGATCATTCTGATAGTCACCGTGAGTCTGCCTGGATACAAGGTATACTGTCTCCTAAGCACACATATACTTACACCCAAATACTCAGAAAACAAACCCTGCATACACAGATACACACAAATACACACACACACACACACACACACACACTAATAAACACACACACAAACCTATTGACAGTTGTAAATATGGCGGTGGTCCTTATAATCAATATTTTTGTGCTGCAATGTTCTAATAAACCCCAGAAAAGCCTGAGCCCGCATGAGGCCTCAACAGGCAACAGTGGAGGAAAGCCCGGAGAAAGTTCAAAAACGAATGGTTTAAAAGAGAAAAAGGGAGAGGGAGAGAGAGAGCATGAAATTATCATTGCTAGACTCTCAGCCGTGCAAATGTTCCCCCTAAATAAAAGATTAGCCTCCCCAATTATCATTCGCCTCTGAAAAACATAGCCTAATGGCACTTGGCCCAATAATGCCCTTTCACAAATGCACCAGGCAAACGCGCCGACACCGGATTCCGACGTTTTCTCCACCACCACCCCAACACCAAACATTATGGCTGTTTTATCTTTTCTTTTTTTTTTGTTCTATGCCTCCTATTCTCGGACCGGCCCTAGACAAATTGCGTAGAGGCCCGATTTGGATGGATGTGTTTATAAAATGGACTTAATAGCTACACTTAGCCTTCAAATTGCCCATATGTTTCAAAAGAGATTCATATGGGTATTTACTGGAATGTGATCGTAATTATGATGCGGGAAAATTGCCGGCGTATAATTGTGCATCAACCTCTTAAACATCTCTCAAAACACGGAGCTTGCGCGTTTGCTCGCTCAGGCTAATGGAAGGGGGCCCACGTGGGAAACCGAATGTTGTGCAAAAACACTTGGCAGCCAAAAAAAAGACAAATTTTGGAAATTTCGAGGTTTGGATTTTGAGACGTGGATCAGAGTCGGCCAATAAAAAAAAGAAATGGTATTGTAGGCCGTTGAATGTACCACAGTTGTTTGATTGGGGCAGTTGGTAGCGTAACGTTAGGGAGTTGCCCAATGTCGGCGGAGGATTTCGGTTCAAGTCCTGAACTAAAAAGGGCGCTGAGGTTCTCATGAGCAAGGTGCCGTCCACACGCACTGCTCCCCAAAAATCTGCCCACTGCTGCTTTACAGATGGGTCAAATGTTGAAAGTCAGTTTGCTTGAACTGTGTGCTTTCGTTCTGTCAATAAACCACAAAATTTTTGTTGTGATTGGGGTCCAGTGGTCAGATATTGAATGAAAAAAACAACAGGAGGTTATAAGGATTAAATCCACCATCGAGCCCCTGAGGGACATCTCTAACCCCAAGCTGCTCCAAGGAGACTGTTTCTGGAATCAGGGAATGGGACAGTTGGCGACACAGACGCTGTGTATGTGTGAAAAGGTGCGTTTTGAAATTTCTTTGCTTGTAGTTGCAAGAACGGATCTCTCAGATTTGGAGCCACTGGTAATGTAACAGTCAAGGAGTGTCCAAAAACCAAAGCAACCCAAGAATACTCAAAACTGTTCATAAATTACAATCGAGGTAAAATCATAGTCGAGGTAAAATCATAATCGATGTAAAATCATAATCGATGTAAAATCATAATCGATGAATTGTTAACCGTGATTCTGATCCGAGTTGCATTGTCGATTACTGCTTCAACAACAAATTGTGACTGCATAGAAATCATAAAAAAGCGTTGTAAAAGGCTCCAAATTCTGAAGTCCTCGAAGGGGATAAATTTCTGAAGTGAGACTCACTCACTCAAGTAATTTGTCATCTTTCTGGAACAATTTTGGATGACCCCCGGCAAAAACCCCCTTACTCGAGTAGAAGGGGCCTCCCGAAGCAAAAATAACAATTAAGAGTAAAAGAGAAAAGAAAAAGTGGCTATACATTCAAATGGTGTGAAGCAGCAAATTCCCCCCCTTCAATTTAAGGTTTTGAAACAACTTTCCCCGCCTCCCCCGACCAACCCAAAACCAGCACCATCTGACCCCCTCTCCCGGCCATTTTTTCCTGGGACACTTGAGGCTGGAGTGGAAGTAGCGTGCAGGCCCAGGGCCTGGCTGGTCGGCAGGGCCCCGTAAGCTGCCAAAGCCCCATTGTGCGCCAAGACGTTAATTGGTTGTAATCCGGCTGTGGGCTGTTTTGGTAGCCTGACCCCCCCCCGCCCCATGCTCCTCCTCCTCTTCACACCCACCTCCCCTCCCAAGCCCCCCCACTCCCCAAAACGGAAAAAAAGGACACCTCGGTGCGAAACAGCACAAGGGCCCATTCAAGAGGCGCTGAAAAGAGGCGCGCAAGACATTCCGACACATTCCCATTCCGCGCTCTCAAAGAGTGAGCGGGGAAGCGCTTCTTTTTGTGTGTGTTTTTGACACCCCCGTCTCGGGTGCGTTGTTCACACCCCGCACCCCACCCGGCACAAAAAAAAAAAAAAAAAAAAACACTCCGAAGTGCCGAACAGCGCATAAGCAGTGGTAACAGTGTGTCTTCCCCTACATTCCGGTTCCAGCCTTTACTTTTATTTTCTGGCCGTCTTTTTTCCCTCCAAACGGCTTCTCTTTGAAAGGGGCGCTTTTTAAAACGGGGTCTCTAATTGCTCCTCAGTTCGAGTGAGAAAAAAAATAGACAGAGAGGGGACGGATGCGAAACTGTAACCAAACAGGGAATCGTGTGAGCGTGACACTCGTTCGACTTTAAACAAATGCGTATATATTTATACACACACACACAAAAAGTTTTAATCCCAACCGAACCGCCCGCCCCCCCCCCAAAAAAAATCTCTGTCCACGTCCTCTGACCTCCGATTTGTTGCCAGAAAAAAGAGCAAGTTAATTCTTTGCTAGTTGAGCCGCAAAACGAGGCGGGCGACGTCTATTTTCAGCCTGCAGTGCATCACTCCAGCTCTCCGCGGCCTTGGGTGGCGACGAGAGAGACTTTGTATAAGAATGTTAAAAAGAAGAGAGGAAGGAGGGAAAAAGATCGATCGGAGAATAGATCATTAAGAGGGAGGGGAGGAGAGTCAGCGTTGCGTAACGAGATGACATTTGAACGGATTGCAAGTGATGACGTTTGAGTCAAATGTTAAAAGTTGGGGGCTTAACATTAATTTTAAAACAACTTAATTTTGGTTCTTTTTTAAATACATTTCCAGAAAAGTCTAAAACTCCAAATGAGGCGTGACCTCAGGAGTGAAACTGAATGTCAATATTAAAACGTCCAAAAATTATCAGTCAAAAATTCTAGTCATTACAGTTCTGATTCTGTTTTTTTTGTGACCATTAATTACCATAATTAGCAGGATTTTGTTCATTTTTGTTTACCATAGGACACTTTGAAAACAATGTGGTTATTTTTTCTCGAACAAGTCATCTTGGAACATGACAATACGTGTTAAGAAATCTACAGAAGCTTCGTATTGAAAGGCATTGGCACGGCTGGTATGACTTACTTAAAAAAAAAGCCAAATTACCGCCAGATATAATAAGGCAAAGTCGCGCTTATTATGCAAAGGCAGCACGTAGGGACCAAGTACGTTAACCGAATTACCCGTCCGAACACCCGCCGTGCAAACGCACCGCTTTTCACAAAAAAATCCACAAAAACGGCCTTTTCCTGCTTCCGACTAAACGCGCATTAGCACGCGTCCGCAAAAATAATCAACTTTTTTTTACCCATCAAATAATTGCGGCAGCTATTCGGCTTAATTGGCCATGGCTCGGCTCAAACGGACCCCCGAGCCCCGTGACGGGCCGACGTGTGAAAATCGGGCAACGAGACAAGGTTTTAAAAAAGAGAGAAAGAGGGGGAAACGGTGGACAAGCGGAAAAAGGAAAAACAACATAAAAACGAGGGACGGGCGCATGAAAAGGGGCACGAATGGAAACCGGGCGGGAGAGCGAGCGGCGGCATTCAGGGGGACTTCAATGCTAACAGACGGAATCCAATTATGGCAGAGCGGCGAAGGTTCAAGAGCTCGGTTCAAGTACAAGAAGCGCATGAAAATGAACTTTTGTTCGGCCCTCTCTCTTCCCCCAACCCCAGCATTAATATATATATATATATATGAATATATCTCAGAACCTTTCCAAGGCTTACGGGTCGGAGTTTGCTGCACGATTTTTAGTAACTTCCAGTCTGGAGTGAAGGAGGGACGGAGGGAGAAAACAGAATTTGGAGGAAACACAAAGAGAAATTTTTAACACCTTCAAAGGTCTGAATCGGAAAGAAAAGATGAGCAACCAAAACACGACAGGCAACAAAAGGCGTCACCCCCAAAAACAATGGCAAGGTCAGCTGGAAAACGGGCAACTGGACAGCGTTAGGGTTTGGTACAAATATTTCCAGAAAGGCAGAATGCAGCTGGGAAAAATATAAAAACCAGTTGAGGAAGCAGAGCTGGGCGATATCAGAGCTGGGCAAAAATATCACGATCATTTTTTTCTTTATCGATTAACGAGTCTTGACACTTATCACCATTAGGGCTGCAATTAACAAATATTGTAATTGTCCAGCTAATCATTTAATCAGAAAAAAACAGACCAAATAATCAAATCGTTACTTGTTTAAAATCTGTAAGATATGCATAAAGATACACCCAAATTAAAATGCTTTTAAAAATCTAACCCTTTAAGACAGAATAACAAATATTAACGTATATCCATTACTACAATGCACCTGGATTGCATTGTGAACGTGCAAACGTTGGGGAAGTTGGTAGCGTAGCAGTTAGGGAGCAACAGCCCGTGATAGGAAGGTCGCTGGTTCAAGTCCTGGTCCACTAAAAGTACCACAGAGGTACTCATGATCAAGGTACTGTCCCCAAGCGCTGCCCACTGCTCCTTCACAGAGAGCACGTATTTTCTGCATACAGTTTGACACTGACTGACAAAAAAAAAAAAGCAAGCTCTAATAGGCATCTTTATTTAATACATGTGTATTAATTAACAACATAGAGGGTCAGTATTACCTGCGACAAGAACATGGAATTCTGTTTCACAATTAATATCAATACGGAAAAAATATCGCCCAGCTCTAACTTCTACATAGCTGCAGTTCCAACGTTAAAGTCTACTCACGTGGTATCACTCGTGTTTTGCTCTTTTACCGAACTGTTAAGCATAAGCATAACATCATTTTTGAAAAGTATGATTTCCTCAGAAAGATCATTTCATCGCCCAGCATTAACAGAAACTATCAAATGGGGTGGGGGGGAAATATTGGCTTAATTTACTGTTCAAGAAAAACGCGTTGTTGCCGGCCAAGTTCTGGCATACAATGACAATTATGAACAGTTATTTACACACAGCGAAAGAGAGAACAACATTTACAGGAATCACACACACACACACGTGGAAGATAATGGCTGCTGTTCATCGGTTCTAACAAAGCCCTCGAGAGTGATGACGCCCCATCAAAGGAGGAACGCTTTTTACCCCACTGGTCGCTCCGACTCGGCAAAGCCAGGACTCCCCACCTGACACTCGCTCTGATTGAAAGCCGTGTAATCAGGATGCTGTGTGTGTGTGTGTGTGTTTATGAGTGACGGCAGGTGACCGCTTTAAGGGGCCGTCACACAGAAAACACATCAAGCAGGCTGGAATCAGGGCTGGGCGATTAATCAAGAATTTACCAAAACCGACATTCTAATCGACATAATCTCGCCCGTGACATAATTCTGAACATTTAACAAATTGGGTTATGAAGTAAAATAATGATTCTGTTAATGCATTCCCTAGTGTGTCTTCATGTACTGTCCCCTCAAAAACATGCCAGTGTGCGTTTCCTTTAATTATTTTGAAATCACAAGGACAATAGTGGAACGTATTTACAGTGCAAACCTTGCCACTGAACTATGAGGGAAAAAAAACCCTTCCCCCAAAACAGTAAAATCGTTCATTAATTGTAACTGGCGTTGAATTTGACAGAACCAAAACATGAAGCAAAAATGGCTCGGCTGCTTGGGTACAAATTTAACAGTAATTTACAAATGACAGCAAAGTTTAGTCAATGTACAATAACTATAAATCTACAGCAGCATGGGCAGTTGGTAGCGTAACAGTTAGAAAGTTCGCTCCGTCATCGGAAGGTCGCCGTTTTGAATCCCAGAGCGCTACAGATACCGCTGACATACTCATGAGCAAAGTACCGTCCCTTGGCGCTGCCCCTCCTCCCCCCCCCGAAACGCTGCCCATGTTAGCTGCCCACTACTCCTTCATGGAATGTCAAATGCAGTGGTCACATCTGGTTGTGGTGCACAGTGTGCTGTGTTCACAATAACAAATACTCACTCACATTCAAATCATGAAAAGCGTTGCACTGAAATTTTAACATGATAAGAGAGATAACACCTCCCGACCGCAAATGACAAAAGTGAACTGGAAATATGACAACTGAGGAAGAAATACATATTCTTTTATAGAGATTAACACCCGACGTGGGCTAATTTCGCAACACATCTTTATACGGCAGAATCTCAACAGAAATCAGCGGGAAAAAAAGCCCCAAAAGAGTGCGACAACCTTGAATGCGAGGCAAGCGGACGTGGTGTCACGGCGCTTTGTGCCGTGGATAATGGGCGTGTTTCGTCTTCCTCCCCTCAGTCTAAGTGGTACATAATTTAGCGACTCGGATACTATTTTTGAAAGTCAACTATTCTATACTCTTCTTTCAAATCATTTCATTTTTCCCCCTTGACGGCACGACGGAGTCGAACGCCCACCGGGGGGCTTTCTCTCGGCGCTGTCACGACAATTGATTAATTACACGCGCACAAAAGGATTAGAAACAGGAAACTGTAGGCAAAACAAGGCAGGCTGTGACATCTGAAAGATTTGTTTATAACCGTGTCATTATGGGCAATTGTTTCTTCACAGAAATACCATTACTGCACTGAATGCCTTTTTCCCCCTTTCATTTAAAGCGTCTATTCAGACCTAAAACAAAGAGCCGCGACAGTCTGGGTTAATTGCCTTTGTTGCAAATGACATGATTAAGAGGGGAAAAAAAGAGAGAGAGAAGAGAATAAAAAAAGAAGAGGCCTCGGCTATCAAAAAGCTAGAGGAGCATTGTGCGTTCAACTTTTATTTGTTTGTCGTTCACACTCAGCAAAGGGGAGCGACTCGGAGCGAGCGGCGCAGAACAGATTGGCTCGTCGTCATAACTTCGAAGGAAAAAAGAAGGGAGGTTTTGGGGGGAGAGAGAGGGAGAAAGTGGAAGGAGGAATTAATGATGGAATAAGGACACGTGTCTGCGGAAGAGCGAGGAGTCGCTGCGTTAACGCTGGGCTCGTTAGGGCGAATCGGCTAACGTTGAATCCCCGCCCCATTCACTAATACTATGGTGTTGTATTTGCGCAGCGGAACTTTCGCAAGCAAAATATAGTGTCTGTGCGTGCAACACTGTCTACAAGCACCCTCAATATAATTTGCACACGCTCAGATCTGCCTGCCCTCACACTCAGATCTATGGAACGCCAAAGATGCCACAATTCGCTGTAAAACGGCCTCATTTTATGGCATTTGACCACAAGTCACTCAAGCAACGCAAAAAGCAGCGTTTTCAACGGTGTAAAAAATGGGCGCTTTATTGTCAATCATGTAAAAATATAGGCAAACTGCAGCACCATTAGCGTTCCATGTGATCGCGAGGGTAACGCGTTGAGAGTTGAGCGTACACAGACGTGAGATTTTGCAAAAGTTCCAATGAATTTGCAGAAAATGAACTATATTGTGATATATATCATTAACAAAAGATAAAATGACGTAAGACATGAGATTTTGGTCATATCACACAGCACTATTTTATATATCTTTTATTCTTACTCTTTAGTTAAGATTTGTTTACCAGTCTGTTAACTTCTAAATTCTGTCTATAGATATGAACAACGTTAGGATGGTTCAGGCTACATTTCACTACATGTTGTATTTGCAGAACTACGTATGTGACAAATAAAGAATCTTCAATCGTAAGGCCTCTTAGCACCGCCACCTGCCTTGCTATCAGCACGCACTCTGTCTTTGCTCCGGGATGATGAGGATGAGGATGAGGAGGATGACGATGATGAAAGTGGTGCTGCTATCCAGCGTGCCTACATTAAGGGGGTTATTTCAGCTCTTTTTAAAGGGAGGGCGGGTGTCTCTCTTTTCCTTCCTTTCTCTCTCTCTCTGCTTTGGCTTTCAGATTCAATTCTTCCATTAAGTCATTTCTTGCTGGCTTGCTAAGAGGCTTTTAAGCCCGAGCTTTCCTGTGACACTTTCAAGAAAAAAAGGGGGGAGGGGGAGTAAAGAAGGAAAAAACAGTATACACACGTCCGCTACCTGGCTGTCTCGGAAAAAGCATGTTTGAGGCGTAAATTAATGAGGCGGGCTGCAGATAACATCAATAATACACAAGGAGGAGGGAGGGAGAGGGGGGGGAGGGAGGGGGAGAGAAATAAAGAGAGAGAGAGGATTGTTAGGTAACTCTTAGCCAGGCTCTTCATTAAAAGGCCAAACAAAATTAACAAATCAAGTGCCGGACATCACAGAGACGTCGGAGCGACGAGAGCTCTCTGCCGCTTATGGGTGTTAGGCTTAATGGTCAAAACATGTTTGTGTTGTGGGGGAAAGCAAATCTATCTCTCTCTCTCTCTCTCTCTCTCTCTCTCTCACACACACACACTTTTTCTCTCTCTCTCTCTCTCTCTCTAAAGATAGCAGCAAACAGTAGGGATAGACTGGTTATCAGCTGCCAGCTCTTTCACGGTTATGGTTTCAGTCATTTTTAAAACCGATATGTCGACAGACTTTATTACAAAAAAAAGGCTCTACTTTGGCTCTAATGGAGCTGCCTCTCACTGAGGCAAACCTCAATTTTAACTTTTACTTGTGTTTTACTACCTACTAGACTTTATTTGTTCACTATTTTACTTCACCAAAAACAAAGCCGGAAGCTCTCTGCACTTTTTGTGTTAAGAATATGATAAACTTACATGCTCCCGTTTCGTGATTTGTATCCAACACTTTGAAGACATTTTCCATTTTTTACACAATATATCGGTTGAAAAAATACCAGTTATCGTTCTCCTTGATAAGTAATAATGCTAATGCTTATCTGATTCTCAATCAATGTAAAATGTTCAACTAATAGCGATACTGATTTGAATTTGAACCATCCAACCCTACACTCAATTTTACTACTTGTGGAAAAGGACTTAAGGATGACAAAAATAATAGTGACTGTTGCTGTGGTTTCCTGTAAAGTGCAATAATATAAGGTTTGAGAATGTTCAGTATATACTGATAGATATGAAACATTGCCTCACTGCTTAATGAGAATTCAGAACTCAATATATTTCAGTTACAAAACACTTTCCATGGCGTGACAAGATCCAAGATGATATAATTTCATGTTTGGATAACCATCTAAGCTTATTTTAATAAAAATACCAACATTTTTATGCTGGGCCAAGGCATGCCTCCAAGATTACTTATGGTTTCAAAAGACAAAAAGCGATTATATAAAGGTTTACAGTAAATGAATGATGTACCCTCAAATAAATATACTAGTAAGCAGATCCACTGACATATATGAGTATTTAACCTGCTTAACGGTGTGGCAATGCTTCGTGTCAGCTGACCAGGCCTGGCTTTCACATCCTCCTATCCACTCATTCCACTGAGAGACATTTTCCAGCCAGCCACATGACTTACGGCCTAACAAGAGCCGCCGATGCAGCATGGCAATAACGAAGGGGAAAAAAAAACGCCCTGAGACATTTGAGTCGATCACGCGTCTTTGCCGATAACTTGCTAGTGGAGAATCTCAAGACAATACCAAAATTAGTTTTACACCAACATTCATGATACAACTTTTTTGCTGCTTGACACAAAAGGGAATTTCTCATTTTACTTTGACATTTACAAGCACCTTGCAATTTCCAAATGACAAGGACAGGTTTAAAGTCCTTGCTTAGGGGACCAGGATAAGGATTATGTTTTGGGATTTTTTGTTTGTTTGTTTGTTATGCCCTCATGGTCCACTGACAAGGTTTGTGGTAAAAACCTTCAGCTCCAAGAACTGACCCTTTATGTTTACTACATCCCTTTTTATACAAAGATTACTTTAGACAAAAACTAAATGGAATGCCATTTTTCACCCCAATCTGCATGTGCAGTCTGATATTTGTTTATGTCACACTTTTTAAAGACTATGACCATTATGGGGACTTGTGGGGTTTTACGTACCCACAATAACTCAGGTCCCCATTTTGTTGGTATGCAATCAGGTCAAAGTCCCCATATTGGGAGGTTTACACACACCCTTAAAGGGAAGTAGATGCCCAGGCAGGCTGTCTCACGTGACAATATCACATGATGATGATGTGCCTCCTTATCCTCCATCTGTTCAGCATGTCCTTGGAATTCCACACACACGCAATTCATCACAAACACACTATCCAGGTAATGCACCAATTTTTTTTTTTTTAGATCTTTTTTTTTAATTATGCAAACCAGCAAGTCTTGCGCGCTCTCTCTCCATCTCGAACCTAACCTGAAATCAACCTGACCCATAAGAAACAAATGAAGTTAGATTATCAATATCATAAAAATGTCTGGGGAAATGTGTGGTAAAAGAGAAAAGGAACAACCCCACATTTACTGACGGATAAAGTGTGGACTAGCGTGGCTGGCATGCTAGCATTTGGCAAAATTACAGGCTATTTTATGTGGCCGTAACCATGAAAACCATTCAGATTAAGGACTAATAAATGTGACTATTTCTGCTTTTAGAAGAATTCGTGACCTGACGTCTGTCAGAGTGACATTTTGGGGTTGAGGCGGTTAGCATGCTACGCTGGCTTAGCCGGTTAGCAGATTAAGAGGACTTACTTAGTCTTGGCTGGGAGATGTAGTTCCTTTTGACGGCCTGAGCGTGTTGTCTGGCCGCCTCGGGTCCGTTCAGATCGGCGAGGCGAGTCGCTACCATCGTGGCCATGTCGATGTAAAATAATAAAATGAAAGAAATGAGTTTGAGCCGAGATGAGGAGACGCTGAGGAGAGAAGCTACAGCAGCGGAGGAAGCAGAACAGACAGCTCAGCGATCATGTGACGCGGAGAGACGCGCAGGCGCACACAGGAGGGTGTCACGTGCAGGAGCTGGAGATCACGTGGTGAAATCTGAACGGTGTGTGTGTCGAGAGTGTATATGAAGCACTATGTATTTCTTACAAAGCCTATCTATTTCTCTCTCTTTCTCTCTCTCTCTCTCTCTCTCTCACACACACTTAAACACAAGTTTTTAATTACTTATTTAATGTATAATAGTCCATTATATTATATGTTTATTAAATATGGTAATAACAGTATAGCACAGTATAGTATGTGGTAATAATCGGGGTGGAAGTAACGAAATACAAATACTCACGTTACTGTAATTAAGAAGATTTTTTTGGGTACTTGTACTTTTATAAGTAGTTTTTCAAGTGTGTAATTTTACTCATACTTGAGTACAATTTACACCATGTAATCTACTTCGCTACTTATAAAATCAAAAGTCGCTACTGAGTACGCCCACAATTTGAATTAACATTCAAACCTTTCATCTGCAATCGCGACCGCGCCAATTAATCTATGACGTAAGCAAAGAATAAACTCCGCTGCAGCAGCAGGCACAGGTGTCTGGAGGTGCTACACAGTGGAGTACAAACTAATTTATAGACTGAAGATTTGGAGACAAAGAAGCCAAAATGGAGACAGAAGACAACACTGTTAACCGTGAAAATGATGGAGAAAAGACGGAGGACGAGTGCCCGTTGCCTGTTGTTCGCAGTGTATTGGGAAAAGTTTAAACTGTTCTGTGCATGTTCAAAAACATTTTTGTCGTTGTTTTAACAAACAAAATCCCTGCTTTATATCTACATTTATTTACAAAACGAATTTCCTTTCTGTACCTTGTTCATCTGAGAAATATGCTTTGAACGTAGATATTTTATACTGATGAATTGAATCGAGTGCCTGCTACTGACGACGCAATAAAACATCCATCGGTTAAAAAGTAATTAATACTCTGAGTAGTTTTGAGAAGAGTACTTTGTACTTTTACTCAAGTATTTTTTTTTAACACCAGTACTTTTACTTGTAATTGAGTACATTTTAACCAATGTAACAGTACTTGTACTTGAGTACAAATTTTCAGTACTCTTTCCACCTCTGGTAATAATATACAGTATACAGTAATAACATATAGTAATATATGTTTATATTTATTTACTACTATATCTGTACTACATCTACCAATTTCATTAATAGAAAAAAGTCAAAGTTTTAAAAAACACAGTTACTAGTATATTTTATATTGTAGGGTGTTTATTGTTAATGCTCAATGTGTATACTGATCTTTCTCATAGTATTTTTGGCCTACATGGCAAAAACTTCTTTTCATGTCGCACTGGAAGACTACAGTACGCACTTCCCAGAAACCGCACGCTGGACCGTTTGAGAATTTTTATGTTAATTCTCTTTTTATTGGATCAGTGTGACTCTTTCATCTTCATCCAAAAAGCGATTTGCGTGTTGGTGCTTTGCGTTGGGCCCCAACTTCACTCTTCCACATCGAGAGCCGAGTTTTCCAACTACTCCAAAGTACTCGGGCTAGAACGCTCCAAAAAAAGAGATCTCGATTAGATGACATCTCACCTCATCTCCCCCACTTTCCACACGCCAAACCCAGCTTGAAGGGCTGCTCTCCGCCGTGATCCAGCGTGGTGCCAGGTGGCCAGCCGACGCCACTCAATGCCAATTTGCCTGCCGTGCGGAGATGCTGCGTGGATTACACAGTTACAGTTAACCGTGTATCGTTTTGTCAGGGGTTTTCTGTTCAGGCCGCACTGAGGCACATTAACTAGTTCACATTAACGTGGTGGTAATAGGGCTGGGATACAGATACATCTTTTGGGGGGATTATTTCGTATCGTAGTTTTTAGGTGAGTCTGAGTATGTGGCAGAGAGAGGGATGTAATTATTCATCTGTGGTTGCTTTTTACATCTACAGTATCTCTCTCGCTCTCTCTGCAGAGCATTTAGTACAGCGTTTCTCAATCCCCTCCTCGCGGACCACCGCTCTGCACAGATTCGAGTTTCCCGACCCACAGCACAGCTGATGCTACTGATTAGTTAAATAGCAACGTGGGATCAGCGTGCGGCGGAGCAGGAAATACCGACTCTGTGCAGAGCGGTGGTCTGCGAGGACTGGGATTGAGAAATGCTGATTTAGTACACACACAAACACACATACACACACAACAGGCCTACACATATACACACACCAAGCTCCACTCAGCATATGCACACTCACACACACCGTTTCACACATTGTTTTCATGTATGCACAACACACACACACGAAGCTCCACACTATATTCTCATGTATACACACAACACACACACACTGTATACTTGTGGATTTACAACACACACACATACACTGTCATACACATCATACTTATATATGCGCAACACTCACACCATAGGCCTATACACACACACACACCAATCACCACATAGTATACTCATGCATGCACAACACACACATAACTACACTTTCCATCTACGCACACTATACTCACAACACACTCTCTTTCTCTCTCCAGTGTGGAACAGGACGGCAGGAAAGGCACTAGAGTTTGGAGTGGCTAAGCGTAAAGGCGGTTGTGCTGACGGCGGTCGTCGCTCAGCGCTGCTCTCGAGGGCCAATCCAAACGTTTCAGACTGAAGGTAAAAAATAGCAGATTAATGCCAGTGAAGAGCCTCCACCCACCGGAGCGCTGCCCTCGCTTAAAATACATCGGCTTTATTCCCCCGCAGCCCGGCCGCCAACACGTCAACCCCCGAGAGAGAGAACCAACAAAAGAGAGATCGAGTTAGAGAGGGAAAACATACGCACACACACACCTTTAGCTCTCCTGGGTTTAACGGCAAGGATTATTAAATAAAATGCTGAACGCTGGAATGCTTTTTAATCAAGTGACACCAAACAGGAATAGATTTTTTAAAAATAGACATTTTTTCACATGGTGGTTTCTCTGAAAAATCACATAAAGGCCTATGAAGCTTGACAATTTTACTTTGATTACTATTAATGGACTTTTTAGTGTTCAGGAGAGTAGGTGAGGTGTTGTTCAGTGTTCAGGTGAAGTGGTGTTCAGTGTTCAACTGAGGTGGTGTTCAGTGCATGTTCAGTGTCCAGGTGAGGTGGTGTTCAGTGTTCAGGTGAGTAGGTGAGGTGGTGTTCAGGTGAGTAGGTGAGGTGGTCTTCAGTGTTCAGATGAGGTGGTGTTCAGTGTTCAGGTGAGGTGGTGTTCAGGTGAGGTGGTGTTCAGTGTTCAGATGAGGTGATGTTCAGTGTTCAGGTGAGGGGGTGTTCAGTGTTCAGGTGAGGTGGTGTTCAGTGTTCAGATGAGGTGGTGTTCAGTGTTTAGATGAGGTGGTGTTCAGGTGAGGTGGTGTTCAGTGTTCAGGTGAGGTGGTGTTCAGTGCATGTCCAGTGTTCAGGTGAGGTGGTGTTCAGTGTTCAGGTGAAGTTGTGTTCAGTGTTCAGGTGAGGTGGTGTTCAGTGTTCAGACGAGGTGGTGTTCAGGTGATGTGGTGTTCAGTGTTCAGACGAGGTGGTGTTCAGTGTTCAGGTGACGTGGTGTTCCGTGTTCAGGTAAGGTGGTGTTCAGTGTTCAGGTGAGGTGGTATTCAGTGTTCAGATGAGGTGGAGTTCAGTGTTCGGGTGAGGTGGTGTTCCATGTTCAGGTGAGGTGGTGTTCAGTGTTCAGGTGAGGTGGTGTTCAGTGTTCAGTGTTCAGGTGAGTAGGTGTTTAGGTGAGGTGGTGTTCAGTGCATGTTCAGTGTTCAAGTGAGGTGGTGTTCAGTGTTCAGGTGAGGTGGTGTTCAGTGTTCAGGTGAGGTGGTGTTCAGTGCATGTTCAGTGTTCAGGTGAGGTGGTGTTCAGTGCATGTTCAGTGTTCAGGTGAGGTGGTGTTCAGTGTTCAGGTGAGTGGTGTTTAGTGCATGTTCAGTGTTCAGGTGAGTAGGTGAGGTGGTGTTCAGTGTTCAGGTGAGGTGGTGTTCAGGGCATGTTCAGTGTTCAGGTGAGTAGGTGAGGTGGTGTTCAGTGTTCAGGTGAGTGGTGTTTAGTGCATGTTCAGGTGAGGTGGTGTTCAGTGTTCAGTGTTCAGGTGAGGTGGTGTTCAGGGCATGTTCATTGTTCAGGTGAGGTGGTGTTCAGTGTTCAGGTGAGTGGTGTTTAGTGCATGTTCAGTGTTCAGGTGAGTAGGTGAGGTGGTGTTAAGTGTTCAGGTGAGTGATGTTTAGTGCATGTTCAGTGTTCAGGTGAGGTGGTGTTCAGTGTTCAGGTGAGGTGGTGTTCAGGGCATGTTCAGTGTTCAGGTGAGTGGTGTTTCATGCATGTTCAGTGTTCAGGTGAGTGGTGTTAAGTGTTCAGTGTTCAGGAGAGTGGTGTTTCGTGCATGTTCAGTGTTCTGGTGAGTGGTGTTTAGTGCATGTTCATAGTTCAGGTGAGGTGGTGTTCAGTGTTCAGTGTTCAGGTGAGTGGTGTTTAGTGCATGTTCATAGTTCAGGTGAGGTGGTGGCTCAGTGTTCAGGTGATTGGTGTTAAGTGTTCAGTGAAGTTTTCAGGTTTTGATGTACTGGTAATGTGTTCAGGTAAGCAAGATTCAGATCAGGGGTTGTTCATGTACAGTGTTCAGGTGAGCTGGTGTTCAGTGCAGTATTCAGATGAGGTGAAGTTTAACTAAATATTCAGATATGGCTGCGTTCATAAAGTGTTAGTCTTGTTCATAAGAGTCGCGAGATTCACGCAGTAAGCTATTAATAATATTTATTCTGGAGGTTGTTCAATGCGTGTTCAGGTAAGACAGTGTTTAGTAACGTGTGCAGATAGAGTGAACCATATCCCTTGAGTTAGTTACTTATTGTTTTTAGTTAATGCATGAGTTAGTGATCAAATAATTTTTGATGGCGAAACTTTTCTCAGGAACATCATACACACATCAGGAGGAGGAGGAGGAGGAAAGCCGGTGCATCCGTCCCAGATCCTCGTCCTCTTTTTCCTCCTCCCTTCTTCCTGCTCCAGAGCTTAAAAAGAAAGGAGACGAGCCAGTTAAAAAGAGGACAAAACGAAGACTGCAGGATGCTGTCCTTCCTCCTCCTCCATAAAGCCCGGCTTAAGCAGCTCAGGTCATGTGACGCAGGAAACATGTTGGTGGTCTTTTCCAAAATGTACCCCCCCCTCAACAAAGAGCCCCATCCTGCCCTGACCTTCAGTATGAGTGGAAGTTGTGTGTGTGTGTGTGTGTGTGTGTGTGTGTGTATGTTTCTGTGTGTGTGTATGTGTGTCGCATGTTTCTGTGTGTGTGTGTGTTTGTGTGCTTTGGCGTGTTTGTGTGTGTGTGTGCGCATGTTTGTGTGTGTGTGTGTGTGTGCGCATGTTTGTGTGTGTGTGTGTGTTTAGGGAGGGCAGCAGCTGTTGTTATGCCTTTTTAATTTGTCAGAGAGATTCACCCCCATTAAGATGTCTGACACACGTTTAACTTCACTACATTTTTGGGGGCGTCGTATTCGTTTTGTCTTTATAAACACAAATGGGAACATAATTTCTTGTCTCCAATCTGCAAGACTAGATGTAAATAAACCATAACATTCTTCACCATGTAAGCACAACTTTTACTTTCTCCTTAAAATCTCTCGCATAAAGAAAGAGCACAAAACTGTTTTCTTATCTTTAAAGGCGCCAGTAGTGTTCTCCTGTCCTAAACACACACAATGGCACAATTAAAATTCAAGTTTGAGTCCTAAAAATTAAATTTGCATTTAAAAATCTGTTAAATGAAACTGTAACAGGAAGTTGTGCAAGTTTCAGGTTTTGCAAAATTCGTACTGCAACCACAACATGATCCAAAAATTTAAATGGTTAAAGTAAATCCATACCAAATAAAGGTATACGTGGCAGACTGGGATAGGGCTGGGCGATGAGACCTCAAGTCATTATCACGATTAATAGAACATTTTACCTGAATTAAATACACTACATACACTGTATATATATATATATATATATATATATATATATATATATATATATATATATATTATATATATGTATTTATACAATATTTTGTTGGAAAATTAGATAATAAAGGACTGAAGGAAGTGAATCGAATCGAACTGAAATCGTATCATAGCAGTGATATCGAAACAATATCATATTGTGACGGAGCTTGCCATTTACAACCCCTAGAACAGCTTCAAGAAATAAATAAATGAAGAACGAAACATTACCTTTTCTTTCCCTCAACACAATTTTGTCATGGGTCGCTGTTACCTCGGCGACTGCAGACTCTGTGAAGTCTGCTGGAACTTGCTTAGAGTCTCTAAAATAGACGACAACCTTCAGCTTCTCCTCTCCGAGTCCCTGTTCTTCTTCTAACACACACACACACACACACACCTTCAGCCTTCTGTCTGTCTTTCATCGAGCAACAATTGTGTCACAAAGTGAGCGCTTTTCATTCTCCTCGCAAGGACGCACCTTTTCTTCTCCTCTCTTTCTCTCACTCCACCGAGGAAGGAGTCGCTTTGGCGCCATTTCGCTCGACTGGAGGAAAGAAAAAATACTAAAGAAAATAAATAATCCCTCAAAAACCAATCACCAATCCCCAGCTGCTGTGTGTGTGTGACGTTTGTAATAAAAGAGTTCATCTACTGTAAAAACGAATCACTTGGGAGCTAGAGAGCTTCCTGTTTCTGGACGAATAATCAGGATGGTAAAGATAAAAGTGATTTTTGTAAACTGCTCAGATTTTAGGGTTTAAAAGCAGGGTTAAAAGCCTTTGTGAGATATTTGGTTCATTCTTAAAGCGCAAATGAGAAAAGAAGAAAGGAATGAAAGAAGGAAAGATGGACTTGGTTTTTTGTACTCATATATAATATATATATCCACACTCGCACCACAGTTCACAATAAAAAGAAAGGAGTTAACACGTAGAAAAAAACGACAGTGAGCAACTCGCCCCTTCACATTCACTCCTTCATCGTTCCCAAATAGAGACTAAGCATCTATTTATTACAGACGTGAAATAATTTACAATAAAATAACAAATTATTACTTTTTTTTAGTTACAGTTCGCAATTTCTTTCTCCATCCTTTTTTAAAATTCTACATTTTCATCCCCCCATCCTCCGTAGCCATAACAACGACGGCGGCGTTGTCTCTTTTTCCGTGTCATGGATCGTCTTTTTTTCCCTCCAAGAATGGGGTGAAGAATTCCAAGGCAGAGGGAGGAAAAAGAGAAAAGAAAAGAAACAGGGAGGAAAAGTTGCGTGTTGGTTGGTATCTGCTTTTTTTTGTTTTTGGGGAAAGGGGGGGCAGCGTTGTGTCCTTCATCGAAAAAGAAAAACTCACCTGAACACACACAGTCGAAAAAATGAAAAATAAAAATGTGAAAAACGGCACGGGAACTCTGGACCAAGACTCCACATTCAAGACGTTAAAAACACAGACCGAGGAGGAGAGAAAGGGAGGAGGAAGAGAAAAATAAAGGATTTTAAAAGGGATTTTAACCATCTCTTTTCTCAGATTGGATTCAGCTTCTGATGGCTAACAATAAATATGTAAATATGCAGGCAAAACATTTGAATTTTTAGCCCAGAAATGAACTAAAATTAAGTTTCCGACAAGAAAAAACAAAACAAAATAGGAAACAAAATATTGGTGTTTGTGGCATGGCAAAAAGTCGGAAAAGTTTGAATTTTTACCACAATAATTAATTTTTACAATTAAGTTTCCGACAAGAGAAAAAAATACAAAAAGAAAAGCAATGTTTACTTCAAAGCATGTAAAAAAGTTGGAAAGTTCGGATTTTAAGCCTAATAATTAAGCTAAAATTAAGTTTTCAGTAAGAGATAAAAACCAAAAAGGACATGTTTGTGGTTCACAGAGGTGGAAAAGTTGGTGTTTTTTCAGCTTCATAATTAAATTAAGTTTCTGGCAAAAACATAAAACAAAAAAAAACATTTTTGGGGGATTTTTAATCAAATTATTTAATTACGCTTTTGGCAAATGAAAAAAGAGAGAACATGTTTGGGGTTCCTGGAGCTGGAAAGATTTGGATTTTTTTGCCTACAAATTAAGCAAGATTATTGCCAGCAGAAAGCTAGAAAAGTTGTGATTTTTAATCTTACTTTTTCAAAACTCCATTTCCAACAAGAGAAAAAACATGACAAACCAAAAGTTTGGATTTTTAGCCTAGTAGAAAAAAACTAAATCAGGAAGAAAATTTTTTTTTGGCAAAAAAAAAAAAAAAAAAGGAATTTTATAACCCATATTTTATAAACCAGTCTTTAGAGGGGGATTTTTTTATTTTCTTAATTTAATTTTTTATTTTAAAACTGAGATTTAAGAAGGATAAATAGAGCTGGAATTCTATATTGTGCATTTTATAAATGTTAAATTTATTTTATAACTTTTTATTTTATTTTATTTTTTATGTTGAATTATTTTATATTTTATTTTGCAAGTTTCATTTTGCAACTCTGAATTAAAGTCTGAACAGAGTTGAATGCCACAGGCCACAGGGCCACAGACACACAAACACTTTCAGCACACTGGGAATTCCGTCACGCCTGTGTGTGTGTGGCCCCACAACCAACAACTAAGAAAAGAGACATTTAATGAGAGTGTAATAAAAAGGTAGCAGCGCTGAGAAATAATTACTAATTAAAAACTTGATTCACACCTGGCGGGCCTTGACAAGCGGAGGAATGTCGAGCGGATTTATTTCAGGAAAAACAAAATATGGAAACGAGGATTCAAACGGCAATGAGGCTGTCTGACTCTTTAGCACAATAATTTCACTTAAATTAAGTTACTTCTGTGAGAAAAAAGGAGAATAAATAGAATTGATTTTTTAATTAAGAGTTAAAAGAAAATGGAAATTGCAGTGTTCCTGCTTTAGGCGGCAAACCTCTGAATTTTTACAGCTAGAAGCAGGAGGGGGGAGGGAGAGCAAACATTGGAATCACAGCATTTTCGAGGGAAAAAGCAGTTTTCTGTTTGGTTTTACAAAAATGATGGAGATGCAAAAAGAGGGTGGAAAAACACACTTTTCGTGTTTTTGTTTGTCAGTTTAGTATGCAAAAAAGAAATTGGAAAATAACCTTTTTTTACCTTGTCGATTTGAGACGCAACCAATTTCTTTTTGTGTCTATTTGAGATGCAAAAAACAGTTAGCAAAACAGTTTTTTGTTTTATCATTTGTTCATTTGAGACACAACCAAAATAATTTGGAAAAGTGAGATTTGAGATTTTTTTTAATTTACTTTTTTTTCTCTCTTGTTGGTTTGAAACAACCAAAAATTGAAGGAAAAGGTCTTTTTTTGTTAATTTGAGATTCAAAATAAGTAGGAAAAACTGTGTTTTTTGTTTGTCAGTTTGAGACCGAAAATATGACGTTTTTGCAATAGTCGGTTAGAGGCACAACCTCCAAGTGTTTGTTATTTTTAGTTAAAAGACGTTAGGAAAACTGTGGAGTTTTTTTCTCTTGTCGGTTTTAAATACAACCAAAACAGTTTAGCAAAAAGGTTCCTTTTGCATCAGTGTGAGATTCCAAAATATGTTGGAAAAAATAGTTTTGGTTTTTTCTTTTGTCAGTTTGAGACGCAAAAAAGTCAAGGTTGGAGAAGAGTGTTTTTTCATGTTTTCATTTGTTGGTTTGAGGAACAAAAAAAGAATTTAGTGTCGGAGTGAGTTTGTTTTTCCTTTTGTCGGTTTGAGAAAATAAGTGAGAAAAACACTTTAAAGGATAGTTGGTTTGAGACGCACAAAAAGAAGTTAGAAAACCAGCAAAACCTCACTCCTTTTTCCTTCCTCCCACCCATCTCTCTCTCTCCCCCTTGCCCCCCCTCGTCTGTCCCCGCAAATCATCATTCCAGGACCTTCTTGTCCAGCAGTGGCTCTTTGCCGTTGGTCCGCGAGTAGGGCTCGAAGGCGGACGAGCTCAGGTACCGGGCCGAGAGTTCCTGCAGGTTTCCGGCCAGTGAGGTGCCGATGCCCAGCGGTGCCGCTGAGATTCGGGATGCCACCGTGCCCAGCAGCGAGGGCACCGGGAAGCCGAACAGCCCCGCCGTTGCCGCGCCACCCCCGGCCACCGCCGCTCCGTTGCCGGCAGAGACGGGTGACGTCGGGCTTCCCGTTCCGGTTCCACTTCCGGTTCCGGCGCCGGCCGAGGCACCTGCGTTGGGGGCGATGCCCAGCGAGGACGGCGGCGCCCGCAACGGGGGGCAGTGGGGCAGCAGGCCAGGCAGCCCTGGAGGCGTGAGGAGTCGACCCTGTTCCAGCAGGCGCAGCACGCTGCAGGTGGCCGCCGTCTCCGAAACCACGGAGCGCAGCTCCGAGTCCTTGCCCTGGTCCTTTTTCTGCTTGGTGCGACGATTCTGGAACCAGACCTTCACCTGGCAAACACGGAAAGAGATGAGAGATGAGACATTGTTTTGCTCCCCAAAAAGTTGTGTCAAAATCAGAGGTCACAAGGGGCTGTGGTGCACTGTGTGCTGTGCTGTGTTTAAAATGACAAAAATCACTCACAATAAATTCACAAAAAGTAAATGTAACATTAATGATTTTTAGTTAGGGGCGTAACGATACATTGATCCCTACATTGATGCCAGACGTTAGATTGCTTCGATCAGAAAAGTCATGCTCTTAAGCGTCATTATTTAACTGAAACGAACTTTTCAGAGTGGAAAAAAAATCTAGTGTATGTTTGAAAGAAAAGAAAGAGTTAAAGAAAAGAAAAAGTGAGCACAAGAGGACGAGAGAGACAGAGCAAGAGGGAAAAGAGAGACAGGAAAGAAGATAGTAATAAAAATAAAGAGAGACAGAGATCATGAGAAAGAAAGAGATGGAGTGAAAAGATGAAGAAAAAAAGAGCGAGAGGAAGAAGAGGAAGGGTTAAGAAACAAGAGCGAGAGAGAGCGAGAGAGAGAGGGGGTAAACGAGAGCAAGAGAAAGACAGGAAAAAAGAGAGAGACCATGAGAAAAGGAGGAATGGAGGGGAGAAACATGAAGAAAGAGGAGGAGGGGAAAAGAAAAAAGAGAGGGAGTGAAAAGGGTGATGAAGCAAATCTTTAAACATGTTTAGAGAATGGAAAGAAAGCAAAAAAGGGAACACAGACAGGTTGAAGGAACAAGCAAGAGTGAGACAAAAAGAAAGAAAAACATAGTGGAAAAAACACAAGAAAATGAAAGACAGGGAGTGAAAAAGATAAAGAAGGAAGAGGAAATGAGAGAAAGAGAGAGAGGTTGAAACGAAAGAATTAAGAAACAAGTGTGAGAGAGAAAGAGAGAGAGATAGAAATAACGGAAGAGTGAAAAGGAATTAGAGAAAGAGCGAGAGATAGAGTAGCATGGAAAAAAGAATGAAAGTAAAAAGAGAAACATAAAGGGATTAAGGAACAAGTGTGAGAGAGAAGAAAAAGGAGAAAGAGGAAGATAGTGGGCTTTAAGACAGGGTGACCAGACGTCCTCTTTTCCCCGGACATGTCCTCTTTTTGAGACCTGGACATTGCGTCCGGCCGGGGTTTTAGAATGGTCTGGGATCTCTAAATGTGAATTACAGGGACGAAGTCTTCACACTTCTTTGACCATTTAAATCAAATAACTCGAATGGCGGCCGCGTCCCAAACCACTGGCAGCTCGCAGATTCGGACGCAACCGGAGCGTCGTCTAGGGCTGGGAGTCACTTTCATAAAGAACCGATTCCTCGAGTCAAGGCAGCTAAGAACTAAGAATCGACTCCAGAGAAGTATCTAGCAGTTGACCAAGTAACATTACAAATTAAATTCCCATTTTACCATAAATATCCAAATGAAGATGCAGTACAGTGTGACGTCTCGCTGCATGACTATAAAATCATGTAGAACGATATTTGTAATGTTCCAAAGCAGTGTAGTTTTCAGTTAGTCACGAGTTTAACATGGATAAATCAATACTGGTTAGAATATGAAAACATATTCGAGATTAAAAAGTTATTTCTTACATAGTTATACGAGAATAACAGAGTAGTGAAAGGTGAACTTGTTCTAGTTCAGTACTGTTCAAGCAATATTTAATTAGGTAAGCACATATATTACTTAAAATTAAACGTTGATCTCCGTTTCTATGAAAAATACCCCCATCCAAAAGTTATATATAATCAATTTATTAAAGTTATACAAATATAATTATGATTACATAAAGCATGTTTAGTAAATGAATTAAACTCTCACATCTACTGTATGTATCATTCATTCACTGGATTTTCAAAACCCAAATAAAAAAAAAAGTTTAAATAAAAAACAACAACACAGTGAGACATCGCTCTCCACTGGTTGTAGAATGAGCTGCAGTAGCATTTTACAATGCCATGTCCACAGTTATTTTGGTGAAAGTAACTCAAAGGTAATGCAGAAGTGGTGTAAGAGTACCAGTACCAGTACCAGTACCAGTAACACTGTAATGTAACCAAGAACTTTGACATAAAAGAAACGAGAAATCTATTTTACATTCTGGAAGTAACTAGTAACTTGCCTAACATCGATGACAATAAAGTTTCTTTTGACTCTGAATTACAAAATGGGGGAATATATATACAGTATATGTATAATTTTGGTTTAAAAAATGTGTTGGCTAAAATCGTCTGGGCCTGAAGCTAAGTGTCCTCTTTTTCACAAATTTAAATCTGGTCAGCACAGGGAGAGCAAGAAAGAGAGAAAAATAAAGATAGAGACAAATGACATAAAAAATATATTGGAAATTAAAGATTCTTGTGCTCAACTCTAGTGTGAGTGTGTGTGTGTGTGTGTGTGTGTTTAAATGCAAGCTGCTCGTCAACATTCCTCAGTTAAAGTGCTTTTAGTGAGATGGGTTAGTGGGTCATTTGGTCAAATCACTTACGCACACACACACACACACACAACCCCACACAGCGGTCACTGCCCACTTCAGCCCCTAAACACCAGAGATCAGGCAGGAAATCGTCCTGCTCAAATCATCTACTTAAACACACACACACACACACGTCTCCTTGAGTATAATAGAGTCTTCCTCACTCCAAAACAGAAGGCTCCAATTTCCTCCACATTTTCCCCTTTCTCACATCAACAACAATACAAAAAAGACAATGGAGTGTTGATTCTGTGAGAAGAAGGGCCCTAAAGAGCACCGACTCGCCCCTCACACACACACACACACATTAGAGACGAGAGCGGAGGGGGCTTTGGGTCTGTAGTGACGTTACAGAGGAGAGTAAGGGAGTGTGTGGAGTGTTTAAGGGGAGAGTTTGTGGAATGGAACGCATGTCAGGTGACGAGTCTTAATGAGAGGAAACGAGGGATGAGACCTTGTTAAAGATGCCAATACTCAAGAGGGGAAGAGAGAGAAATAAAAATAAAAAGAGGAGCAAGGCGCATATGAGGCGTGAGGAGTGATGAGTCATAATTAATAAAATAGAGAGGTAGAAAGAAACAAAAAGACAAACAAAGACCGTAAAAAAGCTAAGGAGCAAGGGAGTGAAAAAGACAAACACACAGAGAGAACAAAAGGATTGAAAGAGGGAGAGATGTAAAAAAAAAAAGAGATAGAGGAAGGTAGAGAGAGAGAGAGAGAGAGAGAGAGAGAGGAAAAAGGAAAGCGCAAAAACAAGAGAGACGAGGGAGCAAGAGCGATATAGAAGAGAGGAAAAGAAAAATAACAATAGAGAGAGATACTGTAAGAAACAAGGAACAAGGCAGAAATATGTAGCTGGGAGAGGGGGAAATGAAAAGCAAAGCAAATCCTAAAAAGGAGAGAATCAAAAAGAGAAAGAAAAGAGAGATAAAGAGAGCAGGAGTGAGATAAAGGGAGTTAAAAAATAATAATACGGAAAGTAGAGAAAGGAAATACAACTAAGAGGCTTGGAGAAAAGATAAAAAGCTAATTAAAGAGGGAGAGAGAGCGAGAGAGAGAGAGAGAGAGAGAGAGAGCAGGTTCATGATTCAAGGAATCTGGTAGAAAAAAAAATGAGCGCAAGAAAGTAAGAGAGAAATTGTGAGAACAAGAGAATGAGAAAGAAAGTGAGAGAAAAAGCAAGAGTGGGTGAGAGAGGGAGAAAAGAGAGAGAAAGAGATAAAGAGAGAAAAGAGAGAGAGAGAGAGAGAGAGAAAGACAAAAGAGAGAGAGAGAGAGAGAGAGAGAGAGGGAGTCAATCAAGCAAAAAAAGTGAAAAAGTGCAAAAGAGAGAGAGAGCGTGAGAAAGAAAGAGAGAATAAAGAAAGTAAGTGAGAAGAGAGAGAGAGAGAGAGAGAGAGAGAGAGAGAGAGAGAGAGAGAGAGAGAGTGGGGATGAAAGTGCGTTGTGACCTGGCAACCCCTGACTGACCCCGGAGCAAAGCATGAGGTGGGAAACATCCCTCTCTCTCTTTCTTTTTGATCTTTTTTTGATTTAAGGATCTGCTTGACGCGAGTGTGTGAGAGGTGTGTGTGCGTGTATGTGTACCTGAGTCTCGGACAGGTTGAGTTGCCGCGCCAGCTCGGTCCTCTCTCGTCCCACTACGTACTGGCAGCGCTGGAACTCCATCTCCAGGCGGTAGAGCTGCTCGGCGGTGAAGGAGGTTCTGGTGCGTTTGGGTCGGTCCAGGTCCAATCCCTTCGGCAGGATGATCTCCCGGATCGAACCCTTAGCGTCTGCCACAGCAGCGGGTTAAAAAATAACAATGTTAAATACTGAAGCGTCTGGGATGGGATAAATATAAATATAAATACAAACAACCGAGTGGATCAGCTAGAATTGAAAAATTGAAAATTAAGCACATGAATAAATCCACCTCATGTCTAGAGAACTGAAACGTGCAAGATTTTTAATGAAAATATTTAACAAGAAGTGGATTCTTTTCCTACTTTGGAAAAGAAAAATGTAAAAAATAAAATAAATTAATTAAATGTAAATATATAAGATCCAAGCTTATTATTCTCCTATGTACAGAACAGAAACATTTAAAAATGTAAATATTTAAAAAAGCTATGAAGAACATTTATGAATATTTTTAGATTTTCTTTCTTAAAAAATCATTTTAATTTGCAATTATTTTAAATGTAAATATTTAACACTCAAGCGGAGTCAGTCTTTCCTACTTAGAAGTAGAACACGCCAAATGTAAAGATTGAAAATATTTGAAAAAAGTATGAAGAATTCAATAATGTTTCCAGATTTTTCTTTGAAATGATTAGCATTCAGTAACAGTAATCTTTTGGTTAGAAAACGGCATGTTAAGAAGTGAGGAATCTCTGTATTTCAGAACAATCTCTAATGCAAAATAAATTAAAAAATATAATTTATGTAAACCTTGTATATTATATACATATATATATACCTAGTAAACAGTTAATTTTGTATGGAGATCAATTTAATTAAAGTTTAAACTGCATCCTGTCACTATAATCAAAATAAATCATAAACCCTTTGCAGATATTTCAAAACAATGACATTTTAAAAGAATTATACATATATACTGTATATAATTCCATAAATATATATAAATACAAATGATTATAAATACATCTTTACTATAAATTCTTTACTTATTAATATCTTTCAAATATCAGTTAAACCTCAAATTAGCTTTTTAACCAGTGTCCAATTTCTTATATTACAGTTCAGCTTGAACTGACTCCAGTTTATTTTGCTCATAGACAAAAAAGCAAAAAATATCCTTAAAACACACACACACACACACACATAGAGAGAGAGAGAAACTAAAAACTAACTTATTTATCTGGAAGAATTATTTTTAATTTATTATGTTTCATATTGGTCTGCAATCTTGTGTTTAGCGACAGGAGGATGTAAAACTGGAATTTAATCAGATTAACATGATCAGGGTCTGATGTGTGTGTGTGAGAACCGGCCCGAATTAAGTAGACTCAATAAGAACTGGATTTTGAACCCTTGAGGATTTTAGGATGATGTTAAACCAGAACATTACGGATCTGGACACTCGACATTTTACTCTTTTTATTATAATCTGAATTCTTCTCCAGCCGAGGATCAAGGCGATGACGCCATAATTCTATTTTCACTGCTATTATATTTGTGATATGATATCATTTACCCATTAAAATCATCTCAATGTTACTTAAACATAAAAAATCAGCCAAAAAGGCTATTTTTTAAGTATAATGTCCCCATCACAAATAATATAAAAACATTACAAAACAAGGAGGGTACGCAAAACGCAAACACGTTTACAAATGAAAAGATGGCACCGGATAAACGTAAAATGTTAAGAGAAAAAAGAACTTTTCACTATCATTCATATACCAACTGCAGATTTATAGATATTTTCAAAAATAGTATTTCCCTTTTTTAGCACCTTTTATAATATTTCAACTGGACGTAATTCCTCAAGTTTTTAAAAAATAACAGCGCTGTTTTAAAATTGTATTATAAATGTGATTTTAATTTATGGGGAAAAAAACAAAATGAAACAGTGATTTGAAACAAAGCCGATTTTTCATCTTTCACTAGTTTCATTTTACAGGAAATGAAGGAGTGATTTTGTATCAGTTTACCCTCTATCACTTCTTTTTTATTTTACGTCAACTCAGTTCTGACTTGAGTGATGGAAAAGGGGGACAGAGAGAACAGGTTTAGCATCAGTTTATCCAGATTTTTAAAATCTATTCTGGCTTTGTTATTTTATGTTAATCCAGATCTGATGGAAGGAACAGAGAGAGAAAGAACTGATATTAAACCAACCCAGTTTTCCCTCTCCTATCCCTCTTTTCCATCACTCTGGTCAGATCTCAGTTGGTGTAAAATTCAAAAGGAAAGAAATTGATATTAAACCATTCAGATATTTTAGCACGTTAAAAAATGCCTATTTTTCTGCTGTCTCTTTTGTTTTTCTCTCAAATCTCAATCCACCTCTGACCCAAGTGATAAAAACAGAATGACAGAGGGGAAAATATCAGATTGGGTTTAGAAAGAAGTGACGAAATTAAACCAACCCAATTTATTCCCTCTCTTCCGAGTGTCAGATGATGGGTTTAAACTGATACTAAACCATTTTGATTTTTTTCATCATTTTTTCTCCTTTTTTAAAATGAGAACCCAGATCTGACCTGAGTGATAGAAGAAAGAGGGATAGAGGGAAATAAACAGGGTTGGTGTAAATAAAGGAGGGAAAGAGGAACTAAATTAACCCAATTTTTCAATCTCAGGTCAGGACTGGGCTGGCACAAAATAAAAACGGATACTTATCAGATTAAACTCATTCTTCCCTCTGTCCCTCTTTTCTATCACTCCGGTCAGATCTAATGAATAAGAAGCGATAGACAAGAAAAACTAGGAAGAGAGGAACAGAACTGATACCAAACCAACACGATATTTCTCCCTCTATCCATCCTTCTTTCTATCACTCAAGTCAGAACCGTATTGATGTAAAATATAAAAAGGAAAGATAGAGGAAAAATCTGATTAAACTGATAGTTTATTAATCAGTTTATTGATCCTAAACTAGCCTAAATTTTTTCCCTCTATCAGTCTTCTTTTACACTCTGTCCCTCTTTTCACTCATCACTCAGATCCGATATCAATTAGTGCAAAATAATAAAGAAGTGACTGAACGCCCCGAGAACTTTGCTAATCCCTACCTCGCACCAGGATCCTCCGACAGTAGTCCGGGTCTCCGGATCCGCTCCGGTTCTTGTCGCATCCGTCGCCACCGGCAACGGAGGCGGCGCCGGGCGACGAGTACGAGTCCGTGGCTTCTTTGAGGAAGCTTTTGGAGAGTTTGGCGTGCGAGTCTTTGCCCTCCTTGGCATCGCCGTGGCCGTTTTTAAGCAACGCGCCCGGCTCGCCCGATTGCTGCTGCTCCTGCTGCTGCTGCCCGTACCGGACCTCCATCCTCCTTCGTCCTCCTCCTCCTGCACCTCTCGTCCTCCTCCTTCTTTTCCTCCTCCTCCTCCTCCTCTTTCTTCTCCCTCTTTGTTAGGTGAGAAAAGGAGGCGTGCAACAACAACCACCAGAAAAAAAGAAGAAGAACGGAATAACAGACAGGAGAGAGAGTCGTATCCCTCCGGTTCCACGTTCTCAATAAATGCACCCTTCTTTTTTCCTTCTTGTTTTTTTTTGTTTTCCGTTCCCCCCCTTTTCCCCCCCCGAAAAATGCTTCTTCTCTCCGAGATCGGAACGCAACGTGGCTCCTTTGGAATCAGGGAGCTAATGCCAGCTTCATTTTCTTCTCTTGCTCTCTCTCTCCGATTCGTCCCCCGATTCTCGGACCGGGTGGATTTAGGTCGGGTAGTTTTTTTTTAGCGGGCCGAATTCGGCGTCCTCCTCCTGGTTATAGCCGGGGGCGATCCGGAGACGACGGGGGCGTCAGAGCGACGCATGGCTCGTTTCGCGATTGCTGATTACGGTAATTTGGTCACCGACGGCTTCGGATCACCCCACTCGCCTTTTTTCCGCTCTAAATTGTTTGGGGGGAAATATATGCCATGCTAATGGAGGGGTGCGACAAGTACGACCCCTCACACACACACACACACATACACACACACACTGTCTCAAACACCTCACACACACACACACACGCACACTTCAACACACACGCACAAGATCCCAAATGATTGGTCTTGGATAGCCAAAGAGAGCACACACACACTCTCTCTCTCACAGATGCACAGAGATCAAGAGCCTTTTTCTCCCCCACCCCAAAAAAAAGCAAAAAAAGTTGGCACCCCCCCCCCACCCCCCAACGTTGAGCAGGCCCTAATGTCCCTCCGTCCGTCCCGTCCCGGTTCCGGTTGCCGATGGTTCCTCGTGCAGACTTTGAGAAGCTCGATAGCCGGCCCTCTTCTCCGCCGTCAAAGCAGTTTGCGCTCGGCTCTCTCGCTCTCCGAAGCGAACAGAGTGGGAAAAAGAGAGAGTGAGAGAATGAGAGAGAGAGAGGGTGGGAAACGAGAGAGAAACAGAGGGGGTGTCGATTGTGTTGAGAGGCGGAGAGACCTGGGATAGAAGTAGAAGATAAAAACTGAAAACAAGTTAAAAATCAAAATAAGAAAATACGCTTTTTGCAAGAAATATTAGCACAGCATAAAAAGTCTTCCCGACCGGGAAAAAACAATTCCATTTGATCGGTAAAAGCAGGCCTTGACCGACAAACTCACACACACACACGCACACATACGCACACACACTTGAGAAACAATTAGGCACAAAAACACACGCACGCACAAAAGAAAAAAACGGGGCGTCTATAGCTCAAGATGTAGCCCTTCACCACCCACACGTTCACACACACACACACACACACTCCGTCCAGCACACCACACACACACACACACTTGCAGCTATTTTCATTGTGGCTGCCACAATATGTGAAAGAGCGGCGCTGGTGGCTAATCCAATAAGACCATTGATTAGGCGACAATGACTCAATTCAGTCGACTAGCTGTGCGCCCGGCTCCTTCTCGTCACCTCACCGGGGGCAACGGGGGGGTAAATGGTCGCTGGGGGCAACTTGGTCTTCCCTCCGAACCTGACCCCCCCCTCACAACCCCCCCAAACGAGCCTTTCACAGCATTATGGGAAAGATGGCGAGCGAGGAGAGAAAGACGGCAATTACCTAATTGGACTATTAACAAACAATTCCGCTGAGCGCGTCTGCCTTGCCGAAGTTAGGAAGGAAGGAAAGAAGGAAGGGAGGGAGGGAAGGAGGGAGCCCCAGTCGGAGCGCTAACTTCATTCATCGAGTATGTGGGACGGCCTGTTGAAGAGAGAGAGAGAGAAAGAGGGAGAGGGAGAGATTGTTTAAAGAAGAAGAGATAAGTGGTGGAGGGGAGGGATTGTTTGAAGAAAAAAAAGGTAAGAGGGGCCTCGGGAGGGAGGGAGGGATGGAGGGGGGGCAGGCTTCTCACAGCGGTAAGGGGTGAAAAGAGAGAGAGAGAGAGAGAGAAAAGAAGAGTGGACAGGGACCAGCTGGAGGAGACGAAGTCCGGGGTTCGGAGAAAAGACAAATGAGATAAGCGAGTAAATGATGGACAGAATAAAAAAAGAGGGATTTAATAAAGATTAGATGTCAAGGAGGGAGATGTGGAATTTCTCCAGAAGTCATTTTCACTCCAGAATGGAAACATTTGGCCTAAATTTTCACCTCGATTTGCTTCAACTCGTCAACTTACTTTGATTGATTTTTAATCAAGATTGAATTTACCTGAGTTACAAATGAACCCTTCAATTATTAGGAGAGAGAGAGACAGGGAAAAGAGAGCGAGAGCGCAAGAGTGAGTGAGAGAGCAGAGAGGACAATGTAGTAATAAAACAGAGCCGGGGGAAAGAAGGAGAGATGGAGGTCGAGAGAGAGAGAGACAGAGAGCGAGCGATGGAATGATAGGTAGATGGAGATTGAAGAAGAGGGAGAGATCTAGAGGGATGAGGGACAGATAAGAGTCTCTGCTGCTGCTTTTTGCGGTTAATGTTCTTGTCGTCTCTTTAGCGTCACACACACTAATGGCACACAGCCACCACACACACACACACACCACACACACAATTACCGCCTTATTACACAGCTTAATGAAAAGCTCACTACACGTGTGTGTGTGTGTGTGTGTGTGTGTTGTTATAAGTGGCGTGATTCCATTCAGCCAGCACTGTGAAAGTGTTCAGAGATCAGGAGACACTGGTGAAAATAAACACAAGCCCCGAACACACACACACTCCAACACCGCTCCGCATCACGCAGAGAGAGAGAGGGAACGTGTGTGTCTCTGTGTGTGTGTTTGTGAGTGAGACAGAGGGAGTGGAGTGACAAGTAAAGTGGTGAGGTAAAAGTAGTGAAAACAAAGTGGTGAGGTAAAAGCGGTGGGGTAAAAGCTGAGGTAAAAGTGGCAGGTTAAAAGTGGAAGGGTAAAACTGGGGTAAATGTGGTGGGGTAAAAATGGGGTAAAAGTAGTGAGGTAAAAGTGGTGGGGTAAAGCTGGTAAGGGAAAGGTGGTGAGGTAAAAGTGGCGTGGTAAAGGTAGTGGGTTAAAACCAGGTAAAAGTGGTGAAGTATAACTACTGGAGCAACTGTGGTAGAATAAACTAACACCACATCATCAGACCTACCTGCATGTCATATCATGAACTGAGCAGAAGCTCAGACACACACACACACGATACAAACACCAACAACAAATACCCAAATTGCCATATTGCCATCTACATCTAAATCCCAATGCCACCTTGCAGCCATGATTACTGCTGCTGTCGCCGTCGGATTGTTTTGCAGCTATTAGAGCGATAACTGGCCATTCTGAGCCGGAAATTTTCTCCTGAAGAGACCTTGAAGGGTTTTCACATCTTTTTTCTCTCTCAGACTCTCTCACACACACACACCTTCAAACCGTCATTTTTCCTGCGGCACATGCTCTCTTTAAAATCAATGCAGAGGCATCACCTCACCTCTCCACGGCACAAACGCGGTGCGAGACCCCCTCCAAAATCACAAAGCACCTGCCGAGTACATCCGGGAGGGGAATTTAAATCGACTAAACGTTGGCTTGCTGACCCCTTGGCCCCAACTCTCCGATTCCATCTTTGCCATTAAACGGCAGCTTTGTAGACAACAGTCAAGGCGCAGAACAGGAATTTGAGCGTCTTTTCAGTTGGGTCACAATAACCGAGTTCTGACCTTCGGCGAAATGTGTGAGGCCTTTCTGTACAACAACGACTCAAAGTGACTCAACCATCAACATCGATTCGGCCAGATGATGGACTGAAAAATCAAAAATCATGTATAACAAAAGAGCTGTGCAACAATTCTACAGTTAACACTACTTACCCATTTTTGATCATTTCAATCTCCCCCCAAAACTGACCTGAATGGCAATGATTTGTAATTTCAGGTTCATTAAAAACAACTAGAGAATTGTTCTGACCATTTAAGCATAAGCAAGTTTATTGTAATTTATTGATATATTTTTGCCATGTCTTAATGCAAATCTGAACAACAACGGCAACGTTCCAAAATCCACGACTCGATAATCCATGCTTAAAATGTTTTACTTTCAGCAATAAAACCTGCTAACCTGATTATGGCTCATTTTTCAGCAAATAAAATTCCCCTACCAATAAAGTCACCTGAAACTGAAATGGACTTAACACAGAGAGGTTAGCAGTTCAGAATAAATGAAAGCTTCCTTCAGACGACCTTTTATATGGAAACTTTTATTACATCTCGATTTAGCGGTCCTTCTTCTTTTTTAAGCCACACAGTTCAAGAGGTTTTATGTATGAGCAGGTCATCGGTCCGTCTCTTTATTTATTTTATTATTATTATTATTACTATTTGGGACGAGTTTGCTTAAAGTGTCGCAATGCAAAGATCACGGTCAGCGCTGGAAGTGAGTGTTTGGAATGATGCATGTTCTTTCAGGTTAAGATGGTCGTTGTGCTTTGCAGCTTTTGAAAGACACCTCTGCACTGACCCCTGGCGAGGAGGAGATGAGCTCAGCTCTTTATATACCACTCAGTCACTCTTTCTGTGCATGTGTATGTGTGTGTGTGTGTGTGTGTGTGTGTGCATATACTGTATATGTTTGTACATTTATTTATTTATTTGTTAATAGTGTGATGTTGGGGCTGAGAGCCAACACAATTTTTCTAGTCAGCTTTAAAATACAAGAACATTGCTAAAAAGGAATGTTGAGGATGAGAAAATGTCTGATTTAATCTGCTTTTAATGACCTATGAAAGCTGCACGTGACAGTGAGAGAAATCTGCAATGCTCTGGCTCGACCATGTGGTTATACATTGTCATTACAACAGGCCTTCAGGACTGACTGTATATTGTTTTTCTGCAAAAAATTAGCAAATCAACAAAGCTGAAGCCAACTTCGGTTTTATGCAAGGACAAAAATTAAATATTTATAAACGATTAATTAGCTACAATATACTAGATCAGCTAAATACACTGGTGATCATAATTTCGTTTATCTGTAATGATTTATTTTATTTTTAATTATCATTTATATATAGTGTGTGCAGGAGATTTTTACTAATAACTAATTTAACAAAATTAAATTCCCTTAAAAAAGGAAAATCTAAAAACAAATAATAAAACGATAACGGACTACGCACGATAACAGACTATAAAGCTAAAGACACCGCGACGATCGGCGCCGACTCTGCATTTGCCAACGAGCTCAACGCATTCTACGCCCGCCAACTGAGGACGGTGACGTCATCAGCATCGCAGAGCACGACGTCCGCGTGGCGCTGAGGAGGGTGAACACCAGGAAGGGGGTCCAGACGGTATCTCCGGACACCTGCTGCGCTGACCAACTGTCAGGTGTATTCACCTCCATCTTCAACGAGTCTCTGGCGAAGTCCGTGGTCCCCACCTGCTTCAAAAAATCCACCATCGTCCCCGTGCCCAAGGATAACAAACCTTCATGCCTGAATGACTACCGCCCTGTTGCACTGACATCGGTAGTTATGAAGGTGTTTGAAAGACTGATTAAGCACATCATCTCCTCCTCCATCCCAAACACCATAGATCCACTCCAGTTTGCCTACCACTCCAACAGATCGACAGAGGATGCCATCTCCCACGTCCTACACACCTCCCTCAGCCACGTGGACAAGATTGCTGTTTATCGACTACAGCTCAGCGTTCAACACAATAGTGCCCTATAGACTGTTTACCAAGCTGAGAGACCTAGGACTCAACAACCGCTTGTGCGCGTGGGTGCTGGACTTCCTCACAGGCAGATCTCAGGTGGTGCGGGCGGGCAGGTGTGTCTCCAGCAGCATCACCACCAACACAGAAGCTCCTCAACGGTTTGTGCTCTCTCCGCTGTTGTATTCACTCTACACTTCGGACTGTGTGGCCACTCAGGACTCCAACAACATTGTCAAGTTTGCGGATGACACAGTGGTGCTGGGGTTAATCTCCAACAACGATGAGACGGCCTACGTGGACGAGGTGCAGAACCTGGCACTGTGGTGTCAGGAAAACTGCCTCCAGCTGAACGTCAGCAAGACGAAGGAGCTGGTGGTGAACTTCAGCAGGAGACACCATGACTACAGACCCCTCACCATTAATGGTGCTCCAGTGGATAAGGTGTGTTTTTTCAAACACCTTGGCGTCTACATCACTGAGGACCTGACATGGACTGAACATATTAATATTCAAGTCAAGAAGGCAAAGCAGCGTCTGTACCACCTTAGACAGCTGAGGAAGTTTGGGGTTTCCCCTACCATTCTGAAAGCTTTCTATTCTGGCACTGTGGAGAGCATCGTCACTCAGAACATCTTATCCTGGTACAGGAACTGCTGTGTTCAGGACCAGAAAGCCCTCCAGAAAGTGATCTGGGCAGCAGAGTGCTGCTGCACGTCAGCTCTCCCTTGCCTGCAGGACATTTACACCAAGAGATGTAGGACCAGGGCAATTAGGATTGTTAAAGACTCGGCTCATCCCAGAAATGGACTTTTTCATCTTCTGAAATCAGGCAGAAGGTTCTGCACCATCATGGCCAAAACAGAGAGACTCAGGAGAAGTTTCTATCCTCAGGCCATCCGTTTTCTAAACAAGGACATGTCTTTTCTCTAAATGTCTTAATTTGTCATTCCATACCGCCTCTTAACTCCATATTGTTATGATCATTTATATTGTCTGACTTCTTACTATTCAATATCTGCTGTGCAGCTGCACTTGGCACTTTAAAAACATTGTTCTATTGTTCTCCTTGTTATTTTATTATTTTTATTTTTAAACTTTTTGCCTTAATTGCACGGTCAAAGAGCGGATCAGGATACATTTCACTGCATGTTGTACCTGTATAATTTGCATGTGACAAATAAAGAATCTTGAATGCTTGAATGCTAAATAAAACCATCATAGTCAAAAACTAAAGCACAAGGTTGTTTCAATTACCATTAAGATTCCATTAAATATTTACCCAACAAGTGTATGTAAACCCTGAGGCCATTCCTGTAACTAACACTTTTCCTATTATGTGCTTAACTGATATGAAAATTTTATGGGTAATTCATCCAAAACCAGATGTAGCGCCGTCCTCAGCATTTGCATATGATGTTAAGACATGTAAAGTAAGAGGCTGTCATTTAACCGCGTTCTGCCTTCAGTGTCTGTTTTCAATACCCAGTAGGGCTGTGCGATTAATTGAAATGAACGCGTCTTCCGTTCAGCCTTTTCAGTTCGAGCCCGAGCGCACTGTAAATCTGGAGTCTGTGTCTGTGTCTGTATGTGTCAAAATCGTGATTAAAATCAAAATGGCAATATTGTTCAAGAAAATCGTGATAGGTTTCTTTTGTCCATATCGCACAGCCCTAATACCTAGTATCGTTAAGTACTTTACTGTTTGCCATTCTAACCTCTAGGTTTTAATTAATATTAAACAATACATCACTGATATTGCATAATAAATCATATACCATTTTACCAGTTTGATGTGGGTGTTCAGTGCTTAATTATTTAAATGTTAATAACATGCAGTTCTTGACGATATTAAACATCCCTTTTTTTGTAATGTTGACCATGCTATTAATAATTAAAGTTGCTATTACATTTGACTATGTAAATATACTCAATTAAAACTCAATGTTGGTGGTCTAACATTGCTAAACAAAACCAGCAACAGTTCATTTTAATTACGAAATATTAAATAATACAACATAGATATTGCATTGCCAGAAAAGGGAATTCACTACTTATTATTTAATATGTGTTTTATAATTAAAGCTATTAACATATAGCATCAGGAAGAGTAACAAAAATAATTTCCACAATATTGGTGTGAGGCAGGGACTGACCCTAGTACAGTAAGGACTACTGACCAAATTTAAAATTACACATCTGTCATCAAGAGTTACTTCAAATCTATGAATCATATAAATCAGCATATGATCTTGCCTCATAATGATCACTGGCTCCTGAATTGAATCAAATCAAAATTGGAAATTTGTGATATCAGCAGATCTCATTGTCTACTGAATTGATTTAATACTGTATTGCGTTGATAACATCTGGTAGTGACTATGACGATGTTAAACACATGTTCATACATGTATACATAAACTCTCCCTTTTCACCATTATTTAAAACATAAAATCAAATTTGTCAGTTGTATGTACTTTTAAGAGTCTCCCTTAAATGCTAAAACTAAATGAATGTGTTTAATGAGGGTACACATGTATTTCAGAATAATGAATGAATTAATTAATTAATAACATTACACATATAGTCATTGGAAAAAGAAGGTACACACTCTTTCAATTTCAAATTCATCCAGTCCTTGTCAGGTTCTAAAATTATTTAAATCTAACTTCAAGAGTGTCACATAGGGTACTGTCAGCATGACATGAGGCAAGGTCACAGTGCAAGCCATTTTATTCACACACAAAGAACTTAAACAGAAACAGGCACGAGGGCCACAAACAAAACCAAACTCTTCTTCAGACTGCCCAAAAAGCACATGTAGCACTCCAACACAGGCAGGGTATTGCGAGGGTGGACCAACAAAACAATGGGGTAAGAACAGGATTTAAATACCAAAGAAAGAACAATCAACCAGGTGTAATTACATGAAGGAAAACCATTCAGAACACAATCGCCAAACAATCAGGAAAAACAATGAAGGGACAACCAATCAGAAAGAGGGGGCTGGACTAGAACAAACAAGAACAGATGAACAAACTAATGAACAGTGATCTACCTATCAGACATAAAGGGAAGGTGGGACATAGACTGTGATTGACAGGAGACTCAAGACGGCAGAAAACAGAACACACAATGGCGGCCTCTGGTGGCCGCTTGGCTAAAGTCCAGGGGGGTTATGACAAAGAGTACAAAAACACACAACAGATTTGAACGTGTCATTACTTATTAAACAAGAAAAAGCCAAAATGGAGAAGCCATGTGTGGAAAAAGTACACCCTAGATGCTTCTATAGGATCTAAGAGGGTAAGTAGCAGCCAGGTGCTGCTAATCAAATGCACTTGATTAATTGATCATCAGCAACTGTGACCACCTCTATAAAAGCAGGAGTTTTGGCAGTTTGCTGGTCTGGAGCATACAGGAGCGTGTTAACACAATGCCAATGAGCAAAGACATCAGCAATGATCTTAGGGAAGCAATTGTTGCTGCCCATCAGTCTGGAAAGGGTTATATATATATATATATATATATATAATATATATATATATATATATATATATATATATAATATATAATATAAAGGGTTATGTGGAAAGACCATTTCCAAACAACTGAAGTCCATCACTCTACAGTGAGAAAGATTATTCACAAATGGAAAACATTCAAGACAGTTGCCAATCTTCTCAGGAGTGGACGTCCCAGCAAATTCACCCCAAGGTCAGACTGTGCAATGATTAAAGAAATTGCAAAAAGCCCAAGAGCTACATCTTGGACTCTACATTCCTTAGTTAGCATGGTAAATGTTAAAGTTCATGACAGTACAATTAAAAAAAGACTGAACAAGTATGGCTTCTTTGGAAGGGTTGCCAGGAGAAAGCCTCTTCTATCTAAAAAGAATATGGCAGCACAGCTTAGGTTTGAGAAGTTGCATCTAAACGAACCACAAGACTTCGGAAGAATATTTTTCGGTCAGACGAGACCAAAGTAGAGGTGTGAAAACCAAACACAGCATATCAGCACAAACACCTCATATCAACTGTCAAGCACAGTGGTGGAGAGGTGAATTTGTTTTGCAGCCACAGAACCTGGGCACTTTGCAGTCATTGAGCCGACCGTGAACTCCTCTGTATGTCAAAGTATTCTAGAGTCAAATGTGAGGCCATCTGTCTGACAGTTAAAGTTTGGCCAAAACTGGATCATGCAACAGGACAACGATCCCAAGCACACCAGCAAATCTACAACAGAATGGCTGAAAAAGAAAAGGTGCAATGCAGTGCAATTGCAATGGCCCAGTCAAAGTCCAGACCTCAGCCCCATCGAAATGCTGTGGCGGGACCTTAAGAGAACTATGCATAAACGAATGCCTGCAAATCTCAATGAGCTAAAGCAATGTTGTAAAGAAGAATTTGCAAAAATTCCTCCACAACGATGTGAGAGACTGATAAAGTCATACAGAAAATGACCACTTCAAGTTATTCGAGCTAAATGTGGTTCTACAAGCTATTAAGTCATGGGTTGTACTTAGTTTTTCACACATGGCTTCTCCATTTTGGCTTTGTTTTTGTTTAATAAATAATGACACAGTGAAATCTGTTGTGTTTTTGTACACTTGAAATAATTTTAGAACCTGGCAAGGACCAGATGATTTTTATCATGTCTTGGTACGTAAAACCCTAGAATTGAAGGAGGGTGTACTTTCTTTTTCCCATGACTGTAAGAATGGTTTCAAGAGTGACTTCACCTATTATAAATCAGCATATTAGCTTGTCTCATATGGATCTCTGTCTCCTCAATTAAAATTGTAATATCAGCAGACATCAACTCATTAGCTACTAAATTGACAATTTTGTATCATGATGAATCTGATATTGACTTTCGACTGTGTTAAACGTGTTTAAATCAATGTATGTATATATACACTCTACCTTTTTACCAGTATTAAAACACGCACAAATTTGCCTGTATTTTTTAGACACTCCTTTAAATGTTAAAACTAAACTAATGTATTTAATGATGATTCGACCAATTTTAATACTGCTCATATACTGTATCTATTTGTTCTCTCATCACCAGTGACTTCAGCTATTATTAAAAGCTTCTGAAAGGTTTTGTATATGAGATGTAATACAGAAAATAAAACGTAATATTTCTCATGCTCATACAACCACAAAACGCCCCAAACCAGATCATCTGATTTGTGCACTTTTGTACACCCTCCCTTAAAAGGTTGAACTGGCTGACGCATTTGATGTGAATAAAATTTGGGCAAATTTGCTTGCATACCATTTAGATATATGTGTGTGTATGTGATAAGCATAGTTAGTTCGCTGTCATCCCATGGCTGACTTTACATAACACTCAAGGTTTAGTTATTAGGAAATAACACAGAAAGTATATTGCTCAGCAACTATCACGCTCGCAACTCGTGCTCATATATACAGACGCTTATCAGCGCGGTCTGCCAACCGTATAATACTTTTCCAAGAAAGAATACTCACTTTAGCCGTGTCTCAGGCGAGTTTTTCAGGTTTGTGTTCTCAAACACACATCTGCAGCGGTGTGCGTGTCCGGACATCTTCCAGCCTCTGCATCTCCCGACATCTGCGTGAGCATTTAACAAAATGAAGGTAACTTTTAAAAACTTTAATTTATGTTTTATCTGAGGACTGCTTTAGCTCTAATACTCCAGACATTACCTGAGTAAATGTCTTTAGCGTGTCTGACATTTTGTCTAATTGCGAGTTCATAATTTGACACGGTTTATGAGGCATGTTCAGGACAAGCTGCGC
The DNA here is from genome assembly GCA_032718565.1 of Distichodus sexfasciatus. Lineage (NCBI taxonomy): Eukaryota > Metazoa > Chordata > Actinopteri > Characiformes > Distichodontidae > Distichodus > Distichodus sexfasciatus. The sequence continues at coordinate 239,564 of JAVGVS010000064.1, read as the reverse complement.
ATATTTATTTAATACAAATCTACGCAGCTCAGCACTCAATCATTGACTTGTATGCATATTATTTCTTATTTTAGTAAAGGTTGTTTTGAACACTAGTAAATATGTTTTTGGGATAGCATTGTGAAGAACTGTGGTTTTTTTAAAAAAAAAACAACAACTTGTGACTATTAACTAAAACTCTTGAGAGAGAATTTTATATTTGCTGAAAAGAAAGTTGCAATGGTGTTGTTTTACATACTTGTCCGAATTTCACGTTGTTGTCATGTTATACAACGTGTCTTTTTGGTCAAATAAATGTTAAACGTTGTGTGTTATTCACCTGACGAGTGGTTGTTTTCGATGTGCCGGATTTCAGCGCTTTTAGAGACACCGGGTGGATTTCAATCCACAGATGTCCTCTTACTTCCTTATTAAGGGAGATATACCATGTGGGCTCATTTGATAAATTACTCCTAGAATTTCCAGACAACGCAGACAACATTTAAGCACATTTCGTAGTTATATTTAAAGCGGCAAAAATAAGTTTCTATTGTGTTTTCTAGGCAAACTAAACTCTTTATACTTGTGCACTACATGGCACTGTCAAGGCACTGAAACGTGCCCACTGTCAGATGAGGGGCTGTGGGCGTGGTGAGCGCCTGACGCGGGAAAATCCGGCGCTTCCTTTGGCTGACTCCGTGTTGATTGACAGCTCGGAGGTATTTAACTGTCAAAGTGCTAAAATATGTCGTAAATTTGCACAACAAAAGCCAAATTTCGACTAAAAAGACCGCTTTGCCAAGCAAATGCTAGACGCCCTCAAGCCAAACTTTAAACTACATCAAATAAAGGTGACAAAGTTTGTTTAGAGGACGCACGCCCCAATTTTTGGTCTCTCAACAAACTCTTAAGTACGATTTATACCTGACCCTCTCAGTATCAATGAGGACTAATAACTCTAAGAGAAACAACATCAAGCATTGATTTAACAAATCGCAAATGACCCATGTAAAAATCCCTCAAAAATGTATATGTGAAACAATTGCACTTATTGTCATTGTTAATCGTTAATGCAAGGAGCCAAACCCATAGAAATGCGTGACAGAATTAATAATTGAGTAATCCCAAAATAATCAACAGATGAGTCAGGTTCAAAAATAATATTTAATTGCAGCCCCACTAAAATTACATATAAAGGTTTCCACCAGTTTGTCTTGCTATATTCTCACTGGATGTGTGAATTACTTCTTAGACCCAATTTCTTGAACTGCATTCTCACTATTCTAATGTGAGGCCCCAAACTATGAATGTTCAGAAGGTTATTAGAGTCTCACTGGTCCAAAAAAGTGGTTTATAACAGACTGTGACAGGAAAACCTTACAAACCAATGGAAATCACTGTGCCAGTGTGACATAATATGATGTTATAAGTTTTTTGGATGATGGCAGCTCTTTCATGTCCATGGATTTCAGCTCTCAGATGAGCTAATAACATTGTTAACACTCAAACAACTTGTAAGTAGTTTGAATTGCTGAAGAAATGCGGTATGTTGGCAAATTCAACTGCCGTACACTGTCATCATGAGCACCTAGCACCACATCTGCAATAGTCAGAATTATCATAGAAAAACTACCCCATCATTCTATAATTTAAGTTTCAAATACTCTTGGGATCATTGAAATTTGTAAAAAGACTGCCAAGTTGCATATTGTCAAAAAATTGTTCTCTTTGTTCTTCTTTCACCCGGAAATTTTTGAGAAATAAATGAGGTTATGTGCCTGAACTTAACTGTTTCATTTTTGTTTTTCATTCTTAGAAGGAAGTGGTACCACACTGGAAGCTTTCCGTCAAAGTCTTGCGAGCCAAATTTCTTCAGTCATATGACTACTGTACGTCCCTCGCTTCAAGCTTCAGCTAACTCCACATGCACACATATTTTTGTGGTCACTGACTGACTTAACATCAACATTTCCTTGTGATTCATGTTTATTTTTTCTTTTAGTTTCGGCATCTGACCTCTATGTCACCCTTCATTTGCCCACGGCCTCGACTATTACACATCGCACCAAATGCATTTCCAACTGCAACACGCCCGAGTGGAATGAGACCTTCCACTTTCGAGTGCCCAGCCAAATCAAGGTGAGTCACTCCTTAATCTCAGGCTCGACCTCACTGGATGAAATCTTGATTCCAGGAGGTGTTGGCTGCCCAACCCTGAAACTGTCCATCAATGCTGCTAACAATGTTTTAAACAATCTCAAACCAGCAAGATTAGGTTATGTTACAATTGGAGCTAATCTCTTTATTGGGCGGCATTCTTCCGGGAAGGCAAGAAACTCAAAAAGTCTGGAGCAAATTTTATGTACAAAGAAAACTAGGAGTAAAACACAATAGGCTGATATTCTGCACATTCTGATAGTCTTGCAAAAAATTGCATAAGATTGCTCTTTAGTGTTTGTAGAACACAAGCACACATTTCTGCGTAAGAACAGTTGATCCAAAACTTTGATAAAAGCAGAATTCCTGACTTAACTTGTTAACTCAAGGAAAAGTTAAAAACAGGCTGTAAAATCTACTCATAGAATAAAAGTACAAATTGGCGCCTCAAAAGCCATTTAGCTAAATGTCACACCGTGTTCCAAGCAAAAAAATCATTGGTGAATGTCAAAATCTTTATTTATGGAATTCGAACCCTCAATATGATCATCACCAACACATGGCCTCAGTCATTTAGACCACTGTGCAACAACCTTGGTTTATTCCCCTCTAAAAATGTACTGTACTTAATTTTTTTCCAATTCATGGCTGTTTCCTTCCCCTCTAGAACATTCTGGAGATAAGCATATATGACCAAGACGTGCTCTGCGATGACCTGTGCGCTCAGTTCCTGTTTGATGTTAACAAACTCACACTGGGACAGAAGCGTAGTGATGTCTTCACTACCGAAAAAAAGGTAAGTAGATGTTTGGCTGTGTTCAAGTGCACAATTAAATCTTTAGGCACTATGCTACGCTAAGTGACCAGCTTGCCAACATTTTTTGAGAATTTGTACTTTGAGATGTAGCATGTTTGGGCTTGGTTTGTAGGGCTTTAAATAACAAATGTGATTTATGTAACTAGATGTTGCAGGTGTTACCTTAACACACCTATACCTTCAACAAGGGTGTGGAAGAATATTTTGTTTTGTATTATATTATAGAAAAATCTCAGCACAGTACACAAGATGAATTGAACCTGTTCTAGACGTTTGGAATTCCACAATCAACAAGCCAACCGACCTGGCAGACAATAAATAATTCCGTTTGTGAGGTTTACAGTCCTGGCTGGAATTTCACTCCAACCTTCTAAAATCCAATACAAACTACACTGATCATCACTTTTTTTAAACCAAGGCTATGTGTTAAAAATGTAAATTTCAGAAAACTATATGACGGTTTTGCAATATATTAGAACACACTGATGAAAAATTGATGTGATATTTGGTTGAAAACTGGCACGATATAGAAGAAACGTCTGTATGGTCAATTTTGGTCTTAATCAGGTAACAGCACACAAAACATCCATAGAAATGATCATGATGATGATTATGTGTTTGTGATATGTAGTGTTTGTGTATTTTTCTAAATATATGGTTGATTTTAATCCTAAACGCAGGACCAGCTGTGGGTGGAGTTTGAGATGAACAAAAGGTAATTTGCATAAACATTAACTTAATATTTGTGAAATAAGCATGGCCACTGCATGAATGTACATGGAGCTTGATCATTAATTATTCAATAAGTTTCCTTCTTCTCTTTGTATTTTAGTCCCGAGGAGCCTCGCCAATACATTTCTAATGGAGTTTTAGTGGTAAGAAGTTTCTTATCTGCACTGTGGGGGCATTTTCAACATTCTTAGTAACTTAATTTTAGTTAAATTTGGTCAAGAACTGACATGTTATTGTTCACTACTTTACCTCTGTTTCATATTTCAATATTGATATAGGGGGCCCCATTGTCCACCGTGGAGGTGAAGTTTGACAAATCACTGTCCTCTGCAGGTGATAAGATGACAAAGATGATTTTAGTGCATGTAGTAATAAAAGTAAAAAGGCTGCCCTTACTAAAACAAAAAGTATATTCAAGTATACCTTTACTATCACTACTATGCTATTAGTATATTATAAACTAATCTATAAAATAAACTTTATACATCATCTTATAAACCAAAAATAAGTATGTCTCCTCTTAACAGAGATATACAAATTATACAAGTATACATTATCAAGTTTTACTGAAGTATACAAGGCCTATACCAACAAACATTCAGATATTTTGGCTTCCTTGATTTACAATTTTTATATACCAACTCATAAGCCAATTTCCCAGTCTAGGATTAAGCCTAGCCCTAGACTAGCTTTGCGTTTCAGTGGTAAGTCTCCAGTGGTACCACATCCTTAGTCCAAGACTAGGCTTAATCCATGTTCAAGAAACCAGCCATTTATCTAAAAATGTATAATAAAAAAAGTCATCTTTTGAGCTCTACTAAGTTTGGAGTAGTGAGTAGTGCATGTGTGGAACTCAACCTTCTTGTTTTATGTGCAGTGTTATTAAAGTATACAGAAACAGATCCACTTTTGGACGATGTTATTCCTCTGAGGTGTGAGTAACAGACTTAATTCATAATTCAATACTGGCTGATACTGTAAGCCACCAACACACACACACAGTTTATAATACAGTTTACAGTTTGTTTACAGTACAAAACAAGATTTAGACTTGAGTTTCTTGCAGTAAGTGAACTTTAAATATACTTATTTTTGGTAAGGGTAACCAATAACATTAAATTGTGCATTGTATGTGGAATTCTACAGCAATGTGTGTGTGTGTTTTAGTGGACACGGACCTGGTGTTGAAGCTGAAAGGGGCATATAAAGAAGACTGGGTGATTTCGCTCTCGGAAGAGTCCAGCTTCGTGCAAACTCTCCGTTACTATGTCAACAAGGACCTGGAGACGGAGATCGGACTCTGGGCTTCAGCTTCAGTAGTTATTTTCACATTATATTTATTGTAACACCATTTCACTAGCCGTTTCTCATCATAACATTTTTAAAACTTGGTTAAAGATAAAACATGGAGCAAGTATTGTGCTCTCTTTTATTAATAAAGGAAAGTGAACACTTATTATAGTTTTGTTGTGAGCGTTTTTTCTCATTTGATCTAATGTTTACCTGTTATGCCTCCTCTCTTTCAGGAAAAGGACAAAGCCTGTGGTAAAGTGACCGCTCCTATAGTGGAGTTTGTGCCAAAACAGCAGGTCAAACTCCCTCTTCCTGAGGCAGAGGTGAGAAAACGTTCAATCATAATAGAATCATTATAGAATATTTTCTTAGCAATATTTGCAAAGGTATAAGACGTGTTTAACGATTGTTTCTGTTCCTTACAGGACACTGTGGATTTGCATTTGGAAACAGTGGACAGGTATCAGACCAGATCTTTTTTATTCTGTATACTGATATTTTAAAACATTTTTTGTGATGTTAATGATATATGATATGTGTGCAGGTCAGAGGAGGACCTGAAAGTGCGTCTTGATTTCGACATCCCTCCACTAGAGAAACAGTTTCTGGTGAAGAGAAAAGCGGTGGTGTCTCGCACACTGCAACAATTTCTGAAGCTCAAAACTGCCCCCGACCCCAGCAGGGTAGAAAACACACATACACACACACACAAAACAGAGATTAAACACACAAAGATTAATACAAGTAATACATGTGTGTGAGCACAGGTGCCGACAGTTGCCGTGGTGTTGTCAGGAGGAGGCAGCAGGGCGATGACAGCTGTGTATGGCTCTCTAAAAGGCCTGCAGAAACTCAACCTGCTGGACGCAGTCAGCTACATCACCGCCGTGTCGGGCTCCACCTGGTGATTAAAAACACACTCACACACTTGAACAAATATGGCAAAGCAGTGTCCCCTAATGCCTGAAGGAAAAAAAAGCATCATGGGTACATTTTATCCCCCAAACCAGGATGCATTTTCAACACTCAAATTTTTGCTAATCACATCTTAGTTTGTAACGTAATTTTTCAAATGAATCTACAGCCACATGTTGCAACTAGAGATGTAGCCGATCCGATATGTGGCTCGATAACGGCTCAAACGGCTGGATTGGGTATCGGTGGCATTGGGCCATTCTATGAAGCCGATTTGTAAATGTGTGCACGCTCAATTCGTTATGCATGGGAAGTGGCACTGCAGTAAAGTAGAGCTGAAACGATTGTTCCAATAACTAGAATAATTATATTACAAAAAATGGTCGAGGCAATTTTTCTAGAATCGAACCTTCATTTAATTAATTTTACTTGCTAGAGCATGCGCCCCTTGTATTTCACACGGAGGCTTAATAGTGACACACAATGTTTTCAGTGGCGCGATCAAGACAAGACCTGATCCCTCTGCATGTGAAAGTATTTGTGAGAAGTTCCGTGCACTGAAATAGAAGCAAATGCATAAAAACATTTTTTAACATTTTTCGCGATGTAAACACACGCGCTGTGTTAATGAGCGCCGTTACTCGCAAAACGCTCCAGTTCAGTCAAAATGTCGCCTTTATTACAGACACAAACCATATTTTAGCTGATAAATAACCACAACAACCAGCGTTCTACTCACAATTCTGCCGTTTATTTAGATTTTCCATCGTTTAGTCTGGAACGCGCACCCAAAGCTTCATTGTGACGCGGCTCTGGGGCGCGCGCACAGGATTGTGGGAAATGTAGTTCTGCAAAAGCTTCAGCGTTTCATTTTCAATTGATCAAATTTTTTTTATTTTATAATGTTATAGTGTAATCAATAAGAAAGAAGAAATATTTATATGTCTACACGAACAATTTTTGAGAACAAATAATTTAGCATATACATGTGTGCGTGTGTAACATTGTTTTAGTTAGAAAAACAGTATTTAAATCAAGCATTTCCTTAAGCATAACAATAATCTCAGTCATGTATTCAGACATTTTTAAAGCATTATTTTATGTCTAAAAAAAGACTGTGACTGTATCGGATTTGTATCTGTATCAGCAGATATCCAAATTTAGAATATTGGTATCGGTATCGGACATTAAAAAGTGGTATCGGCCCATCTCTCGTTGCAACATCAGCGTTTCAATCAGTAATGTAATACATATATAGGGTACAAATTTAGGCCCCGCCTGTGATGAGATGTCGTCTCTGTTTAGGGCCATGACGTCCCTGTACAGTGACCCCTCCTGGTCGAGCAGGGACGTGAGCGATGCGGCTGCATTGGTGCAGAAGAAACTGAATAAGAACAGCGCCGCCCTTCTGTCGCCCCACCAGCTGCAGTATTACTACTCAGAGCTGGCGGTCAGGGAGCAGGAGGGTCACCCCGGATCTCTCATCGACATGTGGGGGCTTGTCATCGAAAACCTAATCTTCGGAAAGGTACACGTTCTACAACGTCACCTTCAATTCCTTCATCACCTTTAACTTCATTACCTTCATCACCTTCAACTCCATCACCTGTAAGGCCCTGTGTCCACCAAACGCGTTTTGCCGCTGGCAGTGACTATTTTTAATACAAATTTTATGAGCTTCAGTGGTCAGAGTGCTAAGCGCTTTCGCCCGGGAAAAAACACACAGCAAATTGTGATTTTTGGTCGCAGCGCTCAGAGCGCTTCAAGTTGAAAACTGCTCCACTTTTTAAAAAGTGCTGTGCTCGTCAATGTCACTTGTCTCTTGCTAGCCATTCAAAATCGAGGAAGGGGCGTACACTGTCAAGAACTCACTACAAACGTCAGCGTATCTGAAGCAGCCGGAGAAGATTTCATGCACCCAATCTTGCCTTGAAGACATGTGAGACTATTTCAAACACTGCCACTAATGCTAAGATTTCTCTCCATCTTTTCGGCTAAACTGGCGATCTCAAAGATACACGTTGAAATAGGAATGAACGCAGAAGTGCCGATGGCGCTTTTTGTAACTTAGCAATAACAAGTGCTGAGAGAAAGTGCCAAGAAAGCACTCCGGAAGTGAGGTTTTGAGCGATCTCAGCAGAAAAAAACGTTTGGTGGTCACAGACCCTGGCTTCATCACCTTCAACTCGTTCATCACTCTTAATTCCATCACCTTCATCTCCTTAAAACATGTTCAAAACATTCATCCTTCAGCACTCACTATAGAAAAGGTATAAACAGAAACTCAAGCGGAACCTCAAAAAAGAGGAACTGGGTATCTGGTAGACATGGGCCGAATACAATGTCTAAAAATGTCTATGCAAATATACAATGCATAACATGTACAGTGGGTACGGAAAGTATTCAGACCCCCAGAGGTGGGCAAAGTAGCTAACTTCGTTACTTAAGTGAAAGTACAGATACGACTAGTCAAATGTTACACCAATACAAGTGAAAGTCGTACAGTCAAATTTTTACTTAAGTTAAAGTACTGAAGTACTTGTTTGAAAAAATCCTTAAGTATTAAAAGTACGTCTTCTTTCACCACATTGTTGCATTATTGCCACAACACTTAGAACACCTAAGGCCTCTGACTAACTTGTAGAAGCTGTAGAATAAGGAATTGGTAGAATGTTCCTGAATGAAACACAACTTAAACTGATAAAAAAAAAACAACCAGTCATTAGTTTATTTTATAAATTAATTGTAAGACTACACACCCCCACAAAACAGCATGGTTCTGACACAGCTCTGGTAGTGTGTGCACACATATATGTGTATGTTAATCAGGAGGACAGTGCAGTAGCTGTAAATGCAGCTCAGAACATGAAAATCAACATTCAAACCTGTTTAAAACCCAGGTTTACACCTCTAGCGTCATGACTTTCCAACAGCAACAATGTTAATCAAGACAAAACGGCAGAACGGTCTGAGCTTGGTTTTACAGTTCCAGTCTACAGGCGTGACGTAACCCTACTGATTACTGACAGACTGTCACCTGCCAAACAACCAATCACCTTTTAGAAAAGGGGAATAACATCCACTTTATCCCCAGATTTGAAAGTAACGAGTAGTGAGAATCTTGATAGAAATGTAGTGAAGTAGAAAGTACAGTATTTGTCTTGAAAATGTAGTGAAGTGGAAGTCAGAATTTTCAAAATAAAATACTACTCAAGTTAAGTACAGATACTCAAAAACTCTACTTAAGTACCGTACTCAAGTAAATGTACTTAGTTACTGTCCACCTCTGCAGACCCCTATCAATGTTTCACCCTTTGTTACACTGCAGCCATCTCTTAAAGTCATTTATGTCCATTTTTTTTCTCCTCAATCTACACTCTGTACCCCATAATCACAGCAAAATACAGAATTGTAGAAGTTTTTGCAAATTAATAAAAAATAAAAAACTGAAATATTCACATGAGCATAAGTATTCACACCCTGTGTTATAACACTCAGTAATTAGATTCTGGTGCCCTCCACTTCTTCAAAAGCATCTTTGAGATAAGTCTAGACTTACCAGCTGTGTTGAATTAAATTGTTTGGACATGATTTGGAAAGCCACACACCTTTCTGTATTAGACCTTACAGTTCAAAGTGAATGGGACAACCAGGAGGACTTTTAGAACTGGCCACACGGCTAAATTCAGCAGTCGGGGGAGAAGAGCCGTAGTAAGAGAGATAACCAAGAACCCCAAGATCACTGTGGCTGGTCTACAGTGATCCTGTGTGGAGATGGGATAAAGTTATAGACTGACAACCATCACTCCAGCCCTCCTACAATAACGGACTATATGGCAGAGTGGCCCAACGGAAGCTGGTTGTCTGTCCGGAACTTTTTCCCATCTCCAGAGAGACAACCATCACTTTAGCCCTCCACCAATACAGGCTTTTTATGCGTCTTGCACTAAGAGGCTTCCGTTGGGCCACTCTGCCATATAGCCCGTATTGGTTAATAGTTTCAGCTCTACTTTACCGCAGTGCCACTTCCCATGCATAAGGAATTGAACGTGCACACATTTACAGATCAGCTCCATAGAACGGCCCAATGCCACCGATATCCGATCCAGCCGCGTGAGCCGTTATCGGACCGATACCGATCCACATATCGGATCGGCTACATCTCTAGTATCTGGATGAGGTTAAATACGGGGGCACAAGTTTTCACTTTACTGTGGTGTAACTGTCTGTACTGGGGCTACTTTTGTTTAAAGTTTTCACCAAAGATTGTTCTTTGAGATTTGCATGTTTGCACAAAACATTAGCTTACACTATTTGCAATATTACTCAATATTAATCCAGGATTATTTTTTGTTCAGAAATATACAGGTACCCTGTCTGACCAGCAGAGGGCAGTCTCGGAAGGTCAAAACCCGCTTCCCATCTACACAGCCATCAACACCAAGACCGATGCCAAGACCCACCACCTGGTGGCCGGTAAACACTAAACACAGAATTTGTGGGATTTGTTATTCTACATGCAACCAGTGATTTACCACTGTTACTGGGTGTGTGTGTTTACAGAGTGGTGTGAGTTTACTCCGTACGAGGTGGGCTTCCCCAAATACGGAGCTTTTGTTCCTGCTGAGAATTTTGGGAGCGAGTACTACCTGGGTCACATGGTCAAAAAACTGCCTGAGTCACGCGTGTCCTTCCTCCTGGGTGTGTGTGTGTGTGTGTATGTGTGAGAGAGAAGGAATTGTTTTAGGAAGGTTTAGCAAAGATAATAGTAAAGGTAAAGTCAAAAGTGATGCTCTAAAGAAAGAATCTTTAAGATGTATGTGTGTGTGTGTATATGTGTGTGTGTAGGGATTTGGAGCAGTGTTTTCTCTGCCAACCTAACAGATCTCTGGAACACTGTCACTGGTGTGATCCCGTCCTGGGTGCCGTGGATAGGGACAAAGACGTCCACCGTTGGTATGATCACACTGGCATGCCTGGCACACATAGTAGGGATTATATGGCCACAATTGGGCATATCTGTGTACAATGATGGATATCCGAGCAGGTTTAGGAATATCTGGGTGCCTTTAGAGATATTTGGGCATGCACAGGGTTAATTGGTCATTTCTGGGCATACTTGGGAATATCTGGGCACATTTAGGGCAATCTGGGCACACTTAAAATCCCACCTTTAGGGAAATCTGGGCGTGCTTATCAATAGCTGGCCAGCTTTAAGGATATCTGGGCATGCTTGGGAATAACTGCAGAATCTGGGAATATTCTGGGATATCTGGGCAAACTGGGGATATCTGGGAATGCTTAAAGGCACATCTAGCATATTTGAGCTAAGTGGGCTTTTTGGGGCAAACTGGTCAGCCTTACTGGAGCTTCCACTCACACCTGGGTGTGCAACATACCAGTTTCACCCATCTTCCCCATTCCTCTCCTGTGTTGACCAGTACCGGACAGCAAGCCCCCGGGGCAGGACGCTGGGCAGACAAACGCTGATGCCTCCACGCTGAGTCGCCTAATGACAGGCCGGCCTGTCATCAGCAAAGTCTTCAACTTCATGAGAGGATTCTTCCTGCACAATAACTACACCAGCTTCTCCTCCTTCACCCCCTGGAAGGGTCCGTCTCCCTCTCACTTCTTCTTTACTCACTTCTTTTATGTTCTCAAGCGAAGAAGATTTTTATTAGCTATTCCCCACATGGGAAATGTCAGCTCATTAAAGACTTCCTTTCTCCGAAGTGCTGATGGCGAGTCGTTAGAGCTTAACACTGTTACTTTAATTTGATCACACCTCCCACGACAGTGTAGCCTTCGGTCGGTCCAGAATTTCCCGTTTGATTCTCTTCCGTTATTTGTGGCCAAATGCCAACATGACCACTGTTAAATTGTGTGTGTGTGTGTGTTGCTGCACACAGACAAACACCCGGACGCCTTCCCCAACAAGCTGACCCCGGTGGATTCCAGTCTGGAGCTGATGGATTCAGGTTTTGCCATAAATTCGAGCTTCTCCCCGGTCCTGCGTTCGCAACGCCGAGCCGACCTCATCCTGTCCTTCAACTACTCCTGGGATCCCAACCAATTCAGTGTGAGACTTGATACACTGGTACTGATAACTTTATATTTTATACCAATTTTGGGGCAGCTGGTAGTGTAATGGTTAGGAACTTGGCCCTGTGATCAGAGGATCTTTGGGTTCAAGTCCCTGACTGGTAAAGGTACCGCTACTGCCTCCACAGCTCTCCAGGTGCTGCAAAAAAGCTGCTCCCTGCTCCTTCACGGATGGGTCAAAAGTAGAGGTCACATTTCATTGTGGTGCACTGTGTGCTGGGCTGTGTTCACAATGATGAATCACTTACTTCAATTCCAAATAATCGTTCAACATTTTTGCCAAGCGTGAAGTGTAATATGTTGGTGCTTTGTTGCCTCATACAGGTGCTGAAGAATACTCAACAGTACTGCACTGACCACCAGCTGCCCTTCCCCAAAATTGACTTTAACAAGTTGTTGTCGGAGCCCCTGAAAGAGGTGTACGTGTTCGAGGACGAGCAGAACCCTGCCGCTCCCATAATCGTTCACTTCCCGCTCACCAATGCGTCCTTCAAGCAGTATAAAGCACCCGGTAAACCTCCCTCACTGCCCCAGAACACTAGAACTCTGCTGCCAGTATAACACTGTACATTTTACACTGGAAAGTTTTACTAATGTGTTGTTATCTTACCCCACGGCGTATTCGTGATGCCCCCTGCAGGAGTGAAGAGGAATGGCAACAAGGAGAAAAAGGACGGTGCGGTGGACGTCAGCACCAGCTCCTCGCCCTATGTCACCACGCAACTGACGTACGCTCCAGCCGACTTCCAGAAGCTTACCCAGCTCAGCTGCTACAACGTGCTCAACAACAAGGAGGCGCTGCAGCGCGCCCTCACCAAGGTGCTGCAGAGAGGGAGCAGAGAGCAGGAGAAACCCCCCAAACCCCTCCACTAACAGCACTCGAGACCCGTGAGCCCCAGGTCCCTCAAGCCTCATGTATAGGCCTGTATAAAGGCTAATCAACAAGGTGCACATTTTGAAAATTCTTTAACCGCAAAAACAAAGCATTTGTTGTTGAACACGATCATAGATTGACATTTTAGAGTGAATTATAAAAAATTACTTTTTTTATTTTAATTTATTTTTATTATTTTTATTTAATTTGTTTAAATTAAAAAATAATAATTAAAAAATTTATTAGTTTTGTTTAAATTATCCTAATATGAAAATGTTGTTTAATTAAAACCAACATTGATTGCAACACAAAGAATTTTGACAAATCAGTCACCCTTTGCCAAATTTATAACAAAAGATACAGGTTATTTTTCAGATTATGTTCATTGAATTAAAGTAGAAAAAATAGGTCAACTATATTTATTAAAGTTTATAATATGTACTCAGCCCTTAATTATGAATCATTGTGTAACTTTAAATCTACTATTTGGAAAACAAATTATGCAACATTGTCATGGTGTCAGAAACTGAAGCGCGGGGCCTTAACTAGGCGGTGAAAACAGTTTATTGAAAAAACACAACAGAAGGGAGGGAAAAAAAAAAAAAAAGCAGGCAGGGCGAAAACGAGGAAAAATAGAGAGTCCTAAGAGCAGCGAAACTGAAGTCCAAGCTCTCTCAGGTGAAGCCCGTGCCCCCAGTGGCGCCTCCGTGAAACGGGAAAGAGGCGCTAACGCTTCTCAGAGCCTGGCAAGTAGAGGCGACTCGGCGCTCGCAGCCGGATCGGAAGCGGGGAGAGAACCTCACTGGGGAACGAGCCTGCAGAGAAACCTAAACACACAGGGGTGGCTCATAGCCAGAAAACAAGACTGATGAATCCAAACTGAGAGTCCGACGGAAAGGTCAAAAGAGAGTCCAAAAGCGGAGAAAACAAGAGCTGAAAAACAAAAAGCCTAACGTCCAAGCCACGCGAAAAACCAGAGAGCGAAAGCTAAGCCACGCTTGTAGTTAACAACAACCGATATGAGAGGAAACGAACCAAGGTGGCTGGTTCGGCTTAAATAAAGTATAAAACAAAAAGTGACGAATAGTGGCGTCCCAATTCCCAATGTACTTGAAAATGCTTAGCGCCACCTGAAAACAATGATGAGCAGCGGGGTGTCTAAGCGGGTCTAACCTACTAGGAAGGGCACCACGCAGTGAAGATATCTGGTAGGGTCGCTCTAGAGTAGAGTGAACTTCTTTCGTAATGTAGCATAGAAAACAACCAGAACCGGAGTGAGCCTTGGGGAGAAGCTAGGCCTAATAGAGGAAACAGGAGGAGAGACAGACATTAGTGGTGTGCGATACTGCAAAATTTGGTATCGATCCGATACCAAATAAAACAGGGTCAATGCTCGCCGATACGATACCGATACTTTTTTTAATAATTAAAGGTGGATGTGTCATCAAATATACTAAATCTGAGAGCAGCGAATTTTCACTTGGCGTTTTAAGAAGTGTTTTGTGAGTTTTTTCCTTTGCATTATTATTTAATTTTAAAACCCGACCAGAATTTGAGTTTCTGGGTAAATGAAAAAGCTTTAGCACTCAATAAAAGTTGTTAACTCAGAAACAGTAGAACAAAACAACATTTCCACATACATTAAAAATCTTCTCAAATGCTTAAATAAAGAGGTGCACAAAATTATCCGCGTGAAATTTCCTATCAAAATGAAAGAATAATTTTTTTTTCAAATTAGACTTCTTCAGCAACTACAATACAAAAATTAAATAAAATTCCTCCATTGCGCTTCTTTTCTTCTAATTGGTTTTTCTTAAATAAACAAAGTGTATACAATGATAACTCCACAAAAATACTAAAAATACTGAAATTCTTTTTCCAGTAGAAGATGTGTATTCAAATACAAAAAAACCAAAATTGCTCCTTTCACAACACTTCTTTTCTGGCTTTGAATTTGATTATTAAAAATTAAAAAAACAATCACGATGTGTGAGGAGCAGTATTTCTACCGGCAAGTTTACTTTCAGTTGGAACGAACGTTGGAACGTTGGAGCGGCACTGAAAGTAGAAGAGCGAAAGTATCGATCCCATCGTGCTAGCATCGATCCGATACCGATTCCAACTTAGTATCGACACTATCGATATTTTGGATCGATCCGCCCACCACTAACAGACACACAAGGCTGGACACCGAAAGAGTAACCCAGAGGACAGAACAAATACCACCAGGTCAGAACTCCGGCGATCGCGAGCGTGGCACGGCCGGCGAGGGGGGCGCGGCCGTGACAAACATGATCCGTGGTGTGAATCATGTAGTGGCAATTACAGAAATAACAAGATTGTTATGACCACTTTTTACATCTAAATTGAAATGATTATTGAAAGTTCTACAATAAATGTATCTATTAAAAAACTACCAAAACATTCCAACTTGGTAATCCATTTATTATTGTACAAAAATCTAATGCAAGTTAAAGGAGTAAAATGAGTGTAAAATGTACAGGTTGCTATTCTTTTATGAACTACTGCAGTTGCATGTCTATGAAAAATAAGAAAGCAGTCCATTTTATTTTTCTGTTTTTATAGCAGGTATTCCATGTGTTATATTTCAACACCTATACACCTGATTCAATTTGCTGATTAGAGGAAACAGATCCACGAGGACACCGTGGACTTGTGAACCATATTCTATTAATGACATAATTGTAAAAGCATTTATGTGTAGTTTGCAACTTCCAGATCAACTTCTAAGATCAATTACTCCATATGATAATATGATAATAGATGAAATAATTTACTCCAAAAAATGTTTGGAATTTTGAAATAAGCCTGGTAAAGTAATAAAAGAACATTAACTTGTATATTTTACACAGAAACACAGCCACTTTTTTCCTGGAGCTCCATATGTTGTAAATTGCAAAGTAACATGTGTGTACCAGGTTTTTATTTGTGGGGACCTTTGCAAGGTAACATGTGTGTACCAAGTTTTTATTTGTGGAGACCTTTTTGAGCCTCTTTGTCCCATAAAACCACTTATGCATTTTTATGGCTTTGTGGGGACATTTGAGAGGTCCCCATGAGACGAAATGAGTATAGAAAATGTGCATGTTTTATGTGAGAAACTAAAAGAGGTAAAAGATGTGCATTTGGTTATGGAGGTTAGGGTTAGGTGTAGCTGTAGAATTATATACATTTAGTCATTATGGGAGTCTATGGAATGTCCCCACAAAGATTGTGTGTGTGTGTGTGTGTGTGTGTTGAGATATGTGATGGGAAGGGGTTGGGATGACTTACCCACAATGCCGTGCAGTAGTTGTGCCTTCATATCCCCGGCATGTAAAGGTGCTTTCAATAGCACGCTATTCCGAGCCTGGAATGTGGTATGTGTATCTGTGTATGAGGTTGTGATACGGCATTTCAGCAGTAAAACTATATATTTTACACTGCTACATACATTCCCATTCAAAAATTAAGACTAGACACAATTAGAATAGACAAACAGCACATTGGCAAATGCGAAAGCAAAAAGTTTCATGTTTTGTTTGTACTTGTTGTTGTGACCACACAGCATGCGGTAAGAATCGTTATTTTCATCTTCCCTCATTATAGAATTTCAGCATCTAAAATAAACATGAGAAACATGCAAATGTGGAAAACCTGCGTGTGTCCACAAACACTGCAGAAAATTGCAAATTTGCTTCAGAGATTAGAATGTCTGTCGTCGACATAATCATCATTATTTGTTTACTTTCATATTAGATAAAATTATTTTTGTGATATTTTCATAAGAAATAGTACAAGGTTCTGTATATACTGATAGAAGAGAAAACAAAATGTGTGTTTTTTAAATGAATATTTTATCTTGATTACATATTTTTAATCAAATATATGGCATAACAAGCTTTTCTGAAATTCATTGTCATCCGTGTGTGTGTGTGTGTGTGTTAAAATGTGGATGAGAATTGCATTTGTGTTTTTATCACCGGGCCATTAGCTGCACCGCAATTCCTGGCACCGGAGGTTCGTAAATATTTATAATGAGGGCAAACTGCTTTTCCACGAAGTTTCTGACCACACCGATTCAACTCCGATTCCATATGCCGCGTTAAGTGAACAATAATCTGACTTGGAAATAAACAGAACAACAATTAAATCTCACATCATAATTAAATTAACATAGTTACAAATTCCAACTTTTCTAAAAATCTGTTCACGACAGATCTCAGAATGGTAGTTTGTAGTCTGAGATTTTAGGGATTGTTGCGAGGTCAGAACAGCTAGCCTTTTTTTTTTAGCTAGTTATATTATTTTTACGCTTTAATCAAAATAACCAATCAATAAACACAGTGTTCTGAAAACAGGCCATCTAACATTAGTTAACGCTTATACAGACGTGGACAAAATTGTTGGGTTAGGGTTAGGGTTAGGGTTAGGGTTTCCGTTACGGAAAGAAAAACCCACAATGGTCACTGAAATAACTTGAAACTGACAAAAGGAATAATACATAACAATTAACTGACAATTAACAAATAAAAATCAGACATTGCTTTTGAATTGAGGTTCAACAGAATTATTTAAAAAAACAAACGTATGAAACTGGCCTGGACAAAAATGACGGTACCCCTAGAAAAGACTGAAAATAATTTGACTGTAGGGACGAGTTAAACTAAGGTGTGTCCTGTAATTAGCATCACAGGTGTCTTCAAGCTTGCCATCAGTCAGTCTGCCTATTTAAAGGGTGAAATGTAGTCCCTGTGCTGTTCAGTACTATGGTGTGTACCGCACTGAACATCGATGATAGACAGATAAGGAGATAATTGTCTCAAGAGATTAGAAAGAAAAATATAGACAAGAATGTTAAAGGTAACGGCTATAAGACCATCTCCAAGCAACTTGATGTTCTGTGACAACAGTTGCACATATTATTCAGAAGTTTAAGGTCCATGGGACTGTAGCCAACCTCCCTGGACAAGCAAGAGGAAAATTGGTGACAAATTGAAAAGACGGTTAATACGAATGGTAACCAAAGAGTGCAGAACAACTTCCAAAGAGATTAGAGGTGAACTCCAAGGACAAGGTACATCAGTGTCAGATCGCACCATCCATCACTGTTTGAGCCAAAGTGGACTTAATGGAAGACGACCGAGGAGGACACCACTGTTGAAAGCAAATCATAAAGCGAGACTGGAATTTGCCATAATGCATATTGACAAACCACAAAGCTTCTGGCAGAATGTCCTTTGGACAGATGAGAAAAAACTGGAGCTTTTTGGCAAGTTCCATCAGCTCCATGTTCACAGATGCAAAAATGAAGCATACAAAGAAAAAGAACACTGTACCTACTGTGGAACATGGATGAGGTTCAGTTATGATCTGGGGCTGCTTTGCTGCGTCTGGCACAGGGAGTCTTGAATCTGTGCAAGGTACATTGAAATCTCGAGACTATCAAGCATTCTGGAACAAAATGTGCTGCCCAGCGTCAGAAAGCTTGGTCTCAGTCGCAGGTCATGGGTCCTCCAACAGGATGATGACCCAAAACACGCAGCTCAAAACACCCAAGAATGGCCAAGAACAAAACATTGGACTGTTCTGAAGTGGCCTTCTATGAGCCCTGATCTAAATCCTATCAAACATCTGCGGAAGGAGCTGAAACGTGCAGTCTGGAGAAGGCACCCTTCAAACCTGAGACAGCTGGAGCAGTTTACTCACAATGAGTGGGCCAAAATACCTGTCGACAAGTCTAGAAGTCTCATGGAGAGTTACAGGAATCGCTTGATTGCAGTGATTTCCTCAAAAGGTTGTGCAACAAAATATTAAATTAGGGGTACCATCATTTTTGTCCAGGCCAGTTTCATTAGTTTGTTTTTTTTAATAATTCTGTTGAACCTCAATTCAAAAGCAATGTCTGATTTTTATTTGTTAATTTTCAGTAAATTGTTATGTATTATTCCTTTTGTCAGTTTCAAGTTATTTCAGTGACCATTGTGGGTTTTTCTTTCTGTAACGGAAGGGTACCAACAATTTTGTCCACGTCTGTATTTACTGTTAAATTTATGAGAACCGTGTAGCAACATTTTGCTCTAACGTTTAAATTCATTCCTTCATAAACTGTAGATTTTTTTAATTACATGAATTCAGTTACAAATTAACATCAAATAACACCAATACTTTCTATAAAGTTGTCAATTCTGATTAAATGTGTATTTTGACATAATGTCTAATGTCACTAGTTTATAATGTGTAAATTGTACCAAAAATTCGGTAAATCTATTATTTTCCATTATGTTGCTGAGTTCGGATTAACCAAATAACAGCATTTTGCTGTAACACCTAAAATCATTTGTAAAATATAACTGCAAGCAGTAATTATGGGGGCCATGCAGTTTGCAGTCTTATCAGTTTTTGATGAATCAAAGAGTACAGATGTTGAAAAATGACACGTTCCATCCTTTTATCTAGGGTGCTACGGTTCAAAACTTATTAGGCAAAACGTAAAATAGCTTATTATAGCGCCACCAACCGGCAGAGTGTTGCATTTTTTTTTGTTTGAGTAGTGGGTGGCGTACCAGACCTACCTGCCAAGTTTCAAAGCTGTAGCCCCACCAGAGGCGGATTTCTATGACACTCGGTGTGTGGCTTTGCAGTCCAATGCCATGCCCACCACATTTATTTGCATATTACAGCGATATGAAGAGGTAAATGACAAATGTGCTCAATAACTATTAAAGAAGATGTCTTGGGATTCAAATGATACCAGTTGCATGCAGATTGGATAAAAGTCCAGGGACTAGTTCGCAAAAGATGGTTTTGCATATTATGCAAATTTCCGAGAAATCAAATATGGCGGAAATAGATCTGAGGGTCTACAAAGATTCGGCTTGACCCATGGAGTAAGACAGTATGATATTTTTGGGAATTGGAGCTACGGTTCAAAAGTTATTAGGCAAAACGCAAATTGATTAGGAAAAACGCAAAATAGTTTATTATAGCGCCACCAACTGGCATAGTGGTGCAATTTTTTTGCCTGAGTAGTGGGTTGGGTACCGGACCTACCTGCCAAATTTCTAAGCTGTAGGTCTTACAGTTTTTTCTCCACAACGCGTTTTAAGGCAGCATTCCACCGCATGGCCCCCTAATAAAGTGTTGATTATTGCAAACTTTTTTGCGCAAATTTAATTACAAACCATAACTCTAATATTTTATATTTAGTCATCGAGTTCTGATTAATCAGATGACGGCATTTTGCTGTCACATCTTAAGTTGTTTGTAAAAATAAAATAAATGTGTAAATTATTCAGCATTTCTCCGCAAATTCAGTTACAAGTCATCGTTAGTTAACTCTAATATTTTCTTTTATGTCGAGAAGTTCTGATTAACCAGACAATGGCAATTTTGCTGTAACGTCTAAAATCGTTCACTTATAACGTGTAGACCTTACGAACTTTTTACGTGACTTCTGTAGAAGTTCAGAATGAACTACTGACGATTGTCCTGCTAGCTGACATTTTTAAGTGGGAACGCTACGAGACCATCACTACTGTTAAGGGATGAAGTCCTTATAAGCAGATGCTGGCACTTGGTGCGTTTCTCTCCACTCGAGTCAAGGAATGCTTTGCTCCTACAAACTGATCAGTCCGTCGACAGGCCCTTTGTCTGGTTAGTGTCCTGCACGTAAATATTTACGCCACGCGCCCCACATGTAGCTGAGCGTCGAGAATTTGCAGTCATCTGATGCCTGCTGATGACGCCACTGATGTCAGGGCGCTGCTGCTCAGAGTCTCTCTAGGGAACCTTTTAAGACGAAGAGTCTCCTGGCTTTTGTTTATTCGGGCCTGAGTTTGTCGCTCTCAAATCCATGTACCATTCATGTTTTTCGATTAAAAACAAAAATGAAAACTCAAGTATTCATATTCAAAATCAAATTCCTAAAAGGCACTTTTAAAATACTCGGTTTGACAGCAGGCAGTGGTGAAGAGCTCAAAGCCATATGTAAATAAAAATAAAGCATCCATTAAAAGTTAGAAGTCTCCCATTAGAATCCTACTTCATTAAAAGTACCGATTATGAGCAATACTTAAGCATTAACATTTTCTGCAATAATAAAAAGTAAAAAGTATCAAAGTGTCTGATATGAACAGTACTTAAGTATTAAATGTTTATTTGCTTTACTAAAAAGTAGAGTATTAAAAGTATTTTGAGGCATCTCTCAAGGTGGGAGATGTGTACATCCCGACAGCAACCCAACGGATGGTTACCTTATAGTTAGCTTGCTGTGCGAAACGTACAATTTTGCCTTTCACTATCCTCGTCGTAAGATTGAAAAATTGTAAGTCGAGCCTTCGCAACTGATGATATTGTCTCATATCCAGAGGTGGGAAAAGTAACTAACTTCATTACTTAAGTGAAAGTACAGATACCACTTGTCAAATGTTACTCCAATACAAGTGAAAGTCGTATAGTCAGATTTTTTACTTAAGTTAAAGTACTGAAGTACTTGTTTTAAAAAATACTTAAGTATTAAAAGTACATCATCTTTCACCGCATTGTTGCATTATTGCCACAACACTCACAATACCTAATGTTGACTAGCTTGTAGAACCTGTAGAATAAGGAACTGGTAGAATATTACAGAATGAAACTGATAAAGAAAACCAGTCATTATTTTATTTTATTAATTTATTGTAAGACTACACACCAAACAAAACAGCATGGTAGTGTTATGACACAGCTCTGCCAGTGTGTGCTCACATATATGTGTATGTTAATCAGGAGGGCTAGCTGTAAATGCAGCTTAGAACATAAAATCAACATTCCAACCTGCTTAAAACCCAGCTCTACACCTTCATGACTTTCTAACAGCAACAATGTTTTGATCAAGACAGAAAACAGCAGAACTGTCTGAACTTGGTTTATAGTTACAGTCTACAGGTGTGATGTAACTACTGATTACTGATAGACTGTCACCTGCCAAACAACTAATCACGTTTGAGAAAAGGGGGAATAACATCCACTTCATCCACAGATTTGAAAGTAACGAGTAACGAGAGTCTTGATAGAAATGTAGTGAAGTAAAAAGTACAGTATTTGTCTTTAAAATGTAGTGGAGTGGAAGTCATAAGTTTCCAAATAAAATACTACTCAAGTGAAGTACAGATACTCAAAAACTCTACTTAAGTACAGTACTCAAGTAAATTTACTTTGTTACTGTCCGCCTCTGTCGACTCGTTTTCCATTGAACCGATATTATATCATATCGTGGTGAAACTTGTGGTTTATAACCCTAGTTCCTGGAGCCATACATCACCATCACCGCGAACGCAACCTCACTTGAAGGCATCCTTTTGGAGGTAAGTTTTTATGGGTAAAAGTTGGAACTTCTCTGCTAGTTTTTGGATTTTACACCCGGTAGAGTAACATAATCGAGAGCCCAGTGTGATAAACGAACGAGAAGTTGAACTCTGCCCTCAGACACAATAAAGCGCCTCTCAGGCGGGCGTGTAACCGAGCTCGCAGCAGTTGCTCTCGGGTCTCTCGGGCACTCAAAAGCCGCTCTATAAATAAAGAATGGCCTGTCCACACCTGTCGCTCAGGCCACTCTCCTCCAAACCAAGCAAAACTAATTAAACTCTGCGTGGGCAGAAAACACGATTAAAAAAAAAAACAGCGTCAAACGTCCGGATCTGTCAGTGTGCGTTCATTTGTGCTTAAACTAAGACAAACAGGCGGAGAGGGATGTGGAGATTAAAAAAAAAAATCGACAATTTAAATAATAAATCAGAGTCTTTGGGGAGGAAGGGAGAGGGAGGGGAAGTTGAAGGGATGGACAGATCTGGTGAAAGACGAGTTTGTTCTTTAAGAGGATGGAAACGGCGCTCTTCTTTTCCTGTGCAGCAGCTGAGCCGCGTCTCCACTTTCCAACGCATCGCTACACTCTCGCAGGAAAATAAATATCAAAATGAGGACGGGGAAATGTTTGCGGGGCCGAGTCGTGTGAGGAAAGTTTCCTTGTTAAACATCTGAAATTTGAAACATCTGCGTTTGTTGCTTTATTAAATTCTGCGCAGCCCGAGCTGGAAGATGTCGGCGGAGGAGGGTCGCGGGTGTGCGGCTGCCAGGCGGAGAGCAGCAAAGTGGATTTGGGCAACGTTTCCTCACGCCGTCCTCATCCTCTCCCTGATGGGATACGCCGTTTTGGGAGCGTTTCTTTTTCAAGCCATAGAAGGAGGGAAGAATAAAACCGTGAGCACTACGGACTTTGCACACCAGATTGTGAATGTTGTTCGTGGATCTTACGATAAAACAGGTAAAATGCTGCGCGCTTTCACACCCTAATTATACAGGAAATTACATGTAGGGATACAGGACTCTGGGAAGAAACTGACAGTTACTTTTATGAGATGCTTCACTGTAAGAAGTAATTATGTGATCAGTAAGTCAGGTTCAGGCACTTAAACTCAAAACAATTCTGCAATGTCAGCGCATTAAATAAGTTTAGAAAATGTAGCCTAGGAGCCCATACACACCTTAATCTGCCCCTGCACTGAATATGATATTGTGTTGTGATGAAACTTGTGATTTATAACCCTAAAACAGCAATATATTGTGCAATTTGATATGAAGGGAAGTGATGGTGTTAAATCAGTAAACAATATTGTCTCATATCAATCAAACTGCACAAGTAAAATATTGAGTCTGATTTCACACAAAGCAACAACTGAGTTTAAGTTTCCAACAATATGATATATTGATTTAACTGACAATTCAACATCAAAACCTGCTCATTTTTGATTTGATTCGATTCAGGACGCAGCGCTCGATGAGACAATATGATATGCTGATTTAACACCATCACTTGCATTTGTATCTAATCACAAAGCAACTAAAATCTTGTTTGACCTTTTTTTAAATCCCTGAACTCATTTACATGAAAAACAATTGTCTCCAGTCCATTATAAAGTGTCGTTACAATATGTATGATGTGTGATCGATGTTTTCATGTTGGATCATTGATCACTGATGTAGATTATTGTATCGTTACACCCCTGGTAAGAGGTTCAGATAGAGAGTCCGTTTCTTCTCAAACTCTTCACATTTTTTAGACCAGCCTGACGCTGTGGTGGTGAAAAAGGTGGATAAGATTTTAAATAAGTACAACAGCACCCTGTCTCAGATGGAGAAGGAATGGACTTTCTTCCAATCTCTCTTCTTCTGCTGCACCGTCTTCACCACTGTGGGTGAGTTTTCACCTCCGTCCATCCCTCTTTCTCTCTTTATCACTCTGTCTCTCTCTCTCTCTTTCTCTCTCTGTGATGTGTATTTGAAAAAGGCTTTGTGTACTTTTGCTTGTAATCATCTGTCATGCACACAGAGTAAAGTCTAGAGTAACCAGGAAACCACAAGAGGACATGAGTGTCGATCCCACTTTTCACACTCAGCGACTGCAGCAAAATGTTTTCTTGCAAAAAATATCATTAGATGTACTAACAGATTAAGGTGAGCAAAGAGAGATCACACAAGTTAAACACAGCTTTTCTGCATGTGCGTTACTTAATATTTGCTAAAAATGCATTTAATGAGCCTCATTCCACAAATATTTGGTTTTTCATAAAATGACAAGTAAATAATATTATATAATTGTAGAATTGAATAAAACCCAGATAAGTCAATGTTTTGCACAAATACTATGTTTAATATCATGACATTCCAAAATAAGAAAACACTGACGAACATCAGAATCTTTGTCAAAATTGTTGTCATTAACACTTGTTCACTCAACAGCTTTTCAATGCTTAACAAGCATAAAACAAATTTGCAGTTTGTGAAATAAATGGAAAAGTGGTGTACCTCCTGGCCTGAAACGTCAACTCCAGGAAGCCTTGAGTGCGAGGCAACTGCACTTCTTTATTCACAAGGTTCCTTCAGAAATCTTCAGTAAGCAACTGGAATATATTGTTAAGTTCTTTTAAGCGTTCTCATAGACTGGTAGAGATTATCATTAACTTTAATTGGGGCAGTGTGTAGCGTAACAGTGTAGTGTGTTCGCATCAGTGATCGGCATGTTTGTAGAATCCCGGACTGGTAAAGGTACCACTGAGGTACTCATGAGCAAGGTACCGTCCCCAAGCACTGCTCCCCAGGTGCTGCCCTTGTCATCTGCCCACTTTTGCTGCAGAGGTCACATTTAGGTTGTAGTGCACTGTGGGGGAGCTTCATGAGTCTCAGTTCCTCTTGAGGTTTCCTCTTGAGTTGCCTTTATGCTCTTAAATTCCCTTTCTCTCCCTCTCAGTACCCTGCGATCAGCACCATATCATTAATAAATCTCAGGCTGAAGCAATGCATATCCTCAGAAATGCAGCTGTCTTTACCACCAACAAATTTAGGGTGGTTTTTGAGTTTGGGCGAGTGGTTTTTTCTGCGGAGGAAGTGTTATGGTTGAGATGACTGTCTCATCATCCATTAGCCTCCTCCTCCTGCTGAAGATGTCCATTAGGTCTGAATGGAGTGTTAGCGTGTAGCTCTCACAAGCAGACTTAAACATCTTAAATGGACTGTAAGAGCAGCCCAGCCCAGCAACTCTTGCCTTTAGAGTGCTTTTATGAAGTTTGGAAATGTGAATTGAATGAGTCATGAAAACAGCTAAAACTGATATGATCTAATATGGTCAAATGCAATGACGACTTCTTCCATATACATAAGTACCTCCCTCATTCGATGTTCTCTAGCAGCAAAACTCTAAATACACAAAATTTTTTGCAAGAATTTAGAGCCACTGTTCAAAACAGTTAACATTTTTTCTCTTTTTTCATACAGCGGAGAAAAAATCTTGTGCAAATCTGAAATATAGTGCAAACCTCACTTTTGTACAGACGACAACACGGCTGCAATTAAACTCAGATTTTCAGCTGAAATCAAACTGACTGACAGTAACTCACGCTTTTACAGTAGTTTCATGTGTTGAAATGCATCAGTCCTCAATTTGAAGTGGTTTCAGTTGTGTTATTCTAACTTATACCCCGGGTATAAAAAGGGCTAGCCTATAATAACCGCAGGTATCCCCTGGGCGGTGGGAATACTCTGGGCTTTTACATCGGGAACAACCGGCGGAAGGCGGGGAACAACCCTGGGCAGGTGCCAACACACCACAGGGCACACACACACACACTCAAACTCACAACTTACGGGGCCAATTTAGAGTTGCCAATTAACCTACATTGCATGCCTTTGGACTATGGGAGGAAACGGAGCACCCGAAGGAAACCCATGCAAACACGAGTAGAGCATGCAAACTTCACACAGAAAGCCCCTACGGCTGACCCGGGGATCGAACCCACGACCTCTTTGCTGTGAGGCGGCAGCACTAATTTATATACAAGCAGTAATACTGATTATATCAATAGTTATGATAGTAATATTGGTATGCATATTAATAAGGATTTTAACAGTAATATGAACAATGCTCAAGCGATATAGGTACTAATACAGATACCAATACAAATATTCATACTGATGCTCAGAATATTTAAAAAATGATTCTAAATACTGTACTGATACTGGCTCAAACAGTGAAAGTGAGTGATTGTCATTGTGAACACACCACAGCACAGCACACAGTGCACCACAATGAAATGTGACCTCTGCATTTGACCCATCTGTGAAGGAGCAGTGGCCAGTATTACATGTTCCTATAGTAAGTGTACTGATAAACAAAAGAACTACAAAATAATGCCACGCAAA
The DNA here is from genome assembly GCA_032718565.1 of Distichodus sexfasciatus. Taxonomy (NCBI): domain Eukaryota; kingdom Metazoa; phylum Chordata; class Actinopteri; order Characiformes; family Distichodontidae; genus Distichodus; species Distichodus sexfasciatus. The sequence continues at coordinate 212,961 of JAVGVS010000064.1, read as the reverse complement.
ATCAATAAATAAATATATCATTATATCAAAGCTGGAAGCTGGCTGACGTTTGCTCAATCTGTAATGCGCTTATAGATTCTTGCGGTTGGAGCTTTGTGGAGTTTGCAAATGGAGCACTTCAGTACTTATTATGTGCTCTATTTGGGTGTGTCATCCAATCTCGCAGTGGGACCCCTAACTCAATCATTATTACCGATGTGGAAAACTACAGCTTAAGTGGAGAAAAATTATAATTATGTCATACTGACTTCAAATGATGTGGTGCCTAGGCTTAAACTACTACAAGGATATATACAGAATAAATTACTAAATTCCCACCCGAGACAGCTGAGAAAGTTTGGGGTTTCTCCAGAGGTTCTGACCCAGAACGTCACATCCTGGTATGGAAACAGCTGTGTACCTGACATTAAGGGACTACAGAGAGTGATTTGGGCAGCAGCTCACCCTCTCTCTCTCCCTTCATCCCCCTTTACCAGGTTATGGGCACCTGTACCCGTTAACAGATGTGGGCAAGGCGGCCTGCATGCTCTACGCCATGCTTGGCATCCCTCTGATGCTGTTGGTGATCTCGGACGTGGGCGACATCCTGGCGGTGCTTTTCTCCAGCGCCTACCAGTACCTGCACTCCCGCTACCGGGCGCTGCTGAAGCTGCTGCTGTCGTCACGCCGATGGAGCCCGCACCGGGGGCATCCTCATCACCCCGGCGACGGCACCTACACTCCCACTGCCGCTGTGCCACTGGACATCCGGCTGGTCCTGCGCTCCCAGTCGTCTGTCAAGAGCAAAGCAAACCGGCTTCTGAACAACATGGAGATATTTGACCGCATCGTGGCCCGGGAGAAGTTCGGGTGTCACCGCAGGAACCTTGCGAGGGCCTGTTCCTGCCCCCAACTCAACCAGATGCCCCCTCCTCCAGCTGGGTTCCAGATGTGGGATCTGAGCTCGGTGGGGCAGGAGATGGAGCGATTCGACGTGCCAATTATGGTCATCATGCTGGTGGTGTTCGCCTACGTGCTATGCTGGGCGCTGATCCTGCCCTGCTGGGAGACGGACCTGTCGCGGCTGGACGCCTTCTACTTTTGCTTCATCACCCTCACCACCATTGGCTTCGGCGACATCGTGCCTGAGCACCCCAACTACTTCATGCTCACCTTCCTCTTCATCATCACCGGCATGGCCATCATGAGCATGGCCTTCAAGCTGGGCCTCACCCGCATTGTCTGCTTCTACCGACGCTGCATTGCATGCCTCAGCTGCCTCGGACTGGGCAGGGCGGGCACCTACCAGGTGAAGGGGCAGCAGTCAGGAGAGGGCAGCCAAAAGGGGTCAAGGAGTGAGGAAGGGAAAACAAATGACCAAAGATATTTGTTCGTTTTGGCTAAAAGCTCTCTGACTCGTCAAAAACGGGCAACGGGCTGCACTGAAGGAGAGGTTCCCAAGGTTCGTCATGATACGACGTTGTAATGATACAATGGAAAATGATTTAACGTCTGATGATTTTGATTTGATTCAGTTCAGGAGCCAGGGATATTTTACACTGATTTAAGAGTCACAAGTTTGGCTTCAGGGTTAGGATTAGCTTTAGGTTCAGGATTAGATGGAGTTGTGGTTATGGATTAGATTGCTGAGTTTTAAGGTAAATTAGAGTGGGGTTCAGGATTAGGGTGAGATTAGGGTGAGGTGTTTCAGATTAGATTAGGCTCAGATATGGGCAGTGGTGGAGGAAGTACTGAAGTTCAGTACTTAAGTAAAAGTACAAATATCCTGCAAAATATGTACTCAAGTAAAAGTAGAAGTGCTACATTGACAATCTTACTTAAGTGAAAGTACTAAGTACTTAACTTTTAAATTTACTTTAAAGTATTTTTTAAGTAAAAGTACTTGTGCAATGGGTTGTCTCAACGTCTGGGCTGTGCCATTTTGTAAAAGAATGTAGATATATTGACTTGTGCCTCTACCGATGTCATTGCTGGTGTGCTTATTGTGTGTGCACTCTGCATACTGTGTCCATGTTGAATGTCTCGTCTTCTTGAAATCAAGCCACTCTACCTGCTCGTGCTGCTACTAGACGCACACTCTGCCATCATTGGAGCTAATAAAGCCACCAGATTGGTTGGCAATGGCAAACAACGCCAGAATGCAATCAGTAGGCTAACTATTTTTTCATGCAAGATTTTGAGGAAATTGTGTTCATAAAGTGTAACGATTAACGGCATAAATTGTAGAAATGTAGTGGAGTAGAAAGTACAGATAATTGCCGCAAAATGTAATGGAGTAAAATAAAAAGTATGCATTAATATTTTTACTTAAGTAAAGTACAGATACGTAAAAAACTACTTAAGTACTGTAACCACTGGATGTGGGTTATGTTTATATTGAGGTTTAGGATAAAATTAGGTTTAGCTTTAGGGTTAGGATGAGGTTAGACTGTGATTTAAGATCAGATTAATTTGTTGTTTGGGATTAGATCGGTGGGGTTTAGGGTAAATTAATTCAGGTTTGGGATGATATTAGGGTGAGATGGTTTAGATTAGATTAAGATCTAGGTTAAAATTAAGACAAGGTTTAGAATTCCTTTAGGATGATGTTAGGTCACAATTTATCCTAGGTTAGGTTGTTTGGGATTAGATTGGTAAATTATGGTTAATGGTTTACATTATTTTAGGTTTAGGTTAGGTTAGGGTGAGGTTTAGAGTGAGGATGAGATTGAAAAGTGATATAGTGTTAGGTTTAGGGGATGAGATTATGATGTGGTATAGTGTCCTAAATTTAGGATTAGGGTTAGATTAGTGTGAAATTTAGGAAAGTTAGGATTTAATTTAGCAGGGGAACTTTAGAAAATAATGAAAGTAAACAGGTATAATATGGAAAGGCCTGACGTTTCATATAAACTATACAATGTGTGTGTATATGTGCGTGTGTGTGGGTGGGTTGAAGTTCATGGACTTCCTGCAACTTGTGGCATGTAAAATTAGCCTTAATATTTTAAAAGTTTTCAGCAGCTGTGGACCAAACAGCAGAAGTTTCTGCTCAAACACACCTGACTGCATTGACAAAGGGTTTAATAACGGATGTAATGACTTGACAACATACAACAATGTGCCAAAACTCATATCCCATCCTGCATCTTCAGAGACGAGTTCGGAGAGATTTTGTGGAATGGATTGTGCTTTCTGACCCGCATGACTTTCTGACTCTGACTTCACAGCTTAGTGGAGGATTGTCCAAACTCAGACGTTTATCTCTATCTTAACTTATTTAAAATAATCAAAATTAATAATTGGCTTGTTCTTAGATGGAAGTAGTCAAGCACAATTCCCATTTAGGACACAGGGTGTCACTATAACAGTTATAACTGCAATTAACCAGGCTTTTACCTACAGATCGCTTTCATGTTCCATATTGTGTAAATGTAGAATGTAACGTTTATAAATGTCAAATTGTACATGTAAAATGCTGAACATTTTGAAAGGATAATATTGTTCATGACGAGCATGCCAATTCTTAAATATATGCACTTTTCTGGTACAATAAAACTCCTGAAATGGCATTGTCACAGAGCCTCTAGAACCAGATTTGCTTTTTTTTTTTTTTTTTCAGATTGTTTTATGCACTAAATATAATGTAATATTTCTCCTAATCTTTTAATGACTGCAAAATTATAAGATATGTAGCAACACACACACTACGTAGAGATATTAGAGGAAAAAATCAAATAAAAATGAAAATTAAAAATATTTAAAAATAAGAAATAAATACACTATTAAACAAAGTGACTCTTAAGTAAAACAGTTTAAAGACACATGCATCTTGACTGAGGACAGCAAAAAGTCTCAATGTTATGTTCTGTATATCATAGCGTGTCCAAAATCGAATCAACCCCTAAAACTCCAAATTAAAAAAGGTATGAATAGTACACACTTTTACAAACATTAACAATTGAAGTCTTTGTGGCATCAGAGGTGGGGATGATATTTAGTTTTTTATAATGATTAGATGATTGTTTTGAACTTAAAAATATCTTTACATTACAGTCTGGTTTTTATAAACATCTATATGTATAATGTAAAGTGTTAAATTATAATTTCATTTAGTATGTACACCGTAATAAGCTGCAATAACAGCGTCAGCAGGTGGCGCCATTGTGAAGCGATTCGCTCCCACCTGTAGTGCTCAATACACAATAAACCAGTTACCAAATTATTATTCATTTTAACACAAATCTTTACTTTAAACACTTATATAGTTCACTTTAAACTCAACTAAGTCTTTGTTTTCTATATATATTTACAATTTCAACACTTTGATTAAGATATTTATTTTGAATTTATTTTGAGATATTATGGCAGATTAGAATCATATGATTCTAGTCAGATAGAAAAATTAAGATGTTTTTTACATTAATACTATAAATACGTTCTATATTGTGGAAAAAGTCAAATCAAATATTAGTCATTTTAAAAAGGAAGAAAAGAAAGTGTTGTTCTATAAATACTGCAGCAGGTGGTGCCGTTGTAAAGCGCTGCTCTAGCACCTGTAGCGCTTTATTTATCACACCCTTATTTACTCAATTATTCAATAAACTAGTTAATTTTTTAAAAAGAAAACATATAAACACATAGCCTTATTGTGTCTCTCAATAATTATACCAACATTTATAATATCTTTCTCACAGTGTTCAAGTTTTAGATTACTTTAAATAGTGCCAGTAATTTATCTTAATATATTCATCATTGTAATTTAGGTTTGATTAAGAGTTTATTAGCTAATTAGAATGGTAATCAGGATTAGTTAATCATTTTTAATAGTTTATATTTTTATCTATTAAAAGCCGGGCGTTTGCTGCCAAACGCGTTTTTATACGCACATCTTAACTACGATGTATTAAATATTTAATTTCGGGTTTTTTTCAAATATTTGCTTTATTTTATGTGGGGTGTGAGAGATGATGGGAGGCGAGCTCGGTGCGTGACGTCACGGCGGGAGTAAATCGCGTCGCGTGCCTCCTGCTTTTATATCCGCCGCGTTCGTTACAGAAAAACGCGCTCCGGTTAAAGGTAAGATCCGATAAAGCTTTTGTGGATTGAAGCAAGTCTGGCATTCTCTTTTTCTTCTTCTTCTCCCCTAAAAAATATTTTTTGTTGGACAAATATTTTTACAAAATTTTGAAAAAAATTTTTCTGTTTTTAGGAATCACATTTTATCCTCCGTTTTTGGGGAGAAGGCGGCTCCTGAAGAGAGATTTTTGCTGTCTTGCTTTCTTTCTTTCCTCCTCCTCCTCCTCCTCCTCCTTCTCTTTTAACCCTACCCCAGGAGGTGCACCTCTTCCTCTGCATCTCTCCATCTCTCTTCTCTCTGTCCTCCACATTTTGGATGTTATTAGGATGGGATTATACGAAGCCATTAGAGATTTTAGTTTGCTGACATGGCTGAGGGAAGGGAGACAGTCTCGAAGACTCATCCTCCTCATCGTCTTCATCGCCCTGCTGCTGGATAACATGCTGCTGACCGTGGTCGGTGAGTTCACACCAGTTAACACTCCGTCAGGTGATAAAAAACAACACCCAAAAATCTGGATTTGTCTGGTCGGTATAGGACGGCGTAGAACGAATCAGGAAAACCATAAAATCCTTTATTTTACGTGGACCCCTGAGGTGGAACTTTGGGTCTGAAGGCTGGAACTGGGTGGGGTTGAAGTCTTCACCCCAAATTATAAACATAAAACTTTTATTCACATTTCTCAACACTCACAAATTTGGATATTTGGTCAAATGGTTCCTAAAAACATGAAGCGTTAATGTTGAACCCGTTTTGGGTCGAGTATTGGGGTTGGGGTTAAGCTCGCATCCACCCATCTGCCCAAAAAATATAATTACTGTGGGGTTATAATGAGCAGTTTTTATTAAAATTAACAATTTGTTAGAACCTACTAGAACCATTTTTCAATAAGCAGAAAAGAATGCTCCTAAAAACTCCCATAAGGTTCAAATTTGGACAACATTGGCCTAAATGTCCATTATTTCCAAGTACGTCAAAATAATTTTAAAGTCAATCATTTTTGCTTGGTTGGAGCACTAATGCTTTTTTCCCCACTCCAAAAGACCATTAGCCATAATTTAAGATTTCAACACTAATTGAAGCCGCTTTACAAAACCACATTTGAGCGAATGAGCATTTTGGAAGCAATATTTCAATACAAGCCTGTAATTAAATGCCGTGCTCATTTGGTTGACGTGTAGCAGCCCTGCCCAAGAGACTGTCCTCATCATAAATTAATCAGCTGAATTAAATTTTATGGCTCTTAATTTCTGCTCTGGGACCAACAGTTATCTAAATCCTAGGCTTGGCAGACATTTTAACCGATAATGATAATTCTCGAATGAAAGTTTATTAGTTATTGCTAGAAGCAAATTGTTCTTAATTTTAAGGTCTAATATGGGAAATACCATCTTGATTTACAGCAGGTTGTGATTTAATGGCTGTTGCTTAATTGTATTTTCTCCAAAAAAAATCAATGTCTGGTTGACAGATTTTCTGCGATGCTTCTAATTTCTTGTATTTTTTCTCTGGTGCCAAACGCACCTGTTGCGTTATTCAGCAGATATGAAAACCTTCAGTATTGCCTTAAGATGAAATTATGTGGGATATCACGTCTGTTGCAGTTAACCTGGTGGTATTGGTCTAGTGATACTCACTTCTGGACCAAGAGGTTGTGGGTTTAAATCCTACCTCCAGCATCACTTGTACTGGGTGCCTGAGCAGGGCCCGTAAGCCCTAGTTACCCTCAGGGAGACTTTTCCTGAAATTAGAAAAATAAAAGTCACTCTGGATAAATGCCCAAAATGTAAATCTATTTTGTTATCTAATTTTATTGATTTTTTGAGGTATTGTGGCTGGAAGTCCTCATTCCACCTACCGAAAAGAGACACAAATGTTCTTAGCTTGTTAATTGAAAACTGCATGAACTTTTGCCCCAAATAATTCTGGCAAAATTCGCACATAATTTTGGCACAGTTCCTAAATAATGGTGACAGAATTCCCCAAAAATGCTGGCAAAATGTACAATTAATGTTGGCAAATTTCCCAAATAACACTGGCAAAATTCCTAAATAATGGTGACATAACTCCCAAATAACGCTGGCACAAGTCCCAAATAATGCCCTCCCATTCTATCCCTCCAGTACCCATTATCCCTAGCTACTTGTACACAGTGGATGATGAGGCAGCAGCAGCTGCAGTGGTCCAGAACCGCTCCCTTTCCCAGCCCGGATCCATGATTGGAACCAGAACCTTCCAAAGCATCGTGTCTCTGTACGACAACTCCACCAGGCTCACCAACCTCAGCCCACAGGAGATGTCCCCAGGCGCCGCCGCTTCGACTCCGAGCATTGCCACCTCGACCCCACCCCCGAGGCTGACCCCGCCCCCGAATGCCTCAGACTGCCCGCGAGCAGAGGAACAGCTGGTGAACGAGAATGTGAAAGTGGGACTGCTGTTCGCCTCCAAAGCCACGGTGCAGCTCATCACCAACCCCTTCATCGGACCCCTCACCAACCGGTGAATAAAGCCAAAAATCTACTTTTATCTTACAGAAATAAAGATTTTGGCAGGGGGAAAAAAATATGGCCTGATTCACTGACTTTCTTACAATGAAATTTAATTTAAAACCCACTTTTGTACTTTGAGTAGATTTCACGGCCTGTACTTTTAATCATCATGCATTTACCAGAGCGTTAGGCCTCATTCACCAACCATTCTTACGAAGAAATCTGTTCTTAAAACTCACTTATACCGTTTTATACTTTGAGTCGATTTTACGGCCTGTACATTTTTGAGATTTCTTTTTGGCTAAAAATAGAATCTGTGAATTCGCTAATTTTATTGCATGCATGTTTGAAAACTTAGCTTATTGGGTTTGAATTTGAATTGAGTTCTTGGTGAACGAGGCCGATATTGTTTAGGGGCCCTCGGCTTACTTGACATTTTGGAATTGGTAAATAAAAAATGATAAGTTGCTACAACAACAGTATGAACATTTACCCCAAAAAGCAACTTAATCTGACAAGCTAGTTTATTCTGGACTCTTTATCTTAATCTAGTCAATTAATACTGATTCTATTTGGTGAAGAATTAAAAAAAAAGAGAGAATAGCAGCTACGGCAACAGCATGAAAGACAAACAACGCGTTATTTAAATCAACATTGAATTTTACGACGGCAGAAAACAGAACTGGTGACTCATTTGAGGTTCTTTGTAAATTAAAATGAAGAGGCCGTATCGTAATACACCATTAAAGATTGACCCATGTATTGAGTCATATGTTACGTGGAAGACAGAGAAAATATTGTAGACACACATATTAAAACAAATATTAATATTTGGTTGAAAGGAATTTAGTAATATAGTTTATTACCAGTAGAATTCTGAGCAAAATTTTACGTTGACTTTAAAAGCTTGTTTAATTTGTTTAACATGTTGATTACCTTATAAAATCTACTTATTATATAAATAATGTAATATAAATGTTGTGAATCAGCTGATTCTCTCATGTTTTTATAGAATAGGTTACCAGATTCCCATGTTCGCCGGATTCTGCATCATGTTCCTCTCCACCATCAGTGAGTGCTACAGTAAAGCTCCAGCATTTAAAAAGGAGTTACTATTAAAGCTATGTGGAAATGTACACGTTATATACAATGAAGCATATTTCAAATCAGTTTTACGTAATGCAAAGGAGAAATAGTGTCTTTATGTTTAGCAAGAAAAGTGTTTTGTGTGTGTGTTTCAGTGTTTGCCTTCTCATCGAGTTACGCCCTGCTGTTTCTGGCTCGCTCCTTACAGGGGGTCGGATCCTCCTGCTCCTCTGTGGCAGGTAAAAAATGATAAATAACAGAACTAGGGAGTAGCAAACTACAAATAGCAAAGCTACTAACTTCACCTGAAAATTGTGTGTTAGAGGTATGACCCTTCACTGGTCTCACCATTCGATTCAATTTCCATCATCATGTCAACAATGCAATGCCATATCTCCATGCATCCCTTCAGATTTTCCGCATTACTTCACATTGCATGCAGAATGGGTATGGATCACCAACTGCGCAGTCATAGTTACTACAGGGTTGTTCTTTTTGACTATAATTTTTATGCCGCAGTCAGAAAATCACCAAGCAGTGTCGTTATGATATAATCCAGGGGTTTTCAACTGCTTCTGTCAAGGGGTGGGGAAATTTTTCTATTTTCTGCATTGATGCAGAATCGTCCATGTCTGCATCGCGACGCATCGATTATGGGATCAACATCCCTAGTGTGTGTGTGTGTTTGTGTGTGTGTGTGTGTTTTGGCAGGTATGGGAATGCTGGCAAGTGTGTACACAGACGATGAGGAGAGAGGAAATGCTATTGGAATAGCACTTGGAGGACTTGCTATGGGAGTGCTGGGTATGTGGCCAACTTGTAGTGAGTGTGTGTGTGTGTGTGTGTGTGTGTGTGTGTGTGTGTGTGTGTGTGTGTGTGTGTGTGAACGTGGGCATGAGAGTATGTGTATGACAGAGTTTTACAGTGAAAGAGTGTGTATAAAAGAGTATATAAGAGAGTGTAGGAGAGTGAAAGGATGTGTATGACAGAGAAAGTGTGTGTGTGTGCATACGAGAGAGGATGAGTAGGAGAGGAAGAGTGTGTGTGTATATATAAAAGATTCTGAGATTACAGTATTTTATTATAGCATGAGACTACTGCAATTATAAGCATAAACTGTGATTTAGGAATAATTATGTACAGCTTGAAATATATAGGATATATATCACTGTGTTTTTGTGTGTAAGTGTGCTGTGTTGTGTTAGAGCCATTCATACCGAAACAGAACGACAGCGATGAAAAATGATCGGTAGGTATAACTCAAGCTGACAGGTGTTGTGTATGTGTGTGTGTGTGTGCGCGAGGCAGTGGGACCCCCGTTTGGCAGTGTGATGTATGAGTTTGTGGGGAAGACGGCGCCGTTCCTCATCCTGGCGGTTCTGGCCGTGCTGGATGGAGGTGAGTTCAATCTGATCTGGGAGCTGTCTTCCCACATTAAATCTATATATATCTATATATCTACCCATGTACAGGCTAAAGCCCGTGTCTTTTTTTTCAGCTCTGCAGCTGTTTGTGCTTCAGCCGTCCAAAGTGGAGCCAGAGGTGAGTAATAAACATCAGCATCATCAGCATCATCACTAATAGTAGTGATAGTGTTAAAGGAATATTCCACAACATTGCTCATGTCTATATTCCATGAATGACCAGCATTTCATGTGATCATTTTCAGTTTCGTAATCAGTGTTAAACGGAAGTATAACCAGTTTGATTCTAATGATCATGATGTGTTATTTAAAATTAGGGTGTGTGACAGGGCCACGGAGGTCAGCGTTTAGAAGTGTTGGGCCATGAAAATGTGTGTGTGTGTGAGATATGCTGCTGCTTATCTGTCACCTCTCAGGGTTTGTGAGGAAAACAAAAGCTCCATCCCTCTCCTCCATTCACTCGTCACTCATTCCCTGCTGGAGGAGGAGGGAACACATCACACTTTTGCTGCAAACATCGCACCTCAATGACATATATATATATATGTATACTGTTGCATTCAAAATGTAATTTGTATTTCAGTTATTCCATGCAATTCAAATTATTTTTTTGCTCACCACACCTAAAATGTGTGGCTATAACACCCTGCTGCAAAACCCCCTGGAATATTACGTGGTATTGACCAGTGGCATTGTCGTGTGGTCAGGATTATAATAATCAACTTTGTTGCTAATTTCATTCAGAAGGTGACAATTAAAAAAACTGCAAAAGTTACAGAGACACACAGTTTTTCTCTGTTTTTATCTAGCATCTAGACATTACAGAGTGTAAGAATTCTATTAATAATCTTAATTAGATCATAATTAACAGGGTCATAATTCGTAGAATCTAATTAGTTTCCCAGTCTTCATTACAGTAGCTGGCAGAGCATGCAAACTCCACACAGAAAGACCCTACGGCCGACCCGGGACTTGAACCCAGGACCTTCTCACTGTGAGGCAGCCGCACTATCCACTGCACCACGGCGCCTCCCTGTGCTTTGGTTAAAATGATATATGCATCCAAAATTAAATAAAGTAATCAATGTAATAATATATAGTTGTGATCAGGTTCTGCCTCGGTTTGTCCGCTCGTTAATGAGATTGTTCTCTGAATTTGTTAGGTCGGTGTCAAAGGTTAGATAAAGTCGTGTGTGGTGTGTGCGTGTCGAAGAAGATGGTGAAGCTAATTTAATGAGCTAATTACTTCCCGGGGTTTGACACAATAATCATTTCTCCAGGTTTAACCGCAAATGTGAAAAAATTGCCTTGACATTAATAAATTGAATTTCATTTAAATGTAGTTCAAATATTTAATATTTCTACATTTACTGGGCTCATATTGAAAGTTGAATCAGTGAAGGTTAAAGACGTTCTAAAGACGTTTGTGTTTATGCTGCTGTTGGTTGTTTCTGTAAAAAAAAAATTCCGCTCAGCCAAATCAATAAAATAATTGTGAATTGGAGTGTGTGTGTTTCTCTGACGCTTTCATTTCTTCCGTTTTCAGAGCCAAAAAGGAACACCACTGATGACTCTGATGAAAGATCCCTACATCCTCATCGCAGCAGGTTGAATAATATAATTTTTAAAACTATGTTCATATTATAATTATTAATAATTTTTTTTTATTTTAGGTCTTAAGTCTAAAATCTTGTGATTAAACACAGCCCTTTTATGCGTGCATCAAACAAACCAACACGAAAAAGGACAAAACAGTATTATTGTCGGTGTTTATGCAATAGAACAAGAGAGGGTTAAGTGTAGAGAGGTGTGTGTGCGTGTGTGTGTGTTCGTGCACAAGTGTGGGTGAGAATAAGAACAGGGAGTGGGAAATAGAGAATGAGAAAGAGAGGGGAAGGGCAGAAAAACACATCTGTGTGTGTGTGTGTAAGACGCTCTGTCCTCCACTTGAATTGCAGCTCTCGGGCTCTAAAGGCTGACTAATACTGGGTATTATGTGTGGGGAAGGATAGAGGGGGAAAGGGGGTTGGGAAAGACAAAAGGAGGGATATTTCTTTGGAGAACGAGCGTCTCAGTGTATGTATGTGTGTGTGTGTGTGTGTGTGTGTGTGTGCTCGTTTTTATCACAAGATGGAGACCCCAGCATGTTTGCACACTCACACATTGGGGACCGAAAACATTGTGGGGACCACTTTCCTCACTCTGTGGGTGTGTTTGTGTGGAATTGTTTTGCCACTTGTTTACTGCAACAGTTTCCTCACTGTGTGTTGGTCTTTATCACATGGTGGGGACCGCAGCACATTTGCACAGACACATGGTGGGGACCAAAAACGTCATGGGGACCAATTTCCTCACTGTGTATGTGTTTTTCAGGGTCTATTTGTTTCGCGAACATGGCCATTGCGATGCTGGAGCCCGCCCTGCCAATTTGGATGATGGAGACAATGTGTGCGAGGAAATGGCAGCTAGGTAAGAATCACACACACACTCACATGTTGCAATGATGGAAAAGCAACAGATGAACATGGACAAATTCACCTCTTTTCCATCCACTTCATCTTTGCATTTAATTTCTCCTCTTTATCCCTTTCTGCATTTTTTTTACCAGCATGTAACCATCAGACAATTTTATTAGCCGTCAGCTTATTAATTCATGATTCTCAAAGACATAAATGTGTGTCTTTCGACGACGTCACAATCTTAATCCTAAATATAACCAACATCTTAATCTGGCCAATAAGAACCCGCTTTACATCACAAATTTAGCTCCTCCAGGATTTTGACGAGCATCAGACTGGAATTAACCGGTAAATGAACCAAGCCCATGCTGATCTGTGCTGAGAGAGCAAGGGAATATGAAAGTGTATCGGGAGAAAGGGAAGGGGAGGCAGGGGTTGTTTACGGAGGTCTGGAGGCTATCGAGAGACCCGACAGGATATTGGAGCGAACGGAGAGAGGCGAAGGAGCGAGGGAGCAAGAGTGAAAAAACGAAAGCAGAGACGAGAGAGGCTTCATTACTGCTTCTGGGAGCTCAGAGATGTGACGATTAAATGTCTTATCAAAACTCGTCTTCACTCAGTTTCTCTTCATCTCTTTTTCTCTCTCGTTCTCGCCCCCCTCCCCTCAGGAGTTGCCTTTTTGCCAGCCAGCATCTCCTACCTGATTGGGACCAACATCTTTGCCGTACTGGCCAACAAAATGGGGAGGTAAGAAGGAAATGAATCTCTCTCTCTCCTTCCTCCTCTTATCTATTCCCGGCCCCTGCTATCTGCTTCCGGAGCCATCTTCCCATCCCGAAATTAGTTTCCCCCTCCCCTGCATCAACGCTGTGATATTTGTTTTTTAATAAAGACCTAGGGAGCCATGCAAGAGTTTTTGTTGCCTACTTTTTGTTGTTAAAGCAACAATTCAACATTCAAACTTCACTTGTTTATTCTGGTTACTTGTTGATTACGTGACAAAAACAGACACAAAAAACACGAAGAAATACGCACACTAACGCCAAGACAACTGACCTCTGTCGATCACTGACAAGACTGAGGCACCTCACAAGGCAAAAGATGTGTACATCCCGGCAGCGCCCCAACGTATCGTACCACATACGCTGCTATGTTGGCCTGCAGCACAAAATGTCAGTTTTTTAAAACTATTTTGTCGTATTGCTGTCGTCATCGTAAGACTGAAAAATTGTTGAACCATCTCGGGATCCATCTGTATTTCATTTTTTTAATCCCCATTTCAGATTTTTGGGGATGGATTTGCATGGGGTTTTACATTAATATAAGCCTAATTTTAGTTCCAGTTTAAAAAGGAACTATACATTACTATATATTTTATCCTCTTGAAATTTGGGCGAGTTGTATTCAGGGTTATTTTTGTTATATATGCCATGTTTTTAGCAGGACCCAGGGATGGTATCTTCTTCATAAGTACCTCACAGTTTATGATGATACACTCTCCATCTGACGTTCTTTAACCCGTTAAAATGCTTGAGGATATATCCAGATATTCATTATCAGTGGGAAACAGCAGCATCTCTGGTTTTGTCCTCTGACATTAGCATCCTTTGGGGCCTGAGATCTATTCCAACTCGAGACTTTGGGCCCCTTGGAATAACACGAGACCTTCAGTGGTGGCTGTTATTGTTGGCTACGTTTTGACAACTTATTGCTTTTATTTCCCATCCTTCTCTCTGTCTATTTCTCTATTTATCTCTCTCTCTCTCTTTTCCAGATGGTTGTGCTCTCTCATCGGAATGCTGCTGGTCGGAGTCAGCATCCTCTGTGTAAGTCAGCAAATTCCTCACTGTATATACAGTACTGTGCAAAAGTTTTAGGCAGGTGTGGAAAAAATGCTGTAAACAAAGAATGCTTTCAGAAATATAAATAATGATTGTTTATTTTTATGAATTCACAAGATGCAAAGTGAGTGAAAAAAAGAGAAATCTAAATCAAATCAGTATTTGGTGTGACCACCCTTTGCCTTCAAACCAGCATCAATTCTTATAGGTACACTTGCACAAAGTCAGGGATTTTGTAGGATTATAGTCATTATATAATTTTGTAGTCATTATAATATTTTGTAGGATTATAGGATTATAGATCTGTGGTTAGTTCTCCGAAATGTTTGGAACAACCTACCAGCCGAGTTCCTTCAAAAACTGTGTGCAAGTGTACCTAGAAGAATTGATGCTGGTTTGAAGGCAAAGGGTGGTCACACCAAATACTGACTTGATTTAGATTTCTCTTTTGTTCATTTACTGCATTTTGTTGATTGATGAAAAGAAATGATTAACACTTCCATTTTTGAAAGCATTCTTTGTTTACAACATTTTTTCACACCTGCCTAAAACTTTTGCAGTACTGTATCTATATTTTTTAATCTCCTTCGCCCCAGCCGCTTCCTATCCGACAGGAAGTCAGGCCATTAGCAGTAAAGGTTTCATTAGATTAGGCTGTGTGATGTTTGTGTGCGTTGGTCAAAGGAACACCAGTTCACTTGGGAGTCAAGTGTGCAGTTAGATCTTTTAGCCTGGGAAAACGACCCAAAAGAGAAGGACGGGACGGTCCGGCAAACCTTCACTTATGTCAACAACGTACACACATCAAGCGCCAAAATAAACGCTCCCAACATGAACCCCTCCAAAAGCACAATTTTCAGAATGTGGAGTTGTAACTTGACTGTAGAGGGTATTGCAGCTGGAGATGTAAAATATTGTAATATCTATGTTTAAATGCCGTTATTTTTGCCAGTTGTAATAGTTGATGGAACGTTTGGATGACGAACAAGTTTTTTCATGTCACTGCAACCTTACGACTCAGTCTTTTCTTCTTTCACAGGTGCCTTTTGCTAAGAACATCTACGGACTCATTCTGCCCAACTTTGGTGTTGGTTTTGCCATTGGTGAGTGCGACTGAACAATTTTTGCACATTTTTAACGCATTTCAAGTGGGCCTGGTTCAGACAACCGCAGGACTGAGTTAAAAGGAATAAGAACTAGCAAAAAGAGGAATTTTAAAGGAGATTCTTCTTCAGACATTTACTTACTTATCTTCTCCAGAGCGACTCCCACTTTCCTAATTTCAGGGACAGTTTCCTTGAGAGCAACTTGGGGTTAACTTGCTCAAGGACCCCCTGATGGTAGTGCTGGAGGTTTGTTGCTAAAACTGGGATTAGAACTAAATTTAGGGTGTTAATGGTCTTTCTCAGGGACTCAATGATGGTAGTGCTGGAGGTTTGATGCTAGGATTAGAACTAAATATTGGGTTCAAGGGTCTTGCTCACTAAAAATGTAACAATAAGGAAATAAGGGGGGGATAGGGAAACAAAAATATGTAATATATAATGCCTATTAAAAGCCAAGTGTGTGTGTGTGCATGTGTGTTAGGCATGGTGGACTCCTCCATGATGCCCATTATGGGTTACCTGGTGGATTTGAGGCACGTGTCTGTATATGGAAGCGTCTACGCCATCGCCGATGTGGCCTTCTGCATGGGGTTTGCCTTCGGTGAGGAAAACATTCGGTTCTTATGACGAGATTTCTGTCTAAAATCCAATGTGCAGTTTTTAGGAAGACTCCCACCTATGTTTTAGGTTTTAAGCCTTCATATATGCTATTTCACTTTCTAAAATAATGTTTTAATTAATGTTAAGAAATTGGAATAATTTCAACCCGTTATCATGAGTATTTTTCATCATAATTCTGTAATCGGAATGTTACCATGTTTAAATCCTGTAAGTGTAACCGTAGCACGAGTTGTTCCTCGCAGGACTCTGAAGTACTAAACTGAACCGACATTTAGGACTAGTTCATTGAGATTTATTTTATTGAAATAGTGTTTGGTTTTCGACTACAACGATGACAGTCTTATTTGTCCTATGGCCAGGTTACTGGAAGTTTCATTGTGTGTGTGTGTTTTATTACTTGCAGGTCCGTCGGCCGGTGGAGCTATCGCCCGCAGCATTGGTTTTCCGTGGTTGATGACCATCATTGGCGTGGTGGACATCCTGTTCGCACCACTCTGCTATTTTCTAAGAAACCCGCCGGCCAACGAAGAAAAAATGGTTTGTTTATATGTATTCATTATGTTCAAATGCAAAAATATGTCCCAAAAAAGGAGCTCAATACATGTAACTTTGGCAAATATTTTTGCAATTTTTTGTTGTAAATTTTATTGTTTACTGCTTTGGGGGGACAGTAGCCGTTATTATTTACTGCTTTATGGGTACAGTAGCCGTTATCGTTTACTGCTTTCTGAGGACAGTAGCTGTTATCGTTTACTGCTTTGTGGGGACAGGAGCCGTTACCGTTTACTGCTTTATGGGGACAGGAGCCGTTACCGTTTACTGCTTTATGGGGACAGTAGCCGTTATCATTTACTGCTTTGTGGGGACAGGAGCCGTTATCCTTTACTGCTTTGTGGGGACAGGAGCCGTTATCGTTTACTGCTTTGTGGGGACAGTAGCCGTTATCGTTTACTGCTTTATGGGGACAGTAGCCGTTATCGTTTACTGCTTTGTGGGGACAGGAGCCGTTATCGTTTACTGCTTTGTGTGGACAGGAGCCGTTATCGTTTGCTGCTTTATGGGGACAGGAATCGTTATCGTTTACTTCTTTGTGGGGACAGTAGCCGTTATCGTTTACTGCTTTATGGGGACAGTAGCCGTTATCGTTTACTGCTTTGTGGGGACAGGAGCCGTTATCGTTTACTGCTTTGTGGGGACAGGAGCCGTTATTGTTTACTGCTTTATGGGGACAGTAGCCGTTATCGTTTACTGCTTTGTGGGGACAGTAGCTGTTATTGTTTAATGGTTTGTGGAGACAAGAGCTGTTATTGTTTGGCGCTTTGTGGGGACAGTAGCTGTTATTGTTTACTGCTTTGTGGGGACAGTAGCTGCTTTTGTTTACTGCTTTGTGGGGACAGTAGCTGTTATTGTTTGTTTGTGGGGACAGTAGCTGTTATTGTTTTCTGCTTTGCGGGGACAGTAGCTGTTATTGCTTACTGCTTTGTGGGGACAGTAGCTGTTATTGCTTACTGCTTTGTGGGGACAGTAGCTGCTTTTGTTTACTGCTTTGTGGGGACAGGAGCTGTTATCGTTTACTGCTTTGTGGGGACAGTCGCTGTTATTGTTTACTGGTAGAAGGGGACAGTAGCTTCTTCATAGTTCTTCCGTTTTTGTATGCTGCAACGATAATGATCTAGGATAATGACTACACTAGCACAACAGAAATTACACACTCTATATGAGTTCAAACCTCCCGACCTGCCAGAAGATGAGAGAAATGGAAAATGATATTATATAATAAAAGGGAAGCAGCAGATTGCACAGGTCGCCCTTAAGCAAAGATCAAAGAGCGATGCTGATTGGAGCCGACTCCAGCACTCGGCCCCCCGTGTCGTGAGCTTTGATCAGGTCTGGCTTGTCGAGATCGCAGTAAAACAGCAACAAGGACATTCGAGCACACAATTACAGTTACGTCTTGCTATCGTTGTGAGGTCCTTGCACTGATTCTGACAATGATGTAGACACTACAACTACACCCTAACCTTTAACAGTCTCTTCAGTTTTTATTCGTTATATGTATGTTAACACAGGCTGAACATCATAAACAAATGTGTTGGACGATAAAAATTTACAATGTAACTTTATGACCGCATTCAGCAATCAAACGCATACATTTTGAAAACTGTTCAGTACATACCAAAGTTATGGGCAAAAGTACAGAGATGTCTTTTTTTTTTTACACACAGTGATGTTTCTGCTAATAACATGTTTTAATTTTGATTACTGTCTTACTCATTGCTTTCCTCCCTTCGTCTTTCTTTTCTCTTGTTTGTTCTCTCTCTCAGGCCATCCTGATGGACTCCAACTGCTCCATGAGAACACGTTCCTACTCCACCCAGGGCTCCAGCTATCAGATGGGTGATGATATGGACCCAGACAGTCCGGAGTAGATCTTCCTCATCCTTCCCTCTTTCCTTCCTTCCATCCCTCCATCCACCCCTAAGCCCTCCAGGCCATGTCCATGCCCTTTAGATTCTATTTCTCAGAATTAACGAAAGCGTGCTCTAGAGACGCTGAACAGGAAAAAAGGCGACCGCTGACTGTCGTCCGTCTATCCATACATCTGTTCGCCCTGCTAAAACCAAAGCTGTTCTCATCGTCCTTTAAGGAGCAAAGTGGCACGAGGAACCAACAGCCTTACCTGCGGACGCCGTTAGGCCCTTTTTTGTGAACATCGGATTTTGTGACCACTAGGGGGCACCTTTTTGCCTTTTCCCCGCTGAATGAAAATAGACGTAGAGTCATTTAACCTACCAAAAATGTGTTAAAATATGTCCGGGAATAGCTACCTAAAAATAGCGGCGCTACCAACTTGGCTATATTTTCAGAAGCTTATGTAGTAATGATACTTTTAGAACACTGTACCTTTAAAAATATGTTGATTTTTTACAAATAACATATGTACCGGGAAAATATGCTACACTGTTACTATTATTTTTCTCTCTCTACAAAGGCGCTTATTTTTAGCTAGCTGGTGTTCATGATTGGTGGTGAATTAGCTGAAGTGGCTTGCTGAGTCACAGCACGTCATTTGCAGCTGCCAGACTGAGTCGGAGGATGGAGTCCTCCTTGGCCAAAATGGAAGTGAGAATCTGTGGCTGTGAAATAGTTATAGATGTAGTTAGCTACTTTTTTCTCTGCAGCTTGTAGTGTAGCTAACGACAATATTAAAACAGTAGCTTGGAACTCAAAAAGCTACAGTTTAAAAGTTTGCAATTTTACTTTTTCTCTTTGTATTTCTAAAATAAGCTACACAGAGTATAGTTTATCCTTGAGACGTTTCAGTCTTTGCATCCGGGTCACAAAATTCGACGCTCACAAATATACAGAGTAGCACAGGCATTCGGAAAGTCACAAACAGGGACGAGGGAGGCAAAAATTCACTTACGTACAAAATGTTTACACTCAAAATCTTCTAAAATGCCGACACAGTTATTCTACTTTATCGTAATATTGGAATTTTCACATTTTTACCAAAATCCCTGGTTGTGGCTTTAAAATGCAGCCTTTAGCATCACATTATCACTTTTACATTTTCTTGATAATTTTATTTTCAAAACTTTTTACTTTCAAAAAGGATAGAGGTGAAGCTAAACAATCCAGAACGAAGAGACTTAATGAAAATAATGGATTTACTTTTTTGTCATTTTTGTTTGAGGTTTTATCTAAAAGTTTTAATTTTAATGGGAAATGTCTTAATCATGAAGATTTTTAAGAAAAGGCAAAAAAAACAACTGAGATAATTTTTTTAAAAACCTGATCAGCTTTTACCTTGAAATGGCCTTAAATTGTTTCCTTTCTTTAACGATAGATGAGTGTTGTAGCAAGTGGTGAGTGATATACGTGAGACTTCGTTTTCTAGCTCGAAACGCTGAAATTGTATTAGTATACTGTACATTAGTATTTATTTATCATTGAAGGATTGTCCATCATTTACACTGAATATCGCCTCAGAACGAACCTGTTTCACATCATGGATAGTAACCGTGATTATGCCCAGTGAGGTTTAGGCCTTACGAGGGTCAAACGATACCAGTGCTGCATTATTCATTGTAGTATGAGAATAACAACAATTGTAAAAATTAATTTAATTTCCTTCAATTTAGACAAAAAAAGTGACAGGTCTAACCACACTATCAATTCCAATTATTTATTTAATTTATATTTAAATATTTATAGTTTATTAGATATTAAAGAATTTATTTTTATTTTAAAATTCCATAAATACATAACAACATTTCCCCCCCCACAAAAAAAACAAAACTAAATTTTCATCATGTCATATTTAAAGAGTAACATAATACAGTTAATAAAATAAACTTTTCGTAAATACTGAACAAAACTACAAAGTCTTACATTTTATTTTTCATTTTTAAATATCTTTAACCCAAGAAAAGTAGTTAACTGTACCATCTCCCATCTCTCATGTAAAGTGTCTTATCATTTCCGTCATCTGTATCAGTCATATTAATTTATCTGTAATCAGCCAATATCAGTTGATAATATCGGCATATTAATTAATCAGTCAGGCTTTAGTTTGCACCTCGTCCATTGCAAATCAAGTGACTGAAATCAGAGAAGCACTCGCATGTTCATATATTATCCAAAAATGAAAAATGATGTAAATGTAAAATATCAGTACCTCATCTTAATTAGAATCTATTTTGCTTTTTTAATGTAAACAGCTTATATATACATATATATATTTTAGTAAATTGAGGTAATTTCATTGATTGGAAGGTTGCGAGAGCTTTTACTTTACCAACGATGTTTTGATTATGGAAATGGTTGGAAATGTGGAAATCATTATTTTTTTATTCTACGTGTTGACGTGTTCCGTGCATCTTAAACGGAGGCTCATACACAGTTCTTGTTCTTTACCGCTTCCTAACGTAAACCCATCTCCGAACTCGTTAGCCGTTTTGATGACTTCATGGCTCCATCTCCAGAGCCCGTTAGAAGCGTTGTCTAAGAGGCAGAAGCTGCAGAGCGCGAGACTAAAATAAACAGCGGTGATGCGGTTACTGTCGGGAGTCTGAAACGACATCATCTGCTATCGTCTAATTTAATTTTTGTGGCGTGCAACGTGCCGCCCCGCCGCTTAAACCCCTTCCTGAAATGGTCTTAAGCCATTTCGCCCCTTGGCATTTCTTGCCGGCTGAAGGAAAGAACATGAGATGGGTGAAAAGCGAGTGCTAGTTTGGGTCTGGTTTCCCAGTTTCAGGTGGATATAGAACCAGGACGTATCTGCCTGAAACAGGAACCTGCCAGAATAACGGCGCTCCCAGACCAAGTGTTCCAGCCCCGTCCTGAGGTGGGAAAGAGCCCAGCTTCTCCTTGTCAGTTTGGCCAAAGATGCTGATACGGCTGGTAGTGATCAAGAGGACAGACTTATTACCTAGGACCATATGTAGGCGTCTAAACAAAAGAAAGCACACCACTTTGTTGAAGTTTTGCCCAATTTCATGACAGTCTGCTCCTAAATCTGTCCCTGCAGGTTAAGCCAACGACAGAATCTGTTGTGTAAATTGAATTATGTTGTTTTGTATCTCTGAGATCTGTGTAGCGGTTAAGAACACATGTATGTATGTGCCAGAGTCGGTGTGCCTTCATGCGTGTATTCTGTTTGTTCGTGAGTAAAACTATATCCTCAACGCGGCGAGGGGAGGTTGCCGTTTTTATGTCCTTTAGAAGGTCCTGTAGTCGGCATAAAAATCAAAACTGTAAAATCCTGTAACACTATGAGGTCCATGTCGGTGATTTGGTGGGACAAAGGTACAAAACAAGTGTAAAAAAATAATAAACCAATAATAAATGTTGAGTGGGTGAAAGTGGCTCCGCTGGAGTTTGTGATGAACATTTCTTTAACGGGATAATTTGGGGAATGATTTTGGCACACAATGGATGTGGATCACAATGAAGTGTTACCTCTGCATCTGTGAAGGAGCAATGGGCAGCTATAGCGGCACCCAGGTGGCAGTGCTTGCTCCTCAGCGGTACCTTTACCGGTCTGGGACTTGAACCTGCGAACATCCAATCACAAGGCCAACTCCCTAACCGTTACACTACTAACTGCCCCAGACCTCTCTGCATTTGACCCATCCGGGAAGGAGTAGTGGGCAGCTTTTGGGAGCCCCCGGGGAGCAGTGCTTGAGGACAGTACCTTGCTCATGAGTACCTCGCTAGTACCTTTATGGTCCGGGATTCAAACTGGTGACATTTAAATCAATATATATCCAAAGTATATCAGTGAATGAATTTTGTCTGCAATGAATCAAAAACAATGTCTAATAAATTGATCAAATTTTTACCAACTTTTTCACCTAATTCCTTCTGAACTCAGAATTTAATTTGCCAGATCAGACAGATATTACCCAGCACATCTTGTGTAAATGTGTACAACATTGTTCCAAACGCAACAAACGTTAAAAAATGTATGGAGTGAGGCATCATTAAGGATTTTTGACAAAGATTTGCAATTGCAAAAACAGATCACTACTGCTGAATTTGGTCAAAAATCATCAGTTTTATAGGTTCTCTATTAAACGTGTCACATAGCATTAATTAAAAAAAAACATTAAAAATTGTCGCTTCACAAGCTATCGTAGCTACAGGTTTAAAGTGTGTTGGGAAGTACAATAACAATCAAGCTTGTTACAAATTTAACTCCAAATGCAACCGTGAACACATTCTGACACAGTAATGGGATTTGCTTAATGGACGCATCAGTATGCCCAGTAGCTACAAAAGAATGGTTTTATTATAGAAATCGATTTTCTTTTAAACAAACCCCAAAACTGTCAGGGAGCTGGTGCTTCGGTTATTGATTAAAGTGCCAATCTCCGTTAGAGAAGAGCGCTTTTGTCTGCTTACGGTTCGTTGATAACGTTTAGGTCTTTACTGAACCTCAAATTGGAGAAATGACGAATCAATAGCAAACGAGTCTTGCATCTGAATTGTTTCAGAACATTTTCTCCATGGGCAGTTGGTAGCGTGACTGTTAAGGAGTCGGCCCACTGATGTTCTCAAGCACTGCTGACAACTTCTCCTTCACGGACGAGTCAAATCATCACTCACTGAAATGCATAGAAACCTGAATGTGAACATGGTGGTCTAGTGGTTAACGTACTCACTGCACCAAAAGATCGCAGGTTCGAATCCTACCTCTAGCACTACCATCACTGGGTTCCTGAGAAAAAAAAATCTGCACTGAAAATTAAATATGAAAATTTCTTCTTAGATTATGGCAGCAGAAGACAAAAATAAAAAATGTGCTAATTAAAAAGATATCCTCTTTTGTCGTGGTCTTTATCTTGGTAAGACTCAATACATGTTTAGTGTATGATATTCCAATAATAAAAGCTAATAAATAGAGAGAAAAAGAAGGGGGGAAGCAGGAAGTTATCAATAAGATAAGTTAATATTAATTGGCGATGACAAGAAAATTACACTATCGCACAATTATTGACCAATTTTACACAAATTGTTGAGACATTTCATTGAAACGGGTTACTTAAACCGTTCAGGTGCGAAAGATTAGGAACAAAGAAAAAACGTGGGAAAAAAGCAGCTACACAAGTTTATTTTTTAATAATTTATTTTGTATCTCAAGTGCATAAGCAAATATGATATGTCAGTGTGTGTGTAAAGTTCCTGCAGCATGTTACAAAGCTGTGCAGTACTTCAGCAGCTGTCCTTAAAACCACATTCCAAACACAAAAAATAGAGATATTAATATGTACACAGCAAGAGAAAGACAACGACGACGAACAAGAAAAACGACAACGGGGGAAAAATGAAAAAAGGTGAGGAGTTATGGGGGAGGAGCTGAATTTTTGCAGCTACTAACTGTTTTGTATTCAGGCTATTTACAGTAGTGCCAAAGCTACATTTAGACAAATTTTCAAAAAATAACTTTTATTTATTGGATAGACATCGAGATGCTCCAAATGCGCTTTTCCGACCCCGGAAGATTCCAGAAAAGCTAATCGGAGTTAACGCGGCGGGATTCCAAAACCATGGCAGGAAAAATGTGATCAGTAGTATTCGTCTAAACTCAATCGGGAGAAAATGTGAGTCGTATTTCTACGACAATGACAGATCTTACAGTTAAAAAAAACAAGCTTCACCACCACTATCTAGCCAAGGCGGACACGTCACAATTTGTTTCATATGCCGACGACAGAAAAGAGAACTAATCCGTGCCTCATTCGTTCATCAAATTAAAATCCAAAATCAAAACATTAAATAAGTAAAAACAAATAAGCTGTTTTTACCCCAATTTCCCATTTTGCGCTCAAATGAAAACATGGAGAAAAACAGAAAATCTACACAAACCAGGTATTGTTTTAAAACCAAAACCCCAAAATTCATATTCCATTTTGGTTTATATCATATTTATATCATATCTGATATAAGTTTTCCCATTTTTCATTTTAACACGAAGTGGAGAAAAAAAGAAAACATCTCGTAATGTGTTGTTTTTCTTCTCATTTTAGTTTGGGAAACGAGCACTGAAAAAAATGTGCTTTTATGGTTTTTGTTAATCATAAAAAAGGAATAAACAAATTACACACATTTTTTATTTGGTTTTTCAAACTGTCAAATTAAAATAAAAAAAATCAAATCAGTTTTTCAAATTCGCAAATTAATATGTTTTTTCAAATTAAAACCAAAAACCAAATTCCCAAAAAGATTTTTAAAATAGTTTTATCTTTTTGGGAGTGTTTTTTCCTGATTTTTATAAGAAAAAAAAAAGAATGAACAAACAATGCACGGATTTTGGAATTGCAGCTTGAGCTTGTTTGCATTGCGTCGTATGGATTTAACGGTTAGCAGCAGCAGTTACGAGACACAAATAGACCCACAACAACAATTATTTATTTTATTTTATTTTATTTTTTAATAAAAAGCGTTCCAGGAAAACGTCTTTCATTTAAACTTTTCGTTTAGAGAATGACGTGCCGCCTTTTTGCTGTCACGAATTGTAACGTCACTCGGGAAATATTGCACAAAAATGAAGAAGTGAGTGTGGATTTACAGCAGTTGAGTGTGACAGCGAAGTTCCGGTTCTGTTTCGTTTGTGTGCTTTCTCAAAACCGGAACTATGATAAATCGTAAAATCATAAGTAGTTATTTGTTAATATCTTTCACATTTTTGTCTGAAAACACACCCAGATTTTTCGTTGAGATTGTATGCTAAAAAAAGTCGCAGCTGAGACGTATAGCATGTCGTCTACGGTACAACGTAACAGTGTATCTGCTAGTTAAAGTTTACTTATGCTATGACACCTATAGAAACTGTAGTGCATCATAAGAACAGAAACTGCTTGATGAAATTAGCTTCAGTTAGCAGAAATTAGCTAGTGGGAATTGGCAGTAGCTAGTGGAAATAAGATTTCATAGAAATTAGCGTTATTTATACATCAGGTTTGCATTTGTTTTAGATGTATTTTTTTAAATTAACAAAAAAGGTACCGCAGTTGAGGACATGCTATACGTCCGAGCTCAAAGGATTCTTCCATCCCATCATACAACATATAAACTTGCACTTTGTGCTGTTTCTGCAGCAAGGCGTCGCTGAACTACGCAGCTATACAGTGGCTAACCGACCTCAAGGTTCCGTCAGTAGCAGTTTAGCCCGCTGCAGGAAATAAAGTTGCTGCTAACAACGCATTGGTGCTAGCCTTTTCAGAACCAGGGAACGTTGAATGTGTTCCCACCACTTTACTTATAATGCTAACGTTAAGTTTTCACTATTATCGTTGAGCCGATTGGGAAATACATTCATTAGTTTATAAAACGAGCTTTGAAAGGCAAAGAGTAGCCAACACGGGAGCTGTGGTACACTGACAGGCGCTATTCGCTAATCACTCAATGCTCAAAAAACAAAGTTAAAAAGTAAAACCAGAAAATTAACCAATGTATTAAAACACCCACACAAAATTGCATTACTTAGTAAAAAGATTCAAACGACTCGAAGTCAAGTAATTGGAAAAGGTTTGCCGTCGTGTTCAATTTCAACGAAGAGATTAGTGTGCGAAATTACGTCACGAACACGCTTTTGAAAAATACAGCTACTTATACGAGAAATTTCCCTCCAACAATCGAAACAATGGCGATGCTAAAGCAAAAGTGAAATTTTTGGCATTGCAGTTCTTGAAAACCAAATTGAACCAACAGCGGTATGGTCCCCCAAAAAGGCATCATAACCTGACGATCACTTCTTCCATGATTTCCCTTGTCATTTTAAAAGTTAAACATAAATAAGTGACTTAAATATTGAAAGAAAAAGAAACGCATCTAACAATTGAAAGTGCTCACATGCAAAGTAACATGGAGGGCAAACTAGAAACGCACCACATCCCGGATCACATTTTTTGTTTTACAACGAAGTACTGGACCCTACCGGTCGGGAGAGGACAGTCTAAGGCAAACGAGGCTTGAAAAGCTCACAACAAAGTGTACAAGACTGCAGCTGAATTTTGCAACTTTACAAAAAACCAAAATAAGTGTAGTTCCGCTTGCTGTGACAGAAGGTTCTAGCGCTTCTTAGGAAAAGATGGTTCCAGTATCGGTTATCTCCTTTGATAGTGTTCTTGTTTGGGCAAGGCGAGGAGTAGTGGTCTAAGCCAAGTTTCAAAAATGGTCACAAACCAGAACGGTGCTGGTTAAGGGACAGACAATTCCGGTTCCTGGAGGGTCAGTATCTAGATCCATCAGGTGGGCAATTCCGGAAGCTATAGCGTCAGGATCCAGCAGGTAGGCAAATCCACTCATGGAGGTTCTTGATCCGACAGGTTTTCCAATCAATCTAGATTTTGGAATATTCCCACTAGGTCTCAGGTAGGTACTCACAAGTAGGATGATCCTTATGGAATTGCCCACTCCAGGTGTAGGTTCATCTGAATACTTTTTTTTAAGAGTTACATGTTTCACACTGACGACTGGCAGGGAGTTGAGGAGAGGTTAGGGATATGTAGGAGTGCCACAAACGGTTCAGCAAGGAAAATCGGCTAAAAGTTAACATTTCTGTGAATTGTGGGAAAAAACATAAAACAACATGCTCACTGCACCCACATCACCCCAGCTGCTGGTCAATTACTCTCAGCATCCCCTCCATTAAACTCACTGTGAGCTGCGAGTCCCTACATCCATGGGGTCGTCTAACGTGGTAGCGCCTCCACACAGATTTGTTCCTCACTAATTTCATCTAGTATCTGCACGTCCACCGGGCTGCAAATGTCACTGTCGTAGACGCTGATGTCGGCGCCCATCAGGTCCTCCTCCAGGCCAGCTGATTTCGACTTGGGAAAGCCCTGCTGGTCTGAGGGCGAGGTGCTCTCCACTGACTCTAGGTCCTCGATACCTGCACGATAGTGGATCATGAGCAGAGTCAAGGCCTGAAGCCGTTCGCCAGACTTGGCTAAAGCCGAAGTGATCAGGGTCTTGCGTCGGGCGTCGGTCGCTTCCTTCTCTTCGCATAGCAGTGAGTTGTTGTGCTCCAGTTCCTGGTCGATCTCCTGCTGGAGCTTGTCCAGCATCAGCTCCAGCTTCTGGGAACGCTCATCTGTAGGGAGGCCACGGTACAGGTCCCGGCCTATCTCTTTGACAGCGATGAACACACTGTCATCTAAGCCACCTTCCTTACGTGCCAGTTTTGTGCCGCCACCCACCGCTGGTTGTTTTGCAGGACTTGCCCCAGCGTAGGTCTCTGTGTCGCTGCTTTCATTGTCAGATGTGTTGGGTGTGTGTTTCGGAGAGGGTTCTGCTGCCCCGGGTCCGGTCTCTGATGCTTGCTCGGTAAGTCTGGCTTTGGGTACCTGCCTCAAGTTGAGCAGACGGGAGCTGGTGTTGATGATGTGGCGTGTCAGACCGGTGGTGGCCCGGTTGATTGTGGACTTGGCTTCGGGGTCCGTGCTACGCCGCTCGGCAATGGCCAAGCAGTTGGGGTGCTCGGCGAGACACTTCTCCTGGCACTTCTTGTGGCACACGTACATACAGACAATGCACTGCGACGCAGCCTTGGTCCACACCTTTTTCTTGCAGTAGTCGCACCAGGTGGGATTCTGAAACTGCGTGTCCTGGAAGTTGTGCCTAACCTCATTGATCTGCAGGGGATTGTAACTTAGGTCGTCCCGGGATAATGCCTGTACCTGTTCCCTTTCCTTCTCGCGTTCCCTTGGTTCCTCATCATGCAAGCTCCCCTCCCTTTCGACAAGTCCACTGGGCAAGTCTGACTCACCTTCCCCTAGGTAGGTGAAGTTGAGGGTGATATCTCCATAGCACAGCTTCTCATTGAAGCCCTTGTGGGTGCTCAGACTGCGCAAAGCAGTCCGACTGACGCTGGCTCGAGGTTCAGGGGCGCAAAGTCGAAAAGCGTTCTGATATTCCGCGGATGACGTGGACAAGCATTCCAGGGCTATATGCTCCAAACGCAAGCTGACATGCCCCAAGCACAAGAGGCTGCCAAGCTTAAAGGGATCCTTGCACCAGAGTGCAATGTTAAGGTATTTATGGTTACTTTCTACATCAAAAACCACAGACGACTTGCTCCAGCGGGCATATCTGCTGCAAAACTTCACCTCGGAGGACTCCCAGAGGCCCTGCTCGTCCATACTGTCTCTCATGGTGGTGCTTTCAATCGGCTTGGATGTATCTTGCTTACTGTTGTTAAGTGTTGCTGTTGGGAGTTCGTCTGCAGGATCTGCAAGTTTGACTGCAGGTTTTGGCTCAGGTGCTTTCACAGGAGTTTTCTCTGATGCTGATTTGTCTCCATTGCTTGCAGCAGGCAGAATTTTTTCTGGAGATTTCTCCACAGACGAGTCACTGCTTTCCAACGTGCTTTGAGATTCGCCAGACGATGCCGACGTCACTTTTAATTGGGGCCTGGGAGGGACCGGGGGCCGCATGGGCGGAGGAGGAGGGGGCACTGTCGGTCTCTGCAGCGGTTCCGGCTGTTCCACTGTCTTTTGAGGCGAGGGCTTTGGCGACTCTTTCGGTTGAGGTTTCAGTGGAGACTGAAGCCCAGCCAGGTTGAGCTTGCGGTTGAGGATTGGTGAAATGGTGCCTAGAGGCTTGGAGGCCAGGGTGGCAACAGTCTTTTTGGGGCTTTGGTTTACAGAGAGAAGGGATTCTTCTTTGATGTCTCCGCCAGCTGGAGGTGCTGGTAGCTTGGGTTCTGATATCAGGTCCTCAATCTCTGAGTCATTGTCTTTGCCATCGTTTACTTCCACAGTCGTAATATGGGCAGGGTCCTCTTCGTAACCAGCGGCTGGGGGGAATCCAGGCTCTTCCAACGGGGCTTGGAGGTTCTCCTGAAGGGGACCGGCGCCCATGGCAGGCACCTGGTGTCGGACTGGCCTCTCATACAGGACAGTCACTCGATCTCCAGCTTGCTTCAGCAATTTCAGCACTTGGACAGAGGAGGTTACTTTGACTCCTGAGAAAAACAGAGAGAAAATCAGGATTCATCAGCATTAAAAGAGCTCAACCTTTTGCATACCTTAGTTCAGCCTTCAACCAGTAACATGGAAGTTTTTTGCTACTGAAAAAGATCTTGTAAAGTGCTTTCTCTTAGAGAAGGTCTCTTGAAGCGACATCATATTAAGACATCAAGTTTATGCAACAATTATTCAAAGTACTAAAGTCTTATATTGCTTAATTTGGGCACTCACCTCCAATTGCAATGAGGCGATCTCCTCTCTGGAGGTCAGCGTGGGCAGCAGGGGAGTTGAGGGCGACCGTCTCAATGCTCACATGCACCGCGTCACCTTCCGTGGCAGGAACGTGCCGGAATGTCATGCCCACATTTCCGTTTGGACCCTTCAAGATCTCAGTCTGAAGAAAAAAATGGGATTTAGCAATATGAGACTTAAAATGCCTTTATTCTTTTGTAAATGTGTTCATTTGGATTTGAAACAATGTGATGCATCTGTGAGAACACTTTGCTAATGAGCATAACAGCAAGAGATAACTTTTTTCGTTTAAAGACGGCGCAGTAACACCAACATTACGACGGCAGCAGCTACAAACATGTGAGCAAGTGGGCAGGCCTTTTCATTTAAACCAAAAAGGGAAAGAAAAAAGAGAATTATAATTAGAGTGGGCAGGTCCGATTTAAGAAGGCTTACAAATCAGTCATCACTCCCAACATAAAGTGGGTCCTACCAAACACATCCAACAGCTTTCTACATGGCAATAAAACAATGTACTGTGGACGAGAGAGCGAGGGTGAGATGGGGGAGACAGACAGAGAAAGAGAAAGAGAGAGAGCTCTGCAATTACAGCTAATATCCCCCCTCAGTGACAGCTGTCTCTGGCGGCGTCGCTCTTTCTACTGTTCTTGTGTGAAGGAGCCCCTGGTGCAGCTGCAGGTGCTCCTGTTAACAGATTATGGGAGTACCAAGTGAGAAATCGCACAGGTGGATGGTTGCGTGCTGTTGGGGAGGAGTTTCACAGCTGACAAAGATGGAAAACTTTGAACTGGTAGCAAGTTCACATCAAGCACTGAATTCACCGTATGGCCAAAAGTACGAGGTTACATGATCATAGAGCGGTATATTTTTGTAGTCCACAACATTTTGGAGTGTGTATGAGGAAACTGGTGCCACACTATAGTGACATGGTCATTTTTGAGGGCAGGTACCGATGCTGGATGAGAACAAATGACTCACTGGTTCATCCCAAAGGTTTTTAGTAGTTAAGGTCAGGGACATCCGGGTGTAACAATAGATGTGTAACGATACATCAATCCAGGACCGATAAAGTTACCACTGAGGTACTCATGAGCAACGTATCATCCCTAAGCACTTCTCCTTGGGCGCTTGTTAAGCTGCCCACTGCTCCTTCACGGATGGGTCAAATGCAGAGGTCACATTTCGTTTGTGGTGCACTGTGTGCTGTGCTGTGTTCACACTGACACATAATCACTCACTTTCACTTTCAATCTACAGCAATACATCAATTCATTGATCAAAAATGAATATGAAATAAAAAATTGTTCAAATGAAAACCTCCGCCTGCAACATCTTGGTTAAAAGATTTAATGTCTTTTCTTTACTCAGAAAAAATTAAGTACGGTATTACGTAGGGATGCACCGAAATGATTTTTTTTGGCCAAAACCGAAAACCGAAAATGAGGAAACACTTGGCCGAAAACTGAAACCGAAACAAATTATTATACCAATTTTTTGTAATATTGCCGTTATGGCTGGGACTGTGTGTACTTACCTCACTAAAGTCAAGCATTGCAATTGCATAAATTAATATTCATGGTTCAAAAAATAAATCTGTTACAAAACTATGAAAATATTTATTTAGCATTCAAACAATGCACAATATAAAAGAAAATATTTTACTTGGCCCCACTCATGAATAGCCTAAAAGCAAGATAGCTGAAATATTACACAATTAAACATCTTCTCTCATAAAACAAGTGAATTCAAGTGCATTTTAATATTCTGAACGAAGTGCATGAACAAAGTGCATTCAGAACAAGTGCTTTAAAAAAAGTGTTGAAAGATATAACAACATTCTCTGTAGGCCTATAACAAAATAGTGTATTAAAACACTAAAATGAAAACTTTCTTGCCTTTTCAAAAACGTCCGCCACAGACGGAGTGGGTGTGCTCGAAGGGTCTTGCCTCTTCTGTGCTTCATACTCTGCATGGCGATCAGGATGTTTTGATTTTATATAAATTAATCCCGACGGTGAAGAAGTCTTTGTGGGTGCACCCCCTCCAGAAATTTTGGCATTGTGTGCTTTACAAACGGCTTTGTGTGTGTCTTTCTTAGATATATCGAAATGCGCCCACACGGCAGACATGTTGACTCTAATCCAATCTGGCACGTGCAGGTTGCGGTTGTTGCTTGCCTCATCACTGTTTCGGTCGCGTTAAAAAACAAATTTCGGCCGAAACCGAAAATGCATTTTTTGGCCATTTTCGGGCGAAAATGTTCAGTTGGCCGAATATTCGGTGCATCCCTAGTATTAGGGGCTGTTCGGACAAATTTAATAAGACTTGGGATCCTGTCGTCTCCTATGTAAATTCACTCTCTTCTATAGAGACAAGCTCTTTTTTTGGCAAATCTGATGTAGAGCAAGACGTGTTTTTTTTTTTTGCCCTTTTTTTTCTTTCTTGGAATATTGGGTGGGGGTAGAGTCTGAAACTATTAGGGACTGTTGTCTTGTATTGAAACTCCTACTGTTATTATTTAATTATAAATGTTAAAACTCAATAAAGATTCATGTGGAAAAAAAAATTGTTCAAACATCATACATATTGCAACATCACTTGCCAAGCAAGCGTGGAGATGTCAGCTTTTATCTTTTACTTTATTGTAATTTGATATGAATGCAAGTGATGGTGAGTACCGTAGCGGCACCTTTACCATTTGGGGAATTGACTTTCTAATCACAGGGCCACTCTAACCATTACGCTACAAATTCCACTTGTATGTGATAACCTACCTGGCAAAATAAACTCATTCTGATTCTGATGGTCTGGTGTCCTGATATTTCTTTCAAGTTGTAAATGCAAAAGGCATCACTCTTGAAATGTTACAAACAACAGACAAAGTTTTCACTCAATCCCTTAACCTCTCTCTGTGTTTTTTGTGGGTTTGTGCGAAAGCTGAAGTCTCCCAACAACGTGTGCTTGGAGATGGATGACTGTAATTTTGTGGCTGTCATTTGTTATAATGTTGAGAAGGGCACTCATCGAGTTAAACAGGGAATGAGAAACGGGGCAATTTATGCACGGCGTCGACAGGCAGGTGAGGAGAACGAACCGACGGAGAGAAGCTCCTAGAAATTCAAATGCAAAAGTCCAGTCTGCAAGTTTCTTAAACCCAAAGCCTCTTTAGCAGTATGTAAAGAAATGGAATTTAAAAAATGCTATAAAAATACTTATAGCATCATCTACTGCAATACATTGGGTGTCATTTAAAAAAAAATATCTGGAATACAATAAATATCCATAGCTATATTGCTCACAAGCACTAATGTCTGCTGGCTAACGACCTTTAAGAGGAGAGGGTTCTAGTGATTTCTTTTCAGTTCTCCCTCAGGACTGTGCCTCGTCTCACCTCTCACTCAGCGACTTAATGCTTATTTATCTCTTTATCAGAGAAAAACTCCAGAGACAACATGTTATACAGACAATGTTACAGAGAAAACAGACTCTCAAAAGGCCAGAAAACGAGGATTATCAGTTATTAAATCTCCAAACAAGTTCCACCAATCAAGTCCCCAAACAGGTTCCTGTTATCAAGTCCCCAAACATGCTCCAGTTATCAAGTCCCCAAACATGCTCCACCAGTCAAGTCCCCAAACATGCTCCAGTTATCAAGTCCCCAAACATGCTCCAGTTATCAAGTCCCCAAACATGCTCCAGTCATCAAGTCCCCAAACAGGTTCCACCAATCAAGTCCCCAAACAGGTTCCAGTTATCAAGTCCCCAAACATGCTCCAGTTATCAAGTCCCCAAACAGGTTCCACCAATCAGGTCCCCAAACATGCTCCAGTTATCAAGTCCCCAAACATGCTCCACCAGTCAAGTCCCCAAACATGCTCCAGTTATCAAGTCCCCAAACATGCTCCAGTTATCAAGTCCCCAAACATGCTCCAGTTCACAAGTCCCCAAACATGCTCCAGTTAACAAGTCCCCAAACATGCTCCAGTTATCAAGTCCCCAAACATGCTCCAGTTAACAAGTCCCCAAACATGCTCCACCAATCAAGTCCCCAAACATGCTCCAGTTATCAAGTCCCCAAACATGCTCCAGTCATCAAGTCCCCAAACAGGTTCCACCAATCAAGTCCCCAAACAGGTTCCAGTTATCAAGTCCCCAAACACGTTCCAGTTAACAAGTAACCAAACCAGTTGCAAACCAGGTTCCTAACCAAGTTCCACCCATCAAGTCCCTAAACAAGTTCCTGTTATCAAGTCCTCATATAATTCAATCAAGTCCTTAGATTCCTTTTAATGCAAAAGGCATCTTGCAAAGCAGCACGGGGACGCTGGATTTCCTTTCCAAAGGTAGGTTCCTAAACCCACTCTGCAGGTGTAGAGCATGACATTTTTCACTAAAAGAAACAAACACACTTAGTTCCGCTCCTTTTAGATGGAGGAAATAAAAGATTTGAGCGATATTTTCCTGTCACGGGACGAGGACGGGATGTGTAATTACGGGCGATTTGGGAGAGCAAGCGGTGACTATGGGGGTAATTACACACAAAAGAAAAACGGCAGGAGTGTGTGTGTGTTTTGCAGGTAAACGGATGTTGACACTCGGGCTGGTGCGTGACGACCTGATACATGCGTCAATTTATGCTTTAGCAGGCCCCCTTCGGCTGAGCTCTCTCTCACACACACACACACACACACACAACGCTACAGAACAACACACCTCGCAAGGCAAAATGCCTTAAAGAAAATGTAGGTATTAATCTTATCAATCATATATTTTGACTATGGTGGGAAAATTTTCACACACACCTCACTGTGGTCATAAATCACATCTGTTAAGGTTTTCACCCATTCTGGAATATTTATATGCCCCTTTTCTCGCTTTCACTCACACACACACACACATACACGCTTGGCTAGGCTAAATGAATGCAGGAACATCAAGCGGCCATGTGCTCTCTGAGCGACAGGTAGAGTGTGGGGAGTGATGCAGAGACACACCAATTACCCCAGGAGAGAGGACACACACACACACACACCTTAGAGATCTAGGTAACACACATACAGGTAGGCAAATGTGTGTGTGTGTAGACAGCGTGTTTGCCAATGTTTCCGCCATGCTTCTGGGGCAAAAACAATGTGTGTGTGTTGCCCACGCACCAGTGTACATGGTGACAGACACCTATTGAGGCTTTTGTGTGGGCAGGCTATGTGTGTGTGTGTGCGCGTGTGTGTGCGCACATGTGTGTATAGCTTGTAAATGTCCTCCCTCCGTCTTTTCATTTTCCATTTTGCTTTCTCTCCATTAGCATGTGAGTTTGTCCGTTTAAGATTAATCTCTTCCGACACACACTCACACACTCGATGATGGCACACGGTCCCGGTTTTGATGAAAGTGTGAATAATCGTCTGATAAACGAGTGTCAACACTGGCACGATAAGGAACACCATCAACGCCGACCAAACAAACGGCTTTTCATTTCATGACGTCGGGGAAAAATCTAACCAGAACCACGACCTTGACAAGTCACTCGATTTGTGCATGCTCTAAACAGTAACTTTCACACCACAACCGGAACCTACCTGAACTGTAACCAGAACCAATACTTTCACACTACCTACCAGCACAGTTCAGGTTCAGGTTCTTCCAGTCTGAAAGGAACAAGAACTGGCACCACAAGTCGCTTGGGTAAGTGGAAAATGTTGGGAAATGGAGGTATGCCATTTGATTTGTGTACTTTGTACATCATAGTTCCCTAATTGGGTAGTACCTTTTACACCAACTAGAACAGTAACCAAACTGTAACTGAAACCAAAATTGTAATACTATCTTCCAGGATGGTTCTGATACAGTACCATTAATCACAACCTCAAACAAGTTCCCCTGATCAAGTCCTTAAATAGTTCCAGTTATCAAATCTCCAAAACATTCCAGCTTTCAAGTACTCAAATGATTCCAGCAATCAAGACTCAAGTCAAAGCGGTTTGTATTTTAAAGACTACAAATGTTTCCAGTTATCAAGTCCCCCAAGAAGTTCCAGCAGTCAAGTACCCAAATGGTCTTTGGGATCAAGTCTTGATTGGGAACTTGTTTGCTGGACTTATCGGCCAACCTCTGCCTGACATTACCACACTAATATGATTCTGGCACTTTGGTACTTTGTGCTAACTTGAACGTACAGTACAACGTGCGCTAAAGCTCCATGGGACCTGTTGGTGCCTGCAGGCGTAATCTATGTCCGTACGCAGCGCTTGGCTAATGAATTGGGAGAGATGGAGGAGATGGAGGAGAGGAATGAGCGATTGAATTAAGTGTGAAGTGGAAAAGGGCAGCAATGACATCAGATAACGTTTGGTGACGTACCCGAACCAGACACTGCAAATTACACACGTTTGTTCGCAGCGATGCTTCCCACTTCCACTAAGACCTGTGTATGGTTCATTTTGTCATGTTAAATCTAAAACCTCTTTTGATTGGTGTACCATTCGCTCTTTAACATTAGTTTCCAAAACTAAAAAACGAGTCAGTTTCCTGTTTTCCTTTTTGCGCTCAGCATTCATGTTAAGTGAGTGATTATTCGTCATTGTGAACATGCACCACGACACAGCACACAGTGCACCACAAAGAAATGTGACCTCTGCATTTGACCCAGTGGGCAGCTTTTTGGCACCGTCAAGAGAGCAGAGTTTGGGGACAGTATCTTGCTGAGGAGTACCTTCACAGCATCTTTTTCGAATGTGGGACTTGAACTGGTTACCTTCCGATCAAGGGGCCAATATATTTGGGAGCTCGACGGCTGGAACCGTTTGGGGGATCTTGGGAGTCAAATGCAGAGGTCACTTTTCATTGTGGTGCAGCGTCCCTTCTCATTTTAATATCAGATTGGTATCGACATCGACAGGCACCTAAAAAGAAGTAACATCGTCCCATCCCTCTTTGGAATGACTGTGTAGAGTGTACGAGAGGAAAAGCAAGAGAGGTTTACATTTCCATGTGAGCAGGTGTATTTGAGGTGTGTGTGTGTGTGTGTGTGTGTGTGTGCCCTGCAGGGACTGCTACCCTATACCTAAACACTAATCTCTTTGACATGTGCCAGATGATTGCATTACTGACCAGCGAATGGAGAGAGAGAAAGAAAGAAATAGAAGCATTCTCTTTATTTCACCTCCACATCTGCTCAGCGATCTGACCTCTGTGTGTGTGTGTGTGTGTGTGGAGAGAGTGAGATTATACACACATTGGTACGGATATCTGGACAGTCTCAGGTTCTTTTCCTGGATGACAGTAACCCGCGATAAGCTGGTCGCGCTCATTAAGTCTTTTATCCAATCAGTGCTCTTGATGAACGATGACTTCTTGATATTTTTTTAAGACACGTCACCTGCTGATGGTGTGTGTTCAGTCAATTCTGTGTACAGTGTTAAGTGGGGAAGAGGTGTGTGTGTGTGTGTGTCTGTGTCTTTTCCTGTAGTCGATTTTAAACTCGTTAGCTTGCGTCCTCTTGAGCCCAGACCTCAGATAAACCCTGACAAATAAAGGAATAATTCACACATTTTCTATGATCTGCAGGGAAAGAAACTTTCCAGAAACAGGGAGTGCTTCAGGTGCTGATTCCTGTTCCTTTCCAGACTATTCAAAAGAACCGAACAAGTAAAGAATGTCACCTTAAAGCCTGAATCTAGTAAGTGCCTCAGCTGGTTGGGGATGTGATGCGTTTGGGAGGTTCGACGCTGGAAGCGTCTGGGGACTCGACGCTGGAAGCGTCTGGGGACTTCGGCCGCTGGAGGCGTCTGGGGACTTCGACCGCTGGAACCGTTTAAGGACTTCGACCGCTGGAACGTTAGAGACTCGACACGCTGGAACCCGTTCGGGGGACTTCGACCGCTGGAACCGTTCGGGACTCGACGCTGGAACGTTTGGGAAATTTCGGCCGCTAGAACCGTTCGGAGACTTCGACCCGCTTCGTTTCCGTTCCGGGGCTTCGACCGCTGGAACCGTTTGGGAGACTCGACCGCTGGAACCGTTTGGGGGACTCGACCCGCTGGAACAGCAGGAGGCTTCGACGCGCTGGAACCACCGTTTAGAGGACTTCGACGCTGGAACCGTTTAGGACCTCGACCGCTGGAACGTTTGGGGACTCGACCGCTGGAACCGTTTAGGAGACTGCTGGAACCGTTTGGGGGACTCGACCGCTGGAACCGTTTGGGGGACTCGACTGCTGGAACCGTTTGGGGGACTCGACTGCTGGAACCGTTTGGGGGACTCGACTGCTGGAACCGTTTGGGGGACTCGACTGCTGGAGGCGTTTTTGACTGTTTAGCTGTTTTAAAGTGATATATAAATAGCACTTACTAACTTACTACTATAAATTTAATCAAATTTTAATTTTGCTGAAAACAACTATTACAGATTTTTGAAAGGTGACATTTTAATTCTAACCCTTGTAACTCGTTCAGCATTTGGCGTGGTCGGAGGAGAGCAGCTCCTGATTTCGGCCTCGTCCTCATCCGCCCACCGTTTCCAATTTGCATGTCGGCCGGGCTTTGTGAGAGCGGGACGCTTTTCATAACACAACGCACAAAAGGAGGGGTTGTTATGGAGACGGGGGGGGGGCATTAATAAAACAGCCTCTCATCATCTATGAGGGATGTTTCTTCCGCTTTCCATATCTTCATTTTTTTGGAGAGGCGTCCTGGTTGTCACCCGCGCAGCCGGAAAAGATTTGGACGCTCGTTTGCATACGCAAAAAAGTAAGAAATGGAAAAGGCAGAAAAAAAAAGAAACGTCAGATTTCCTTCTATCGACACTCCGAAGCCGTCCCTCTCTTATCACGCTGACATTTCGGGACGCGCCCGTTTTTATGGCGTTTTCCGATCCTTGAAAGTGTGTTTATACTGTCAAGAGAGTGAGAGAAAAAGAGAGACAGTGTGAGAGAGACGGCTGGAGGTTTTGCTATGAGATTCTCTCATCCATAAGTGCTTTTTTCCACCACCCCCCTGAAGCCGACATTAATAAACAGATGACATTTAGCTCCAGATAATTTCGGATGACGCGTGAAGCTACAATAACACAGTGGAGGAAAAAGAGGGAGGGAAAAAAGACAAGCGCGTCGCCATTCGTTCGCTTTTTT
This sequence comes from Distichodus sexfasciatus, assembly GCA_032718565.1. Taxonomy (NCBI): domain Eukaryota; kingdom Metazoa; phylum Chordata; class Actinopteri; order Characiformes; family Distichodontidae; genus Distichodus; species Distichodus sexfasciatus. The sequence continues at coordinate 174,016 of JAVGVS010000064.1, read as the reverse complement.
GTGGCTAATCAAAACGGCAGGACGCGAGGGTCACGTGGGGCAGAGACGACCAACCCGGTTGCGCCGGTATATACTTTTGCCAAAAGTAGCCCAATTTAACATGTCAACTTAGCACTGACACATCGGTTGTATCTGTACATGATGATGATGATGATGATGATGCGTTGCTAAAATACAAGACCCGCCGCGAGACTGAGGGTGAAAATAAATAGTGAAAACTTTTGTTATGCTGAGAGGAACAAGCGATGAAAAACAAGTGATGGTGTCGAGAAAACAACTTTCGCTGTATCAACATTCAGAGAAAAATTTAGTTGATATTTTGTGAAAATGACTTTCGTTAAGTTGAGGTCACGAGAGTCCCAACTGGGGGACCTGACTACTGGAACCGTTTGGGAACTTTACTGCTGGAAACATTTGGTGACTTGATTTTAGGGCATAGCCAGGTCCTGACTAGTGATCGACCGATATTGATTTTTTATTACCGATACCGATACCAATTATTTGCATGTTTATGTGCCCGATAACCGATATTCAGAACCGATATTTATTTACTATTACTATTTACTTCTGTTTTTGACACAATGATTACAACACCATCATGTTAAATTTAATATTCATATTACAACAATAAAAATATTTTATGAAAAGCATGAGCAACACTAACATTACCAATAAGCAAAATAAATATAGAATGTCTGTTTTCAAGCACAGGAGTCATATCAACTTTGCAGAAATGTAACTTCATTTTAAACTACAGTTTGATTAGGTTTATAAAGCTGTTTACAGGCTAAAGAGTGAAGAATAATTTGCTGGATAATGTTAATTTACTGAATAATATTCTGAAATGTAACAAACAAAACATAGTTTTTATTGCTTTTCTGATATGTTATATCACAATTACGTTTTTGAAGAAAAAAAAAAAGTTTTTGTCGTTCTAGATTATGAAATTCGTGCTGACAAAGCGCATTCAATTTCTTAGTTATATTTATTTAGAAGATGTTTATTAGCGGAATGATGGTTATATAGTAAATGTTAATATAATTCAGGGTGTTTTAGTGAATCTTATTAAAAGTTATATGCGGCGGCTGTGCTGGAGCATTTCATGAGCATCAACCCGGTGAGTGAACAGCAAAATGGAAGCGACTTCACGAGACGAATGATGAGCATATGGACGCTCATTAGTGGCTGTATTTAATTCAGGCAAGTTACGTCTTTATTGGAACAGGACATGAGCGTTTATCTTAGCATTCGTGACTCCGACTTCACGAGACTAATGATGAGCATGTAGACAACAGAGAGAGAATTAAATCCAGCGCTTTTATTTACAAGATGCACTCATCCATGACTGTAAATTATTTAATTCATGCAAAGTTACATATTTATTGGGACAGGACTTGATGGGTTATTTTAGCCGACCAACTTCACGAGACTAATGATGAGCATATAGACAACATGAGAGAGAATTAAATTCAGCGCTTTTATTTACAACATGTGCTTATTAATGGCTGTATATTATTTCATTCAGGCAAAGTTACGTCTTTATTGTGACAGGATTTGACGGATTATCTTACGTGACTCTGTGAGTTCGTCTTTATTTCTTAGAGCCAAGCTGCATAAACTACATATCAGTCATTTATGTAACACATCTAATTTGTGCATTAATAGCTGTTATGATAAATAAAGTTTACTAAATATAGCAAAGCAAGTAAGTATACATTATCTGTGCATGCAGTTGTTTCCCCTCAGACACCGTGCTGCAATGGCGATCATGCGCATAATTCTCAAAACACCCACAAGATGGCGGCGTTTATCGGTGAACCCGATATTACAAAACCGATAACCGATTATGGTAAAATGCTTAAATATCGGGAAAAATATCGGTAAATCGAAATATCGATCGATCTCTGGTCCTGACAACCCCCTAAATACAATCTCATTCCCCCTTCAGCACAACCATAACCTCTCCATCAGATCTCGGCCCGCTCTCGTCCCGGCAAAAAGCAATAAAGTGCATAAAAATGAGATTTTCCCTCGGCGCACTTCACTCCGGATCAGACGATATCGGGCTGGAGAGAGAACAGCCGTCCGGCTGGGCACCAGCTGCGCGCGTCAAACACACGGGCACGTCTATGTCCCCACCAACGTCCTGACAAACCAGGTTAGAGAGCCGGGGTCCGACTCACAGCTGGAAACAAGCAGGACTCTACCACAAGGTTTAAAGAAAATTAAAATCTGAATCCAAGTTGGAATACGGAGATCTGGTCGGAAGGAGGTGAAGTGAGTGATTATTTGTTACTGTGAACACACCACAGTGCACAATGCACCACAATCAAATGTGACCTCTGCATTCGTCCCATCCGTGAAAGAGCAGTGGGCAGCTTTTGGCGGCACCCAAGGAGCAGTGCTTGGGGGACAGTACCTGGCTCAAGAGAACCACAGTGGTAACTTTACCGGTCTGGGACTTGAACTGATGACCTTCCGATAGCGGAGCATATTTATAGTACCAACTTTGTCAGTGAATAATGAGGACCAAAATAGTAAATTAATTGTAATCGAGGTAAAATGTTCAATTAATCGTGATACTGATTTGAAGTGATATCGTCCAGCCCAAGCAGTGACGGTAAGCGAGTTGGACAAACCGATCCGTCTCCAGCCGGAGGGACGCTGCTCTGATGTGTGTGTAGCTCCCTCAACGCGACACCGAGCCAGGAGTGGCGCTTCAGGTATCTCTCTCAGACACAGACACACACACACAGATACGAAATGTACAACGCGAAGATCGATGGTTGCTACTGTGAGCGCAATGTGCACCAATGAGAGGAATTCCGTCAGTGGCTGCGTCATCTCCTGTTTTTTTACCCTTCTAAACGAGTGCTAACGAGGTCTCAGCTGGACGCGGGAACGAGGCTAATGCGGCTCATCTCGCGTCCCAGCATGCGCAGGGGCTGGCCGGCCAATCGACGACGGCATTGACGCGAGAGGAATCGATCAAACGCAAATGGACCCGAAGAGTGGACTAACCAGATGTGGCACTCGAAGTGAAGAAATGAAGACTCACACACACACTCACACACACATACGTAGTTTACAAAGAACACTGCTGCCAAAGGTCAAAAAAAGTACCACTGCTTTAAGTACCATAACCTTTCAGAACAAGGGAGAAGGAACAAGGGGTCAACCGATTTCACACATTTCCAGACTGATAGCGATTATATTAAATAGAAAAAAAAGATTAAAAAAGATATTTTCAACCGATATATGTGTGCTTTAAAAATGAAAACCTAGAATAACAAATAATCTGATTCAAAACTTTAAAATAATTCAGCATATTCTAGTTCTTGGGTGAAGAACACACAATGTTCTTAACAAAAAGTGCAGGAAGCTGTCAATAGTACCAAATTTGCAGCAACAGATTGTGGTTCAGAAAGCTCAAATATCCGTAGTGATATCAATATCCATAAAAACATTAAATCTTGCTGTCGATAATCACTCGACCCCTAGAAGGAACTGGAACTAGTTTCAAATTTGCTGCATACAACAGGACTAACGCACAATCAGGAACCAGAACTTTACAGAGCCAAACTTAAGGATCTAGTTCTTGTTTCTCTCAGACTGGGAAAAGGAACAGGAACCAGTTTCACATAAAACCACAACTCAGGGTAACATGGTGCCAGTAAAGCATGTGGTGTGTTTGTCGGAAAAAAAACACTGGCTCCGGTTCCAGTTCAGGTTCTGGTTCCAGTTGCAACGTGAAATCTCCTTTAGGATTCACATCATTCCTGTGTAATACTGAGAAGCAACGCAGCTTTAAATAGTGGTGATTCTACTAAAATCCGCTGCAGATTGTGATTTCCATGACACACACGCACACAAGTTAATACAGAACCATTGGAACTTTGGGTACTAGTTCTTGTTTCTTTCAGACAAACAGAATGAACTAGAACTCATCACAAAAAACACCACTGGTCAAGATTGTGTCATCAAAGCATAAAAAACAAAACAAAACACAGCTTCCGGTTCTAATTGTGTTTACACTGCAGTTCCAGTTTCAGTTCAGGTTCTAGTTCCGGTTCCAGCTGCAATGTGAAAGCTACCATAAGATTCATGTTTCACCAATTATAGTGGTCGGAAAGCAATTCAGCTTAAAACAGTATCGTCTAAAATAATTTCAGATTCCCACCACACACACACACACACACACACACACTTTCTGTGTTCAGTCCAGCATGTTCACCTGGGCAATAATGTGATTTTACAGACCACACACACTCTATGTTCTCTTGGGGGAATGTGATTTGGTAGAGAACACACACAAACGCGCACACACACACACACACACGCTGCTCAAACATTAAGCGACATCAATAAGTTACTTTAAGGTTAAATCATGAGCCTAAACGCGAGGCAAACACACTCACTCACACACACCAGTCTCGATCTGGTTGTGAAGACAGATCAGTCAGCCAGCCATCTGAGCAGATGTGCAAATACACCCATCACACCCATCACACACACACACACACACAGTAATAAAACCCTCTAAATCCTGTTGTAATGGAAAATGGCTAAATTTAACACCATTGAATTACTCTGCCGGAATATGTGTGTGTGTGTGTGTGTGTGTGTGTGTGTGTGTGAGAGTCTTAAGAATCTGTTACACAAGCACAAAAAACACAAACACTTGGGGGGGTCTGGGGTCTTCCTTTTAAATATTTCTTAATATCATATGAAAACATAGTAACATATGTCAATGTCATAATGTCATAGTAACATATGAGCTGATGTATTGCTTTTACTTTGTTATTGTACAATATTATTAACAATGTACGTATCATTAATATACAATAACATCATAATAATGCATCAACAAATATATATGTGACTCCATTGTTATTGTACGATATTAATAATAATGTAATAATGAGGAAGAGAGAAAGAGGGAGCGAGAGGGAAACAGAGAGACAGTGAGAGAAGGAGATAGAGAGAGGAAATCAGAGAGAGAAACAGAGAAAGGGAGAGACAAGGAGAGAGGGGGGACATGGAGAGGTAAAGGGGAAGAGAGAGAGCGGGAAACATTGAGAAAAGAGAGAGAGAGAGAGAGAGAGAGAGGATGTGACATTTCCCAGAAGGCAGCAGTAGTGATGGTGTGTTTAAGGTCCTGCTGAGGCTCTAATACTACTGTCTGCACCAGTCTGATAACACACACACACACACACACCCTATACATGTACACACTATCTGCATGTGTTTAACCAGAACTTGTCTGCAATAATCAAACCTCCAAATTCTATTTCCACCCTCTCTCTCTCTCTCTCTCTCTCTCCCTCTCTAATGGCCAAATTCTCTTTTCTCTCTTCTCCTCCAGAACTCTTTCTCTCTCTACCTCTTGGTCTCCCTCTCTCTAAAACCGATCATTCTTTCTTTCCTTTCCCCTCTCTCAGATCTCTAAATGATCTTTCTTTCTTTACAGATCTCTCTTCTCTGTCTTTCTCTCCTTCCATCTCTCTTCACACACACACACGGCTCACAGTATCAGAGATGGCAATGCTGTGATAGAGAATCATTAAGACAATTAATAATGTATGACCTAACATTGTTCACATCACACACGCCCCATCCCACCCCCACCCCAATCACACACACACACACACACACACACACACACACACACACACACACACACACACAGCCACTTAAAAGCTATCTCATCCCACAGCCTTATTGTCCCCATTATATTCCCAATGGCTGCTGGGAAAACACACACACACTTTCATGTACACAGTCTATTGTTCCCGTTTTAATTAAGATGTGAGCTGCGTATATTTCCGTGTACCTAACACACAGCGTCCAGCCGTCTCTCTCTCTCTCTCACATACACACACACACACACACAGACTCTGCTTTCTCACTTCTCTCCAGCTTCACACCAACACCTGGCCTCACACCAAACTGCATTATCATTAATGATACCATCAGCACACACACACACCAGCAGCACTGTTTCTGCCCTCTAGTGGACAATCAGGTGGTCAGGAGCCATGTGACAAAACACAAGACAAACACATGGACTGGAAGACAGACGGAGGGGGGGCTGCAGAGAAATAGAGAGAGAAAAAGATAGAGAAAGATAAAAAGAAAGGGGGGGAGAGAGAAAAGAGAAAGAGAGGGGGAGATAGAAAAAAGACAGAGAGAGAGAGAGAGAGAGAGAAAAGACAAACGGGGAGAAATAGAGAAATAAATAGGGAGAGAAAAAGATGGAAAGTGGGGAGGAGAAATAGGGAGAAACGGAGAGAGAGAAAGTGAGTGGGGGGGAGAGAGAGAAATAAAGAGGGAAGGAGGGGAAGATAAAGAGAGAGAGAGAGAGAGAGAGAGAGAGAGGAAGACACACACCGGAAAGAAAGTGAAGCGTATAATGGCTCAAAACGGTGCAATTAAGGTTGACATTTTCACTGTGAAATGCTTGTTTTGTCAGCAAGGAAACGCACAAACACACAGGCTCTCTCACACTTACACACACCGTCACACACACACAGTGAGAAAGAGATTACAATAGGAGAATGTTAATTCTTGTAAACTGAGGCAATTATTAAAGGACTATTGTGTGTGTGAAATGTCAGAAATAAAAAAGGGAGCCAAACATTATTGACTTGTTTGACAGTGTCGCTCTGAGACGCGACACCACTTAACCAGCACACTAAACGCACACATGCACGCACACACACACTTGGATTAACTCCCAGTGACAAAAGTGTGTCACCACATTAGTTTAAAGTTTACATTTATATTCTACTTCTAATGTAAAGTGTATATTTTATATTCTATTTATGTATTTTATTATATGTGCCTTATTTGTTCTTTGTTGTTTGCACTGTTAAAACTGGAGCCACATCGTCTCGTCTCGTCTCTCTATTTACCAGTACAGTATATAGCAGAGATGACAAAAGTTTACTTCGACTAAGAGAGATATAAAAGGACACATAGATTGGTTGGATCAGCTGATGATTATATGTGTAAGTGTGTGTATGAGTGAGAGTGTGTGAGTGAGTATGTGTGTGTGTAAGCAGGAAGCAGACCTTTTTGGTGGAGGTTCGAGTTTTCTCCTTCCACTCGTGGCTGCTGAGCTCAACAGTGCAGTGAACATATGTCTCTCTGTCATACGAACCCAACATGAACAACCTGCAGAGAGAGAGACAGAGAGAGAGAGAGATGAAACAGCTATGTGTGTGTGTGTGTGTGTGTGTGTGTGTTAATCATGAGAAGTGAGATGTAAAGAGTCTGTTTGGAGTCACAGCTAGACACTGCTGCTCTCTAGTGGACAAGGAGTGGAACAGCAACTAAAACCTTAACACAGTTCTACTTTAAACCCAACCCTCCCCAGAGTTTAAACCTAACCCTCAATCAAACCATCATCTCATCCTAACCCTAAACCAGACCATCATCTAATCCCAACTCTTAACCTTATCTTAATCCAAACCTTAAACCAGACCATTGTCTCATCCTAACCCTAAAAATCAGACCACCATCTAATCCTAACCTTAACCATAACTTAAACTAGGGATGCACCGATCGATCGGCCAGCGATTGGAATCGGACGATTTTTGGCCTGATCAGCCTGATCAGTGATCGGCCGATCACTCACACGTATTGCCGATTTCAAACCGATCTTGCGCATGCGCATTACTTGCAGCACAGGCACGCGCGCATTCAAGCAGCGTTCACATGTACGCTCAACGGAGGCGTTTCTCATTCACTTTGAATGGGGTGACATTGTGCGGCGACGAAATGAATTTTGGGCGCGTGAGTATGGTGTCACATCAATGCCAAAACTAGAGCGCGCAAAAATTTCACAGGTGTAAATTTCAAAGTTGCGCACGCAAATGTGAAACTCGAGAGCACAAAATTAAGAATCGAGTGCGCAGTTGTGATAATATTGTGCGCTTTAATCCGTATTTTTCAATGCGTCTTTCCTCTCGATGTTAGCGTCCTCGCCGCTGGCGGATTACTGCGCCGCGCGGGCGGAAAGGGGTGGTTTGCAGTTTGGGGCGGGGTTAAGGCTTGCCTACGAACTTATTACGAGCGGTTCTGGTCTTGTGATTGACTGCACACTACAGACATAGTTTTTACAGAAAAACCAAAGATGACGGAGAAAGAGGAACGGCGACAGGTATTAAACACAAGTTATAGTTTATCGACCATATAATTATAATTTAATAGTTAGGTCTTTACACGTTTAATAAGCACGCAATCAATGGCTCCCCTTGCCCACTCTCTGTCCCCAATTCAACATAGCAAACACAGATGCACAAGTCAATCACAAGATGATCAGTCAGTTTTCCATAGTTGAGGATACAGGCTTCAGAAATGTGATAATCAAATTTGCCCAAAAATACACAATGCCAAGTAGATGCTACTTTTTCGGACGCTGAAAGCACGGAGTTGTTACATTTTACGAATTACATTTTGCTTATTTAAATTTGTAAAGAAAATTTGCTATGAAAATAAAGCATTATATTAAAGAAAATTTGATTTTTGTTTGTATTTGCTGTAGAGCTGCCACTATTATATGCTCATTATAAATCTAACTAGTAAACAGGAAAAGTAATCACCAAGGCCACATTAAAAAGTTGAATCCTATTTTTGTGTCGATGTTGCTTATCATCGTGAGAGTAGCTCTAATTTTCTGTTATCTGGGGAAAAATCGCACGGCCATCACACTTACAGAACCCGTAATCGAATCGCCAAGAAAATTGCAATCGATGCATCTCAATCTCTAAACCTAACTAACGGTATTTGGATGTGAGGGGACAACTGGATGGATGGACGGATGGAGGGATGATAGAGAGACAGATGGATGGTTGGAGGATGGATGGATGGATAGATAGAGAGACGGATGGATGGATGGATGGATGGAGGGAAGGATGGATGGATGGATGGAGGGACAGATGGAAATGTGGATGGATGGAGGAGAGATTGATGGATGGGAAAGATAGAGGGACGGATGGATGGATGGACAGAGGGATGGACGGAGTCTTGTACTTTTTTTTGTGGTTAAATCCCATAATAATAATAAACACAGATACTGGTCAGATGGATGGATGGACAGAGAGATGGACGGACAGGCGGAGATGGAGGATGGATGCATGGATATTGACAGATGCATAGAGCGATGGGAGAGATGGACTGGCGATGGATGGTCAGGATGAACAGATGGATGGAGGGAAGGACGGACAGACAGAGATATACCTGTTGCACTCCACTTAGCGTGGACGCCAAGTTTTCCCTCCACCAGTTGCGGCTGCAGCCACAGCCCAGGTCACATGACACACCTGGAGTCGCTGTAACCTGAACGGAAGAAGGGCTTGTACCTGTTCAACAAAAAAGAGAAAAACAAAAGAGTTTGGGGTCAGGACTTCACTGGGAAAGATGGAAGCTGTCTAGCTGCTCATAATGCTGGCAAACGCTAAAGATCCCAATATCAACCTACTTTGCGGCCCCATACATCCCACGCAGAGCCAGGTGCCATGGCAACCAGGTATCCATGTTACTCACCTCACCTGGCAATGGTCATATCAGCCACAGCTGGATTTGAAGGGCAGTATTTCACATCATCACTTTACCATACTGCACGACCTATTACTATATGACAGATCTTAACCTGTTCTACAGCTAGATTGAGAGGAGAGAGAGAGAGAGAGAGAGAGAGGGGGAGAGAGGAGGGGGGAGAGAGGAGAGAGAGAGAGAGAGAGAGAGAGAGAAAATAAGGGAAATAAAAAAAGAAAGTGAAATGGATATAGAGAAAGAAAGCAAATAAAAAGAGAGATGATAGAGAGTGAAGGGAGAGAAAGAGAGGGAGCGGGAAAACAAAAGAAAAGCAAAGAAGAAAGGGAGAGGGGAAAGGGAACGTGAAAAAGGAGAGAAAGACATAGAGGGAGTAAAATAGGAAAGTAAAGAAAAGAAAGAACGAAAAAAAAGAAGACTGCAATGGCACTAACACACCATAAAGCAGTCAACCTGGAAAAATCCACTTGACAGAAATATGTGTGAACACCACACACACACACACACACACGCTGCACTGTGTGCTTGTGAAAATGCTGAAACATCCCAGATTGTGAAACTGCTCACAACACAATGCAAACTTTCGATTACGGCTTCCCCAAAACACACACACACACTCTGATAAGACAGACATACCTTACATTTCACACAAAACACACACACACTCCGATAAGCCAGACCTCCTTACATTACACAAACACACACACACACACACACACACACACACACTCACATCAAAGAAAGTTGAAGTTTGCAAGTCTTGTATACAGTCAGAAATACACGCTTCAACTGGAAAATAAACATGGGTTCAGGACTGTATATGTGCATGTGCGTGCGTGAGCGGCGAGAGAGAGAGAGAGATATCACAGTCATTGCCACAGAATGCACCGTGAGCACATGTAGCCTTGATTACCTGCAGTCAACGCAAATAAGCACTATTACCACTTATTATACAACACACACAGACACACACACACACACTCAGTACAGCTCCTTAAGCCAAACAGAGAGAAAACACTGATACACGTGGTATGGCAGGAATGTTATTGTCAGACCAGACTGGAATGTCTCACTCTGTGTGTGTGTGTGTGTGTGTGTGTGTGAGTAGCTAACAGATCTATCTTATTCTTTCTCTTTTACAAATATATCCAACAGTCATAACATTATGACCATTCACAGTATTCAGCATTTTCCTCTTTTGCAACACACGCAAAAAAAGCTAACTGCAATGTGCTGTGTTCTCACACCTTTCTTTAGAAAGGAGGGGAGTGAGAAAGAAAGGAAAAAAGAGAGAAATAAAGAAACAGAGAAAGGAGGGTGAAGAGGAAGGAAAAAAAAAACTAGAGAAACAGCAGAGAACGAAAGAAAAGAAAGAAAGAGATGAAAGACAGCAAAGAGAGGGAAAGAAAGAAAGAAATTTGACAAAGAAAATGGAAAAGAAAGAGAGAAAGTGAGAGGAGCGAGAGAGAAAGGAGAAAATGGAAAGGGATGGACACAATGTGAGGAGAGAAGGACGGAGAGAGAAAAAGTGAGAAAAAAAGGAATTGGAAAAGAGAGAGAGAGAGATTGGAAGGAAACGGAGAGGGAATGGGAAAAGGGGAAGAGAGGGGGGCGAGAGAGAAGAAAAGAAAAGAAAGAAGAATGTGGGTGCGTTATGTGTGTGTGTGATGAGAGTAGAAGTGTGTAGAGCAGTGTGTGGGTCAGTGGTTCTGTACAGGAGATGGTAAGAGGAGACACGGAGTGAGACATGAGACACACACACACTCTTTCTCTTACAAACACACACACACACAAGGCTGTTTCATTTGAACACACATGGCTGCAGTTTGTCCCGCAGCACATGGAGGCCAAGCTGGGCAAAGCTATCTCTTACTTACACACACACACACACACACACACAGTTAAAAGCAGCCTCAGCCACCCCATTTGACCCTCGACCTCCATCATCCACTCCTGCAATCAACGCTGACAAAGTAAAAGCCTTTATTCAAATAAACACTTAAAAATGCTTTATTAAAATGGTTTTATAATTTACATATTTAGATTTCAGGACCAAACTCTCTAAAGGATATAAATAGAATATACAAGCTGAATATATAATACATGCTCACTGTATAAAATATGAATTTACTCACAGTTCTGCACAAGGAAGGAGGGAAGAAGGGAGGGAAAAGAAAGAAGAACATCGGAAGGAAAGAGAAAGATAAAGAGATGGGGATAGATAGATAGATAGATAGAAAGAGAGAAAGAGAGAAAGAGAGAGAGAGAGAGGGCAAAGAAAGAGAAAAGAAAAAGAGATGGGGATAGATAGATAGATAGATAGATAGATAGATAGATAGATAGATAGATCAAAATAAAGCTAACGGCGGAGTTGTGGTGAAGTGTCTTGCACTCAACCCACTGCCATCACACCTGACCGTGGTCATGTGCCTCTCTCACACAGACACACACACACACACACAAAAAACAAACCCACACCCGCAGGGCTAGTTCCTCTACAAAGAACACAGTCGCATGATCTCCCCACACACACACACAATTATGAAGAAGCCATATGGCCAGCACACACACACAAACACACACACACAGTTCAACCACACTGAATAATATCAGAAACATGTCTCTACACAGCTCATCATACACCCAAAACTACACCAACACCACACACACTGCATACACACACCTCATGCATGTAAACTACACAAAACTACACATCCCAACTACACATGCAAACTACACACACCAAACATTCCAGCAAGACCTTTAAACTACACCCACTCATATCCAAACTACACACACTGTCACAGAGACTTTTTGTATAAACCCAGAGCTTGGGGATCTGATGGTTTCTGGAACTTCATCATATGAGCAGACTTACATCACGCAATTGTGATGTAACTTCCACAGAACATAACTACTGCTCCGACATCACAACTGTGACCTGACCTGCGCTGAGAGAGAGAGAACGAGTGTGCAAAGGGAGGAGAGAAAGTCAAGCAGAAACTCACCAGCTGTCTAGTGAGTAATTACATAAGAGGAGTTTAGCTCTGTGTGTGTGTGTGTGTGTGTGAGGAGGAGGGAACGATGGATGAGAGAGAGAAATAGAGTGAGAGATAGAGTGTGCAGATGTAACCTGCCATTAGTGAATTAGTGAATTAAAGGTTAATCTGATGCCTCTCCTCACAACGCCAGCTCTAAGTCAGCTTAGCGCTCTTAACACACAGGAGCATGCCTACTAGGGTTCGGCCGATATACTCTTTATTCATGACCGATACCAATTATTATTAAGCACGGCAACCCATAAACAGTATACATTTAGAACTTACTTGGAGAATAACTAATGCTCAGCTTCAAAAACGACGGAGACTGATAAAGGTCATCAGTCTATATCCGAACCGCTTAATCCCAACTGGGGTCACGGAGGAACCGGAGCCTATCCCGGGAACGTGTGGGCGCAGGCGGGGAACACACCGCAGGGCATACACACTCACACACACATTCATACTTTACGGGGCCAATTTAGAGTCACCAATCAACCTATATCACATCCCTTTAGACTGTGGGAGGAAACCCACGCAAACACCATGCAAACTCCACACAGAAAGGCCGTCCCCGGGGTTCGAACCCAGGACCTTCGTGCTGTGAGCTGGCAGCGCTAACCACTGCACCGCCCCACTGATAAAGGTAAAAATGCTAAATATCAGTGCCAATAATCGGTCGAGCCCTAATGTCCACTATAATTTATTTACCCGCCCCACTGACAAATGCCAACTTAGGAGCCCAAAATGTGCTTTTTAAAATTAGTTTAGTTAATCAGCATATCAGTTTCGAAAATGGTCAATATCGATAACAGTAAAAATGCAAAAAAAGAAATCATCCAAGTCGATAATCTGTCGATCATTATTCCTTCATTCATCCACCACAATCTCACGTGCCCTCACCAGAGCCAAAGTACCACATTTTAAAATTGGCTTTAATTAATCAGCACATCAATTTTTAAAAAAAAGATCGTTACTGATAATCGTAAAAATGTTAAACATTGACCAACCCCGAATGCCCACCAGGCTTTTATTCACCCTACCCCTTTTCATAAATATGCATTTTTAAATTGTTCAGTTAATGAGTGTATCAGTTTTGAAAATCGGTCGATATCGTCGATAAAATGTGACAAATCGTCCATGCTGCTAATCACACGACCCCAAATGCTCTATGTAACTTCATATTTTTGGGAGGTAACGTTCATTAAAAGCTGTTAACACTAATGAGATTCATTACGCAGCGCTCTCCACCTGGTCAACACAGGCTTAGCACACACACACACACACAAGCATGACATCAGGTTTTGATGTAATTGGAAGCCGGGCAGCTCCGCCCTATCTGTGAGAAATGTGCCGTCTCTCGCTGCCACACACACACTTTAAATATTTAATAACGCTACAGAAGGGTGTGTTTAATATCTGCTAATCCTGGGACGGGAACAAAGACTCAGGCGGCTTGGTTTTCGCAGAACTGACGCTCATGTCATGAGGAGAAGGTCAACGAGAGAAATGACAAAACCATCCATCTCTCTCTCTTTTCTTCCTCCATTTCCATTTCTCTGCCCGGAAAATGTCCCGTAACATTAGACGAGTTCCAGTCAGGAAGTCTTCTCCCCTCTCTCTCTCTTTCTCTCACTCTCTCTCTCACCCATCCTGTGTCAATCGTTTCTTCTTTCTCTCTTCCCCTTCCTGTCTTGCAATCTGGCACTTGTGTTTTTCCCTCTCTATTTTCCTTACTTTCTCTTCCCTTCTTTTCCCTCCTATTTTGCCTTCTTCATTTACTCTCTTTTCCAGCTTTTGGTCGTTCCGTGTCTTCTTCTTCTGTTTCTTGCTCATCCATCAAGTCTTTCTATGCATCTCTGCTGTCTTTCTCTCCTCTTTTCCCTTCTCTCTGCCTCTCTCTTTCCTTTACCTTCACCACTCTCTCTCTCTCTCTCTTTCGGCCTTTGCCATTCTATCTTTCCGTCTCATCCTCTTTCTCTTCTTGTGTCTCCTTTGCTTCCTCTATTTTCCCTTCTGTCTTTCTTCTTCTCTCTTTCTCTCCATCTCTTCCTCTTTCTCTCTCCCACTTTCACTCTCGCTCCATTTGACCTTCCTCACTCTCTTTCTAACGTTCCATCCATCTTCCTCTCCGTCCTACTATCTGACTAATCCTTTCTTTTTCTCTATCTCTTTCTTTTTTCCTATTTGTCCCACTCCCTCTTTTCCCTTGTTCTTTAACGCTCACCATTTTCTTTTTTTCTCTATCCCTCCACTTTTCCCTTCTTTTTGCCTCTCTCTCTTTCTTTTATCTTCTTCTCTCTCTCTCTCTCTCTCTCTCTCTCTCTTTTTCAGCCTTTGTCATTCCATCTCGTTGCCCCTCTGTCTTTCTCTCTTTCCTTTCCTTCCTCTCTTTTCCCTGCTGTATTTCTCTCTCCCTCCTCCTTTATCTTCTTCACATTCTCTCTTTCAGTCATTCAACATTGTGCAGCAGTTCTGGAGCAACCTACACCTCCCTTTTTGGTATTTTTAGCTGGTTTGGTGCAGCTCTGGTTCGTGCCCCCTGCTTCCATTAAAAGGAGATCATGTCTCGGGGTAAAGTCAGACGCTACAGTGCCAGCTGGCAGGCCAGAGTGTGTGTGAGACTCTTATCACCTCTGAGCAGTAAATACGACGTTAAATATTGAACGTGGGAATCGTCCGGCCAGAAGGAGTCACGAGCTGCTGAAAAACTCAGCAGGAGTGTGACTAGAAATCAATGCGACTGGGCTAAAGTGTGTGTGTGTGTTTTAAAACTCCACTCGTGTCACACTGAAACTGATCTCTTATCAGTAACAAAGCTGCTCGCTCTGCAGAATCTTGGACGCATTTAGGAGATTCAAGGAGGTCGTGAAGGTGTGCGTGTGTGTCTGTTGTGGTGTATGAGAAAAAGTTTGAGTAGGTGTGTGTAAGTGTGTGACCCCTAAAACTCAGGGTCAGTGTACTGAAAATTGAAGTCAGCTGAGCTAAGACTGCTGAATCAGGGTGTGTGATAGAGAGAGGGAGAGATGGAGAGAGAGGCAGATGGAGAGAGAGAGAGAGAGAGAAAAGACTGCAAATAAACAAGAAATAAAGCAGATGTGTGCAGCAATGTCACAGTAAGTTGTCCCAGCTGGGGGGTGTGTGTGTGTGCACGCATGCGTTTCACAAAACTCTTACACTGCGGTGTAAAGATTGTTGTGTTGATAAGTCAGGAAATAAATGCTGAGCTAAGAGTGTGTGTGTGTGTGTCCTCATCTATGCCTGCAAGTTCATAACTATACCTTTTCCACTGCACTGGCACCGTTGCGGTTCCCAATTTGGAACCGGTGCAAAAATTTTGCCCTCAAAAATGACCACAAAGAAAGCAGAAGGTGGGTGATGATATGAAGTAAGAACTGAAAGTTGCCAGATTTGACAAGTTCAAAAATTATTGCTGTCGTCACAATATTTTTGGACCAAATGTTGTCATGCGCCGATATTTTTTTTCTATCCCATTTACTCAGAAAGAACTACTGAGTTTAAATCAAATAAACCGCAATGCATATACAAATATATGGATGCAGACTAATGCAATAACTATATAACCATTAATGCATATAAGCCAATGATCTGACTGTAATCGATCAATTATTCGTAATATGTTCAATTAATAACAATATTGATTTGAGGTCATATCGCCCAGCCCTACCTCAGATGCCCCATCTCTCTCTTTGTCCTCTCTGCATAGTCGCCACGCACCACTGAAGTCACCGTGGTGACGCAGCACTCCTCCCTTCCTCCCTCCATCCACTGCAGAAGTGTTAGCGAAGTTCCAGACTCCTAACCTAAACCTTGCTTCTCCATTTCTCAACGAAATCTGACCTTTTCTCTCTCCTCGCCACTTCTCGTTCAGTTAAGTCAAAAGTTATGATTTGTGACTTTGCATCACCACAGTCAGGTTGAAAATACCATGGGGAGCGTGGCCTTAAACGTCAATTTAATGCCGCTTTAAAGTAGTTTTCACATTCAGCTGTAAGTAATGTATAAATGACAGAATTAGTCAGGCCTCTCCAAATTTCATTTTACTGCCAGTAATGAAGATAAATTTCTGCACAAATCAGCTTTAACAGTGCATTATTTAAACCAAAGCTTTGAATTTTCACACTGATCTTAGTTTTACTCTGAACGCTCATAACACATAAAATGCTTTAGTGTTGCAAAAATTACAACTAGCAAAATGAAAATTGCAAAATTGCTTTTTTTTGCTTGCAAATTCAAGACACTTGGGTGAACACACCACAACACAAAGTGCACCACAAGGAGATGTGAACATTTGACCCATCCATGAAGGAGCAGTGGTCAGCTTTTTTGGCCGAGCCCAGGAAGCAGTGTTTTTGGACTGACTGGTCCAGGACTTGAACCAGCTACTTTCTGATTACGGGGCCAACTCCTTAACCATTACATTACCGACAGCCTCAATAAGCCAAATAAGAGGACTGCCAGATGTGAAGTGGCAAAATAGGCTAAAATCTTTCCCCCATCAGAGAGAGAGGGGAAAAAAAAAAGAGCTGAACTGTCTTTGGCGTTCGTCATCTAGCCCAAAAAATGATTTCTGTACTAACCGGTGAAACTGTTTTGCTTCAGCTGCAAAAAAACTTAAACTTAAATTAAATAAAATGACAAAAATGACAAAAATATCATATTTCTCCCAGTTAGGAGAAAAAGGAGAGACTACAGTTCACCTTGGGACAACAATGCTGCAGCCACCGAGGACAAAAATCTGTTGCGATGCACATCCTTAAGGACACAATTTAATTCAGCCAGAGCTGTCTACATTCTGCATTACAAAGTTTATGTTTTTCAGTACATGAAAAAGTCAATCACAAAAAAATGGGGTAGTAAGCAACACACTAACAAATCTTTTGCTAGTGCTTATATATATTTCCATTTACGGCATCTTATCCAGAGCGACTCCCATCTTCCTAATTCCAGGGAGAGAGCAACGTATGGTTAAGGATCTTGCTCAGGGACCCAGTGATGGTAGTGCTGAAAGTAGGATTCAAACCCGAATATCCTAACCACTAGACCACCTTCACCACCCATATGCCAAGTTTAGACCTGCAGGCAACATTCAATATTTTAGAAAATTTGTGCCCCTTGTTTTTGGGGGTGGAGTGCAGAGGCAGAGAGGAAGGCAGCGCTTCCAGGTCGGACCTTTATACAAGCAACATTGCAAACACTAACCTTCTCACAACCTATTATGTTCGTTTGCTGTTCAAATTTTGCCTTATGTATAAGTAACACAAACTTACTGTTTGTAAGCACAGGCAAGAGGAACATGAGGTGCATACAATAAGGCATAAAGCAAGAACAGAGAAAGGTGAAATACTTTTTTTTCCTGAAAAATTCTGTCATCTCAAAAGACTCCAACAGGTAACTACACCTACCGTCGGTACACAGGTTCTTCAGAACAATGTCTGGTCCACATTGTTCTGAAGAACCTGTGTACCGACGGTAGGTGTAGTCACCTGCTGGAGTCTTTTGAGAACCTCCAAACTGAGATTCTGCAGAATCTTATCTAGAGAACTTTACTTTCCAAATTAAAAGGGACAGTCTTGATTAGGGGCTCAATTACGGTAGTGCTAGAGGGAGTACATAGCCAGACTCCAATCCACAAACCTCTTGGTTCCAGAACTGAGCACCTGACCACCCCAGATGTGGGTCGGTGCTATACAGAGGGATCAAACATTACCTAATCTAGACTCTGATTCACAAAGCTCTCGCACCAGAAGCACCATGCCATCATGACCAACTCAGGAGTGTGTCTGTGCCAGACAGGGATCAATGTTACCTAATTTAACCTCCTACAAGAAACCCTCTTGGTCAGGAACCAAGTACCCTGCCATGATTACAGTGGTCAAGTCAAGTATCCTAGTATGGGTTCTATACAGGGAAGTCAAGATTTACTTAATTTAGCTTCCAACCCATAAACCTCTCACTTCTGGAACAGAGTACTCTATCTATCAGTGCCTAAGAGGGATGTCAAGTGTTAAGTAATCCAGACAAAAAAAAAAAAATCATACCCTCTCTGTTTCAGCACAGAGCACTATACCTATTGGTGCCTAACAGGGGCATCAAGCATTGCCTAAATCTAGACTCCAGGGAAACAATCTCGGTTCTGTCACTGAGTACTCTACCCACTGTTGGTGAACAAGGCGACAGTGAGCATCTTATTTTACCTAATCTTGTAGTTGGGCAGTGTGTGCTTTTTCTTGATGACCCTCTTGAGCTGGTTGACGATGATGGAGGTGAGCTGGGGCAGCGGCCGTCCCTCGAACTGTGACTTGACCTCGAAGTCGATCAGCGGGTCCTCCAGAAACGAGAATGACCAGTGCGTGAAGGGCTGGCGCGTAAACTGCAGGCGAAGTCGCCCGGCCACCCGGGTGATCTTGACGAACAGGTAAGCCGACTTGCCGAACACCAGGTCCACGTCTATGGCCAGGTGGAAGCCGCCACTGTAGTCCAGGTCCACCTCCAGGTTCAGCTCTTCCGGCACTCCTTCTGGGTTCACCGACACCGGCTTCATGAGCCGGGCCGTTTTGAAAATGGGCAAGGAGTTGCCCAAGGAGATGTCGACCAAACTCAGGCCTTCCAGGAGCCGACCGGCCGTTTTGGTTTGGAGCAGCTCCTCGAACTCCACCCGGATCTTTTTGGTGATCCAGTGGCGCACCGGCGGTGTGTCGCGCAGCTCCCGGAACAGGAACAGGAAGATGGCGTTGAGGAAGGCACACGTCTCGGCCTTGTTGGACGGTACCGGTGTCGGTGCCGCTGTCGGTACCGGTACTGGGTCGCTACCGGGTATGACACCCACCCCTGGCCCCTCCTGTCCCTGTTGTTGCTGCCCCTGTTTATCCAGGCACGGTTCCACTGGTTCGGTACCGTTCAGGTAAGCGCGTAAAGCCGGGTCCGGTGCGGTTCTGACGTACTGCACGTTCCGCGCGAGTCGCGCCTCAGGTTTGCGCCGGTAAAGCAGCGCGAGTTGGAGCAAGAGCGTCACGACGGCGCCGCTTATAGCGGAAATCACCACCAAGTAAATCATCTCTCTCCTTCTCTCACTCTGTCTTTCACAGAGAAAGAAAAAGGGAAATGAGGGAAAAAATAAAGGGCCGAACGCTCACAAAGCTGCCATATCATCTGCCTCCTTTTCCTGGGCTTGGGCGGACGCCGCTGATTGGATGAACGTGCCGGTTGCGTGATGACGACATCGTTGGCGGGCTCCAGCCACTTTATACCCGAATCCGTCAAGTGAGGGCGGAAGTCTTGAGTGCTTCAGTTGAATTATTACTTTTTTAAGGTTCTTGAAGACGTTTTTATCTCATCCAAAATGCTTCTTTTCCAGATGGACTTAAAGAACATCTTCAAGAACCATAAAAGTTCCATTGCCATTTGATTTTAGCTCTCTAGACTTGACAAGTCCCGGACAAATAAATAGCTACACAACAGACAAGTGAGGGCGGAAGCAAACCGGAAAAGCGCGACGACGTTTTGGGCGAAAAATGGGTTTTGTGATAAATACAGAGACTCATAAAATATGTTTTTTTGTTTTAGGGATAATTCTTTTGCCTATTATTTCTGTAAAATAATTCGTTGATATCGTGCATTATTATTGGTTTTTGTGCTTGTACTATCTATCTGTCTGTCTATCTTTGTAGAGATAATTGTCTATTTGTCCTAATATACCTTGGCTTTAACTAGTCTTTGCTACTGTATTTTGCGAATATTTTATATCTGTTTTTAAATTCACCTTTTATGTACACGATAATTTTATCGTTCCTTTTTTATGTAACTCATGTTGATTGTTTGTCATATATTTTTTAGCTGTGACGTCTGATTTTGTTTAATGAATATAAAATTAGCATTGTGTAAGGAAACTTTGAAGAGCATTCAAATGTAAGGAAAACTAAGGTGTTATAGAAAGTTATGAAAGGCAAGATTTGAAGCAATGAAATTTACAAAGCTTGACAAAGTCCGCTAAATGTGCAAAGAGTCCGCTAAAATCTGCAAATGTGTGATTTTTGAGCACATATCTCACGTTTTCGACGGACGCGAAACGTTAAACATTATACAATTGCGACATCTACTGTTTAAAAAATCTGAGCTCATCGAAGAAACTGATTACAACGTAAATACTACTTTAATGCCAAATATCAATGAAATGACGTGCTCTGGATTTATTTCCATTTCCACTTCAAAATTGACTTCATCTGTGTATAGTAAAATGGGTTTTTTGGCTTTAAGAGCAGGAGTTTTATAAATTAAATGAATAACACCAGGTAAGTTAACAGTCTTAGTATTACTAAAGAACTTAATACTGTTCTATTATGTTGAAAGGTTCATCTTGGAAACCAAAAGAAGGGGGCTACCATTCCTCGATATACTTTTATTTATATAAAGATGTAAAAAAAAATAAGTAATGCATCATACAAAAAAAAAAAATCACTGCGTCCGAAGACTCGTCCAATCTACTAAAACAGAGATAAAGCAGAGTTTTTACTTTTACTTTTACTTTTAATTTTACCTATTTTTAATTAATAAACAATATCTGGTTTCTTGAAAATACTAAAGAGTAACTGTCAATTATCGATTTTTTGAATATACTACTTTGGTCTGGTCAGTT
Organism: Distichodus sexfasciatus; assembly: GCA_032718565.1. Lineage (NCBI taxonomy): Eukaryota > Metazoa > Chordata > Actinopteri > Characiformes > Distichodontidae > Distichodus > Distichodus sexfasciatus. The sequence goes on along the minus strand of JAVGVS010000064.1, from coordinate 152,764 downwards.
ATGTACCTCCGAGCTGCTGTGAAATGGATCCCTAGTCCCTATATAGTGCACTAAATAAATGTTAAAAATAAAACGCATTTCACGTCCTACGTTGTACACTGCACATCTTCACGCATTACTTTTACCATTCGCAAATGTAGTGCTTCGTCTTGAATGAAAAGTGTCACAGTTTGACGCGTAGTGCACTTGATGGCCACCTGTGTAATGCACTAGGTTGAGAGTGGGGTTCCGTTTGAGACGAAACCCGGCGTGCCAAGCGGAGGGCTGCTTTTCGGTGTTTTAGAAAAAAGCTCCAAAACAATGTCGCAGCCGCCTCCAAAACCATGGGAACGACGAGTCCCGGGTTCGGTGGCAGCTCCACTTAACTACCGGTGTGTAAAAATTTATTTATTAGTGTTTACATCTTGCTGTTTCGACTCTAAAAAGGCCGCGGCGAGCGTTAGCTTGTGGCTATTCGGTTAGCAAGGTGACTAGCGCCGTGTTGTTGTACAAAGTGCACAAGGACTTACGTAACTTTTAGTAGGTAATGTAGATTTTAACTTTAATTAAATATACGTTTTTGTTAATGTGAGGCTTAATTGGTGTGGAGAAGCGTCATTCAATCTGCATTGCTCGGCATGATGGCTAACGCGTTTTGTTTTCAATGCCAGGTCACTGATTCAGATATAGATTTCTGCTTTATTCTCATACACTTATTTTTAGTGCACTTCTAAGACGTAAAATCCCAGACTGTAATATTCTCGTGTCACTTTCTTCAGAGGGTTTGGAATAAAGTGGAGCCCCCTTAAAAAACGCGCTATAAATGCTTGCAGGCTGCGCAGTATTGTCAAAATATTACCACGATATTTTTGTTTATTGATCGTGAAGTTTTTACGATATGAAATTTCGCATTCTTGTTGTAGTTTATAGTGACTACCAATGCACTTTGAGTAAATAAAGATGCTTATATCTTATATATTTTATTGGTCAGTATCAAACTATATGCTAAATCTTTCCCAATGTTTAAAATAATAAAACAATAATCGACATATGTTTTGGGAATGCATCTAATTAGGTGATATAAACAATATTAATTAGGTGATATAGACAAGCTATAAACAGCTCGTCTTGCATCAGAGCCATTCTCTATTCCACTTTTTAATATACCAAAATTTTAATCCAAGTTGGTTGAACGTGGATCATCTGTTGAGTTAAGCAAGTATTATGTTCCTTCTGTCACTAATGCTTTGGCTTAAATAGTATACACTTAGAAAATTCCCAACATCTCCTACCCTTAATAATAAGAAGAAATGTCAGTTTCATTAAAGTGCTTCACACTCTTTCTAACGTCCTAATCGTTCGTTAGCTCTACAGATTTCTCCACAACACCGCTGAACGGGCCCTCAGTTTCAGGGCCTCCAACCTTAACCCGGGTGGTCCCTCCGGTTCCCCCGCGCCCCGTCCAGCAGAGCAGCTACCGTCCCGCCACCAGCTCCTTCCCCTACTCCTACAGCCCCTACGGTGGCTCCCCGTACGGTGGATTTGGCCCCTACACCTATGGCAGCTACAGCGGCTACGGGGGCATGGGCTACAACCGTTTCCGGGCAGAGGACGTGCCGCCCAGTCGGTTCGTACAGCGGGCAGAGGAGAGCAGCCGTGGCGCCTTCCAGTCCATAGAGAGCATCGTGCACGCCTTCTCCTCCGTCAGCATGATGCTAGATGCCACCTTCTCGGCCGTCTACAACAGCTTTCGCGCCGTCTTGGACGTGGCCAACCACTTCTCCCGGCTGCGCGCCCACTTTGCCCAGGTGCTGTCTGCCTTCGCGCTAGTGCGCACCCTCCGCTACCTCTACCGCCGCCTGCAGAGGGTGCTGGGACTGCGACCGGACGGTGAGGTGGAGGACCTGTGGGCCGACAGTGCTGCCACCGCGGGCTCCCTGGTCCCGGCAGCAGGAACAAGCACACGGGCTGGCAATGCCGGGGCCGAATCGGTCAAGTCTTGGCCCATTTTCCTGTTCTTTGCTGTAGTTTTTGGAGGGCCTTACCTAATCTGGAAGCTTCTAAGAACCGAGGAGGGGTCAGAGGAGAGTGGTGAGGCATTGCTTGGCTCTTCAATTTATCTGGAGTCAGGTTGTAATAGCCTCTAGATAGCAAATGCTGTTCCTGTGCACAGGTACTAATTGGGCGAGCGGAGAAGATGACCATGTGGTGGCCAGAGCCGAGTACGACTTCACTGCCGCCTCTGATGAGGAGATCTCGCTCCAGGCCGGAGAGATGCTCAATCTGGCTCCAAAGGGTAAAAAACTTAAGCACTTATTCATGCTGAGCAGTACCTCCCCTCCTTACGTTGTAATTCCTGGAACCGAATTAACCCTCCTTTCTGAGAGTCATTTTCCAGGACTGAAAAAAATTAATGAACTGGTGGCCATAACCATAAAAGCGCTAATTATAAACCCCGATAATTGGCCGACCTCTAACCCTTTTTCCCCTTGTTTTTTGGCCTCTCTCCAGAGCAACAGCCCAGGGTACGAGGCTGGCTATTGGCCAGCGTCGACGGGCAAACCACCGGCCTCGTCCCCGCAAACTATGTCAAAATCCTGGGCAAGAGGCGGGGCAGGAGGCAGGCGGAGCTGGAGAGACTTGCAGCGCAGGGGCAGCAGGTTGCTGGGACGGAGTCGGGCACTGTCGTCACAGCAACTGCGTCCGCCGCATCCGCGTCCGCCGCAACCGCGTCCGCCGCATCCGCAGAGGAGGTCCTGGAAGCAGTGTACAGCGAAACTCCGCCCACCTACACAAACCCGGTGTCCAGTAATGACACGATCGCTACTGGTACCGTTCTAGGAATGTCGGAGAAAGTTGATTTGTGAGAATGTGTGTGTGGAGGAGAAATTCCATCAAATCTAAAATGCTGAAGATAATCTTAAAGAATATCAAGTTCAACACCAGTAAAAGGTAGCGCTTCGTCAGACGGGATAAGAGAAATGTTAGAATAAGAAATTGAATAAATAAAGGTTTTAATGAAAGTTGTTTGGTACAAATAGTGTCAACAGTGGCATTGTTTTATATTTGTGTGAATATGGAATGATTATAACTGTAAACTCAGTCACATTTATGGTTTAGAAATGGAAGTTCTTTCAGCACAGCAAATCCATCCACGACCAGAATTTATCCGTTCTGTGCAGGACTGTTGTACTGGGTTAAAATAAAAAAATGTATGTTGGGTTGGTTCCCAAGAAGTGTTTTTTATTAAAAGGTAATATAATAGTTTATAATTTATTGCATTCTGTACTTCAGACAGGAGTGAAAAGTCTGTTTTGAGTGTTGGATTTAATTTGTCATGGTGGAGGCTTTATTCATTAATATAATTAATAGAAGCTCTTCAGGCAGGAAATCACTGTGCATCTAAATGTTAATATGCTTTTAGCAAATGTTTGTTTCATAATTAAGTTTGTCAACTCCATTAACCCAGATGCAACTCTGTAAATATCAGCAATTATTTTTTGCCCAGTAAAAGTATTTTCACAAACTGGAATGTTGTGTTGGGTTTTTTTAAATGCTGGATCTGGAACCTGTTCTCTTTTGTAGCTTTCAGGTCATCGGGTTTGAGAAATGTACTTTCTAAATGTAAGATTAACATCCTAAACATTGAAAATTAACTCAGCAATTCAGGTATAGCCAGAATTGTGCTATTAAAAAAATGCATAAAAGATCAAGTCAGTTATTACAAGGAAAAAGTGATTGCCCGTAGCACAGCACAGCAGTTTCAGAAGGTGAAACATAAAACTATTTACATTTACGTTTTTTAATATTAAAATTTAAATGGTACCAAATATATTCATTGACTGATCCTAATGGTTTCTTAAAATGTTTTCATTTAGATTTAATGTTTTCTGTTAGGTATGTAATGGAAACAATATATTCTATTACCTTTCCCGTGACAACTATTTTTTTATTTAGTTATTGTTTATTGTATTATTACATATCGATTATTAATATTGTTATTATCGCTTAAGTTTTTATTGAATTTCTGAAGCAAAACAGGTACAAAACGGCACTTAATGACATTATTTTTCAGGTTGGCATAGATTAAAAAAGAGCAACGCGCAAGAAAAAAAACCCATAAAAATAAATAAATAAAGCCTTTTTTTTTCAATTCAAAACCGGAAGTTCCCTCTCCGGAAGGACGCTACTGTTACTAAGCAACCGGGACGCCCTCGTGCACCTGCTGCAGTGCGGCACAGGAAGAAGCGGAATAAAGGTCGCGTCCCAAATCACACACGGTAGCACCGAGCAGCATCAGAGAGAAAAGACTCCGTTCCAAACCACACATCTCTAGGGATGAAGGGAGTTATCATCATCTTCTATGTAGTGTACATAGTGTAGTGCGGTTTGAGCGAGCGACCTTTTGACAAAAAAAGACTTAATAATACTTTATTTTAATTAATTTGTTGCGTACTTTTACTCTATTTAAAATGGTCTCTTTGAATTAAAGACATTAGGTGAAATCCACCCTGATTTGTTAGTTCAATAGAACATTAAATAATTACAAAAAACGTAAGAAAAATATTTAAAAATACATAGAAAATGTATTTAAGATATCCCTGAATTGCTTTATTTTAATAATCAGTGAGTGTACGTTTGATATTAAGAGATATACAGTATATAAGTCTACTATTTAAAAATTGGTCTTAATTTGCGTTATGGCTTGTGCACTACGTAGGGAGCATAAGAGTCCTAAGTAGGGAATAGGGCGCTAAAGTAGCATGCGACGAGGGGAGTGAGACAAATATACTGTCATGTCCCAAAGCGCGCACTATCTTAAGGTGTAGTATGTCAGTATTCGATAAAAATTTGATTTGGGACGTGGCCCTATTCCACAAAATCGATTTGCTCACTTCGGACGAGGAAAACGAGGATAACATTTCCCAGGCCACACAGCAGAATAACGTCCTAGTGGAACACAGTCCTGCAGTTTTAACGTTTTAGGAGGCTGTATTTTATTAAATGATCATTATTTGGACTTTTGCCAGCGTTGTTAGACTGGATTCGAGCTGTCGAGGGGATTGAGGTTTGTAAACTTTGGATGTAAAAGCGAATGTAAGCGTCTCGTATTCTCCATAAAATCCATTTATTATTCCATAAATTATATTTGTTGATTCCGAACTGCTAGTGGCTTGACGTTTGTAAAGAAGTGTATATGTAAATCAATTTGGGATGCATACTTATGTATGAAAGATGATAATGATGATGATGATGATGATGATGATGATGATGATGACGAGCATGTCTCTGATCTCCCCGATGGTCCAGAGATTTGATAGAATTTTATGTGGCCAGACCCTAACCTGGAATATCTTACTTGTGAGCATCTTAAATCCAATTTTGGAAGCTTGTACACTGGTTTTGTAGAGATAAAGCATCTTAAAATGTTAATGGTGGATCAACATCTGACCATCAAATCCCCATCATCATCTCTCCTTTTATTAGTGAACGGTGTGTAACAACACATCTTTGAGTATCGACACGATTCGATTCATCCTAACATTGAAAATTAACTCAGCAATTCAGGTATAGCCAGAATTGTGCTATTAAAAAAATGCATAAAAGATCAAGTCAGTTATTACAAGGAAAAAGTGATTGCCCGTAGCACAGCACAGCAGTTTCAGAAGGTGAAACATAAAACTATTTACATTTACGTTTTTTAATATTAAAATTTAAATGGTACCAAATATATTCATTGACTGATTACAGTCAATGACTGAATGACTGATGACTGAACAGTAACTAGAACACTAAAACCTTATCTATCTATCTATCTATCTATCTACAGTATATATATATATATATATATATATATATATATATATATATATATATATATATATATATATATAGATAGATATAGATAGATAAATAGATATATATATATGTATATATATACATATATATGGTATATATATATGTATATATATATATACGCACACATATACATGTATACATATATAAATGGGATGGAGATGTTTGGATCTGTGAAGACATTTTTGAATTTGCATTTGCAGGATATATGTTCTATTTTTTGGGAGACTTTCAAGTTTTTTTCTCTCCTTCCTTTTTCAGATCATGAATCGTCTTTGCTCGGTCAACAACAATTTCCCGTACGACAACAACAACCTGCTAGTGCTGGACATGGTGCTGAGTTCACTCTGGGGAGTTCCACAGCCAATCAACTGGGAAAACGTCGCTCGCCTCGTACCCGGGTTCACGCCCAAACAGGTGAGCCGGGTTCCGGATGACACGTTTCTGAACTTCAGGACTATGTTGAATAAATTACCTCAAAATGGACAACATATAAAATAAAAGTACACTTAGCATTTATGCACTAAACACAAATTATGCTATATACATATATATATATGTATATAACCAATGTGTCAACTTCGCGTGTGTGTGTGTGCAGTGTGCACGCCGTTTTGATGAGCTGAAGAGCACGGGCAGTCTCCCGCTGGTGGATGATCAGTGTAACTCGCTGACCGGAGCCTCTGGCTCTCCGTCCGAAACGCTTGCCTCCTACATGAGTGGTCAGATGGGTGAGCCGCGGACCAATCAGAGCGCACTTCCAGTTTCAGGTAAGCCAGGGTGGGTGGGGCTAGTATGGAAATTTGGAAATTTATCACTGCTAAACAGCTTGTAGCTAACAGCCTATCTTAACAATACTAAAATAAAATGGAATTTTAAAGTAGTAACTTACTTTTTGCATTATTTCTTGTAGATATGATGTAATATAAGTTATATTAGCAGCACTGACTTTTTAAATAAGTTTAGAAACCATACATATGAATGCACAATACTTTTGTTTCTAGTTTAAATGATTAGATGTCATTTTTTACTCTTTATTATATTTACCTAAGTTAGAATAACTTAGAAAAGTAAAGTTAAAAGTACCAAAAAATTGATATTGGCATTTTTGGTACTCTTAACTTTATTTATTTAAGTTACTAAATAAAAGTAAATAAAGGTAACCTCAAACTCCTCCATACTGTAGGACGGACCACGACTCCTGCCAGAGGTACCAGTACGGAAAATGAGGGTCTGGAATCCGCTGAGGAGAAAGAAAAGGATGACGGAGAGAAAAGGTGAACCTACACTCATTCGTTTTTATGAGGAAGTAGCAATGAGAAGGCTTATTTGGGTTTATTTCTCTTGTGAAATGTGGTGCACTGTGTGCTGTGGTATGTTCACAACGACAAATAATCACTTAAACGCACTCCTTCAAACTTCTTGCCTCCTTAGCCCCACTATGGTCATCCACGTGTGCGACGAGGCCAAAAACGTGCAGCAGGATTTTGCGTGTCCCCGTGACCTGCTGGTGAGAGAGATGCGTTATTTTGCCGAGTATCTGTCGGTGGAAACCCAGCGCTGGGACGAGCTGGACATCTCCGTCCACTGTGACGTCCAGATCTTCCACTGGCTCATGAACTACGTCAAGAGGAACTCCGTCCTAAACGAGTCCGGCAAACACATGGAGAAACCCAAACTGGGTGGGTATCGGCGGTGGAACGGTGAAGATGCCGCTCTTAAAGGGATGGTTTGGCCTAACAGCATTTTAACCGCATTGTTAAGTTACTGGAGATTTTACCATGACTCTAGACATGTCTCGTCACCAAATAAGACATACTTAGTTAGAGAACGCAGGTACACAGCCCCTAGTACCTCATAAGTACATTCTTATGAGCACAAGTGAGAAAAGGTTCTTTATCTCGTGGTAACAAGTTATTGTCTAGTGAAAACAAGCTTTCTTGTGAGCACAAGTTCTTATCTTGTAGGAACAAGATCTTTATCTTGTTGGAATAAGTGGTTATCTTGTGCACACAATTTATTTTCTTGTTAGAGCCTGTTATTATCTTTTTTGCCCAAGTTATTTATCTTGTGGGAACAAGTTACTATCTTCTGTCCTTTTGTATCGATCTCGTAAGCTCAAGTTATTTATCTTGTAGGAGTTATTGTAAGTTATTATCTTGTGGGAACAAGTTATCTTGTGAGCCCCAGTTATTTATCTTGTGACCACAATTTATTTATCTTGTAGGAACACAATATCTTGCGCACACATTATTTTCATATCAGAGCCCGTTATTTTGTTGTTTGCCCAAGTTACTACCTTGCGCACATGAGATACTTTCTTCTTATAAGATGATTTACAACAAACAGCTTCAAGTTCTCCATCATCTCTAACTGACCTGCTTGTGTTGCTTACTGGTGTACCATTCCATTCTCCACAGACTTAGGAAATTAGGGTGGAGTTATAAGTTATGACAGTAATTTAGTTCTGATTTTATAGTTCTGTTTTTGTTCCACAATCAAAGATTGAAAAGAACACACACATCTTCCCATGTGGTTTGGGGAGACATGATGTATTTTTATGTATTCTAAGCTAATTTTACTCTCCCCAGTTGTTCTTCAAACGTTTATCTTTAATATCCATTGATGGTTAGCATCATTCGATTTTTCTTAAGATGCTTGAACAAATAAACGGCTCTTAGAATTGTGAAAATGTGGATAAATCTGTATTTAGGCTGAACTGTCCCTTTACGTATCTAACTAAGGGTTTGTGTGGACATTTGTTGTTTGTGATTTGGTGGCGGTTGTGAATGTGTGTATATGTGTGTGTGTGACGAGCTTCGTCTTGTGTGTGTGCTGCTGATGTGAGAAGGTTTGGGGTTTCGTGACGTGTTTGGGTCATGTTGTGTCGTGTGTTTGGTGTTTGGTTTCAGAGCCCAGCAATGTCATCTCTATCCTGATTTCATCCGAGTTCTTGAAGATGGATGCTTTAGTAAGTGTGTTAACTTAAGTGTGTGTGTGTTGTGGTAAGTGTTGAAGCCTCGGTCAGGAACGGCAGGAGTTTTTCCTTCTTGTACCAAGAGTAGCGTCTTGTTATTATAATGTCCATTCAAAATTGATCAAAGATCATAATTAGACATGCACCTGAATGTTCTGATTGAGGCCTTCTGCATGAACATGTTAGGTTTAGTAGGCATGAAAACTTCATTATTAACATTTAATATTGCACAGATATTGACAACTCTTTCTCCAGTGTGGTTTATAAGTTGGTTGGGCACTGAGTTCCTCTGTTGCATGACCTGTGTATTTTTAACAATAGCTATACAATAGTGGAACTGGCCATCTTAGCTTTGCCAGGCCATGCCAGTGTGTGTGTGTTCATGTGTGTGTGTGTGTATTAAACATGGTGTTGAAACGGCAGGTGGAAGAGTGTGTGCGCTACTGTCATGAGCACATGAGCGCCATCTGTGCGACGCCGTGCAACATGAGCTGCATCAACAGCAACCTTGCCATGCGGATCGCACTGCTCTTCTCACACCACCAGGCCAACGAGCTCAAGGACAAGAAGGACAAGTTCAAAAGGTGGCCATTGGAAAATTATTCATTTATATTACACTTACAATAACCCAATAATTTTACAAGTTATTAACAATAAAACAGCAGTAGGACTGCAGTCGGGTGGAGGTGTTCTATAACCCAATTAACAACCTGAATATTAAATCATTTATAACTCGTTAAAACCGTAGTCTTATTATAAAGTGGTATCATTTTTATAAATTATTGCTGTTATTAATCGGCCGTTGTGTGATTTTATTTTTACATGCATGATTTTATTTTTACATGCATGTTTCAGCAAGTTGTTCCAGAAGAAGATCGAGAAGTTGTTTGATCCAAATTATGATAACCACGATTCTCCGGGAAATGCTGCTACACTGTACCGGTGAGAAAATATGATCCTATGAAATTTAAAAAGCTCTAATATTTTATTTTTTTCTTAAAAATGTGAAATATTTTATAATTAACTTCATAACCAAAATTTTCTGTCTTAAAAAACTTCATTACCTCAAATATAGATTTTTTCTTGGATTAATTTGATTTAATTAATTTATTATTAACTTCAATTTTTTTGTGTTAAATTTGTATTAAACCTAATATTTCATTATTAACTTTAGATTTTTCTGTCTTGAACTTCCATTAACTTGAATATTTTATTATTAACTTCTCTGTCTAGCAAAAGAACTCAAATTAGCTCTAATAACAAGATAATAATGAGATACTTTATCCTCTACTTTATTGAGAAAAAATGAAAAAGAGAAATGAGAAAAAGAAACTTTCTCAAAATAAGGACTTAATTTCTAAAACATGTAAAAGCATAAAAACTCCTCAAACCTTTATTTCTTATAATAAGGAAAAAATGTATTAGTAACAGCTGAGATGTTGAGCCTTAAAATGAGAAAAATCCTCTATATTATTAGAAGTAACATAGTAATGAGAACATTTGTGGTTCCAACTATTTCATTATTAATCTTACATATTCTCTCTCTCTCTTTTTATAAGATGTGGTCTTTGCCTTAAGCTCCTAACCAAAGACACTGAACATAAGATCTCCTGTGTTCCGGGAAAAATCAACATTGACTCTCGTGGGAACATCGTCTACACCCATAGCAGGTACAGGATGCTGCTTTAACAAATGAGCATAAGGTATAAAATATTTTGTCATAAATTGCGCTTAGAAAAATGTTATTTATTTCAGGCATAAGGGCTGGGACGTGCACGAGTGTCTAAACAGTCTGTATGAAGTGTTGAAGTCCTGGGTTCTGGTTTACTGGAGAATCTGGGGAACGATCAACTTCCTCACCTGCTCACGCTGTAAACAGGTAGCCACACCTGCTGTAGACATGCCCCCGTTTACTGTAGACACACCAACGCTTGCTGTAAACCCGCCCCCACCTGCTGTAGACACGCCCCCATTTACTGTAGGCATGCCCACACCTGCTATAGACACGCCCACACATGCTGTAGACACGCTCCATTTACTGTAGACACACCAACGCTTGCTGTAAACACGCCCACACGTACTGTAGACACGCCCCCATTTACTGTAGACACACCCACACCTGCTATAGACATGCCCACACATGCTGTAGACACGCCCCATTTACTGTAGACACACCCACACCTACTGTAAACACGCCCACATGTGCTGTAGACACGCCCCATTTACTGTAGGCACACCCACACCTGCTGTAAACACGCCCACATGTGCTGTAGGCACGCCCCATTTACTGTAGACACACCCACACCTGCTATAGACACGCCCACACATGCTGTAGATACGCCCCCATTTACTGTAGACACACCCACACCTGCTATAGACACACCCACACCTGCTATAGACACGCCCACACGCGCTGTAGACACGCCCCCATTTACTGTAGACACACCCACACCTGCTATAGACACGCCCACACATGCTGTAGACACGCCCCCATTTACTGTAGACACACCCACACCTGCTGTAAACACGCCCACATGTGCTGTAGACACGCCCCCATTTACTGTAGACAGACCCACACCTGCTATAGACACACCCACACCTGCTATAGACACGCCCACACATGCTGTAGATACGCCCCCATTTACTGTAGACAGACCCACACCTGCTATAGACACGCCCACACGTGCTGTAAACAGGTAAGCACACCCACACCTTCCGTAGACACGCCAACAGTTGCTGTAAACACAGCCACACCTACTGAACACACGCCCCCACCTGCTGTAAACACCCTCACACCTGGTGTAAACTGTTAAATATGCCCTCACCTGTGTGTGTTTCCTGCAGGCCTTCCTCTGCACCGACCTGGCCCAGTGCAGGTACCACCCGGAGCCTGTGGTGTATCCGGGCATGGGCTCCGACCGCAGCTGGCACGGTGCCGGGTTCTACCCCTGCTGCAAGCAGAGAGTCCTGCGATTTGACCCCACCTCCATGCCCACAGTTGGTGACAAAACATGCTACGTGATGACTAGAGCGCCATCTTGGACTCTGGTGTAAAAGTTTGTGTGTTGCAGGGCTGCATGACAAGAGACCACGTAGTAATTTCGGATGACGGTGCTGATCCGGTCCAGATCCGGCTACTTAACGACCTGCTGCTCCACAGAGACGCCGTGTGCATCAGCGCCCCACCTGCTGCTGAAAGGTCTTCCCTCCTTATTTTCACTTCTTTTCTTATGTTGTGAAAATTTTCCAGATTCAAGTTTAGTCTCTGCATTTTTCTCGCAACTTGTTTTGTCGCCGCAGTTCTACCGAGGCGCCAGCGGGAGGCGAGAGAGCACAGGAGTGCAGCGTCACGCTGGAACCTGGGGTACTGAGCTTCCCCAAACCTGGAGAAATCAATGCAGTCAGTGTTCACTTCACTTTGCAAAGATATTCTAAAAATCGCCAGTTCACAAAAATCACAAGTTTCATCAAAATACGACGTTAGATTGACTCAACTGAATTGAGAAACTGCTGATAAAAGCAACCTCGATTTTCATCTGGCTCATGATGATCATTTGTTTTTGCTTGCAGAGAAAACAAAATAATAAAAATCAATCGTGAATTAAATCTTAATAAATTTCCTTTCCCCCCTAATCTGTTGCAGTTTTCACTCTTGAAGAACTGGAGTCTCCAGCTGGTGAGCACACACACACGCAAACACACTTACTCACAGCCAAAAACACACTACTTAACGCACTTCTTTACCTTCTTCAGCGTCAGCAGTCTCTGTTCTCTGAGGATGAGGAGTACACTACCACCGGCTCAGAGGTCACAGAGGACGAAGTCGGGGACGAAGACGACGCTTCCAAAAAGCAAGGTAGTCCAAAAGTGGAGCTCTTGCCTTCTGAAAATAATCAGGACTTATCAATGAGGTCTGGGCGATATATCCAGCACAGCAATATGAATGATATTTTTTTGCCAACTAAAAATATTTCAATATATTGATTCAGTAAGTTTCACCAAACACAGTTTCTGACTGTCTGACTTAAGCCCCTTGTGCTGCTTAGCATTTTTAAGGATAGAAGCAGTTGATAAATGCGTGAATGCTTGTTCCTGTCACCGTTTATTTGTTCACAAAACATACCTCAAAAAAGAGCAGGTGGAAATATTTTGTATTTTTATTTAAAGTAGTTAAAGCACCTTCTCTTACACTTACTAAGTACAGTCAGATCATTGGTTTTCATGCATTATTGTTTATATGCATTATATCATATTTTATAACTAGACAGTATATATATATATTTAATGTCTATAATTTAAAGTCCTTTGCAAATTCCCTCTGTTGTCCAGCAGGTGGCAGCAGACATTCGCTGTTGGAAAAACCTCAATTGAATTTTCCTTCTTTTATTTGGTCCTGTTTCACACCTGTGCAGGTGCATCCCTTTCCAGTTTTAAGTGTGCAGAAGGCTAACACTAATAAACTTGACTATAATGTTTTTGTCTCCCAGCTGCAAAGAAAGCCAGGAAACCCGGCAGGCCTCTGAAAAGACAAGTTTCCTCTCCCAGCATACAGCGCCGAGACAGAGCTGCAGAGAAGGTCCATCCGTAACGTACAGCCTTGTTTACATCATCTGTTGTGAAATTCCTGGAGAAGTTGCATGAAGGATGCTGGCTGAAAAAAAAAGTAGAAACAGATGAAGCAGTGAAACAAAGGTAAAAAGAAGAAATGAAGTAATCAGTTGAACAACAAACCATGGCGGGAGTTAAGTACCAAAAATGGTGTGGGTGAAAACGGTTATTTAAATAAAACTACAAAAATTGTGGAAGGAGTCCTAACAGGTTGTAAAAAGAAGAAAAATAAGAGGAAGAGGAGGAAGCCAAGGGCAGTTCCAGGAGAAAATGTATTTTCTTTTTGCTGAAAAAGGAGAAAGGGATTAAGGGGTGAAAGAGGTTTAAAATGGTTGAATTAAGCACAATATTAAAGTAGAACAGTGGAAGTAGGTAAATGCCAAAAGTGGGAACAATAAGAAGAAGAAGTGTAAAAAATGAAGATAACTATTAATTTTACTCCTCTTTTTACAGGCTCCTTCGAAGGACTCGACCCCCTTCGTGTAAGTCTTTATTCTTTTTCGGACCCTGTTGTTACATTATCCATGTGACAGCTCGCCCTGCAAACTGTGAATTTTTGAGCTCTTTCATACCTTTGTGTATATCAATAACACAGATACATTAGATATGATTAACAATCTAAAGAACATTTACCCAGTGCACTCACTTAAGTACACGTCAAAAAAATCTTTACTGAAAACAAAAGATTTCTTATAAAATCAGGTTTGTCTTGGTATGTTCACATCAACTACATACATAAATGAGCAGCTCTGGGCCTTCTGATAAATTAAAATCAGTATCACGCATGAATGTCTAAAATATAAGATTCCAGCAGTATCAGCCAATAAATAAAGTGATATAAGAATGCTCAAAAATGTTGAAGTTCTCAAAAGGGTAAACTCATCTCATGTTCATGCTCATAAATTAAGGTTAAATTTTCCTCTCTTTCACTCACTCTCTCTCTTTTCCCCCAGACTGAGTGTGCAGAAGAGTAAATGGGACAGCACTCGCTCCATGAGGTTTAACCAGGACGCCCAGAGGGAGGAAGGTTCGTGCTCCTCGCTCTCAGTTTTGAAGACAAAAATCTATATTTATAAAGACTAAGAAATGATTCCATTTTTTAATGTCAGATTTGTTTTCATAATATTTAGTGTTACATTTCTATTTCCTTTCAATATGTTTTCCATACCCTTTCCATTCAATTTAGACTTTTATTCAAACATTTCTGTGTCATATGCCATTTTTGGTTTGTTTGAATTCATTTTCTGCTCCTGCCCTGTGCAGACCAGAGGAGAATGATGGAGATTATTGGCCACCTCACCAAAATGCGCTTTGGGGATCTGGAGCCGGGCAAATCCAGGGAATCTAAAGAGGTAGAGACGAGCGACGCGTGTCCGTATTTCTGTCTTCTTTTGTTGATCTAGTGTTAATATAGTTGCTCAATTCCGATTTATTCTCAAATCAAATTTTTCTTACTCACAGTTCGCTACGCTTATACGCTTATGTACTTTTATCAACTAAAACGTGGGCCAATTTATTGTCCAAAAAAAACTGAATTAGTATAAAGTAGATTATGATGTGTATGTGTGTGTGCGTGTGTCTGTCTGTTTCCAGCTTGCAGGAGGAATCTACTCCAGGCTAGAAGCTCAGTTTAAGAGTTCTGCTCAACCAAGCAGCCGACAAACCAGCTCGGAGAAAACACTCCGGTATCACACACACAACAATCCATCATGCATTTCTTCTTCATTCAGCCATTTTTGGTTTAGAAAGACATCGGAATCATGTCTTTTTAAGTCCACAATCTCAATTTCCACATTTTCATTTAATGATTTAACTTTATGATGAAGCTGTTCATTCAGCTGTTTGGATTCTCTAACCATGTCAACAGCTTGTCGTGCAGTTAAATTAATGGAATAATAAACTATAAAACATTTAACCATGTGAGATTTTGGGAGTTAGGTCTGACTGTAGGACTTATGCATCTTTTAAGCCAAAAATGTTAGTTTGGTGGTTTATTCTTGCAAAGCGTTATATTTAGCACATGTTTTTAAGGATGCCATGTGTTACTGTATGCTTCCATCTATTTTTAGCATCATTTAGTGTTATTCCCAAAATAAGAAACAGCTATTTTGGTCTCCAGATGTGTCTCAAGTGACTGTAAATTCCATACAAGTGGAGAAAAATCCATCAAGCTTTTCCTCTTTGTTGCTGGATAAACATTAAGCTGCTTAGACAGAATTCGGACTGAGCATTATTCTAAACATGTCATTAATTGCCTGCATTCTCTCATCCTATTATTTCTCTTTCTATTCCTCCCTTTGTTAGTCACATTTTTAACTGGGTCTTTTTGTCTGTTTTTAGGCCCAAAACACGCTCGGGGCAGTCTAGACCGACGTAAAAAGAGAGAAAGAGAGCGAGAAAGATGGGACGAGAAGGATTGGATGAGCGGACGAGTGGGCAAAAGAGGAAAACCGTAAATGTTCTCCGCCTCTCCAACAAACTCCCTCTATCTCACCCTCCTTTATCCACCTTAGAGAGAAGGAGGATGGACAGAACGGTGGCACTGTGGGTTTTGGAAGAAAAGAAACGTGATTTTAACACAGAATTTTAAAAATGCCTTCCATCATTCTCATCATCTCGTAATAAATGCACTATTCTTACGTCTTATAGTTCGTACAATGTCAGTGTGTTAATCCGGTCTTTCTTAATCTCAGGTGACCGCCTCCATTCACTGTAGTCAACCAAATTGCACTTTAATCTCTCCTGCAGGCCTTCCGCACTCAAACAGTCTGGAAAATATTAGAAGCATTAAGAATAAATGTTTCCAGAACTAACAGCATTGACTGTGTGCGCTGATTATTTTGAATGAACCATGTAGCTGTCGGCTGGTACCAAGTGGAACCAGGCTCCCATCAGGAACCATCCCAACGCAGCTTCAAATGCACCAACTGGAATTCACCCTGGTCGCATATTATCATTACGAATCATCAGTAGTCTTTAACCACTGATGATATTTGGTGATGCTGATGGTGGTATTTGATCCCCTTAACTGGTACCAGGTGGAACCAATGGATCCTTGTGGTCTAAGAAAACAGCAAAGCAGCTTGAAAGGCACCAGCTGAAAGCTAATCTGTTCACATATTATCAAGACAACATTAATTTATCATGACAAATTATCAATTATCCGCTGAGGACATTTGGTTGTAATAGTGATGCTGATGATGGTACTTGGTCCCCTTTCCTTTCAACTGGTACCAGGTGGAACCAAAGGACCCTCAAGGTCAACTGGAAACCAGTCTGCTTACACATGACTAAGACAACACACACAAGTGTATCAACACACATTATCAATCAGTTTTAACAGCTGAAGATATTTGGTTGCTGATGGTGACTCTTAGGCCCCTTGGCTTTTTGTGAACTGGTACCAAGTGGAACCAGGTTCCCATCAGGAAACCATCATGGTCTAAGTAAATGTCCCTGCTTATATGTTGTCAAGGTAATGTAAATTTATGAAAAATCAAGGTTAATACAGTGAATGACGTGTATTTTTTTATTGCTTAAGACATTTGGTTGTAAGCGCGATGCCTTCTATTTTTGGCGAACTGGTACCAGGTGAAATCAGCTTGCTGATTGTGGAGTTGGGCGTTATGACAAACCCCAACTCTTCTGCCAATTCTAAATATACCAGATACTTTCGGGTGGCACCTTCAAACCTTGTTTGAAACTCGGCCCCAACTCTTAATGTCATCGCGTTTAACCGTCAAGGTCCTACTGTTTTCTGGTTCTTAATTTGGAACAGAAGTTCGCATTTCAAACCCCTTTTATGCTGAGAATTCTCAGAAGAACTTTTACTGACCAGAATGGAACCGGTTCTTGGCTTGTGGTCCTAAGAGTGTGATTGGTGCCCTTCTGGCAGACCTTAGACTGGGTTAGATTACAAAATTGGGGCACATGCCCACCGCCTGGCACCGGCGATCATGCAATGAGATCCAGTGTGACAACAGTAACCTGATTCTCGTCACTCAACAATTTAAGGTGGAATCCAAACTGCAAATAAGTAGCCAAACTCATTTTATTATCTTGGAGGATATCTTACATTTTTCTTGGAAAATATTTGTCTTTATTCTCAAAACTTGTGATTTTTTTCCCCTTCTTAATTGATCATTTAAATATCACGTAATATGTAATATTTTCATTTATTCTTTCATTATCTGAAATGCTTAATCAATTTCCCTATCATAAAATTATGACATATCGTGGTATTTTTGGTTGGAATTTTGACCCTTGTAATCATGTGAGGATATCCAGAGTGACAACAATAACCAGATTCTCTCTCTCTCTCTCTCTAAAGCCAAGCTTCTATACTCATCTCTTTCCAATTCTCTTGGTAATGTCACTTCTATCTTTCTCTCTCAACTTTAAAAACTTCTCTGAATAGCTTCTGCGAAAGCTTAACCCCAGAGACAATGCCAAAACAAAGCCCCAGTCGAGCGGCGAGAGAGCTGATGTGTGCTCGTGGTCTGTGGATTTTGTTCTTTGGGAACACAATGGACAGCTTGAACAGCGACGGTTTCTGTTGTTTTGGCTCTCTATTCCAGAACGTTGGATTTCGGATGAGAACTTGATTACCAGGGTCGCAATGTGAAGTGATGGATTTTGTGCGGAGGTGTAAAATCAAAACTGGATAAAATAAGCCAATTTAAAAATGAGATTCTTGCCTGAGGATTTACAAACCAGAAGCTTAAATGCTTGGTATATTACAGATATGTGTCTTTGTTTATGACATAGATAATGGAAAAAGTCCAGGCCTAATAAGTTGATTTTAGTTGGTTTCTAGCTCCAACTGTTTTTACTTTGACCCTACAAGATGATTAGGGGTTCTAAGCCAACTTAATGAACATTAAACCAAAAACACAGTCATAAAATAAGCCTACAAAGCATTTTGGAATCATCTTGGTGACATTTGGAAGTCGTTTGGAGTGAAGGCGGCACATAGGCCGTGACATCGCCCCGCTAGGAAAAACAGCGACGATGTTTTGTGTGGTGGCGAAACAAAGCCGTGTATGTGCGCCAGCTAAAAAGGTGGACAGTGGCCGCATTCTCCACTCGTGCGGTGTCAGAGTCCGTATCCGGATGGCTCGCTGCACTTTTGTTTATTGTTAGAGGACTTTTTCACCCAGGATTGTTGTTCGAGATAAACAATATCAAGCCTTATGGGCAGGAATTGGTCCATAAAATAAAATGATCCTCTCTAGGGTTTTGTTTAATTTTTGTCTCTACCCCACCAACATAAATGAAGACCTCATTTGATTCAAAGATCATAAAAACCTTTTGGGACTTTGATCACGTTTTGCGTTAACTGCTAGATAGAGCTGCTGGTTGCCAAAAATTCATCCTTACACTCCTTTTCAGGAACTGACTCCTCCTCGTTGTATGTATTGTCGAAACGAAAGTTCACCTCTTGGAATAGGCCTCCTCTATTTATAGAAACTTAATACCATAGTGTGTGTAAACAGACACGGAGACAGTTTTGTGCATTGATTTACTACAAGGCTTACCAACTGCATTCAGCGTTTACCACATGCACCATGTGCCAGAGGGGTCGAGGAAAAGCACATATGTTTATCATTTTCATACCAAGTGGGGCTCTTTTTGTAATTCTATATTTTGGTCTATACTGCATCAAGCCTTTAAGTTATGCATTTATATTAGTCTACTAAAATTTGAGCTCTGTAAATGTACAATCAAGAAACTTTTATGAATGTGGGAGAATAGTTTTTGGAGAGAGTGAAGAAAGGGCTTTGGCTGAAAATGCTGTTTCAGAGCCAAGGGCGGCCCTGACCTGGTGTCATGGTAATATATGTAAATAGGCAGGCGGGACCAGTCAGAACAAGTCGAGGCCGGCTACATCCTGAACGGGGCACTCAAGCTCCCTCTCTCTCTCTCACACACACACACTTACACACTCATCCGTCTGCTCCCTTCACCTCACATCAACTCCCTGTCTAGCTAGCTGTCCCAAACGTCGCTCTCTCAGGTGACTTCCAATGTCTCTGATCTTGTTCTCTCCCATCACTGAAATGTCTTTCCGACTTTCTGAATGAGTTTCTATTTATTGCCACTTTCATTTGCTCCCCAAATATATAAATGGGTATTACAAAAGATTGTGGGCAGGCACTGACTTTACAAAGCAACCAGCAAAACAATGCGAAATGCAGGCCTAGTGTGTAAGAAAACTCACCATTTTGCAGTTTGTGGAGAAACGGAACTAGGTCCAGAACACATAAAAATAATGAAAGTATTTTCCTCAACAGATACCTTAACTATTTTCATTTTCGAAGAAGAAAGGTCTTTAGGTTCTTGGAAATTGGCATGCCCTCCAGCTACCATCGAGCAGGAACACTCCCCAAGGTGAGTTTGACTTTGGCCGGTGCAGAAGTAAACAAGAAAGTCAGGTTCAGGCTCTATCTTTGTTAAGCAGCTATTGCAGCTATTGGGTATTTACCTTTGTTATTATTACTGGTTTTAGTGCTCTAATGAGTGACCCAGCGTTACCGAACAGGTGTAAAACCAATACAACACAAGAGCACACCATGCATTCGCAGCAGGAGCGTGAAACATGCTACCACATCAACTGCAATCTAAATATGGAACTGCTGCCCAACGTGCATTTGATTCTGTGCTTTGAAACTAGTGAATGAAGTGGACAGGAAGGTGAAAAACTGGGGTGACAATCTGCAACTGCCCTGAAAGTACAAGACAGTCATCCTTTACTATGTAGTCAGTTAATCCAGACACACGTGACTTTTTTTTTTTTTTAATTAATGAGTGTGTGCATGGTTGCATTTTGGAAGCCGAAAGATATAACAATTTTTTTAATGCATGGGAGATGAATGCAACTTTGCATTGCAGTGGCAATCTGCAACTGTCTCAAAAGTATAGGGGTGCATTCGCCAAAAGCATAGTTGCTAACTAACTACGTTAGTAACTAACATAGTGTTGCTAACGTAGATAGCAATACGATAGCAACTAAGCTTTTGTTATGTTACTCATGTTAGGCTTTTTATTAAGGAGGATGTGTGTATGGTTGCATCTTGCAATACACATGCCAACCAAAGAAATACATTTTCGCAAATAATGCAAGGGAAATGCATTGAGTCAGGACCTTTTCCAAATGTATTTGCAGGTTTCCATGACTCATGCATCAACTCTGATGTGCTTGCAGCATCCCCAAGGTCTAGGCAATGCAACTTTCTTGGCGTTGCTCAATTTATTACAGGTCCTGGCTAAATGATTATATGATGTGCATACTCGATATTCCCAAAGGTGGACGGTGTCACTCTTTGTTTATCTGCACCACGACTTTGCCTCCCAAAAAAATCTTGTAATTTTCCATCAACTGACGTTAAAGCGAAGCCGTGTCACGTGACTCGGAGGCGCGCGCGCGCTAATTTCACAGCATCATCACGTGGCCGTTTCAAAGTCGCCCATAAAACACTGCGCCGACATTTATACAAAATCCACGTTATTTGCATTTATTTAGGCCTTAGAACACGACTCGGAACGTGCGTCTTCTCTCTCTCCCTCTTTCCTCTTTCTCTGACCTGTGCCATGCGTTATGATCGCCCGCGTCTCAGAAACAACCACTCCCCTTCTCGGCTAGTGGAAAATTACCAGCTCACAATCGGCACACGTACAAGCTTTGGCTTACAAATCTACTCACGATATTATGCGTTCTCTCTCTCTCGTTCTCTTAAAAAAAAACTCGTTACGGACACTTAAAAAAAAAAAAAAACCTTATTGACATGTTAAAGGCAAATCCTCACGAAGTCCCGAAGCGCGCACACAAACCTAACACAACAAAAAAAAATTCACACAAAATAAAATAAACCCTAAAACAAATTCTAACATATGAAAGTATCCCAACGTTTTATTCAGATGTTCTGACAGCATTTTTCACAAACTCCATTCTGTCATAAGTTCGCCTCCTTTTTCCCTCGCCGAGAAGTGGGGCGGAGCTCTCGGCTGGGCGCCTAGAATGAACTGCTCTGACTGACATCCGCGCCGTCTAATTACGCGCCAACATGGGCGTCCTCGATCGCGGTTCGGCCAATAGCGTGCGTGGATGGGCGTGACGTGAATCCAAACTTTTTCGCGGCGCCATCGGCTGAAAACTAAACCGAGATGGAATCTCCCAGTCTGAACCGGTTTCAACCGGTTATGAGTTTGTTGCTTGTGAGAAGGAGAGAGAGGCGCAGGCTCACACAGTCCAGAGCGTCCCGCTGCACGTTTATAAAAAATAAGAAAAAAAGCAAACCTGTCCAGTAAAGGCCATCTTTAAAAAAAATTGGGGTGTTACTCAGAGTTAAACTTTATTTCGTAAAATGAAGCGGAGTGAGAAGTCAGCCGTCTTGCCGTGATTGCTGCTGCAGTGAGTCAATTAGTCAGTCCGAAAGCTAGCTAGTTAGCGATAACTCCTCACGAGGACTTTTGCGTTGCTTACGATTAACATTAATTAACGTTTATTTCTTGGACTGGAGCTGTCGTTAGGTTAACTCAGTTATTTATTTATTTTTTATTTTAGCAACACTGGCCAAAAAGCAGACCGTTCTCTCAAAGGCTTGGACTTTCGGTAGGTAAATAACTGCTGTGTGTGTGTATGTGTGTGTGTGTGAGGGAGAAATATGCGTAAACCGTGTTTCTGTTTTGGGATTTTTTTTCTTTTGTTTTTTACTCAGAAAGATGCGAAGGTAAGTGACGTGAAGGCATGAAGGTATATTTTTGTGACGTGAGAACGCATACAAGGGTCAGGGGCACACGTGTTTGTGTTTTTGTGTGTTGTGTGTGACAAAATAGTGAAATATTAAGTGTTTTATTTAAATGAAAATTAAAAGTCGTGGGGCGGGGGGAATATGTCCGGTTCGACTGCTCGAGAGGACGTGAGTTGCGCGTGCTTTCTTCCGATTTGTATAGCGGCAGATTGGTCACGTGACTCCCGTTTATTTCTCCTCCGTCCCTTTCTTTTTTATTCTTTTAAAAATATGCAAACCTAATACTGCTCATCTATAAGCACTACATCAAGTCATTCTTCACTCCATTCATGCAATCGGTACTCCAGGACTGCACGGTATTGAGGAGAATAATCAATATCTATCATTCACCATATTGTCTTAAATTTGTTCTAAAGCGTATTAAGACCCAATGAAACCCAATGTTTTGCGTAGGCATGCAGTAGATTTTTCAATTCTGTTCTTAATTTAAAAACAAATCTCAAGTGCAGTATTTTTTTCATTTGAGTATACTATCCTTTCTTGAAGTTTATCCAGTCCCTTAAGTCATAAGGGACATATGATTTAAGGTTTAAGATTTATCAGACACTACTTCTCTTGTAGATTAGAAAACCAGAACCATCAATTTTCTTTAAGTATCAAGCTACAAAAAATAGTGTGAGCTTAATTTTACTGTAGCTATTGCACATGTAGACGTTGTGATGACAATGCTAAAGCAAAATGATGCAGCCCTAATAGCCATTACGCACTTGTTTATTAATCTGTTTTATATGTTTTAGATACTGTGTGTCTCCTAACTCCTAACTTTCTTCTGTATTGTACTTATCAAGTGGCACCGAACCAGTTCTGCTGTGTCTGCTCATACTGGCAATAAAGTGTTCTGGATCCCACTGCAGAGCAGGTTGCCCTGTGGGAGGGGTCGTCCAGGGCATCTTTTTCTGCATTCCAAATTGCTCCATACTCCCTCTATAGTGCACTTGGAAAAATGGGTCCTGCTTTGTAAATTCAGGGCCACTCCATTTTTCAGAAACCAGTTGCTGAGCCAGCAATGTGAACTTTGTAGGGTATTGGAATCCATCTAGGCCCTTTTTTCCTATGCAGAGTCTGTTTGCCACTTTATTAGAATTTTCTTGCTTTTTGTGTGGATATGAGATGTTCAATGCTCAGGTTTTCTTGTCAGAAAAGGCTTTGGGCCTCATTGCCCTTAATACATATACAAACAGTTTTCTGATGTTCACCGATGTCTTCTTATTTGAGATTTATTATTTGGTAAAGGGGAGACATTTTCAGTATAAAGAGTCATTCTGATAAACTGAGCGTTATATTTTTTCATATTTTATAAGAGAAAACTGGAAAGAGCATTCAATTCTGGAGGCACATTACTCTTAATAATCCACAGATGGGAGTTCTAGTGCAGGATGTCTTCTGAATGGGTTGCATTGGTGTCTGGTATTGTTGATGTAATGCCACAACGGTGCTACAAAATCGAATTAATGTCTTGTTGGATTTGCTCACCCACCCTTTTACGCTCGCCACTCCCTGCTGAACATGAATACTTGATGGGGGTGAAAGAGACAAGGTTTCGAATTCAGTCATGTGGCTTCGTCCGGCCATGACGG
The DNA here is from genome assembly GCA_032718565.1 of Distichodus sexfasciatus. Lineage (NCBI taxonomy): Eukaryota > Metazoa > Chordata > Actinopteri > Characiformes > Distichodontidae > Distichodus > Distichodus sexfasciatus. Next base: position 128,957 of record JAVGVS010000064.1, on the reverse strand, counting down.
ATGTAAACAGTGTGACGTCAAAGCACATGGCCTCATTGAGGGAAAAAAATACAGATCAGAGTCTGCTGCTTTCTCAGCAGACTGACCTGAATCTTGTTCCGTCAAATATGCAGGTTCGGGCTCACTGAGTAATGCTCAGATTTTCACATCAATTAGTTTTGGGCGTTTTAGAAAAGTTCCAAATCTAGTAGATTTTTTCCCCCCTTTAATTATTGATTGAGGTCATATGTATCAAATGTCTAAGAGTTTATAGAAGAGCTCATGAAACTGCTTTCCTTTTGAATCCAAATAGCTTTTCAGCGAGAGCACTGGGCTACTGTGTCTAGATCAGTGGCTGTATTTAACTTGTGACTGTATAGGTTCAGATCTGAACCTAGACATGAGATGACTACAAGATCAGTTAGGAGTCCAAATATCATGTTGTTTCTCTTTAACCCTGCTCGATGTTGTCTCCCCCAACCCAACCCTCCCCTCGCAAGGCCTCACCGTCCCTCCCTGTCGCCCCCACAGAGCTCTATGCCAGCAGTTATGACAATGTTGGCGGACCACGCAGCCAGACAGCTGCTGGACTTCAACCAGAAACTGGACATTAACCTCCTGGACAATGTGGTTAACATCTTGTACCACGGAGTAGGACCGCAGGTAAGATTTTAACGTAGTCTGTGCATCATTTATTTGTTTGTTGCATTAAAACTAAAACCCCAAAAACATCAATTTCCAAGACCAAAAATGAAGAACTTTCATTTCTGAATTCCTTTTTATACTCAAAAATGATCCCACAAAGAGAACAAATCCAGCGTAAACTCTTTTATGTATTTATTCATTAGCAAAGAATGGCACAGGAGGTCCTCACCCACCTGAAGGAGCACCCGGATGCGTGGACGCGCGTGGACACCATTCTAGAGTTCTCACAGAACATGAACACCAAAGTAAGCCCTATTTATTGAGTCTAGCTTGGTGAAGCCTGACGGCCTGGCGCTCACCAAGCATCTTGGAGCACGGGGTTTTGCCGATCAGGCTCTGGTCTTAACTCCTTGTTTAAGCAGCATTTTCCCTAACCGGAAGCATGTCCTGCATCGGTGCCCTTAAATCCGAGATTCTTTGTGAGTTCTGGCCTTGACGTCACTACTTTGAGGAAGTTCTAGTCTTGGCATGTGGTCCACCAAAAACTTAAAGGCCAAGTTACCGCAAATCAAGAGGCATTTCTCATAAAACGTGGTTTGGTGTTGATAGAGGCTTTCTGCAGTTTCTCCCCACCCACCGACAACTCTTTCATGTTTGTGATCTTGCTGAATTTAAAACTCTTGTTTGGGCTCTGTGCAAATGGGTAAACGTGTAACGGTATGTGTATTGGTACAGCTTTGGTAATAGAGTTTCATCAAAATACATTATATAGATTCAACACAAAGTATGCGGTGAGGCGATTTTGATTTCAATTTAACATAATCACCATCATTCATATCACATCATAAAAAACAAGTAAAATAGCATTTTTATTCCTGAGCTCAGTCAGACATGAAAATTAAAAATAATCATTTTGGATTGATGCAGTCGTATGGAGGATTCAAATGCTTTTGAATGTTTTGTTGCTTAATTCTCAGTCTCCCCAAACATGACGTCCAAGCTCATAGTGCGAACTGATCTGAGACCTTTCTGTACCGTTACAATCAAACCTCAACACAATGCCAAAACTTGGTGCTTGTTTTGCATCCTAACGTTTTTTGGGATTGAGTTTCTTCCCCTTTCCATGAGAGACTTCCTCAAAGTACCTGTGACTGAGTCAGCTTTAATATAGTTATTATAACTGGTTTGATTTTGTTCTCTTTGTTTTGGGCTTGCTGTAAGTGTGCTCTCAACCCTCTGGTCACGACTAATGTTTGGAGTGATTTTTTTTTTCCCAACAGTATGTAAACTTATTTCATACCCAAAATGTGAGGGATTTTAGAGGAAAAAGGTAAAGCTCTCGTATATTTCCTCACAGTCAACCAAATCAATTAGAAACAAAAAGAAGTTATACGAGAAAAATTGTGATGCATTAATTAAAGCACTTGTATCCATTTGGCATTCCCCCTTCTATTATTAGCATTACATGTTTGTAATGTATAATTTTTCACAATTATTTTACAAAAAGATAAACAAAACACCACCACCACAGAGTTTCTGAATTGTTCATATTTGATTATTAACGATCATGTTCCATTATGTTGATTGCTTGTAATAGGAAGAAAAGGGGTGTGTCTTCCTGTGCACCTTGACACAGCTAGGCTTTGGGCGGCAGGCCTCCACAAGGTCTACCTTTTCATTCCCTTATACTCAATTCTGCTCTGCATCCGTTTTTTCCATTGCATTTGCTTCTCATCTGGAGGAAGGAGGGAGAAAGAGAGAGAGAGTTAAGTCTCATGTCTGGACGTGAGATGCTGATCCAGAATCAGTCCTCCTCCTGAACGTAAGGCGTGTTTTCTGGTCGTGAGCTGGTCCTGGATCAGCGCCTTCGCGCTCAGACATGACCGATCCTCTCAGTGGTTTTTAGGCAGGTAGCAGGGACACGTCTAACTAAGGTGAAAGAGGGAATTCAGATTTCGGCTGTAGGGATCTTTTGTGTGATGTTTATTCTGTCTTTTCTAACCATTTTTTCCTTTTCCTTTCAAAGAAACCTACATTTGGGTGGAAATCATCAAATAATTTTTGTCACAGTATTGCAGTATTGCGCATCTCTTTATCTTGTTATGCATGAGTATGACATTTGATTAAATTGACCAATATTATAGTTTTGGTGGTTTTATGATTTTGTCGCTATAAATTTAAACAGCTTCTTTACAAAATATAGCAAATTATTTAAATTAAATTTAAATTTCATATTTACTAAATAGAACAAAAACATTAAGACACCATTACAATCTATATATATATATATATATGTGTGTGTATATATATGTAGTTAAGCCATAGATTTCAGTGATAAAAAACAATTTCCATGCTTGACTTACATTTTTATGGGAAATAGCATGTCCAAAATTATTCATACCCATTGAAAACTATTAGTCTTTGAGATAATTCAAGGTTCTATTCCATTCCAAATAGTCCACGCTGTTCTAAAGCATCCTAATTACTCTGATGAATTGGGAATAGTTGTTTCAACTCAACAGGTGAAAAAGAGCAGTTTTCTGCAGTTGGTTTGGGGCAAGTCATGGCAAAAACAAAAGAGCTCAGTGAGGACCTGTGGCTGTGCATTGTGGCTGCACACAACTCAGGAAAGGGCTACAAGGCCTTATCTAAATGTCTTCAAGTTTCAGTGGGCACTGTACAAAG